>CM070035.1:36578763-36613215 GCA_036250615.1 Ptychadena robeensis
CTTTGGGCAGGATTTTAAGGTACTGAAAAGTCGTCTTATACGCCGGCATATACGGTATTAGTAAAAAAAAAAAAAGAATCAGCTCTGTTCTCGGACTGGTAGAGCAGCAGTTTAAGGAGGCAGGGAAGCTAACACAGAGCCTACAGCCACTGGTCAAGAGAAGGTTGGAGAAACAGGGAAAGACTATCTTGCCTCTGCCTGCCAAGCTCAGTGTTTGGCCAGGGAGACAGAATGCACTGGCCACCCTCGGCCGAACTGGTTGGCCGCTGGTGGTCGTGCATTTGCCCTGTAGTCCATTGTTTATATCACCGGACATCCACATGTGGGCAGAGCTTTTCTACGGCTCTGCGCAACTGTGTAGATGCAGATGTCAGAGACGTATGTGATTTGTGCTCAAGCTGCCCAACTCATATACAGCTCTGCCTTTGGGGCTGGAGTCAGGGAAGCTGTCAGATACAGCTGCCTCAACTCCTGCTCCCAACCAGCAGAGTAGGAGAAAGCCATTGGACAATCTGCTGCATAGGGAACGTTCAATACCATGGAGTGTCTTATGAGCCAATCATCATTTGTTTCCTATTCTTCTGCTGTAGAATGTTGTTGATGCCTGTAAAAAAAGTATCTTTTTGTCTTAAGGTAAAAACAAAATGTGCTGAACGGATTTATATATTTAGATGAGCAATACGGAGGCCAAATGATCTTGTGTCCAAACGGGCACAGGGAACACAAGTGTTCTTAGTACATGTGGTTCCAGGGAAGGAGCCGTTCCATAGACAAGAGTGAGTGATCCTCACACATGAGTTTGGGGGAGCAGTGCCATGGGAAGACCAACAAAGGAACATAGAAGTTTTAGAGGGGAGGGGGGTTCATAAAACCAAATGTCCCTTATCTTTATGTATGGCTTGTAGGTTTGAATAGATATTTATAACATGAAAGTTTAATAACCCTTTAATGCAATCTTAGGTACAAACATCTGAGTTGTCTTTTTTTTAAAACAAGCTATTCTGATGGATGTCCATGTCCAACCTTATTCAGCTGTCTTTCTGGTTGCCACTCTACCTCCTTCACGAGCCAGGTAAAAAACAAACAACTTTCTGTAGAGGTCAGGCCAACAATAACATCCATATGTCATTGTTTTTGTTTGATGAACACCAAGTTGAGGGTCCCTGTTGGTCAGGGTAATCATGAAGTACCGTATATACTCGAGTATAAGCCGACCCGAATGTAAGACGAGGTACCTTATTTTAGAAAAAAATCTGGAAAAACTGAATGACTCAACTATAAGTGTAGGGGGGGGGGAATGCAGCAGCTAAGGTACAGAAACACGCAGCCAATGTACTTTTGTTAGGAGATTGTTATTATTTAATTTAGTAGATTTCTAAGTTAATTACAAATCCCCTGAACATGATATCAAACCCCAAAAATTGCTGGAAATGTAGATGTGTGAACATTGTTAAGAATAAAGTTTTGCTCTAACATGTGAAGTTTTTGCACAAATTAAGTTCAAATTTGACTTGACTTTCAACCTAATTTATACAAAAACTACATAAGCAAGAACAATAATTTTTCACTCATTAAGTCCACCTACAAAATGCTGCGATTTTCATTTCTTGACCTGAATATTTTTTGAGTACATTTCAGGGGCTGAAAAATCTTACAAACAAGGCAAAAGGAACCAATAAATGGCAACAAATTTCCAAAACTTACACCCACATTATATAACCCTTATTTATGGTATTGCTTTAAGGCTCTTTCACACTATAAGCGCACTGCAAAATGCAATGATGTCCTGTTAGATCGCCATGTATTCTGCCACAACTTTTGTTTTCTACTCAATTCATTGTAAATGCAGATGCAAAATTCATACAGCAGTGCGTTTTAAAAAAGGTCGGATAGGAAACCTGTGTACTTGCAGATGGAAATGCATGGCAACACACAGTGTGAAAGAGCCATATAGTAGGAAAGACCCAAACAATGCTGTTAAGCCCCCCATACACCTTACAATCTTACCATACAACTTCTGTACAATCAACTTTTCTTCTACCAAAACCATGTAATATGAGAACCTTTCTAACCTTCCAATCACTATGTATTCTATCAGGGAGGACCCAGCGCTACAGTTGTTGGTATATCTAATGGAAATTGTATGGGGGGCTTAAGTTAACTTTTCTGGATATTATACAACATACACTCAGCTTTATCTGGAGTCTCCTAATCCAATGTGTAATATTGTATGCTGTGCATGTTGGTGTTCATAACACTAGGAGCACCCAGTGCTTGTTATGTGAAGTCCATTAGCTTTAAACAATAGCCCTAGAAGACGCTGTACCTTGCTCCCTCCCGAGATCACTCATTAGGCACAAAGTTCACTCTGCCGGCTAAGGTGAAAGCAACCGTCCTACTTTGCCCAGGCATGTCCTTGAACACAGATCCCAAACCTCAAGAACCTTGCAGAGGCTGGTTACTCCTGTGTATGTATTCATGCATATTACACAATTCATTTCTGAATGAGCATAAAACACCCAATGAAGGATCCATGCTGACAGTACACCTTTGTTTCTATATACAGAACACTAGACGTGTGAAAACCATCTGGGGCATCAACCACTGTTCCGGCTAGATGTCAGACATCCAAAGAAGTTTGAGTGTTCACTTTTGCAAACCAAATTTGGTTCCCCGAAAATAAGGCATTCTCCGAAAATAAAAGCACCCTTACATTTTTGCCTCACGCTGAAATATAAGTCATCCCCCTGAAAATAAGGCATTCCTGAAGATACAGTACTGTAACTCTGTACAGGGGGATCAGAGGGGGCAATCAAAATGACACAGGAGGATCAGAAGGGGTTACTAAAATGGGAATTCCCCCCCCCCCCCCGAGTCTCTTGTGCAATTTTGATTCACCCCTCTGATCCCCCTGTGTCATTTTAAGTGATCCCCCCACCCTGATACCCCAGTGCCGTATTCTTCTTCATGAAAAAATAAGACCTCCCCTGAAAATAAGACATAGGGCATCTTTGGGAGCAAAAATGTATAGAAAACATATTTTCGAGGAAACGTGGTATTAAATTCTCCATGCACACACCTCTATAAGGATACTGACTGCACGGATATATAAAATGCCGAAACAGAATTTAGAATTCATAATATAAAAGAATGTTAAGATGGAAGAATTATACTTTCTAACTATGTCATAAAAGAATTCCCTTCATACCAGGGCCTACATTTCCCAATCCCCCATTTACTAGAATCACTGGATTAGCTGCTCGTTGACTCTCTGAAGTGATTAAGGCTAATTAGTGGTTTAGCCACACGAATGTCTACTGATCTCCATCTAATTAAAAGAAAATATATTTTATCTGATGAGAAAACACAGTGTCTGCCAGATGCTGGTCCAACGTGTTCCTAGATCTAGTATCCACTCCTGATCAGGTAAGTATACAAAGTAAGTATACTCGGCCTAGTATACAAAATACAGTACTAAGGAGTAACCCATACACTGCCACATTCTATCATTTATAATCTTTCTGGGGTTACATTATGATTTAGGCTATGTTTCCATTGCGTTAGGACCCCTCCGCTAAGCGTACACGCTTAGCGGGAGGTCCTAACGTAACAGATAGACTTACCTGCTCGGCTGAGGGTCTGTCTTCATTGCGCTGAGCCGATCCGCCGATGTAAGGCTGAGCGTAGTCAAGTACGTTCAGCCTTTACACCGGCGGATGTGTAAACAGACCAACCGCCGGCAGGCTAAGTCTGTGGGATACGTTGGGACCCCTGCTAAGCATATAACGCTTAGTGGAGGGGTCCCGACGTATAATGGAAATCACAGCTATGGGAGAAGACGCCATTGGTCCACACTTGGCGTAATAACCTGATAAAAGATCATTTGGTTGGCAATGTAGCCAAGTTGTTTAAGAGCACCTAAAAGATATCTAAACCCAAAAGCAAATGTTTACTACGATGATAAGACACTGTGTTATATTTTTTAAAAGCCAAAATATGCCCCAGGTCTTGTTTTCAGGGAGATGTCTTATTCTGCTTACTCAGTGAAGGGGACACAGACTCACTTTTTCTTAGGTTCTACCGGCCGGGTAACAGACTCCGTTATGGTAAGACAGGGATCAGCAGCTTGTCCTTCTTGGCGCGGAGGCGCGGGCCTTTGCTGTCACTTCCTGCTGCGCTCTGCACTGCAGCTAGAGGGGGGGGGGGGCTTATTTCAAAGTTTTCTGCAATCATATGTGATGGGGATGTCTTGTTATCGAGCGAAACACGGTATAATGCAGCTGTATTGTGCTTTCAGAACCTTTTACAGCAAGTACAGTCAGCAAAATCTGTTCATATTCATAAATAAATCAATGTAATTATCACTTCATATCAGCTGATAAAAAAAAACAAAGTTTTGCCATATATATTTTTGGTTGGATTACTATTATTATTATCATTTATTTATATAGCGCCAACATATTACTAGATAGGCTTTAATATACTTTCAAGTAAACATGTGGCCATGGTGCACATGTATACAAATACTGACTACTTGCTTTGGTTGCTGGTTCCGGCTTGGCCTCTCTCTCTAGAGGTCTATGGCTTCATGAGACTACTAATGATTAAAGCAGTAGTGGGTAACTGAGTTGATATGGAGGGCCACAAGTGCGGCCCTCGGCATCACTAAAGGGCCAAACATAACATCGATACAGAGCCTCCCCCCATCGACATATACTGGTTTCCCTGATCAACATTGACAATTTTTCTGATGTAGGGCCGACAAAGTTGATTAAGAAAGCTGGGCCAGCATGTGACCACTCACAGGTAAGTTGCTATGCCCTATGCATTAACAGTTAAGTTTTGGGGGCCACGTGTGGAGGAACAATGCCCAAAGGGCCGCAGGTTGGGCACCTAGGGACTAGAGCCCAGGTGCCCAACCTGCGGCCCTTTGGCCATTCTCTGGAGGCCCCCCTCAGTCTTCCACTTGTGGCCCCAGAAACCTAATTGTCAATGCATAGGGCATAGGAAATGACCTGTCCGCTGACAGGTCCTAGTCTGGGATCTTCTTAGAGTGGGAAGAGGAGGATAGGCGATAAACTTACCTGATAGGCGTACGTAAAAGCCAATCAGTGACCCAGATGGCGTCTGAGCAAGTCCCTTGTCTCTCCTCTTCTACTCTAGTGTTGGCGGGGGATCAGCAGACAGGTAAGTGCCTATGCTCCCACTTTTCCACCAATAAAACAGGGGGTGATTGTAATATATATATATTGACAATTTGACAATGTATATGACACAAAATGTGCATTACCACACTACAGTGTTCCCTAAAGTATCATTTAAAACATGTTTTGTTATTAAAAAATGTAAAATAATGTAATGTAATGTTGCAACTATGCCTGCTGTCATTTCTTCATGAAAAAATTTCAGTATACATTGAAATTTTTATTTGCAGCCCTTAAGTGATGCTGAGGGCCGCACTTGTGGTCCTCCATATCAACTTAGTTGGCCACCACTGAACTACAGGGTGGGTTGTGGGTTGATTGCAAACCCCCTGAACATGGTATCATTACCAAAATAGCTGAAGATGTAGAGAATGGTTGTGGGAACATTTAGAAAAAAAAAAGTTTGCTCAAGCATACGTAGTTTTTGCATAAATAAAGTTCAAGTCGAATTTTAAAATATGAACTTAGTTTCTGACTAAACTATTTGTGTTAGAGCCATACTTTCTTTTTTTGTAGCATACGCTTACCCATTCTCTACATGTCCAGCAAGTTTGGTGATGATACCATGCTCAGGGGCTTTGCAATCCACTCACAAATTTCAAAAAAAGTTTGACCATCTCTACTTATGACAGGATTGGCAACTATTTGAAAGTCATGAGATACTTTGCAAGAATTCTTTATTTACACAAAACACCTGGAGATTCCATTCATATGATGAGTAATTCCTCAGCAAATGTCTAGGGAGAAGAGCTGCCAGTCGCCATACCTGACCTGTTCTTAATATATCTTTAGTCTCCTGGCTGTCATACTTCAGACAATTCTAAATTATTGTCTCTAGAAAATTATCATCTGCAGGTTTGTGGCAAGTAAGTGAATACATATTATAACCAGACCATCTGGACCACAGCGGGTTTATATTACCAGCGACAAATGGTGCAGAACTTAAGTTTCTCCAAGTCAGTGTCTTCGAGTACTAGAGAAACACAGCCAAGCATCAAGCATTTTCAGAAGGTGATCAAACTGAATTACTGTTATGTGTGTTGCCCGTTGTATCATTCACTTTACACTACCAGCTCATCAATTTACAAGTCAATCACAATAAATGAGGCGTACACCATGGACAATAATAGGACCGCCATAACGTCATAACCTTTATAATCCTAGAATGTATTTGCATTTTGTCACTCATACATTTACATATTATTACACGCACCATAGCAGGAGGCAATGGTTGGTTTAGGTGATAGGATATCTCACAGGAAGTTTTGTTTCCCACGAGAAAATATCTGTTATGTAAAACTGAACTAAACATATCTGGACATGTAAGTGGAAAGAAAGTCATGTTTAAAAAGAAAGTCTCCAGGCGATTAGTTGGGTTTGCGCTCACTCCCATATCTACAGAGGCAACATGTAGAGGCAGTACACAACCTAATGAACACATTTCCCCAACCATGTTGAGTCACTCCACAGTGACAGCCAATGTCCACAACTACAAAATACACACATCAAACACAGTTCTGGCGTTCCACTATCCGATGTATGACCGAGAAAACCAGACACGAGACATAAAGCATATGAAATCACCAAGGCTCAGTCTTGGGTTTACCCTTAAAACACTTATGTCACCTTCACCACAGAAGGTAGAAAGCAATGATCGATGAAGAACTAGGCAAGTATAAAACATCTGCTTAATTAAGGGACAAGTGAGCAATATCTATTTTCTTTGCTTCCAATTTAAGAATTGGGGCTTAAATGGTAGAAGGGCAAATGATCGTTTTTGGGTTGCTAGCGCATTTCTAGGCTTGATGCCACCATCCTTGAAGGAGGATTCCAGGGGTATGAAGAACAGGCTACATTGTGTAAAACTGGTAGATTTGGGGTGCTTTGTATGCCAAGGATCTCACTGGAAGGGGGCTGATGCCATCCTTAGGTAGACACTGAGGGCAAAAGACTGCTTTTAAAGAGTTTATATGTTCTACTGCAAATAAAGAACACCTTTGATCATTATGCTACGGAATAGGATTGAGGAGAAGGGTGACTAAAAGTGGCCACACATGGTATGATACCCTGTTTGATCAACCCATGATCAAGTGCAGCATGTGCAACCCTTCGTGCAATTGATTCATATTCGAGTGTTGGGTCCCTGTTTGATCGACATTTCTCCAAGCGATTGTACTCCAAAAAAGGGTAGCATTCATTTCCCAAAAAATTTATCGCCGTGCCACGAACGAAAAATCGACCTGTGTGGGGGTACCTTAAGGCTAGATTTCCAATTACTCTGACAGCAGCCTGAGACGACTGGTTGCTCCTGTCTGCAAGGGTGGGTCATTTTGATAACAACCCTATAACAGGTATATAGGGTAAAAGCCGAAAACCAACCTGTGTTTCGCCGCTGAGTTGTACTTATTGCTCGTTTGCATGTAAACAAGCCCTAAGTATTTTAAAAGAGGTTTAAGAAGAACGCAAGCTTTTTCTTTTGCCACGGCGTATTGTGGGTACTTACAGCATATTTCATTATACTGTATTTGTTTTGTTAAAATTTAAAAAACCCTCAATAAATATTTATTGAAAACAGAAAAGAGGTTTAAGAAGTAGATAGTTTTAGTGTTAAGCAGGGTACAGACCTGCAGATATGGGCCAGATCGATGGCCCCTTGAAACGCTGTGCACGCTCACGGCCATCTATCTGGTCCAAATCATATGCGGCCATCGCTGTTTTCGAGCGGGACCAATCAATCCCACTAGATGATGTCATCACGCTGCTGCAGGGAACATTGGACGGCTCAAATATCGAGCCGTCTGTACCCTGCTTTAGACTGACCATACATGGGGCAATGTCTCCATTGACATTGCTCCATTGAGCAGTAAATCAACAATTGAATTAGATTATTTATAAACCAGTTACATTTTTCTGAATCCAATCCACAAAAGTCAACTAAATCAAGGGTAGAATATGGAAAAAGAGTCTTGATTGGTCAGTTTCGAATACTTCTGTTGAGCGTACAATTAATCTGCAGGGGTTTGGACTGATTTCTATTTAATGCGGACACATTTTTATCTTCACTAACAAAGAACAAAAGAGAAGAAAGTAATTGTTTAAAGGTGATAACAAATGTTATGGTTGGTACATGATAGTGAAGTGAGAAAGTGAAATCCAATCCTTCCCACTGTTTGCAGCTCTCTAGAAAGCAGTAACCAATCAGGATAAAAGTATCTGTGACTTGGCCACCATTGGCAGATTTACCGGCGGAGAGGATATACAATTGGGAAATGGATGTTGTCTGTCACATTGCTGCTTCAGGGAAGCCAAGGATAGAATTTATGACTTGGGCTGTAGCCTTGTAGTAAACCGGTTACATAATCTCTCTACTGCTCTAGTCTAGTATTGCCCAGCGTTTAGATTGTCCCCCAGCCCTCTTTGACACCAGACCCTTTCACACTTTGTTGCCATAAGAGACACGGTAGTGGTAACCAACAAAAAAACCTGCATTTTGCATGGTGCGGTGACTGCAAAAATGCATGCTGCAGGCGTTTGAGGTAACACACAGCATTGCGTGTGGGCCTAGTGTTAAATATATGGAGACCTGTGTCCCTTGAGTTTAACCCAGCCGCACTGTGTTGCGACACTGTATGGCACCATAGCTGCAGCACGCCCGCACAGTTAATATCTGTTATACATTATCCTTTTCTTTTTCCAGCTTGTGTAAAAGGTGGAAAATGTAAAATATGCTCTATATAAAATCTACTAAATTTTAATTGATCTCTTATTGGTGCGTCTGAGCTATATAGACACCCCTAACAATCGAGGGTTACTGAGCCACCATGCTGACAGATGTAGGGGTAACCAGATCCTTTTGACAAAGTGAGATATGTTATAACAATGGCACCTGACAATATGAACACATTAAATTTGCTTAGTAAATAGGCACATTTTTTTTACCACTAGAAACAATGTAACACAAATATGAATGTATCCATTATGTAAATGACTCTGTAATTGGAGAATACCGTATTTATTGCAAGCCAAGAATGAACTGTCACATTTTCTAGGACATGGCTATCATTTACAGAGTGTACAGAAATACAGTCATAATATTGGTAGACGTGACCCACTCCGTAGTGCATTCCATCTAAATCTGGAGCGTGGAACAGTACACACAGTCTAATTTAGCAACATTCACAGCCAGTTGTACAAGATACTATTTCCACATGAACCCAGATCAGGCTTCCCAGTTCTAAAATTACAGGAAACATTCTTTAATAACAAACCTTTTTTTTCTCTTGTGTTACTATCTCTTTCATATAAAGATGGCTATGAATAGTGATGGAGAAACTTATGGTTTTGCTGTGGGTTTAGCAATTGGCTAAGTAGCTGACAGAGAAGAAGGTCCTAACAACCCTACCAAGGATAAAAGAACCACAACAGGCGTGCAACTGGCCGGTGCCAGGACAATGGTGGAAACTGCATAGGTTTGCACCTGGCTGGTGCCAGGATAATGGTGGATACAGCATAGGTGTACAACTGGCCACTGCCAGGAAAATGGTGGATACTGCATAGGGGTGCAACTTGCCGGTGCTAGGACAATGGTGGAAACTGCATAGGTGTACAACTGGACACTGCCGGGACAATGGTGGATACAGCATAGGTGTACAACTGGCTGGTACAGGTACATTAGTGGCTGCTGCATAGGTGTACAACTGGACACTGCCAGGACAATGGTGGAAACTGCATAGGTGTACAACTGGACACTGCCAGGACAATGGTGGCTGCTATATAGGTGTACAACTGGACACTGCCAGGACAATGGTGGATACTGCATAGGTGTACAACTGGTCACTGCCAGGACATTGGCGGATACTGCATAGGTGTACAACTGGACACTGCCAGGACAATGGTGGATACTGCATAGGTGTACAACTGGTCACTGCCAGGACATTGGCGGATACTGCATAGGTGTACAACTGGACACTGCCAGGACAATGGTGGATACTGCATAGGTGTACAATTGGTCACTGCCAGGACATTGGTGGTTGCTGCAAAGGTGTACAATTGGACACTGCCAGGACAATGATGGCTGCTATATAGGTGAGCAACTGGCTGGTGCCAGGGCGAAGGAGGCTGCTGCATAGGGGTGCAACAGGCCTAGGCCAGTACAATGGTGGCTGCTGTATAGGTTCCAACAGACCAAGCCAGCAGGATTTCTATTGGCTAGTGATTGTTAATTCAGTAAGCTATCCACAAGGAGAAAAAAAATTGATGGGAGAATTTTACATGTAGCTGCTTTAGGGCTTGTTTCCACTAGAGTGAACGGACGATTCATAGAAAATAAATGGTCGCGGTAAAAATTGCATCTCTATTCACTGGGGATGCAATTTTTGACCCTGTCCATAGACATGATCGGACGCGATCCCTAGGGGATGCCCTTAATGTCTACTGGGGAGTTATCAAATGTCAAACTCTTGGCCTATCCCTAGCCAAGAACAACACATCAAAAAAGGTAGAATATGCTAGTTATGTCAGTCATACCAGTATCTATCAGTATGTCAACCCAAACAGTGCCGTTTATCCCGCTGCAAAGTATGTGGGTTCATAGGGCCCCCCAAATGCTAGAAACGCCCCTGACCCCATAACATGGCCAAACCTGGAAAAGAACGTGTCATTTTCTAATACAGCAATAGAATCAGACCCCAAGTCACCCCCTGTGTTCCCTCTTGTGTTACAGGGAGAATATAACATCAAATCAAAGTTCTGATTAAGGTTGGGCAGATTACTCCTACACAAACTACTACAGAAACTTTACACACATGCTTCCCATTCAGTACAAAGAACGCTCCAGGTGATCTCTCACTGACTGGAGGACATCTTTATTACACACAACATGGGACCACGTCACACAGGGAGGATGATTTGGGCCACCGTTATAAATGAGAAAAGGTCATCGCATTCTAGTAATAAACTCTGATCAGATAACATCCCTGAACAACAAATGATGTGTCAATATGGACAAACCAACGTAACCATTATGTTCACAGAAGATTGAAATATCACAGGGATGCCGATTAGTAAATAAACCGTGATTACAGGTTCTTATCTCTGATCACAAGTCATGTAAGATGTCTGGTGCCCACCCTGCAGCCCGGGGCCAATCTCTGCCCACTGGTACTATGTGGCAGACGTGGGTCTGCTTTGGTGTTTATTAACAAGTGATTGTAACATTGTTAGTGAGGAATGTAGTAATGTTTATCCCCTCACAACGCTTTCCACGTCTGTCTTGTCTATCCTTTGTTTGTACTTTCTCTGCCCGGCTCCTGAACCATATATCCAGTCTCCCATCTCCTGGTCATTGTCTGCACTCTGACAGCTCTCTCCATGGTGCCAGTTATCAAATACCCATATGGTGAAAGCTGAACTGGAGGATTCCTAAAGCGAGTAGATCACCCTGAACCCCTAAAAGGGAAATCCAAACTGGGGTTTCATGGTAAACGTATGACATGTGAGAAGATCCTGGCCGCAGATGTCTCCTTTATATTCCTAACACAAACAATAACAGAGGTGTGAAGACTTCACACCCAATCATGAGAAATCGCCCCAACTATGACAACAAATACGGCTTGTTTCCATTCAAGTGAACGGTCGCGATTACCCGCAATTTTAACCTGCGGCGATCGCACACATTAATTTCAATAGGGTAAATTCCACATCGGCGATTGGCCAGGCGTGATGCGGCACCACAATCTGAAATGCGGCTTACAGTGTTTTTCGACCCTGGGCAGTTGCGGCCGATCACGCCCATAGAACGGGTGTGGTTTAAAATCGCGTCTCACTGAATTGCAACGCGATTTTTAAACGTGTCCTCATGCATTCTCTTAGGGAGCGATCGGCCGCAATCCTGTCTGCCCCAATCGCCTCCAGAAAAAGGCATCCAAATCACACCCGATTGCGCCCAATTGCTAGCAAGAGAAATCCCTAGTGATCGCCACTCCGCAATTAGAATCGTGGGTGATCGCCTTGGTGGAAACATGCCCTTAGGGACCCCATACACCTTGAGATTTCTCTGTCAGATTTCCTTTAGATCCCCTTTTGTTTTACCAAAACCATGTAATATGAGGCTCTTTCTAAACAATCACAGAGGACCCGGCATTACATAGTTGTTGGTAGATCTAAAGGATATCTGACAGAGAGATCAAAAGATGTATGGGCATCTTTAGAGATCTGTCTTTATCACCAGATTCCTCCCTCTACTGTAGATCTGGAGTAGATCCAATTACAGACACTTTGTCTTCCACACAGATCTCCGCCTAGCATGGAGAAATAGAGGCAGTAATCCACACTTCCAGCCGCTCCTCATCTCATTGTTTACTATGTGACTGTATGAGAAGTAACACACTGTATGTATGAGGTCATAGAGCATGACAGGCTCTCTTTAATCATGACTATGTGTCCTTATCAATGAAGCTACCATCTGCCTGGCTCTCCGTGTACATCATTGTATCCTGATCACGGTTACTGTAATCTGTCACACACACACAAGTATACTGTACATATAACAACACAACAAGACGTCCCGCACTACACCGCATGCCGAGCTATGTGTACGGTACATGATCACGGCGCTGCTCACGGGAGACATTGATATGTATTCCAGGAACCCTCCCCCATCTCCGCCACCAGACCCGTCCTCACCTTTCTCCACCGAGACTCCGGGCGACACTAACGGTTACACTCGGGATTGGACACTGCAACAGCAAGAGGCGCGGTAACGGTGGTGGGCGTCTCCCATATCAATATAGAGGGTGTGGCCAAAAGTTCTACAGCGTTCTACACAAATTATGGGAGGGGCAATAGCGACGATTGGCAGTTCAGGAGTACAAAATGGGCGGGGTTTTAGAGAGCATGAACGTCACGCTCTAACTTTTCTAAACTTTTCTTATTGGTAGATTACAGGAAAAGCAAAAGCCACCGCTCCGTGATTGGTCCTTAGTCAAGGATTGAACACGTAGGTCGCCAAGCAATAAAGCTATAAACAACGGGGAGTCCCCCCGCGCCATGTTTGTTATGGGCGAAAGAAGAGTACACGTTGTATACAGTAGCTTCAAATATTTAATTTACAATCCTTCGGTCATTTTAACGGCTCCGGTAATAATAACGTTTAGGTTTCCTTGCACATCTTAGTCATTTAAACAAGAGACAGTTGGAAAAAAAAGTTTGTCCCGCACTGCAAAGTATAAATACGTTTTACGAATTGTGCATTAACTTCTGTGCATGGACAAGTGATCACAATGATAAAAATACGTTGTTCAGTATTTATTGCAATTCACTTTGATGAAACGTTATTTAATACATTTCTGTTATTTCAATGAAGAGGCACATTGTTTCAGCCATTTATAGCAAAAATACAGTTACATCAATATGAACAATCTCATAAATGTAGAAAATCCCTAATCTAACAATATGAACAGGATTAAAGATACATTCATACAAGGGTAGCCTTAAGTTTCTCATCACTACCTGCAAAGGTATCTCTCTGTGTGTAATATAGACTACAGGGGTCAGAACTATGTAATTCAGAGTGAAAGGGTTAGTATTCAGTATAGAGGAGTTCAGGGGTCAACATTAAGACTCTTTAGTATGTAACAGAGGTCTGCAGAGGTCACACACCCAAAGGCTGGCCCTGGGGTATGTAATGTACTGTACTACAGGTATAAAAAGAACAGAGCTTACACAGTCCAGTGTTTAGGTGTACACTTTATCCCTGTTCACATCATATAATTGCCCCCCTTGCACACACATGAACATGCTATACATATGCAGGCTCACACACAAAGAAAGTTGCCCACCATCCCAAATATCAAAAGGCAGGTGAATCCGTGTGGATAGGAGAGGACAGTTCCAGAGACTTGCTGGTAATCTGGGAGGCAAAGATGGGAAGGAAAAGCGTAAGGTAGACCAGATCGAGTGGTCTGGCAGCCATCAGTTGTACTGACCTAGGCCAGTGATGGCGAACCTTTTAGAGACCAAGTGCCCAAACTGAAATCCAAACCCACTTATTTATCTTCTAGTGCCAGCATGGCGATATAACCTGAATCACACACAGACAACTCATATACACACACGAAACATGTAAACACACAACTCTACTTTCTTAGAATAGTAGAGGATATGGGGCACTGTGTGCAAAAAGAAGAAAGGAGGAAGAGAACTGACAACTATGAGAGCCAATAGGCTGCAGTTCTCTCCTCTGTGCTGGCTGGCAGCTTGCGTGCCCACAGAGAGGGCTCCGTGTGCCATTACAGAGTTTCCAACTCTGTGGGAGCAGTTTGGGTAAGACTCTTTACTGTTCCAGCCAGATTTTGTCCTAGTGAACAAAGCATGGCTGCTTAAGTTTGTTGTGGAGGAACTTACAGCCCCACAACCCCATTGAACACCTATTGTATAAACTAAAATGGACATTGTGAACAATGCCACACTTTTTAGCGATTAAAAGCTGGTGATCAGCATAATCACCATTTTGTGTTTGCAAGGGAGCTCATAGATTATAAGAGATCAGTGGCGATACTTCAAACCCCTTTTCCAGAAAGACACTTTTGAAAACTGACAAAAAGCAGCCAAAAAGCCAAATCAACAGAGATATCATCACTGAAAACTGTTTGTGAATAGTTGTGAATAGTTACTCCATTTTACAAGATGGAGCTTCTCACCAACGGTTTTGAAGATATACCATTTTTAGAAGCGTGAATCCTTCCTGAAACATTCCATATATGTTGCAATAACTATAATTAAAGTACAAGGAGTAGCATTTCTATTTTGAAACAAAACTTTATTTATTTGAAATGTTGTAATACAAAAACAGTCAAATAACCAAAGTCACCATTGTAGAAAACAAAATACAAAAATGTAAGAAACAATTGAACTTTAGGTGGAAACTGTGTCAGAGTGGTAACATCCTGTGTAACACATGGCAGTCATTTAAATGATACTGCAGCTTACAGAATAAAGTGGAATTTATATTCACATTGTGTATTATAAAAGTGGTTAGGCTTTACTGATAAAATCAGCAATGTTTACACAACAAAGAAATACACAAACACTTTTGTATGAGCATTACACAAAGGCTCTAAATCCTGGTCCCAAAGTTAGGGACCTCATGCAGAACAGTCAGGAATAAATGCTACACGAGCATCCCATAGGTGGTGAATCTGAACCATGACTGCCTATTGTAACAAGAGAGGCATGGAAGGCTTGTATCATTAGAAAACTGAAACACCCTGGAAATACACAGTTGCAAAACAGACTACTCTTGTTTTAGTCACAAAGTTACAACATTAATTCTCAGCATTAAAACTGACAGGTTACGTTGCATTTATAACCTTGGTGCAGCGACACCTGTCAAGGTGCGGAATATATAAAGGCAGCACGTGACCAGTATGTTCTTAAATGTAATGCAGTGGGGATGCAGGAAAAATGGGCAAGTATACAGAAGGATCAATTTCAAGAAAGCATAACTATAGAGGTCTTCTGGAGTGATAAGGGCTTAGCTCCACTGCGCGCTTAGATGAGCTGACGTCAGTATGCCCAACATGCCCTGGGCACGTTGTACCATCACTCCGACGTGTTCATTAACTTGGCTGGATGTGATGGGGTCTATGATGTCATAGCCTATTGACTTAAGTGCGGGGCTTGTGCACTGCACAAAAATTTTTCCACAGCACAAGCATAACCTTCATGTTGGTTCTATTTAGCAGCTGACCAGCATAGATGTGTTTAGATATAGCGTAGATATGTGATATTCAACCAAGTTTTGAATTTTATTACCTCATTTAAAATGTGATTGTAGTTGGTGGAAAACAAAGTTGTACATTAAATTCCTAGGTTACCATTTGTTTTACAATGAGAGAATTAGAATCTTTAGATAGTAGGAAATTAACTTACACTTTAATTCCTGCTTTTAACAACATTTTAGAACAAATATCAGATGTTGGAGTTTCCATCTACTAGAAGATTACAGATCATCTTATACAAACAATTAAAATATGATGAGCTTAGATAGGGAGGCCTAGCCAAAAATATATTTTAAAAAAAAGTTGACCTAAAAATGAATTTGTAACAGTTCCATATATCCCAAAGACACACCCCAGAAAGCAAACAAGTTACTAAAGTTTCTTTTGGTTGTAAATTAGCAGATGATAAACAAAAGCCATTTTGACATATATCACAAATATATTAACTGTTTCTGTCAATTGACTAGAGTGCAGAAGTCAAACTTTCCCCACATACAAGTAACACCGGAAAAGATTCTAGTTCCAATTGATAGCCGTAAGGAAGCAGCATGGTAGAAGAGCCAATTTTACATCACAAATACTTCAAACCATTATTAGAATGGTTTTTCAAATTATTAGACCATTATGGTCGCACAATGGCAGTTATAGGGGATGCTACAGAGAAGGTTTACAAAATAGATATGGTATGTTGGGGACATTATTAAAGACAATGTTTACATCATTGTCCTCAATATGTCATCATTACCTTGTTTAATAATTTACCCCGGTTTGTGTATTTAAAAAAATGCTAAAATATTGGCCCTTCACATACATTTCACATTAAAAGTTTTCATACGTAAAGGTAATATGGCACTTTCCTTTTATTTGCATCATTGCCTTAAAGGTTTCTTGACACACAGTAAACGTAGATGCTAATGAGAAGAAGCAGGCACACCTCAGGAACATTGAAAGCAGGGAGTTGTATCCTGTAAATAAGTGCATCTTATTCATAGGATACATCCTGTAAACAAAGTGCTGCTGTCTCCCCCTTCCTTCTCTACTCATCACACATGGTTACTAGGAAGGAGAGGATAGGCCATGCAAGCTGTGGTCCCTTTAGCAAAATAAACATCTATGGTGTTTGGGTATCTGAGCAGCGGTTTGATCTTCCAACAACCATCGCAAAACCTGTCAGAGGTCATACATAGGTGTAGACCAAAAAGTAGGCACGTTTGACATCATGTCCTAATGTATACAATATAATTAAGTCAATAGTTTGAGTAAACCTGCAAAGTTTCCTACCAAGAACTCTGAATACGTCGAGCCATTGCGGTGATATCAATAAAAAATTCCTTAAGTTCCAAACGAATGAAGTTTGCTTGGCCTGGCCAAGAAAAAAAAATCCTGTTCCAGTGATAGGCGCATCAGGGTACGAAGAGAGGCAGATAAAGTGATGCACCCACCATGCCTAGTGCCTACTGTACAAGCCTGTGGGGCAGTGCTACAGTATGAGCTGGGGTTGCTGCAGTTGGTTAGGTCTAGGTTCAGCAACAGTGTGTGCTCCAAGAAGGAGGTCAACTAACTACCTAAATATACTTAATGACCAGGTTATTCCATCTATGGATTTTTCTTCCCTGATGGCACAGGTATATTTTTTTTAGCCAGGCTGTGTATATAACAGTAAAATGGCTCCAGAAGGAACCTTTAAATTAGTTTGTACACATACAAATTTGCTTGTTAGCTTAACAACTGTCAATGAAAAGCTTAGCAAGAATACATTTTGGAGGTATAAATAGGGAAGCCATATTACCTCACTAGAAATGCAGACACTGCATCCCTTCCAGTCTTGCTGCAATTCCAGACAATTGATAAAAATGAGCAGCCTGGAATCATGCGATTTGGGTATATGGGCTCAGTAACCGACTTTTGAAAATTCAATTATTGGGAATTCTGGCACATGCCTATTTGATTGAAACATTTTAATGGTATGTCCACTTTCAAAAAACTGCTCCTTAGTTACAGCTGCTCAACTAGTTGTGTACTGACCTATGGAGAGAAATGTCACGTAACAGTGAAATTGGTGTCTCTACTTATGTGGTGCTGTGAGTGGAGTATAAAATAAATGTTAATGTGACATTATGTGTGCACATCGTGTAACAGTTAACTACAACAGAGAGTCTACAAAGATTTACATATGAGAAGAGTGCTTCTATACAGCGTGCGCATGGCATAAAACTATGCCCCTGACTACTCCAGCTTTGTGAAGCTGGAAAATATAAAAATGTCAGCATTTTAAGATTACATCTGGCCACAGGAGATTGCAGGATCCTGTTCTGAAATGGCATTGAAGGGCTGAAAGGAGAAAAAAGAAAGTACATTACTAAATAATTAAAAAAGAAAAGCAAAACAAAAAATAAGTCAATTCAATGTAAACCTGACATCAGTGGAACAAGGGGTCTTCTTCTGAACTCTATCTTAAATGGGGTTTCACAGGGTGAACAGTAGGGTGAAACTACCTATTAAATTCCTTCTCTTCCTTCTTTTTTTAAGGGCAGAAACAGCTGGTAAGGTTATTTCAAGCCAAAATATAGAAAGATATTTAACAGGAGGGGCTAGGAATAGACTTGGATGCTTTAGGGACATCTGCAAGACACCATCCATGAAACAGCACTGGTAGTAGTGAACTTCTTGTTTTGAATGGTCCATATCAGCCAAAATAATCTCTAAGTTTAGTATATATCCACAAATGAATAAGATTCGGCAGGATAGTATTTAGCCAAGATCAAGAACACAGGGGAAAGGAAACCTGTCAAAATGCTTTCTAAGGTTACTTTTGCCAAAAGGGTCAATCAACAGTAGGCAGTTGACATGCTAAAAGACAAGCCTACAACTATCCTCTATCAATCTTAATTAGCTGCTGCCACTATTCCATGTTCTTATAATACACCTAAATATTAAACAGAAAAATTAGCTATACCGTTACACATGCGCGTCCCCATCTCCTTGTCTCTGAAACTGCATCTGAGCTTGCATTCTTACAATCATTTCCTGCATACGACGAAGCTAGACAAAAGAAAGGCAAAAAACTTAAACACAAGTATACACTGGGCATTTTTCTGGACATACTGAATGGCAGTGCTAAGGGGTCACCTGGGAGAATGAAATTTAATACATCAACATAGAAAGATTTGTCATATTTTGACTAAAATGCTTCCTTAGTGCCTAGCTACTGATATAAGGTCTTGTGTCAGCAGCATGGAGACAGAAACTAGACTGTTTGTAAAGTTCAACTCTATATTTAGAGGTAATTTTCCACATTTATCATACAAGACCAGATGATAAGTGCCAGGTAACATGTTATGATAAAAGATCTGCCATACCAGCAAGTGCCTAAAAAAAGAATAAAAAATGGCAGACCCTGGTGTGAAGTCACCGAGGAATTGACAGCAAGGACTGGTAAGGGGATGTGAGGGTTTGCCCCAGGTAAGCAGTATTTAGATGCAGATGTTATAGAGAACAGCACAACAAGTCTGTTGGTATACCACCACAAAACATATGCAGCCACCAAATTAACAAAAAATGTGTTGAGGTGTGTGGGTGTGTGAGGGTGCCAGGCAATGGACTGAGGGTGCCAGGCAATGGGGGTGCCAGGCAATGGAGCCCCTCAAACTTTGACTGCATAAAGAGAATCAGGAGCTAACTTCCATGTAACAAAGATTACTCACCTCTGCTTCTTTTTCCAAAAGAATTTGGTCCTTAGACACTTCCACATTTTCCACACTAATATAGAAATTGACAAGAGGTAAAATTAATGGACATGACCTCTAATGTTAAAAAGATTCAAATCCTTAAGCTGAAATTCTAACGACTTATAAAACTTGTTTTATTTATTTTTTTCTTCATTGAATTTAGAAATAAACAGGGAATAATATAAATTTCTCTTGCCTCCCAGGCATTTACAGCCCTTAATTGTAATTTCCATTAAGAGCAACAACAAGAACCTATGAGATTTAGCTACATTCTATCTGCCTCAAATGTATTGCTATAGTTCTGTGTAGCAGTCAGACATACAGACAAGCACACATTCTAGAGTTGTGAATGCCTATAACCCAATAGAATACCCTGCTCTGCTGTATGTGCCCAAGTACTGCTACACCAATATATAGAAATATTTAGCACTTCTAGACTTCAGGAGTTCAATTACAAAACACAAACATAGGCAGATGGCCATATTTAATCTGGTAAGGTGGCAGAGGCTAGATAACAATACTCGAAGACAATCTATCGCAGTTGTCTTGGGCAAATATCTGGTATCTGTATAGCTGGAGGGAGAGTGTTAATTGATCCAACAGGATTGCTGATGACCAACCTCTTAAGCAGGGTACAGAGATGTAGATATAGGCCAGATCGATGTTTTTGAGCGGGACCAATCAATCCAGCTCGAAAACAGGGATATCAGACATGACCATAAACTACGGTCAATGTCCATTGCTTTGCATGGAAACCGCAGGTCTCCATGCAAAGCATCGGCTGAGCTGGAGCATACCTGTCAAGTTTGGGCTTCACAAAACCGGGGGATCGTACAGGAAGTGACGTCATTGACGATACTCGAAGACAATCCCTGCTACATCAGCTCCATTTCAAGAACCCGGGAAAAATCCGGGATTTCTTAAAATCGGGATTTGGCCGGGAAAGCCACATAAAAACGTGACTTTCCCGGCCAAAACGGGAGGCTTGACAGGTCTGAGCTGGAGAGAGCAGAGCTGTCCCCCCAGCTCCACCGATATCCGACAGCAGCGGCATGACGTCATCACGTTGCTGCAGGGAACATCGGGCAACTCCAATATCAAGCCGTCTGCTCCCTGCTTCAGACTTCTGCTGTATGTTATAAGGGTACTGCTTACTCACCTATACCCCTCAACAGAAAATGTAATGCCTGTACAGAGTTTTACACTGTTATCCAACTAAACAAGAAATTATCTGAAAATATTCACTTTAGTTAAAGCATATAGAAACACTTTACTGCCCTAAATGCATCATACCAATATACGAGGGACACAAATTTAAAACAAGAGCAATAAGAATAGTTCTGACACTGTACCTGCCACCACCCTTTTTGAGGCGTTCTGAGCGAAAGTTTTCATAATGTAGATCCTGAGTGACCTCCTGCAGATCCTGCATGTGAGTGCTGTAAAACACAAAAATTATATTATATATTAAGAAGGTTTCCACCCTTTCCCATCTGTTCTGCTCAGTCCCTTGCATATATCATTATTTTGTGAACTGCTCACTTTTTATTATATTTACATAGATCGCTAAAGGTTCTATACACGCATAGATATGCGTTTGATCAATCACCGCTTCTAGCAATGACGTCAAGCCCATTCGCGGCCATCAATCTAGCGCCCATCTAATGCGGCCACCCCTGTTTTCGAGTGGGATCAATCCTGCTCGAAGACAGGTCAGTCAAGCAGGTATAGGACATGTCCGTAAATCCTGCTTGATCTGCTCCCATCTAAAGGATTGAACAGGAGTCAGGCACCTAAAGTGGTGCACATTGATTCCCGTCCAATCAACAGGCGGTCGGTCGCAGCATGGTGAGGTCATTACGGCGTCACCAAGCTGCACTTGAACGGGTTATCAATTGTGCGCCCGTTGCTGGGTGTATGGACACCCTAAGAGTTTAAAGGTTTGAATGTTAATACATTTTAACGTATCTGTATTGTTTACTAACGGTCCTGGGGATGGTTATGTATATATGATTGTAAATGCAATTGGGCAGGGTCCTCTACTCCTCCTGTGTCATAACCTGTACCTGTGTGTTATCTTTTGTCTCAACTCTAATTTATTTAAGTGCTGCGTTATATGTGGCACTATATAAATAAATGATGATAATAATGCTCTCCCTTTTTTGCTGTACTTTCTTTATTTTGCATTCTCTATATTACGGTTACAATTTACAGTTGTTCACTAAAGCAATCTCTGTTTGATAGATTAAAAAAAAAAGTTTCCAGCTTCAAAAGGTTTGTATTTAGCATAAGATCTTTTCAACTTACTGACATTTCCTGCTTCTATTATCTCTTAAATGAAATATTTATTTTTCAAAAAAACATCATGCTGGTGCAATTCAAAACACTGTTCCCACCACCAAGGCATTATGCATGATATGCACTTCCTCTAACAGATTAATAAACCTGTAAATATGAAAGCTAAAATAAATCAGAAAGTGTATACAACCACACTCACATTAGCATTGTCCTTAGTTTCAGGAAGTCATTATGTTCTGGGTTTTCCACCTCCACCACACCCCAAGGATACAGACGACCTCTGACCTTTTTACCTTTGGCCTCAATAAGCTGATTAGAGCCAACGACAGAGAAGGGAATACTCGCCTGCAAAGTATAAAACAAAGTATAATGTCTTTACCCAGACACCCAACTCACTGTGTACCAGGAATCTGAGTCAAGATTTAAAAAAGACACACTTTAGCCTAAACCAAAAGCTAAAAAAATATGCAACATTTTTTCATATAACCTAATAAAGGACTGTTTGTTTTTTGTTGTTGTCGGTCATAAACTTTCTACTGCCAAGACAGGACATTACTAGAATATGACCAATGATCGGCATGCATCCCCAAGCAGAAGATTCTTTCGTTATAGGAGACCATAATGGGGCTGGGAAATGAGACTTCAGGGTTGTAAGCTCCATTTTGTGACATCAGGGCTTCTGCCCTTTTCACACAGCAGTTGAATGCAACAATGAGGGAGCAAAAGGAAGTATGTGCACCTACATAGTTAGATCAATAATGTGCTTTTGGCTATTTGTGGCACAGTGTTTCCTTAAATGAAAATAACTGGAGGGCTGGTGGCCATGGTAAAAAGGGGGTTTATAAATCTACAATACAACTACAACAGAAAAAGTACCAGTTTGAATTCTCTATCAAATTACAATGGCTTATATTACAATCCAATGCATGAAACCTATTATCAACCAAATGCTGCCTCTGAAGATTCAAACTGGGTTTCTATATATGAACAGAGTAAAGCTGGCCATGCACCTTTGGATCTACCAACAACTATGTAGTATAGAGTCCTCTGCGATTGAACACAGGTAGATTTGATGGTTTAGAAAGTCCCTCATATTGCATGGTTTTGTAAAAGGAGATCTAAAAAAATCTGACAGAGAAATCTAAAGGTGAATGGGGACCCTAAAACTTTTTCCATTTAACTTGATCAAAAAGAGTAAGGGCCAGAGCCTCCTTATTTTTTATTGCTTCTCTCATTTCTTACTTTTACCACCTGTGCAGCAGGATACTTTATAAGATAGCCAGTTTTGTATAGCTTGCTATAGTTTTTTTTTACTGAAAGTAGTCTGACAAGTTGCTATGCACCTTTAAAAGCCTTGTCTGCTCTTTGAAGTCTTCATCCTCATCCGACTCTGCATCTGGAAGATGATAAATCTTAATGCCGCGTTCCTCAATCTCATCTAGAATCTAGAAATACAAGAGAGGTATAGTAACACTGGTCTCTTTTTTTGATAATAATAATTCATGACAACAATAACATTAGCAGCCACCTTGTATTTTTCATTAATAAAAATAGAAATGGTATAATTTGTAGTACATATAAAATGACACTAGATGGCACAAGATAAAAAGGAAATACCTTATGACCTCATTGTGAAACTAATTTTATGGGAGAAGTGTCAGCAGATATAGAAGACTTCAATATAAAATTATTCTATATTATATACATTTATTCTCAAGTTAATATGTATTTTAACCCAGTGTTGTAATATTACATCATCACATTTAAGGCTACAAAAATAAATCCTCCCCCATGTTCTTTTTAAAACCTCATGTACATTACTAATAGGTCCTATTGTTCAGTTCTGCAACACTGGAATTGGATGGCTGAATGTGTAAATAGGCCTGTTTATCTGGCCATGAAGTCATAAAAGAAGTTTTTTTTCTCTATTTGGGTCTCTGAGGTTTAAAAAGAACATCATTGTCCAGCAGAGGACCATCTTGACGTAGAGAAAGGAAACCCCAGGCTAATTAGGCATTTAAGTTTTGTACATAATGATAGGTCTAAAAATTACAACTTGCTAGGACAAAAAAATAATTACAATTAAAAGAACACATCTCATCTATAGGCTGCCATTACGGCTGTGCAAGTCAGGACATGATTATGCCCAAGAGGCAATAAAGCTTTGAATGAAGAATGTAGCTTCAATGTGTAGTACTATCTTAATTAATGCATTAAACTGACAATACATTTTAACAGTCCTTAATGTCTTCTAGCTCCTATCATGTGCCTTAACATGCGTTTTGTATTGGTCAGTAAAGTCCTCTCCTTGGAAACTGGTATGTCTGGTCGATGGGAATGCTTCTGGCTTATTTACATGGGCAGTTCCCAACCTCCTGAAAACGACACATTTGCCGGGCAGTTTTCAGGCATTTGCCTCATGGAGATATCATGGGCAAGTTATCTGTATGCCCCTAAGCACCTGCACATATGCACACACACAGAGGAAGGCTATCATTTTCCGAATGTCAGCAGCCCAGAAAACTGCTGATTTAAATACAGCCTTATGTTTGACTAGAGTTTGACTAATGTTGGGCCAATCAGGCACAGCACCTGCAGAGTTACCGTAGATTGATAGAACTACAGTATGCAAGCAATTGTCATGTTAATGTCAGGGCCATTTCACACTATATGCTTTGCAATGTGTTTGTTGGGTAAGTGGGAAGGATGTGCAGCAATAGCTACAAGGTAGTAACCACAGCGAGCTTAACTTTTATTTTATGCACTGAAACCCATGTGATATATTAAATAAAGGTTTATTGCTCTCAAAAAAAAAATGCATGCGTTTTTTTACCACGTGTGTTTTTACATAGACAACCAATGTTACCATTCACACTGTATGCGTTGCATTTCTGTATGCCCAGCGTTTCCACATGCGTTTTTAAAAGCTCACTGCTGCATGCATTTTTGATTCATTTTTAAAAAAAACTCAAATGCAAAACGCAGGTGTAATGTCAAAAACGCATGCGGTTTTGCATATATACAGAAACGCATGACTATAAAAAATGCATATAGTGTGAATAGGCCCTCAAACTTGGGCATCTTGTTAAGTATGTCTAGATACACAGTGTCACCAGATCAAACATGCCGTAGAAGTGTGTTTTCTAACTAAACCCATGTACTAAAAATCCTGTGTGCCTTTTTTTAAACAATATAAATGGAAGCCCATCATCATTTTTAAAATGTTATTACCACAAAACAATAAAACTAAAAAGATGTGATAGTGTAATGAACATGAATGAGCAGACACCATGTCCTGGGTTGTTGCCGTGTGCAGTTTGTGTGTATTTTTTAATTATATGAACATTTCTGAAATGTTTTACATTTAGTTGTAAGATATAAACATGTAGTCCTTACTCTTCTCTTCAGTCTCTCCCGTTCCTTTAAAGTCAACGTATCAGCCTTGGCAATAACAGGAACAATGTTCACTCTGTTGTGCAAAGCCTTCATAAACTCCACATCAAGAGGCTTCAAGCTGCAAACAGAAACAACTGTATTATTACGTGTGTATGTAGAGTTTGAATACAATCAATTCCATGCATGTCTGTTTACATCATCCTATATAACCATATTGACATATGGATTTGAGTTTACAGACTTCCGTAATTGTACTGACAAATCAACAGCTGCTCATTAATATAGAGGTGACATGACAATAGAGATGGGTGAATGACCTTTACATACCCATGGCCAAAGGGGGAGATGAAGTAAAAACAGCAGTGCACACGATTATCCACAATGTGCCTCCTATTTAAACCACTCTCATCATGAAGATATCGCTCAAACTGGTCATCCACATATCGAATAATGGGTCTGAAACTGCATTGCATGGACAAAAAAACACACACAAAAAGGTAAAAAAAAAAGTAACACAGAAACAAGAACACTTATTTTGTATACATTTTTGTAAAACTCATGGAATTTGCTGCGCTACTTATTGCAGCTTTTTATTTCTCACAGAAAGAACAGAAGGAGGAAATGGAAACAGTGCAAACAGTTTGTGGGGCCAGTGATAAGCCGATAGCTTTGTTCTCTGGCTACTCTAATTCAGGGATGTCATGCTGACCAAAAAAACAGTGGATAGAAAAAAAGACAAATTTCTGTCAAGTTTTTGAAGAGATTCAATGCCATTTACTATGCTCTAGATCATCGGTTTATTTTTATTACAGACAAATACAAGGACCAATGTTAAAATAGCTTTCAGAACTACAACACTCTCAGTGGAAAAAGTATGCAGAACACAACTTATTCCCCAAAAACATTTTTAATTTTAATTTTGTTTAAAAATAGGTCATTGCCCTAGTATAGAATCTCAGCTATCTACTTTCTCTGCACACCACTTATGTGGAAAGTCTCTGTTGTGCTCATAAGTAGTGTTCAGAAGCAATATCCTTCATTTGCTTGCAGCTTAGGATAATCAGACAACACAGGGTTAACATTCACTGTGTCTGAGGATGGGGCCTCACAGTTCATGAAGTTCAGGAAACTGCACAATTTCTCAAAGAAGCTTCCACACACAGCATGCAGAAGCATCATATGGAAAGGACGAACATTGTGTCTAAAGCAAGGGCAACTGATGTGGGATATAGATATTTAAAAAAGAATTTGGTTACCCAAGTGGACAATGACAAGTTTTTACTATAGAAACTCAATTAAATGACCACTGTATCTAAACACTACAACTGAAGTACGGTTAGCTTTACTTGCTGACTAAAGCAGGGTACAGAAGTGGAGATATGGCCGTTTCGAGCCCCGTGCAAGCTCACGGCCTTCTATCTGACCCATATGATCTGCCCCTATCACTGTTTTCAAACGGGACAAATCAATCCCGCTCGAAAACAGCCTTATCGGACATGACCATTAATACAGCAATTATTTTCAAGAAGGGATCAAAACTCATTCATGACATCAATGGCTAACCAACATCCCAGTATAAATATCCACAAAAAGTCTGGGAGTCTAAACCCCAGGCTTACCAAATTCCCTTGCCTAAGCAAGGGACAAGGGGACTTTAACGGTTGGCCTCAGATGTATAACTGACATAGATAGATAAGTATAAAACGACAAAACTAGGTCAACAAGTATACCAAGTAATACATCAAATAAGTATCAATAAACAAAAGGAAAAAGAATGTAGCACTGAGCACATGGAGTGAGTCTTAATCAAAGGTATGTATAAAACATAAAATCCGATACAAGTACACTTGAAGCAAAGAGCTGTCCTTTTTGTGGATATTAATACGGCAATGTCCGATGCTTTGCCTGGTTCTCCAGGCAAAGCTTGGTTAAGGAGGAGGAGCCGGGGAGAGGCAGTTCTGCTCTCCCTGGCTTCTCAGATATCTGACAGAAGCGTGATGACATCATCACGCTGCTGCAGTGTACATTGGACAGCTCGAATATCGAGCCGTCTGTACCCTGCTTAACTCCTGGAAATCCTAGTTGTACACCAACCTGAATCATGCAGCCTGTGAATTCAGAATGCTTCACTGGCTTACATGTTTCAGCCAACTGAACTAGAAAGTAATAAAGTCAAAACAACAACATGGCAGCCAACTAACATTTTTTAAAGCAGGTCAGCAACAGCAGACTAGGTCATTCTCTAAACAGATCTTTATTGTAGAAGGTGCACATGAAGTCCCCCCCCCCCCACCTTAGAAAGGTATGTTATGAATGTGGCTGCATCTGGTTTTTAGATACACTAGCTCAGAGCACTTTAACCTCATTAGGTTTTTTTGAGGTTTTAAATATTACCAAACAAACATGTTCTCCATCCACCCAACCTCAGTTCATGTGATTAAATCCATTTTCAGTATTGTGCTTGCATTTCTAGTTGCACCAACACAAACTTTCAAAAAACATTGAGCTTGCACTTACCAGTCTCCACAATTCATTGCGTCACCATAACCTGGAGTGTCAACCACGGTGAGCCGAAGCTTTACCCCTCGCTCCTCTATCTCCACTGTCGATGCTTCAATCTCAACAGTACGCTCAATTTTATCTATCACACAGAGATACAGGAATGTGATTGCTAATGCAAGACTAAGGTTTTAAACAAATCTATAATAAACTGTATCTGAAAACTTAGATACAGAAAACCTACAATATTGTGATTTGTAACGCAAAGTCCACTAAAAAAAATCTGTTTCTATACTAAATCGCACACCATGACCAAAAATGTGCAAACACAAAAATCACCATATTCTATAGGAGCTAATTTCAATTGAAAGATTTAAAATCTATGTGTGGCTACATTTCTCAGTGTTCTCCCCAAAGCAGATTGGCCGGGCGGCCCGCCCGGGAGATTTTGGTCCCCGCCCGGCACACAAGTCCTTGGCGGGGAGCAGCCTGACAGGCGGCGCCTCCCATTCTTGAGGAGCGCGCCACAGCCACTGAAAGACTCCGGCCCGCGGCACACTACCGGAGCCGCGGGCCGGAGTCTTTCAGTGGCTGCGGCGCGCTCCTGAAGAATGGGGAGGCGCCGCCTGTCAGAGGACTTGTGCTGCCGCTGGCCGGCAGCCTATCAGAGAGGCCGCCGGACCGGTGCAGGCGGCGCGATGACGTCATCGCGTCATGACGTCATCGCGCCGCCCGGCTGAAAAAAAAATCTGGGGAGAACACTGTTTCTTGTTCAGCATTTATGATTTTTGTATTAAAATAAAAGTCTGAAAGCTTTTTTAATTTATGCATCAATTTTCAACAATGTTGATCAAGTGGTTGGCATAAATGTTCTTATCTTTAAAAATCTTAAATCAATATATTGTGGTTTTGAGTACCTGTATTGGAAAATACTTAACAGTATAACAAAAGGATTTCGTAAAAAAAACAATATGAAGTCTTCACAAAAATGTTTGATATGACAACAACAACATTAAAAGAACTACTACTACTTTCGCTATGCAAGCTTTATAATTGCTTCACAAGATTTGCATCAACTAAAGCAATGCATTCCACACATAGATCACTAGAACTCATACATGTAGACATTCTATTAACCAACATTAGAATTGACCTATAAAAGGACACACATTGAGAACCACTGTTCTAAGGGATCGCTGCAGGGCTCTTTGATGCTCAACTCCCACATGTACTAATCATTAGTAGAAAGAAGAAGTTACATTTTGCACATTTGGGAATTGATTTCGCTCTTGTTGGCAAGTGTTTTGTTTGAAGCACAACGATTTTAATGTTTTATGTAAGACTACAGGCCCCCATTCACCTTACAATCTTACCATACAATTTCTGTACAATCAACTTTTTTCTACCAAATCCATGTAATATGAGGATCTTTCTAATCCTTCCAATCACTATGCATTCTATCAGGGAGGACACTATACTACAGAGTTGTTGGTAAATCTAAAAGAAAATTGTATGGAGTGATCTAAAGGTGTATGGGGGCTTAGGGCACTTAAGGAATCATTTAGATGTAACCAACTGGCTAATGGAATAACAAATTTAGACATTTTAAATTCAGACTCTTTATTTCAGACATTTCTGTGACAGTTGAGCATTTAGTGTAGCCTGTATGCAGCTATGTGGCCAGTTTAACAACTTAATAATGTTTATATTTAAAGCTGCTTGCACAGCATGATGTAGGTTCAAATAATAACTGGAACAAAGAATTTTTAATAAATACCTGCTGCGCCGGGCACCACACGCTCAGGATACAGGTCGGTTAGGAAGAGGCTGTTTATAAGGGTTGATTTCCCCAGACCAGATTCACCTGATGCAAAAAAAATGACATATTTCAAGCTAAAATCTTAAAAATCATGTGGCCAAATATTGTGGCTTCTCTGCACCTTTAGTGCTTTAGCCAACCAGATGTAACCTTTCATTAGCCTGGAGTCTGCTGGTAAAATTAGGGCCCTCTGCAATGTGCATTTATTTATGTTTTTCTATGGCTAATTTGTGATGTTAGCAAGCATGAATAACAATGGATATTGTAAACAGTCATAGTAAAAACAAAATTGAGTAAATAGTTGTATTTGTATAATATTATATTCTAATAACTAAATTACCATGGCATCACTAATGCTAGCCATACACATGCCGATAAGCGGCCGATTTTTAATCTGACCGACGGGCGTGCGCTCGCTCCGTCGGTCAGGTTAAAAATCGGCCGCTAATCGGCATGTGACCACATGGGGCGACAGATCCCTGTCGCCCCACTTCTCGGCCGGCCAGAGAACGGACATGTCCGATCTTCTCTGGCCGATGGGAGCCGATGAAAGCCGATGCCATAAGCTGCAATGAAGCGGCGTCTTCATTGCAGCTTATGGCCGGCACACAAAGGGTGCCCAGCCGATTGAAGGGGCCCCATAATGCAACTATTAGCCTCCCGGAAAGATATCGGGACTAGTCTGCCTACACACATCAGCGTGTGTATGGCAGGCTTAACACTAACTTTTAGAAAAGGCAGTTCACTAGTGGATTGGCATATCTGAGAATTATTGGTATTGACTAGTACTGATCATTATGTTTTAACAGATCTACAAGCCCAGTCATTTATGAGCATATAGGACCTAACAAATAGTAGTAATTATCCCTGGCCTTTTCAGTCAAACACCACCAATGTAAATTCCAATGACACATGTGCTTAGTAATAGGCATTATTATTAAAAAACTGTATTTAGTTTCAGTCATTCCCACACATCTTGAATGATGATCTGTGATACGAAACCACATTCAGAAGAGTCCCGTTTCCATGAAGGTACCAATATGGACTTCTACAATATATTTATAAAATATTTGCTCTACAAAAATGTTGAGTTTTGAAGGTTCTTCTATTTATCTAATCTATCTCAAAAGCCTCTGCACTGGTATCAATGACATCTACACTGGGTTTCAGAGCTGAAAAAAATAGTGTAAAAATGCTGCAGCCTAGAACATTAACGTCTTTATTAGATCCTGGAAGTGAAACAGTAATACAAGATTTCACATTTGGAAATAGTCATGTTCCTCAGTCAAGTATTAAAAACAGAAAGTTTCCAACAAGAAATGCCAAGTTTTTTTCCAGCTGTTCTAGCCCCTAAACCATGTACAGTAAAGGAAATTACGTCAAATGTACAAGAGTTTCCCAAAGTTAGGTTTGTGGACCTGCTTTGTTAGGGAAATCAGGGTTCCAATACACAGAAAAAAGTTGCTTACCTACAACCATCAGAGTAAACTCAAATCCTTTCCTTACAGATTTTCGATGAACCTGGTTGGGTAGATTTGCAAATCCAACATATCCTGGAGTCTCAGGGTTTGTGAATTGAGCTTGCTAATGGGACAAAAAAAAGATATAAATTTACAGCTTGATGGCTAAAAACCTTGAAGTTTATAAACCATAGAGATATAGATGTTTAACATATGGGACACATGAGGTCCATTATATTGTGCAAATAGACAATCCCCTATATCAAGACAGTTTTAGAAATGTTTTACTACTGGGCAAACCGCAGGTGCAGGGAGTCTTTTTAGTGTGTAACAGCAGAACCATTGTATCTGCAAAGCAGCCTGAAAGGTCAGAATACAATGAATAGGAACTACAGCAAGTTCCACAAAGTATCTACTGTGCTACTACAGGTGAGCTGGGGGGGAGGTGAGTAATGCTCACCATACACTCTGAGATAAAAATTAGGATCCATTAAAACAGACCAATGTATCCCGACGGCAGTATCGGTTTGGATCGTAATATTCGGCAAAAACGCTACCACATTGAAAATCCAATTTACGAGAATATCATCGAAATCTATCAAAATTAAATCGCCGTTTATATTGGCCATTGTGATGTATTTTTTTTTAAAGGGGAAGTGATATAGGGGGGTATATGTATATATATATATATACATCTCTCTCTATATATATATATATATATATATATATATACACACCTCTCTCTCTCTCTCTCTCTCTCTCTCTCTCTCATTATGTAGGTGACATGCTGTTTAGCCACCATGTCAGTGTCAGCAACATGCCGGTGGTGCCGGAAGTTTTAATATGCTAATGTTACGCATCGGCAGTAATTGGTTGCTAAGGTTTCCCGATGTTGCCAGACCAATTAAAATTTTTGAACATGTCCAATAAATTACGATCGTAAAAAAACAGCAATTACGATTGTAATATCGGTTGTACCATGTGGACATGTGCGGATTTCAGGACGATAAAATGCATTCATTGGTCGGTTTTAATGGATCCTAATTTTTATCTCAGAGTGTATGGCCTGCTTAAAGGTGTATGGCCAGCTTTAGATATACAACTTCACCCGAGACATTAATGAATTTGAAGCACAAAGACAAATAAAACCTTAAACACAATTCTCTGACACATACAAACGTATATATAACATAACAAATACATGAACTACAATTCTAGAGTATTTTCAAATAGACTGAGAAAAGAGATGCTGAAAACAAAACCTTAAAGTTCAAATGAATAAAGTGTCCCCTATGAAGTTTCCTCTCGCCTATTGATAAGAAACAGCTACTCAGGGAATCAACATGATCTGGTATTGACACTTTGGGCACAATTTGAAATTGTTTCACTTAGGGGTGTACTTACTTTTGTTGCCAGTGGTTTAGACATTAATGACATTGTTTTGAGGGCACAGCAAACTTACACTGTTAAACAAGCTGTGCACTGACTACTTTACATTTAATCAAAGTGTCATCTTCAGTGCTGTCCCTTGAAAATATATTAACTATTTACCACAACGAAAGGGGTGTACTAAATTTTTTGACACTTTTCTTACCTTAGACATTTTCAATGTTGTTAAGAAATCTGCAAAATACAAAACAAAAAATATATATATATGAAATGACAACATAAATGGAAATAGAGGATACAAAATAAAAGAAGTAATATTTTCATGTATATTTTAGAATTTAAATGCAAGTTTAAAAAAAAAAAAAAAAAAAAAAAAAAAAGTGATGTCCCTCATGTCACGGTATTTGTAATGTGGCTCTTCAAAATGCAGAAGTGACGTCACTTTCAGTATCGGGAGGCCTCCCTTCCATTTAGTTGTTGGCTGATTTAGGAGAGAGAGGGTGTTACTCTCCCTGCTCATGTCCCACCCCGCACATTATCAGCACGGGTGGGAACTTAGACGTTACGCCCTCACTAAATTACGGCAATTTAAAATCCATGAAAATCCAGCATGATAGAAATCAGGATTTGGCCGGTATTACCACATAAAAAAAAGGCATCTTTCATAGCCAAACGGGAGGCATGACATGTATGCATGTAGCGTAAAACGTTGGAATGGATTAACCAAATTCTTTGGAAGAAATGTCAGCTCTTGTATGTTTTTAATAGTGTATTCAGTTAAATGGCTGGAGGTTAACCAAATTAAAAATTACACATTATGTTTGCTTAATACATTTTCAAAATATATGGAGCAGACAATCGGTTAACCTAAAGTGATTTCAATTGGACTACCAATAATAAAATATCAGTGACCTGCGGCTCTATGTCCACATATAGTTATGAATTAGGGTTCTAATAACCATCCAGAGGGGTGCATGAGGCTGAATTGAGCATGCGTCGAGGGCAGAGGGCCCAATTAGGACATTTTCTGAATGAATGCTGCGTGGCATTGAGCATGCATAAACAAAGTCTCTAGAATGGAATGAGAGTCATTCCTATTTCCTACGTGGCCTACAATCAGGAGAGAAAGAATGGTGTAAAGTAGAATTTCACAAAATGTGATTTTATTGTTTAATTATATTTTGATCATATTACCAGGACTGTCACAAATTAGCTTTAATCCAGTAATTAATATGGAAATGTATGGGAACTAATGTGACCAAGAAGAACCAAGGCACGGCATACTATACTTCTGCCAATAAGTGGAGTGCAAATATTTACTCGAGAAAGGACAACCGTAATGTAGCTAAATGTAAATGTTGGCAATGCTGTACAACTATTGACCAGTGTATGCATAATGTATTAAGCGTAAAGTTGCACCCAGTCAACTCTAGCTGTACAACTACGTTGACAAGAAGGGACATATATCATATATTTAACCGCCCTAGGGGTCGGGACGGCACCATCTCGTCCAGCGCTGCTACTCCCACTATCGCACTGGACAAGATGTTGCCGTCCAGTACACATCGGGGTTCCGGGAGCGTATACTTACAGTTTTGCGCTGATTTTTGTGTTTTCTCATAAATTTTATTAAAAAAAAAATGTTTTTTCAAACATTATTATATTCATATTTAGACCCTTTTACGGACAGATTTTGGGAAGTTACAGGCCTACAACATAAAGAAAAATTTACCATTAAAGTCTATGGTGCGCTTTCGGTACAGAAATCTGGACCTCAGCAGTGCGCTAGGGAGGTTAATTGTGGGATCATGGCACAACTATCTAAACATTAAAGCGGACCTACCACCAGGAATCTATGTTTTCATGAATGGCACTAGAAGT
>CM070035.1:36623667-36642824 GCA_036250615.1 Ptychadena robeensis
CCCCCCCCCCTCCCCTTTGGCTGCTCTCAATTTTAACAGAACTCCCCTTTCCGGTCAACAAGGGCCACAGGCATGAACTTGCATAGGGCCCCTTAAAGGCTGGAAATAGCCATGTATACAAGCTGTATGTACAGGGGGTTGTCATGTGATCTGTACATAGTACCTGGACCATAAAGTTAATATGTATGAACAGGCTTAGTAATGTGTTCTATACATAGAACATGAGTTATACATGCCATGTGTATCTGCAAGGGTACTCATATGTTCTGTACATGGGTCACACAGGTTATATGTTCAGTTCAGGGCAAAATTATTACCCCCCTTATAAATTCTGAACACAATACACAATCATAGAGGCTTTATGCAGGTACCAGGATAGGTGTGTATTCTGAACACAATCCACGGTCATAGAGACTTTATGCAGGTACCAGGATAGGTGTGTATTTTGATCACAGAATATGGGTCATAGAGGCTTCATGCAGGTACCAAGGTAAGCTGCCGTCGAACTGTTTCTATGATAGAGTTTACGGTAACTTGTTTTGTTTAAAATCAATTCTAATGCTAGGCCTAAACTATGAAAATTTTATCTTATTAGTATTAAACATACATTTTATGACCAGTTACAGTATTCAGTGCAGGGTGGATTTGATTTAAATCATGATTTAAATCACTAGTCAGTAAGGCTTGATTTAAATCAAACTGATTTAAATCAATCATTTTTGCTGGTATAACTTTAAAATGCAAGTAGGTGAAGATTTTTAGAATAACAACTTTTCATATTAGTTTTTTTTATCCCCAGTTTAGGTGAATCATTCATATTTGGAGAACTTTTCTGTTGCACTTAGTTTTGAGAACTAAACCAAGCATCTGTGATCATATCTTGTAGGCAGAGAAACTGCCCAATAATCTTACACAAACATACAGAAGTTGATGATGGGATAAGCACATCACCCAAATTTCCCCTTGAATAGACATGGTTGAGGGGACATAAAAGCAATACGTTTATTATACACAGTGCCAGAAATGAAGTAATGACCATCATATCAATCAAAAACAATGCACAATGTACAGGTGCTTAGACAATTAAAATAGTCCAAATTGCGCAAATTTCACCCCAAAATTTAGTTGAAGACTTCTTCAGGTATATGTAATATCATTGGCCAAATCTGCAGAACACAAACAGCCAGCACAAGGATATCAGTCATTGAATTACCAAATCAACATAAAAGTGGACACAGACCCTCAGGGGTCACTCACGTCCATAGATCAATATAGGGGGAAAGACATGATTTCTGAAGATGGCTTCCCCACTGATCATGTTTACCAAAGTAAATGTATTAAAAATAGGTCTTGTACGCAGAACACCACGGCATTGGAAAAGTCTGTCTGTCTGTCTGTCTGTCTCTCCGTTCCCCACTGGTGTCGGTGCGGTGGGGACACCATCTTGAGAAATCATGTCTTTCCCCCTATATTTATCTATAAACGTGATTGACCCCTGAGGGTCTGTGTGCACTTTTATGTCGGTTTGGTTATTCAATATGACGGATCCCCTTGTGTTGGCTGTTTGTTTTATGAAGATTTGGCCGATGAAATTACATATCCTACCCCCTGAAGAAGTCTTCAACGAAATTTTGGGGTGAAATTTGCGCCATTTGGAATATTTTAATTGTCTAAGCATGTGTACAGACGTGTACATCTGCAAGATTGTGCATTGTTTTTGATATGATGGTCATTACGTCATCTTTTGCACTGTGTATAATAAACGTATTGCTTTTACATATTGAGCGGCCCTTAAAGTCCCCTCGCCCTTGTCTATTCAAGGAGCAATTTGGGGTGATGTGTTTATACCATCATCTGTCTATTGTTTTTGGGATGTTGGCTACTATACATCTGAGAGTGTTGTTTTATTGATTATAAACACCTCTGGAAGAGCCTGACATTGTGAATGGAATTAATTTCCCCAAAAATTAAACATATACAGCCTACATAATTAAAATCAAATCTTTATTTCATCATGGAATAACCTTGGGATGGTAATATATTTTCCTCAAAAAGCATTTTATTTTTTAAAAATTCAATTTAAATAAAAATCAACAAAATCTGATTTTTTTTTTTTTTTTTTAATCATTGATTTTTATCCACCCTGATTCAATGTATCACCCTCATTTGCCATGTCTGAAATGGTGGCACAAAAAACAATAAATACATCTTATTTTCATTTATGGAAAAAGAAAAGAAAACCCATCTTCAATAGGTATTCATGTATGTACAAAACACAGCCGTCAGCCATCTCGAATCAAATAAAGTAAAGTTGATTGATCTATGATTGATATCTGTATACAGATTTTTAATACAATTTTGGTACTCACATGATCAGGTTTGTAATTTACCTGAATAGGTGTGCGTCCTGTGTCTCAGGGTCAGCCCAATGCAGGGTGGGTTGTGATGGGATGGCGTGAGTTAGGTGCAAGCCCGAGATACTATTGTATAGGGCTCACACCCACCAACTGTAAAGTACCACATACTACTTTTTGCTGTTTTTGTTTATGTTATTTGCATAATTTATTTCATTTATGTATTTATTTCACCTATATGACCCTTAAAGTCCCATATATTGTGTATACCAGGAATATATAGTAATCTGGTCCTCAGTGCTATTTTCTTTCCTGGTCAACATTCTGCCTTAATTATCTTGTTCAACAGCTTTCCTTAGTTGTACATTTACGGTATTTCATTGTTCTGACCATACAAAGACATAAGTTGAGTGAAAGATTCTCCAATAGGCAGCAGTAACACCCATGTAATCATTTTTGTTTAGACATTCTGTCAAAAATAAAAAATAAGCAAAAAATTTTAATTATTATTTTTATGGTAAACAGATGACATTGGTTTTATTATAGGGGTTGTTATGCTGAATGCGTTAATTGTACAGACTCCTCTCCTCCCTTGTTGATTACACTGATGTAGCTGAACTCAGTTTGTCACAGTATGATTTTGAACAGTAATGGGCAAACTAAGGCCTGGGGGATGGATCCGGCGCATTTGCCTTTCTTTTTCGGCCATTTGTCAAAAATATGCTCCCCTCGATTTGGTCTCTGCAATAGGTGCACATAATGCATAGAGATGTCCAGACTTTGCCTTGGGGACGATGCAGTGGTGATCATGTGACGACACCAAAGGTGCATCCTCATGGCGACAACAGGCAGTCTTTATGAATTATCTCCGCTCTGAATGAGCAGGAAATTAGAATAAAAAAAACAACAATGTCCCTGTCGCAAGTCGCCTATTACACATCACAGCCATCATTAGTGATGCCACCAATGCATGGAATTGGCACACTTATGACGCGTACAGGCTTTTGGTCTGGCTCCTTTATCAAATTTAAGGCGCCTACAATTCAAAAAGTTGCTCACCCCTGATTTAGAATCTGCAGCTTGAAAGCATGCACACCTATAGCTATCGAAAGATAATGTAGTTGCACACAACCTTCAGCAGTGATTACACAGCTATAGTGATAGCAGTGGCCAGAAAGGCCCTCAGTTGGTGTATGGGGCCTGAGCAAAGATCAAATCGTAAAACGGAGTCAGTATGAGGGGTGGGTGTTTAAAAAAGAAAAAGAGCGTCTGCTCAAAACGCGTCCCCGTTGTTCCTATTGAGCCCCCCAGCATCTGTTAGCAGGAAGTGATCTCATCCCCAACCAGGAAGTCAGGTCCTCCTTGAAAACATGGCCCTGAGAGATCCACCCTTATAAACCTCTTTTAATGTGAGTATCTTGTCTGTTGTTTTGTTTTATTTTGTTTTATCTTATCCTATTCCACATGATTTAACCATTTGTTGTACTAGGTTGTGCGCCTCTGTCCTTGTTCTTATACACCTATAGCTATGATTAAATGGTTTGGTTTTCCTCTTTAATTGTGTTATAAAACCATAGTTTTACGTTGATTATTTAAAAAACATTTCCTTTTTACCGTTTCCATGATCGATTCCAAAGTACTACCCAATACAAATCTATCTATATACCTAGAAAACCCATTAGATACTTGTACCATCTACTGAAATTTACCAACTTTACCGATTACTACTCGATCCATTTTTTCTATATTAATCACTTTAGGTCCATCAAGGTAGTTAATGAGAAACCAATTTTCAAATGATCAACTTTAAATTATCTGTTTTTTTTAAGTCCAGCATAATCTAGTCCTTTCTTCCTGAGCTCTGCCCTCTCTAGACCACCCCTTTCATTCAGCAGATTCAAGTTTTTACAATCATTAAGTCCTATCAGTATGTGTAGCCATTACCTATAGCAATCTTCATCCATATACAGTGTGCCTAGAATCTTCCTCTCCTGTAGATCAAACTCGGGTATTCTGAAACACAGGCCATGTCTCCACTGTGTCTAAATCCTCATGTTGGCATAAAAAATGCATTCAAGCCCATCAATAATGCATCACTAATGCATTATGAGTTTTTGCCCACATCAACCCTAGAGCCTCCTGAACACACAGTGGAGACCTAGATGGGGTTTACTAGCGAGAATATTCGAAATTTGAATATATTCAATGAATATCCATCATTCGAGAATTCACAATATTTCGCGAATGTGTGCTCGGATATTCGCAATGGCGGATATTTGTCATATTATGTTTCAACATTGTTTACTGGCATACATCGCGCATAGTTGTGCACATTGCGAATGGATACATGCAATACGCATAGTGCTCCTACTGGCAGCTGTAAAGCTAGATCGCGATTCTTTGCGAATAATTGCGAACAGTGTGATGGAAGGCAATAGAATGTAGTAGAATCTAATTTTGCAAATTTCAAATGTTATTTTATATATTCGCGAATTTACGCGGACTTTATACCATATGCCACTCAAGACTATTTATGTTTTTTTTCTTTAGCTGAATCTGGGGATTTAGTCAGGGTGGACGCAATTTTGAAGACTTCCAGATTCCAGTCACTTTTGGTGCAAAACCTAAAAAGATGAAGAGAAAATACTTTTGATTTTATGTATTTTATTGTTATATTTTTCTCATAATAGTTGGGTTGCACAGGTTATATGTCATTATAAGTGTGAGACTTTTTTAATTTATAGTGTCATGTAATTTATAGTGTTATTTTTGATATTGCAACACCTAAAATTGTAACAAGGGTGCTTACACTTTTTATTTCTACTGTATCTGAAACTAAAGATAAAAATGGTTTGTGCTATAAATACAGTTTAAAGTCTATTTATTGCTCAGTAAAAAAAGAGTAGTGCTTGGAGTTGCCCTCCTTATGTTAAGGTAGCTACACGGGCTGATTCACTCCCAATCACCTGCAGATCAGGTGCTCTGACCTGGGCAGATTGCCCAGAAATATTATTATTATTTATATAGCGCCAACATCTTACGCAGCGCTGTACAACACATTAGAGTGGAGATACAAACACAAGAAAACACACAGGTACAGGTTATGACACAGGAGGAGTAGAGGACCCTTCTCCCACATGTCGAATCACAAGGCGAATCGTACTCCAGTCCAGTCCATAATGGGATTGGCTTGGAATGTACCATTCCAAGCCAATCCCATTATGGACTGGACTGGAGTCCCCATCCAAAATAATGTCCGGCACACAAAGGGTGCCCGCCAATCCTCTGAGCGAGGATACAGCGTGATGATGTTGGTGAATTGAACTAATCAATGTAGAGGTAGAAAACAATGCACTGGACTGCGGTTGAGTTGATATGTTTTTTATACAGGGCTTTATAATCAGAAAGTAAAGGGAAATCTCCCTGAAGTAGTCACAGGCTATTAAAAAATATATCAAAATATTTGAGCAGAGTTTAGTTGTACAATTTATACCTAAGCAATATGTATTTTAATAATATATAGCCCCTCATTGCTATCATCACTGAGTATACTGTACAACGTGTCACTTCTGCACACATTGATAAAGTTTCCTCAGGAAAAAAAAGTTATCCATTTCCTTTGTCAGGGTGATGCATTTCCTCTTCCTGCTATCACCGCATTCTCGGCCCCAACCTCAGGCTGACGTGTCGCGGCTGATGACGTTCCTGTAGCTGATAGGCCAAGCTCTATTCTATATAAGAAGTGGACGAGACGGCCGCCGCTTTCCCCGGCAGTCAGCGGATCGGGACGCGGAGTGAGTGTGAGCTGGGGGGGTCAGGGTAGGGTGATGGAGTGTCGGGGGATGTGCTGATTGTTGCGGTGAGGGCCGGCTGATGGCCTTAGTAGGGAGGCAGATAGCGGAAGTGTAGTGGGCAGGGACGGGGTAGCTGCTGCCTACGTGGAGTAAACACAGGATTGCGTGTGCTTGGCACTGTACACAGGAGCACTTGTCATTGACTGTCCAGCCCTGCAGCAGATCTCATCCCGTGTGTATGGGCGCAGCGCCCGATCCGTCACCTCCTCTCTGTCTCCATCTGTAGTGTGATGTCCTCATCCTGGGTGATCCCTGTCCTCTGCACTGCGATCACCACTCATCACATATGCTTGTCTCCAGCGCAGCTCATGTCTGTCCTCTGCCATCATCCGGCAGCGGCTGTACAGGGTGGGATCAGCTCTGCATCACCCCGATCTATGGATCAGGAGCTGTACATTATATGGATCCCAATTCTCTGTCCTTAGCATTGTATTAGGGGTGAAGGGCAGATCTTGTAATCTGCTATTTGGGGGTTAACACTGATGACATCCAATGGCTTCCTTAATGATTGGGATGGTCATTCTAAAGCAGGGGTGGACAAACTTTTTTTACTTGGGGTCCGAAGTCCTTGTAGCTCGGACAGGATCTTTAAAAAAGAAAATAATGTAAAAAAAATAATAGAATTTTTGTTAAAGAAGACTCCAAGATGGCAAAGGGCAAAATTAAAAGACTAAAGGGCCGGTTTTGGCCCCCGGGCCTTATTTTGCCCTCGTCTGTTCTAAAGTCTTCCTCCCTTTTCCTTGTGGTGACTTCCCTTGATTCGTAGGCAGACCAGAGATGGAATGAGCGCTTGTTCCTGGTAGTTAGAGCAAAGGCCAGAAAGATAAAGCCAGGCGTTGGGTAATTCTCAAGTGATCAGCTTGGGATGGCAGATCCTTTAATGTTTTACTTCTGTGAACGTGGTCATGTCGGATCTTGTCCGGTCACATGGACTATTACCTGTCCCGTATGTTATCACCCAATTCATGAACGCCGCCTAATCCTTTAATGTGACTGTTGAAGTATAGAAAGGATCCAATTTAACTAGCATTTCAGGTCAATAAAAGAAAAGTAAACCGTATTACCCATCATTTGCTGCTTGTATACAGAGGCGTATGTTGGGTAAATAGTGTAGTAAAGCCATGACGGATGCTTTTATTGTCTGCTCCTTGGCCATCCAGATTTTATTAATTAGAGGAAATGGAAGGCCTCCGATGTGCTTTGTCTTGTATCACAATGTTCGGATTCTACACCGACTGTACGGAGGCCTTCATGCAGTTTTATATCCATTCTACTAAAGGTATAGGTTTGTGTAATTGTAAACTGGTGTTTCGATTCTCTGGGGTTAAGGTTGGTCTTTGTTACTTTGGGGCAATAAATACCTAGCCTGCCAGTAGTAAAGTCAAGTTATCTAACTTTCTAAAAAGTTTTTAGTTTCTTGCTACCTGTGCGTTACTTTTGGAGTTCCACTCTATATCTAGTAAGCAGAAGTTTTCAACCTGAGTCTGAAATGGTGACGTTGGCATAGAAAGCGGCCTGGGGTGGGAGGGGAATGCAGTTAGAAGAGGGGGGAGGTGAAATCCTCCTAATCCAGCTTCCAGGCAGCAGCAGTCTATGTTGCAATCTCTGCAAGTGAAACTCGCACCAGACTTCTGCTGAAAAATGTGAACTCTGGGGCTTTCCTTTTGACTTCTAAACAGCTTAAAGCTTTCTTAATTGGTGTCACTACTGATGTTGGTGTAACAAATATCAATCTCCGTATGATCCGTATGAAGTATTATGCATGGTGTACATTACAACTGGTGGATATACACTTAAAGGTGATACACATCAACCATTGATAGATAGATATTCAATTACATGCAATTTAAATATGGACTCTGTATCTAACTTTGATTGAACGATTGTACCAGTACACAGTGTAATCAATGCAAAGCAGATTGATTCCTTTCCCTTGGTTCTGTGTGCATGCTCCATAGTACCATCAGATCCAAATCTTGCAAAATACCTAGAAAACTCATCACATATTTGTACTGAGATTTACCAACCTGTCCGAACCCTGCTTGATCCATTTTTATGTTTGATACTGATCACCTTTGGTTGGTTCATGTAAAAAGAAATCGATTCAAACAATAATTTTCTGGTTATTTGTTGGTCTAACGGAAAAATTTCAAATGTTATGTCTAATTTTCATATCCAGACTATCCATATGCTGTTTCTGAGCTGGCACGCACTTGGCAAGCACCCTTAAGTTAGCCATATGATTTTAGATCTCATCAGCTTGTGCAATTGAAGTATCGGCTGTCAGTCTAAAATCAATTGATGGTGATGCCACACATCAGACACTTGAATGAATAAGCCTTAACAGAATCAAGGAAACCACCTTGCCCAAAGTGCAAAATGGGTGAAAAGATATGGTGGGGAGGGGGGTGTGCATTGAAGGCATTAGCAGTAGTGGGCCTCCACTGTCAACCCTAAAGTTAGGTTACAGAATGAAGAAACACAAGCACTCTTATGGAAATAAAATGAAGATAACTTGTTGTGAGAGAATGACCCAGTGACAGCCACTGTCTCATATAAAAAAAAATGCTGACCTGCTTGCTCTAATCTTTCACATCACTGAATTGGAGCAAGAAAGCCAATCTTCCTGGCCCATGGGGTGCCATGAATTTTAGATCTGCAATTTACAGTATATGCAGGATGTCTGCAATGACCGACCCCATATTGTTTGGAACACATTTGTATAAATGTATGGGCGTATTGGCCCCTGACTCTCTGGAGATGTTGTAGCACATATATATTATCAAGTGTGAAATAACAACTTGGTGTTCTTTGTCTAGTGCAGTGGTTCTCAAATGTTTCCTGTGTTTGAATGGGAAGTTTGGGAACCACTGATCTAGTGTGTTTAGGCATAACTACTTTGTTTATCAAACATAGTCACTTATTTTCAAAACCCATTCATGTGTTTCTGTTTATTGTTCTAAAAGCTACTTTTCTTGCCAAAACTAATACTTGAATAAAGGGTTCCCTGCTAAGAAGAAACTGCTGAATAATCTTCAAAAACCCATTTCCAGGAAAAGAGGATTCTTGGCTTCCGGCAGTCTGTGACCCTTACATCCCTACTGCACTGTTATTGGAGTCTGGGTTGGTGGTGTGGGGGATCGGAGAATCGGATATTCCTGGAAGATTTGGCTTCTGAAGAGTCTTCAATCGATCATTTTACCTTACGACTGCTGCAGCCATTGAATGGGTAGCAGGACAGATGGTTGTCTGTCTTTGTGTGCAACTCATTCCTTATAGTAAACACCATGTTTTTGTCATAAATGCACAATTGACAGCTATTTTCTCAATTAGTTTTAAGGTGACTCCTTTTTGCATTTTTGAACATGCCGTACAGAGCTGGTACAGGAGTAGTCTGGTCTCTGTCCTAGTCCTTATCCCATGTGTAATGTTGGGTAGCCGCCCCCATGTCCGGCTTTATAAAGACATTTTCATTCAGCAACGCTGCTCTTTCAGCTCACATTCTGTAATTCCAAACATTCTAGAGTCTGAAGGAATCTTTCTGTTCCGTTTTTTGGAAGAAGGTTATTGAAACTTTTCTTCTAATCTACGATGCAAAGAGGATTTGATTGGTGATTTCTACCTTTACCTCTTTCATTGAAAACCAGTTAGTTTTAGATGTATGTTGTGCATTATTTCATTACACTGTTTCTTTTTTTAACCCTGCTAAACTATACAAATATACAATCATGTATTTTTCCAACAAAAATTGGTATTGACTATTTAGGTTTAGATGTTCCCAATCTCTGCTTTTATAAAAGTTACTTGGAGTGTAAATATCGGTTTTATTTGTGGTGTTCGCGTTTTAATTGGTTGTGTTCACATTATAATTACTGATACTTTCTCTAGAGAGCTTTTAAGTGTCTTTTCTGTCCGTGAAGTGGTTAATCTGAGGTGAAAAGCACTGTCTGTATGCTGAGCTGGCAGGGAGCTCTGCCTCTTTAAATCATCCCCCTCCCCCATACCGGTAATACAGGCTGTGCTGAGGTGGCAGTACAGAGGGGCCTGTCCCTGCTGATCACTAACCTCCAGCCTTCCATTGCTCCATGCTGGGAGTGTGAACCTCCTTCTCAGCACATACACACCTGCCAACTCCATGGCCGCTGACATTGATCCTCACTGATCCCCCATGTGCACTGTACAGTCTCCTCGCTAGCACTTCCTCATCGCTCCTCTCCATGCAAGTCCGCCTACTAATCAAAGTTTCCTTACTGCTGACTTGTAATTGGTGGATTAGCGCAAGCCATGGCGGACAGCTTATCGTTTCCTTAAAGTAAAGATCTTAAACAGGACATGGCCCAGCGTGCCTTAAACTTTGTATTTCCAGACTGGGTAGGAAATGCCAGGCGTTGGTCTTCAAACCTCTTCTGATCCGTCGCCCCACCAAGCTGGGAGTAGAGGACTTTAAATTGTATTGTTCCTTTTAAGTAAATATGCCGTCTGTATAGAGACTGTGAACTGTTGAGGGATCTTTTAGTAATGTTTTATTACAGCTCTGCCTCAGCGCTTGTGCTAAATTGTTCTTAATTCTAAATCTTTATTTGCAGAGTAATTATGGAACATCTGCTGATTTAGTCTAACATATGCAGATGTAACAGCATTTCATTTAAGTTACTTGAGCAAGGAAACATTGTTTAGTCAAAGCTTGTTGCCAATGTTTGTTGTAAAGTGGCTGACAGTAGCGATGGCCGCAGGTTTAGTTTCCTTTATCTGAGAGGTAATGGGGTTCTATGGGATTCGTGATGTATATGTAAACCTATTGTATGGTTTAATTCTGATATCGGCAGGGTGAACTGTCCTGTGGAGTGAGACTGTTACATGCCTATATGGTAATTTTACCCCCCAAGATCTTCCAATAGTGTATATCTACTTGAACAAACATGCAGTCATTGTCCTCTGTTGCCACAGGAGTCCTATTCTGAAAAATGCCATGCTGCACGGATATCCAACAGGATGCCCAACGGGGTATAGTAATGTATAATACAGTTCTGTTCTGGCATCTTATACAGTAGTGCAGTGGTTCCCAAACTTTCCTTGCAGGGCCCCCTTTTCTATTTAGGAACATTATCGAACCCCCCCTCCCTATTCAAACACAGGTTAAGAATGAGGGCCTGTACCCCCCTGCAATGTCTTTGTGCCCCCCAGTTTATGAACCACTGTAGTGCTGCAGCACCTCAAGATAGTCTTAAGGTAGGCATACACGCCCCGATTCTCCCTCGATAGATGAGGGACAGACTGCAGCATGATGACGTCATCATGCTGCAGCCGGCCCTTTAGAGGATCACTTTGGATGGGGACTGCTGTAATGGGATCGGTCGTGAATCTACTGGTGATCTGACATGTGGAAATTCCTGGTCGATCTCGCCAGGTGGGGGCGCACCAAATTTTCAGCTGAGCATCGGCCTGCTACCCTTACACACCGTAGGCTGGAAGTGGTCTATTACAATTACATGGGGCTGGTGCAAAATCTTTGCTGATGTGAGTTCACAAGTGACTAGGGTCTGTCTCCTAGGCATGGTAAATATTAATCCAAGGGGCCAGTGTGAAACATAAGGGCTAATTTACATGGGTGGTTTTTAAACTGCCCATCAAACACCTGATTAGAGCAGCCAATGCAACATGCAGGATGCAACATGAAGTTCGCTGGGAATTTTTCTGACTTTTGCCTAATAGACCGGTCATCTGGGCATTACCATACGCCGCCCTGAGCACTTGTAGAATTGTTTGTTTTTGCAGACAGAAGAGCACGGTTGCTTTCTAGGCAGCTGCCAAGTTTTAGCAGCCTGTTAAGTGCCCAAGCAAATGAGCCCTAAATGTGGCCATACGTGCATCAATGTTTGCCAGATCAATCTTATTAAACTGTCAGTCCATATTTAAATTGCACAGGTCCATGCAATCCATTGATCGATGGATAGACGGATGGCACCACCACACAGTGTAATCAAAGCAGTGTAATCATAGAATCCACTGAAATTTTTCAATATGACCAATCTTCCTCTATTGCAAACAAGTGACTTAAGCATCAAGTGAATGGAAATATTGAACCATGTATGCCTCCTCTTACAAGCTTTGTGCATTGGCTGATGACTGAGGGTATATAATTCAGGAGTTCTGCAAAGATGTAAAGCAACATCAGAAATGAATTTACTAGTAGCCATACACTCCTACATTTGTTTTACATCGATCATTGATTCAAAAAATTTGTGTAATTTATATATCGACCATCAGTCTAATGTTAATTGTACTATCACACAGTCTGATTTATCCCTTTCCAAAGCCCTGTGCGCATGCCCCCATAGTACCATCAGATACAAACCCATCAGAATACCTAGGAAACCCATCAGATACTTTTATGTTCGAATTTCAGATGAAAGATTGTCTTTGTGTAGCCATTACTAGTTACACAACATTATGGAAAGACAGTGATTGGATATCAATTACTTATATCCCGATTCTAGTGTTCAATTGATGGCCTGCCAACTTCTGTATTTTGTGTAGTTCATGTAAATGGCTGATTTAATATATAAGCAGAGACCAACACAAGAAGTCATCTGCTGGCAGGATCCAATTGTGATTTTACACTAGCAGGTTTAATGGTAATTTTTTTGTACTTGGTCTATAACTTGCTACAAATACTTCTATACTTGGGGGGGGGGGGGGGGGGGGGGGGCGTCTTTTTTTTTTTTTTCCCCTGACAGAATTATGTAGGTACTGGTCGGTGTGTTTCCAGTTCTGGCTGACTGCAATAGATGTGGACATGTAGGTGCTTCACTTATGGGCCCCTGCTGGGGTTTTCTTTAGTGAAAACTTTGACCCTGCTCATTTCAATGACTTTTTGTCAGTTACGGCCTTGTCCTCTAGATTTGAGCAATTGGATCCCTCATAGACTGTTAATGATACTCTATAAAACCCATTACTTGTTATGGGATCCTTGTCCTTAGGATCTGATTTGTGGAAGTCCTGGTATCTGGTGCTATAGTTATTTTATAATGGTTTGTAATTACAATTGCACAATTCTGCCTTATTCTATGGTAGACGAGGGGGTTGGTGTCATACGTAGGTGAGTGCTAAGGGAATTGTGCCTGAAGAACCTTGTGCTCCTCTCTAGGGGAATCCCACCCTACATGAGAGAATATGAAGCACATCTGCACTATCCCCATAGACCCCCTGCAGAGAATAAGATACCAGGATTTGTTTATGTAAAAGATCTTCTTCATAAAACTTCTACAGTTCTTCTGATCGTTGTTGTCACGTCTTCAGACTTCTTATCACGATCTCCTTCAGTACACATGGCTATAATGGCAACTGCTGCTTTCTAGCTGTTCATGCAGAACAGCATTCATCTTCCTGAACACATCTGTTAGAACTCCGGGAAGCCCAACTTCTACACATGAATGTACATCATGTCTGTTAAAATGGCCGATACAATGCCTTTAGCTGACCATGCACAGCCACTTTAGCTAGATTGATCTTAGATTCAATGGGTTTGTACAATTGGTATATTGGCAGTCTGCTCAATCATACCACCATGCAGTGTGATCGATACCTTTCCTAAGCCCTGTGCGCATCCCCCATAGTACCATCAGATATAAATCCATCCAAATGCAAAGAAAACCAAATCAGATACTTGTATCATCCGCTGACACTTGCCAACATGTCCAATCACAGCTCTAACGATTTTAGTTAACTTCCATCACTTTAGGCTGATCAATTGAGATTAAAAAGGAATAGATTTTCATATGATAGACACAATTTGTTGTTTTCCTCATGTGATTGCAGCTTTTTCTGCTTCAAAGAGCCATGAATGTTAAGCTTTATGTATATACTTTATGAGCAGTTTTGGATGCTGGGGAGGATGCTTTTTGATCATTCCTAGGCACCAGTGAACGTACAAGCACCTCTCTTCTATGGAGGGGAGGCAGGGGTTAAGTAGGTGGGACCTTTCTGACACCCCTCCCAAGACTTGCAATCGCCATAGATCCTGCATTGGGGGGTACGCCATTTTAACACAGTCGTGGATCATTTGAATGGGATGGGTTGTTACTGCATCATTTTCCCTTCATGTGCTGAACAGGAACAAAAAGATGTAGTGGAAACAAGTCCCTAATATGTATACAATTTTCTTAAGATATACCAACAAGTATGTAGAGCTGGGGCTTTCATCATTGAGTACAGAGTTTTTGTCCTTTTGTTTTTATTGCAACAATGTTTTAGTGGTTCCACATGTGGCTTAAACTATTCTGCTTTCCTTTTATTTTTCAGAAGCTGGCAGGCTGAAAGAGGCGTTCAGCTCACCGGACGGACTTTCTGGCTTTTGACCCTTTAGCTGGTAAGTTATCAACTGCTTTAGTATATATACTCAAACATAAGACACATTTTTTAGCACCTGAAATGTGCTAAAAAAATTTAATTCTGCTTATATTTATTTCAAAATGAAAAACGCTGCATTTTGTAGGTGGAGTTTGAGTGAATTGCAAAGCCCCCGAACATGCGATCATCACCAAATTTGCTGTAGATGTAGAGAAGGGTCGTGGGGACATATGTAGTTTTTGCATAAATTAGGTTCAAAATAGTCAAATTTAAACTTTTTGTGCAAAAACTTGATATGCTGGAGCAATACTTTATTTACAATGTCTCCACATCCCTTCTCTACATCTCCAGCACTTGTCCACTAGTGATGATATCATGTCCAGGGCCTTTGTTATTAACTTGCATGTCTACTGAATTAAATAATATCTCCCAACAAAAGCACATTTGCTGTGTGTTTCTGACCCTTAGCTGCTGCCCCTCCCCCTCGAGTCATTCAGTTTTACAGATTTTCTTTCTAAAATTGGGTACCTCGGCTTATGTTCAGGTCGGCTTATATTCGAGTATATACGGTATAATTTTTCCCAGGAATTGCAGGCATAGACTATTTTGAGAGAATTGTAGGGGATCCAGTCTATTCTAGTTTTTATGGTTCTGTTGGGCCCATTTTATATACTTCACTTTGTTTCTTCTTAAATATTCTTAAATGTATAAATATAACTTTTAAATAAATATTCTTATGTTTTACATATCATGACTGTAGACATGATATGTGAAACCTTATTATTTATAGGGGCTGCCTTGCTGCCCAGTATCTGTAATATGGGTAAATTCATGGTCTGTTGTCATAATCTTTAATGTCATGACAAATTTGCTGGTGGTCTCTTTGTTGCCCCTTCACTCCATCTCTTGGTTTCTTTTGCACTAAATCAGCTGAAAATCGCCTGTGTTGTTTCTATCTGGATAGCTCGATATCCAAGTTTAATTGGCTGTGTTCTATATTGTGAGGGCTGAGCATTCCCTACCTTTTGGAGTACTTCAGTATGAGTGATCTGTGCAGTTTCTCTTTGAGAGACCTGTTAATCAGGTTTTAGCTGTTTCATAGATTGGGACTGCACATCAATGACATAGGATCACAGATGGCCTTGGATTTTCTAATTAGGAAAGAACATACAATAATAAATGTGTCCTCCGAACGTTCTGTATCCTCAGAAATATATATGATGTGACTTTAATCAATATGTCTAATATATACATGGTTTACACATAATCAGTTTTTGTGAAGAATTGATACACTGTACATACCTACCTAAACCTGTTTGACCTGCCTTGATTCCTGAGATGACTTATTAGAAGGGTGTGGGGGTACAAGTAGGCAGATAACCACATAGTCTGTATACCATGCATACTGTACATGCAGATATTGCAGTCAGAGAAAGCTGTGATTTGTGTAACCTGATATGTGGTTAGTTGTGTTAGAACATCAAGCGGTCTGTCTTGTGTAAAAAAAAAAAAAAAAAAAAAGACTAGAGACTGAAATCTTGATAAGGCAAAGTATTAGTCTGCAGTTAGTGTCTGCTGGTAAACGCCAATTTTAGAAATAGAAGTTATGATGGTTGTAATATGAGTATCTAGTCCTTTTTAACACTATTTTATTTTGCAGTGGTTACACGGATTTGCGTGGGACAATGAGCTCGGTGGCGGTTCTCACCCAGGAAAGTTTTGACGAGCATCGTAGTGGCCTGACCCAACCAGCGGTCAGAGGTCTGTAATCTATTTATTTTTCCTCTGTAATGAAACCACTCATTAACCTTCTGGGCGTTGCGCACATGGCGCGTTTTATTTTATAACCGCACCACGGGCAATTGCAGAGGAGCACGACATGCTCCGCCATGATTGCCTGCCCAGCCGAAGGTTAAGAGCATAAATCCGGCGTCACTGGAGAGGCTAGATTTGCTGTAAAAAGGCGACGCCCCTCCATTTACATGGAGGTCTATGGCGCCACCTACCCCCGCCCCCTTCGCTCTAGTTAACTGGGGCTGAGTTTCATCATGCATGAAACTCAGCCTGAGATAATTCAGGGCAAACACCCAGGAGGTTAAATGTCTAGTTTTTGAGGGCACTCTTGACTTTGTGTATTTTACAGTGGCGACCATGGGATCAGAGGAGGAAAATGATCCCCCCACTTACAAAGATGCATTCCCACCCCTACCGGAAAAAGCAGTTGGCAGCGAGACCACCTCTGAACCTGCAGGTGCATGGAGCAAGATCCGGCCTATCAAGTCTTCCGTTATTACTCAGGTTGGCTTGCAGCATTTTGTACTTGTGGTGTGCGGTGGGTGTAGCTAAGGCAATATCTTGTATAATCAGTGTAGAGAGTGGCTGAATCTTTGTTGGGTTTTGTTTTTTGTTTTTTTGTCCTATTGAAGAGCATTTTACATTGTTTTTGTTTAGTTTTAAAAACATGAAGTAAAACTAGAACTACTCGAGGATAAGGGAAATCTTCTGGAATAGTTTCTACCAGTGTTTTGCTGTAATGTGCAACGCAGCGTCACTGTGAAAGCTGCAACAAAAGTGCTGCTACTGTGAAAGGGCCCTTAAACAGATCAATGGATATGTGAATGTATTTTAACAATATATGGTTTCTTGTGTTCCATTTTAATGCAGAGGATTTGCCAAGTCTTTTGTTCTCAAACCAATATTTAGTTGCATATGTGGTTAGGTTGAATTCTTAGACAAGCTTGTTTTTTTTTAATTTGTGTTAATTAAGCAATTTATTTTGTCCTAGCTTTTAGGATTAGAAGTGTGGGTTTTTCTTGGGTCAACAAGTTTATGGGGAGGTGTGCTATTTTTTTTTTCTGCAGAATTCAACATGATTTTGTTAATTTTTAGGTGTTCCATGTCCCTTTGGAGGAACGCAGGTACAAGGACATGGCTCAGTTTGGGGAGGGCGAACAGGCAAAGATTTGTTTGGACATCATGCAGAAGACTGGGGCGCAGTTGGAGCTTTCTCTGGCTAAAGACCAAGGTTTATCCATCATGGTTTCTGGAAAACTCGATTCGGTTATGAAGGCAAGGAAAGAGATAGTGACCCGGCTGCAGACACAGGTAAGAAGTCTGTACAACTGTGTGCGTTTAGAGCAGATGTTGAGCCGTAGCCTTGACACTTTACTCCCATGACATGGATCTGCTAGGGGAGAGTGATGTGCTGTCTCTAAGGAAAGACTGCTGAGGGAGAGTATTTGTGGACATGATGCAACCCAATCCCCCTAAGGTTAAATTAACTACAAAGTGGGGAACATTGTTAATAGTGTTCATCAACAGATTATTCTGGCAGTGTCTAGTGTCAGCGGAGAATTGTTTCCCATGCACCATGTCTCCAATGATGGGCGTTGGGCTTTGCTGTTTAAAGCCTTTCATTACACAAACACCTCTGTCTGTTAGGACTGCTTTCTTGTGGTTATAAATTGCTATGACGTTTTCTGCCTGTTACGTTAAAGGCTCACCAATGCTACAATTTTCCCCTGTGTGAATGACAATTAGTCTTGAAATGCAGTGTAATTAAATGTTCTGCAGGGTGTATTTTACGGAGCATGACCGTAGCATTACGTGGGGTAGCTTTCGTTGTTAGAAAATTTGGATGGACTGCTTTAATGAAATGCCTTGTGTATCACTCTTATTTGTAACTTATGGAGTCCTTGGAGGTATATTATCAAATAAGTGTTAAATAACTGAGCGATGGAGGCACTTGAAATCCTATGCTAGTTTCCATCGATATTTTGTAAACAACTCTTCACAACCTCTTGGTCACAGGACAAACACAAACTGTTTGTAGATGGTCAAAAAGTTAGTATTTTGATTTAGTACCACCTCATGTGCCTGTTATGGATATATATTAGACAAAACACTAGTCACTTGAACATTTCCATAATGTCACCTTGTGGTGTAGACCAGTGTTTCTCAACCCCCTATCGGAATTCGGTTCCAGCCAAGTACCCCCTGAATTCAGATAAATGTACTTTGACGAAATTTAAACATGCAACCATTATTTAAGGAAATTCCCCCTGACTAATGTCAGGGGCAGAGGGAATTTAAAGGTTCTAAAGGGTTGTCAAATAGGTAAATAGGTACAAATAAAGGTAAAATTAGAACAGGACAAGTTTAATTAACAATGCATGGGCCTCTGGCCCTTGAAAACACAACCACGGATCAGCAAATCATTGGTTACAACTGTACATACACTTAATACATGAAATACAGCAAAATTGGTGGTGGTTCTAGCGGTTAGTAGATGTTTTCTCCACCAAGTTTCGTTTGGAACTTCATCAGGGGTGTTCAGGGAGAATCAAGTATAGAACCCACATCTGTACAGAGGTAAATATGATTGTAAAAGCAGGGAACGGAGTGCGGTCAATTTTGGCAGGGCTTAGGTAATGGAGTTCGAGAGTAATCAAACTGGGTACTTACAGGCCTATCAAGGCCGATTGGTTGTAACCGCCGGGTTGAAACAAAGTTCTGTCCAGAAGCGGGGGGCCCGTAGGAAAATCAATAGTGTAGACAGCAACAATGCAAATAGTGTGAAAGTGTGGGGAGCAAAAGGAGG
>CM070035.1:36642924-36662420 GCA_036250615.1 Ptychadena robeensis
GAAACATCTACACCACTTGAGGGGTTCACATACTTTCAAGCAGCACTGTATATAGCATAATGCAGGTATAGCAAAGGTAGCACTTGCGTTTGGTAAGGGTGTCCCGTCCTAGCAGGGATTTCCACTGAGCTGGATGCTTGGCTGCACTGAATGAGGCCAAAGACTAGCCTTCCTTATAGGGCCCCCCGCCGCCGTGCGCGCCGGCGACGCACACGCCACCGTCGCCCACAGGGTGTGCATGGCGATCACGTCACCGCCGCGCGGTGCAGACACCAAGCAGGCGTCCATTCTCCACGGCAACCAGGTCCGGGGGAGGTGCGTGGCTCCGCCCTGCTGTCACCACGACCTAGTCCAGGACTATACTGACGTGCCGGCTTGTGATGCGTCCTAGCCCCCCGTCCATCACACAATGGTGTGGGCGGGAGGGAGCAGCGAGCGGGGGCACGCCCATTGGGGGGGGACCCGTGAGGATGGTACCGGCATGATGCCGATGTGTGCCCCTTACTCACCCAACCCAGCATCCGAGGATCATGCCTGGTGCCTGCGCGTACCCCCGGCTGTGGTCTCGAGTACCCCCTGGGGTACGCGAACCACATGTTGAGAAACACTGGTGTAGACTGATGTCTACCTCCCTGATGGTTTGCCTGGCTGCATTTTGCTGTAAGTTTGTTTGCAAAACAAACTGGCCCGAGCTACATTTAGGGATAGTTGCCTATCCTCAGTGAGCCTGTGTCAATTAGAAATATCAGCAGACTTACTGATCGCTTCTGGCAATGACCCCACATTGGTGATTCTCAAGAGGTTCCGGTGCCATTGACCACCATGTTAAGGAGTCCATGTCGTTTTCCTGCCCCATATGTGTATAGAGGGGAGCAAGGAGGGCAGGGAGATAAGAAAGAGTATGATGTACTCAGATTTGATCTGCTGGTTGCTGGTACCATATCATTGAAACGGCACGGCCTGTTGTAGAAGGGTGCTTTAGCAGAGATGTGTATTCAATTATCTGTTTGTCTGTCTGCTGGGCAAGATGGATTATGACTGAAGGAAATGGCTTAAGTTTGCTGAAAAGTGTTCTAAAAAAAAATAAATAAACAGCAGTTTTTGTGGGTGTGGGAGGGTAGAAGTTTGTGTTCTGGTATGTCTTGTTTGCGGTATGTGTATGAGTCTACAGTCTGATGGGGTCATATAACCAACTCTTCCAATGTCCTTTTAGGCTTCAGCTTCAGTCGCTATCCCTAAGGAACACCACCGCTTTGTGATTGGAAAAAATGGCGAGAAGTTACAGGACCTTGAATTGAAAACCGCTACCAAGATTCAAATCCCCCGGCCCGAGGATGCCAGTAACCAGATCAAGATCACTGGCACCAAAGAGGGCATTGAAAAAGCCCGGCATGAGATCCTGCTCATCTCTGCCGAGCAGGTAAGAAACCCCTGACTTCAAAATTCATGCGTGGTTTGGTTTTTTGGGGGATTTTAACTTGATTAAACTTTCTAGGATAAACGAGCAGTGGAACGTTTCGAAGTTGAAAAAGCCTACCACCCTTTCATCGCTGGACCTTACAACAAGACCGTTAATGAAATCATGCATGAAACTGGAACACGAATTAATATCCCACCTCCAAGTGTCAACAAGACAGAGATTGTGTGCACTGGAGAAAAAGATCAGTTGGCCCAAGCAGTAGCAAGAATCCGGCAAATTTATGAAGAAAAGGTGAGCTTTTAACATGATTCTTTAAGCCACTAAAAGCATCTTCCGGTTATGTTTAAACTGGTAATAAAGCCACCATATGCCCTGAAATAGTTTCTTTAGTCAGTGCCTTCCCAATATATGCATGGAGAAGCAACTCATTTTATAGATTCATACAGCCACTAGGCAGCTCTTGCAATATATTAACCCCCCTGGTATTCCTGAAGGCCCTATCTCGTCCAGGGCTGTCCTGTTAGTACGGCACTGGATGAGATGGGGCTGTCTGGCAGAGATCGGAACCCCGGCAGCGCAAACTTTTTTTTTTTTTTTTTTTTTTTTTTTTTTACATAATTGTGTGTTTCAAACATTATTACATTCAGATTATATACTAGACCCTTGTACAGACATATTTTGGAAATTTGCAGGCCTACAACAACAAAAAAATCTATTTAAGTCTATGGTGCGCTTTTGGTATAGAAATCTGGACCTTAGCAGGGCACTAGGAAGGTTAATACAATACTTTTATTTTATTTATTTTTTTTGCCTGCAGAAGAAGAAAACCACCAGCATTGCTGTAGAAGTGCGGAAGTCTCAACACAAATATGTTATTGGTCCGAAAGGAAATAGCTTGCAGGAGATCCTGGAACGCACAGGTGTGTCTGTGGAAATACCACCCAGTGATAGCAGTTCTGAGACTGTTATCTTGCGAGGAGAACCAGAGAAACTGGGCCAGGCACTGACTGAAGTGTATGCAAAGGTAAGGTCTAGTATGTGCAAGTTTTCCTGTAGTTACTAGACTGTTTGTATGCCCCCCCTTACCTGTTTGTTTTGTGTCTTTTGTAGGCTAACAGCTTCACAGTGGCCACGGTCTCTGCTCCATCCTGGTTGCATCGGTTCATTATTGGCAAAAAAGGACAAAACCTGGCAAAGATCACACAGCAAATACCAAAGGTGAGGGTCCCTGTATGTTTAGGTACTAGGGGATATCTGTCCTCCTATAGTGAATGCACACATAAGAGGTAATTCATGAAAATGTTCTGATCATCATGTCTTCTGTAGGTGCACATTGAGTTTACAGAAGGGGAAGACAGGATCTCCTTGGAGGGACCCACAGAGGATGTTGCAGTTGCTCAACAACAAATGGAAGTGCTTGTCACTGATCTGGTCAGTAGTTCATTTAAGATTACTGAGGATTTTAGTGCCATTTAAGAGTTAACCTTGATTGTTTCTTGTGCATTTTCTTTAAAACAAATTCCTCCTCGTATAACATTTTTTCATAGTGTGTTTTTATATATATTTTTCTCCTTTTTAGATTTCACGGATGGACTTTGCAGAAATAAGTATTGATCATCGGTTTCACAGGCATCTCATTGGAAAGAGTGGAACAAACAGTATGTATATCTCTTTTGTGTTTTAATGAGCCTGAAAGTGCCACTATCCTCATTAATAGGTTTAGGTTTTATTGACCTTATTTGTAATGGGTGCCTCCATTTACTGGCCAAGGGCAAACACATTGTGGGCTTTTCACAAACCATAATGTTTGACCACAATGTTCGACCGCATCCATTGGAAACAACGATAGTCTCCACTGGTGCGGTCGTGCGCCGATGTATGCGGGCGAATGCGGACACGGTTTAGGGCGTGGTTGTAAACGCCACCCTACAGTGTTTAAACCACACCCCGACCACATCCGAATACCAAATCCGTGCACAACCGCACCCATAGAAAATCATTGGAAGCAGTTCAATCGCGTCCGATGTGAATTGGCATGCGGATTTGACCAGGAAACAGGAAACAGGAAGAGCATGCAGATGCGGATTCAGAGGTGCGTTTTAAGAAAAATCGCATTTCTTAATTTGCGCACAAACCGCGTGCCAAACGTGCAAAAACGCATGGAATGCACCAGTGCAAACAAGCCCTATGTTTTTAAATCAATTGGGTTAATGCAAAGAATTCAGTGAATGCAATATTCAATTCAGCCAGTTGGTGTCACTAGCAACTAGCAGCGTACACTCTCAGCAGAACACGTAATTTCCACACTAATCGGGGGGGGGGGGGGGGGGGGGGGGGGGGGGGGGGGGGGCGCGGTTGGGCTGTCTCCTCTCAGTCTCTACTCTCTGCTGATGTTGCAGTTACTGTGTCCGTGGGGGCTGCAGAGTGATTCCAGTTCCCACGGACAGGAGAGGGAGATATAGATGTTCATCTATAGCTCTCTATTTATTGCTTATGGCAGCAGAACTTTGAACTCTGCTGGCATATGCAAATTCCCAGTTCAGATGGGAGAGCTGGACACTGGCTGGCATCTCACATCTGACAGCTCCCCTGCTAATCTCCGCGCCGAGAGAGGTGGTGGGAAGCCAAGGTGCGACCACCAGTTGCTGCGGGGGTCACACATCCGGACCATAAGACGCAGGCGGTGAAAAATTGCATCTTATGGTACAAAACATACGGTATTCTGTTGCCATGTTGCATAAGAGCCTTGGTAAAGAAGTTTTAGTTTCTTTCCATTTTCTTTAGTTAACAGAATCAAGGAACAATACAAAGTTTCAGTGCGCATTCCCCAAGACAGTGAAAAGAGCAATACAATCCGAATTGAAGGAGACCCCCAAGGTGTACAGCAGGCAAAGAAAGAGTTGCTGGAGCTTGCATCACGAATGGTGAGTTGAGCAAGAATCGGTTTGTCTTTAAGATGTGGCGGATTGATGACTAACCACACACATTCTGCTTTAGGAAAACGAACGCACAAAGGATTTGATCATAGATCAGAAGTTCCATCGTACAATAATTGGTCAAAAGGGTGAGAGAATTCGGGAGATCCGGGAGAAGTTTCCTGATGTAAGCCACCCTCCTTCTCTTTTTTTATTTTTTTTATTTTCTTCTTCTGTACTTTTTGATAAAATAAAATTGACAGTATCATTTTTTTTTTTTCAGTATAAAATTTTTTATTTTTTTTTCAATATACAATACAACGATATGACTGAACATTATATTATAATGTAAATCATACATAACTTACAATAGGGAGAAAAATCTGAATTTTGACAATTTGCAACGCCTCTCTTTTCTATTATGTCCACACCAACACAATTTGACAATATAATTAACTTCCTTCTAGGTCATCATTAATTTCCCAGATCCCGCTCACAAGAATGACATTGTACAACTGCGAGGGCCAAAAAATGAAGTGGAAAAGTGCACAAAGTATCTGCAGAAAATGGTATCCGAGATGGTAAGGGAAGAAGTTATTTCTACTTTATACATGGTTTGCGTTCAGCAGGGTTTACGATTTATTATTTATATATATTTACCATTTCTGGTGCAACAAGAAGTTGTTTTAATGACAACACTTGCAAAAAATAAACCTTATGGCCAGGGCTGTGGAGTCGGAGACATTTTTGGGTCCCTGGAGTCGGAGTCGGCAAAAAATGGACAGACTCCTACTAAATTTAAATGGGAATTTAAATATTTTTTTTTTAAATTACAAAAAAATTACTTCAAATGTCGCAATTAACAAACAGTCATAATGAACATAATGACTTCTCTGCTATAAGAATAAATGCATGCAGTGCATAACATTACAGCGCCCACTGTGACCCTAGCCTAAAGGCCCCCACACACGTACCGAGTGGGGGCCGATAGACCAGTTGAGATGAGCTGTAGAGTGCAGAGTGATGAGGTCATCATGCTGCTCTCCAGAGCTGACAGCAAGACGCCGGTCTTCATTGAGACTAACGGCATCGGCCAGAGATTATCGGACATGTCCATTCTCTGGCCAGCCGAGCTGTGGGGCATCAGCGATCTGTCACCCCATGTGGGCTCACCCGATCGGTGAGTGTGCATGCCCATCGGTCGGCAGCAAAATCGGCCGCCGCTCGGTGCATGTATGGCGGCCTTAACTCTCGCTGATAATGAAGTAAATGTTTGTTGCCGGACTAGAGACGCTTGTATAAGTGAAGGGAATGGATCGCCAATAGTTCAAGACTTAACCGTAAAGCATTTTGAAAACCATTGTCATTCAGCTGAGGCGACAAATACTTAGATTGTTAGCTTCAACATTACACGGACTCTGGGATTCCAGGGATATCATGAATCATGTTTGAAGTGCCCCTTCGCCCTGCCTCTTCTTGGAGTCTTCCACTGCCCTATATTCAGCAGAAGATCAGAGCACTAAAGCTTGGCACACACGGGAAGATATCTAACAAGATTTGAGTACAGTCTCATGGTGATTGATTGTACTCTAATCTGTTTACAAACCTACCCGTGTGTGCCTTCCTTCGGGTGGGATCAATAGAGCCGGCTCGAAGGAACTTGATTGAACGGGGTTCCAACATGTTGAAAAGACCCCATTCAATCTCCAATACTTTGCATGGAGACATGAGTCTTCATGGAAAGTATTAAAACAGCTGCGGCTCTTGCTTCCTTCACAGCCGTCGGCTGTCAGTGTGAAGGGGACCGGTGTGTGGGACTGTGTGAAGCTGTGTGGGACAGACTGCTTCTCCCCAGCTTGTGGCGTGTTGTAAATCACACACTGCAAGCTGGGGATAATGGGTCCCCATTGAACAGGAATCTATGTGCCCATGTGGTGCACATTGATTTCCATTCAATTGATCCCCAGAGCATCGAGGAGCAGAGTGGGAGGGGATGAGGGGGAGCTGCGGCTGATTGACAGGCAGACTTCTTCGGGTCGAAAGTCTCAGTACCCGGCCTAAAAGATGACCCCTGACTTTTCAGAAGCTTTTCCTTGGTTTAAAAGCCATCGTATACGCTAGAAAATATGGTATGTAGTAAGTGAAGAGGACATTAACAACGCAAGGGTAGTGGCCTATCCTAAACATGTGTGGTATGCCCATTTCCCGATTCTCAAATAGTCTCCATATATACCTTTTTAAACATGGACATTACATTTCTGCTCTTCTGTTATTTGTTTGACTGAATTTATGATGTATCTGTCCATATTGGCATACTGTGATCAGTCCATTTTCTAACCTCTTTGCAGGTGGAGAACAGTTACACCATCTCTGTGCCGATTTTCAAGCAATTCCATAAGAACATCATTGGAAAGGGTGGTGCCAACATTAAGAAGGTACAGTTTCTACACAAAGGTTTTTTTGTGCGTTGGCTTGAAATGAGAGCAGCTCTAATGCTAGTGTTGGTCTTTTCTTCAGATTCGCGAAGAATGTAACACTAAGATTGACCTCCCGGCTGAGAACAGCAATTCAGAAATGATTGTCATCACCGGGAAGAAAACCAACTGTGAGGCTGCACGTGATAGAGTTCTGGCTATCCAGAAGGAACTGGTAATTATCCTGTCTTGGATTATTATTATTTATTTATTTTTTTAGTAAAATAAGGAATCCAAGTAAAGATTGCCATACACGTTGTGATAATTGTAACCTACGATCGCAAAATCAACTTGCACCACCTTGGGGATTGGATCCCTGGCTTTGGATTAGGATCCAGGGTCCCCATCTAAAGCAACTGCGATCGACCAGAAAAATACATGTCTGATCACTGATGGATTTAGATATATTTCTGGTTGATCGCTCCAAGGTGGTGGGCAGGCATCGAATCCTGAATGATCACCCGCACTGATTGTTGAGGTCGATTTTTTTAGGAATCGTGTCGTCTATGGCCAGCTTAATGCTTTACAATGAAGTGTGGGGTTGTGAAGGTGAATGATTGAGGGATGAGAGAAATGTAAATGTTTAAGTTTAGACTTTCAAGCTGTGGCTTTCTTCTGTCTGTTATCTGTGCCGTGTTATTTTCAGGGCAATCTCATTCACTGCTCATGAATATTAAAGCCCAGTATTCTAAAAAATTTTGCCATCCAAGATTTTTCACACTTGTTTAGACTTTTGTGACAACTTGGAATAAAGTTAATATTTGTTTTTCTTTCCCTTTTTTATAATTCTAGGCAAATATCACTGAAATGGAAGTCAGCATTCCGTCAAAGCTGCACAACTCACTTATTGGAGCCAAGGGACGCTTCATAAGATCCATCATGGAAGAGTGCGGTGGTGTGCATATCCACTTCCCAAGTGAGGGCTCTGGCAGTGATTCAGTCACAATCCGAGGCCCAGCCCAGGATGTGGAGAGAGCTAAGAAACAGCTGCTGCAGCTAGCAGAGGAGAAGGTAAGATGTTGGGACCAAGGAATTAGCAAGGTTATAGGAATGAATACAGTTCTAGCTTATGTGGAATAACTCGTTGTATGCTTGATTGACAATTTGTTCATAAACCGTTGTCCAGATATATTTAAATATATGCCACAACAGCATCCACTTAAAGCACACATATGCTGCCTATGTATAGGCAGTATTCATGATCTATTTAACCTTCTGAGCGTTTGGCCCGAATTAACTCGGGCTGAGTTTCATGCATCATGAAACTCAGCCCCAGTTAACTAGAGCCACGCTCTAGGTTTCGCCTTCTTGCTACGGTGGTCGGGAGCACCGGCATGTATGCCGATGCTTCCGGGTCCGCCCCCGATCGCGTCACTGGTGACGCGAAGGGGGCGGGGGTAGGCGGCGCCATAGACCTCCGTGAAACTGGAGGGGCGTCGCCTTTCTTCAGCATAAGCCCGGCGTCTCCAGTGACGCCGGGCTTATGTAAACAACCTTCAGCTGAGCAGGAAATCGCGGCGGAGCACACTGCTCCGCCGCGATTGCCCATGGCATGGTTTTGAAAAAACCCTCAAAACCATGAAACGCTCAGAGGGTTAACAGACCTGCTGTCACTGTTATCATACTCTGCCTATGGTCTGCCTTTCCCAACTCCTCTTCAGAGATTGCTCTGAATCATTCCACTAAAATTGGAGGTTAAAGCCCCCATACGCCTTACAATCCTACCATGCAATTTCTGTACAATCCACTTTTGTTCTTCCAAAACCATGTAATATGAGGATTTTTCTTAACCTTCCTATCACTATGTATTCCATCAGGGAAGACCCGGCACTACATGTTGTTGGTAGATCAAAAAATTGTATGGTGGGGGCTTTAGTTTTAAGACCTGTCCAAACACTATAATCTTTTAATAAAAAAAAAATATAAATAAATACATACACATTGGGGAATGCAGTAAAACACTTTTCTTTCATGCGAACATGAAAACCATACAGAAACTGTTGTAATGACATAAGCTTACTTTTTATGTTCTAGCAAACAAAGAGCTTTACCACAGAATTGCGAGCCAAGCCAGAATACCACAAATTCTTGATTGGTAAAGGGGGTGGCAACATCCGTAAAGTACGTGACCTGACAGGAGCCCGTATCATCTTCCCAACTGCTGAGGATAAAGACCAACAGCTCATTACCATTGTGGGCACAGAGGAGGCCGTGAAAGATGCTCAGAAGGAACTTGAGTCTCTCATCAAAAGCTTGGTGAGATTTTCGTTTTCAATTTTGGATGCAAATAAGATGTTTCTGCATGTTTCCATATTCAGACTTTAACTATAGTATTATAATTTTAAGTTTTTTCATTAAGACTTGTTCTAGTCATCTGATGAGCTCTTTGTTCAGAATGTAAATCAGAGATCTTATTTGAAAAAAACTTCAGAAAGTCCAGTGATTCTGACAATGTTCTACAGAAACATTTAACTGAACTACTACAATACAACAGAACATTACATTTTAAATGTTTTTTTCCCTTGAAAATCGTGGTAGTGTTGAAATTTATTCCTGGTGTGTGTTACATATGTGTTCTGATTTTTTAGGATAATGTTGTAGAGGACTTCATGTCTGTGGATCCTAAACACCACCGCTATTTTGTTATGCGGCGAGGACAAGTACTGCGTGAGATTGCTGATGAATACGGTGGTGTAACGGTTAGCTTCCCCCGCTCTGGTGTGCAGAGTGAGCGTGTTACCCTGAAAGGCGCTAAGGAATGCGTTGAAGCTGCCAAGAAGAGGATCCTAGACATCATTGAAGATTTGGTACGGTTCATTTTTGTGGTTTTATCTTTGATGAATTTTAAGCTTGAATTTTAAGATGACTTATGGGATATTAATGGTAATGTATTGTTGTGCAGGAAGCTCAGGTGACTATTGAGTGTATGATTCCTCAAAAATTCCATCGATCCATTATGGGACCGAAAGGCTCTAGAATCCAGCAGATTACTAGAGAGCATGGAGTGCAGATTAAGTTCCCTGACCGTGAGGAGAACCCTCAGGGAGGTATGAAATCTCACCTCTAGGAGACAACTAAAAACTAATATATTTGCACATGGGCATCTTGCAACTTCTTTTTCTTTTGTCATTAGCACCCAATGCTGAATTACCAGCACAGGAAAATGGAGAGGAAGGAGTAGAAGTTAAAGTTGCTGTGGAGCCTGGCTCTCCTAAAAAGTGTGACATCATATTGATATCTGGACGCAAGGAGAAATGTGATTCGGCAAGCGAAGCACTGCAGGTATGTGAACACTGTTCGCTGTGCACTTCTCCCATGGCTGCTAAACTCCATTGCATTTCACAACCGTGCTATGTTCCAACATTACGCTTTCCTTTTTCTAGGCTCTTGTTCCTGTCACTATTGAGGTAGAGGTCCCATACGATCTCCATCGTTACATCATTGGTCAGAAGGGGACCGGCATTCGTAAAATGATGGATGAGTTTGAGGTAGTTATTTATAGAATTTTGTGTTTTTGTATTCTAAAATTTACAAAATGTGATTGCTCATTGTTATAAAATTGATTCTTTCTGTAACCTGAGTTGTAATATCAAAATTCCTACTGTTTACAAGTATTTACCATGTAAAATCTTTGGTTCGGACAGCAACATTTGTGATTTTGGACCAGTGATCATCCGAGTGATGGTAGAATTTAATTATTGGAGCAGCTAATCTACGGTTTACAACCTCTGCTCTTGGCTTTGAGCTTAGGGTGAGGTTTGCTTTTAGGTTAAACAGAGTCTGAGAATTCATAAATAATTGATTGGCTTGCATGGGCTGCATTTGACCTGCTTCAGGTTTAGACATTTTTTGTAGCAGTGCAAAAACCTGCCTAACCTCCCTAGTGGTCAGCCACTACTGCAGTGTTTTTAACGCAGCAGAGTACGCTGCTTGAGTTTCCTGCCTGTCCACATCGCCATTGATACAGCTGGGAAACGGACATCGAAGGAGCGGTTCTCGAAATTCGTCCCAGCTTTCTGGGGGTATGTCTAATCCCCGCTCCAGTTAACTGCGGACAAACTGTTTTTTTTTTTTTTTTCAATTGCTAGGGAGGTTAAAGGGAAAAATGCAAGTCAAAGATCTCACACAATTTCTATGAGCTTCTGAGAGGTTGGAAGTTGATTAAAACAACTATTCTATTCATTCAACCTGCTCAGGATTATAGTTGAATGACTTGCATTTGTGTAAAAACAATTGTGCGGTAGAGTGGTAATTTTAAAGCTTTCTATTCATTTATAAATAGTTTTACTTTAACACTCATTTAAACATGTCCATGCACACTTGAATAGGTTAAAATACAGTATGTTATAATGCACCCAAATATTTATATTTTTCCTATACATGTGTATAAATCTGTTATCTAAATGAGAATTTTCACTCATGCTGCAGGTCAACATCCAAGTTCCTGCTCCTGAACTCCAGTCAGATGTCATCACTATCACTGGGCTTTCCACCAACCTAGACAGAGCCAAAGGTGGACTTCTAGAGAGAGTGAAGGAACTTCAGGCTGAGCAGGAGGATCGGGTGAGTCCTATGTAGATTTGGTCTATTTACTGCTATTCTGTTTTTTTCCTTAATCTTGTTACAAATCTTTACCAAATACTACAGCAACTGGACTGTAAGGAAAAGTCTAAAATGTTTTTATCAACTTGACACATATCTTCCACTGTTAAATACCAACGCAGAGGGTTGGCTGCTGTTAATTTCCCTGTTGAATCCTCTTGACTGCATGTGGGCATCAAAAAGGAGTAACCATGGAACTTGTTGATCACTTTTTGAATTCCAAAGTGTTGGCATGCTTCTGATTTGAGTGTTAAATGTTGTAGAGCAAGGATACAGCAGTAACACTATTCAAAGACTGCAGAGGTGTGGTTTGTATAGGATTTCTGTTAGCGATTCTATGAACTGCTGAAAACAAGGAGATAATTAAGGGGTTTTGAAGTAAAATTTTTAAATTCTTAACCAGGATAGCAAACCTGTTTCCAGTATCCGAATACTCCCCTCTTCTTCATCAAGATTTTGTGTAGCCTTCAATGGACTAGGTTACATTGCAATAGACTCCAAACTGCCATTGCTTCATTATGTGATAGATCTGGTGCTTCTTAAATGTGATCTTATTGGTTCCCTAAACACTTTGTGTACTGTATGATTACAATAAACAGTTAAGGTCATTTGCTGCATTACCAATAGTTTGGCCTCGGCACTTTGCCATTTCTGTGTTCTCAGGATTCTTGTTCGGAGTACCTTTTGAGCACGGACTTTCTTTACAGTTTTGTAGTTTTGTTGCATGCACATTGAACATGTTTTTGGACTTGGACCAGCATGTTAAAGAATTCTAGAGAACCAGAATTTCAATAGGAAAATGTCTCAAACATGTACCTTTTTTAATGGTCCGCAAAAACATGACCTTTTGATTGTCTTGTAACCAATGTGCACCAAGTAAAAGTGCTTGTGTGGGTACATGGACTGCTGTTTATTGTTCTTTCTATTTTCTAGGCCTTGAGAAGCTTTAAACTGGTCATCACCGTTGACCCGAAATTTCATCCTAAGATCATTGGTCGCAAGGGTGCAGTCATCAGCCAGATCCGCACAGAGCATGATGTTAACATTCAGTTTCCAGACAAAAATGAAGAAACCCAGGTAAATATTTAGAACCGTAAAACTTCAAAAAGTGAAGAGGGTTTCTAGGAGAGGTCTGTAAATACCAGATATCAGAGTTTCTTCTTTTTAAGCATTTTGAAACAATCCATGAAAGGCAAATTTCCCCAATGGTACACAGAGCAAAAAAAAAAAAAAAAAGTTTTAACCCTTTCCTATACTACCCAAAAATGTTTGTCCTATCCCCCCTACTATGCATTTTTAGAATGTGGCATGTTGTGTATTGTAGTCTTCAGGGCAATTTGTTCCCCAATCATTTTAATGGATGGGAAAATTCAATGGACCGCTATGCACACACTGCAGGGGCAAACCTTCAGGGGGAATCAACTCTAAATGATGACCCACCTTAAGGCGTTAAACCCTCTGCTTACCTTTCCAAGTAATCTCTCCCCAGTAAGAAGTTTTCTTCCCAATACACGGCAATGACTTAGACGGCAGAAGAGCCATAATTGGCTGATTTGGTAAACCTGGAGCTTTGCTGTGTTTGTGCTTTCACAGCGATGCCAGCAGAAGCCTCCAAAGTAGCAGAGTGAGATTGGGTGAGCACAAAGCTCACTGGACTTCACTATAAGCTGAATGTCATTTCTTTAGCACATTTTTAGTGCATTTTTGTGTTTGTACTAGTATATACAGTGACATTATATTGTTTTAGCCTCTTAATTTGGTTTAATACATTCCCTAGTGGTAGTGATTACCAAACTTTCCTTGCAGCACCCTTCTTTTTCTATTTAGGAACATTATTGAGCACCCCCATTCAAACACATTTTTAGAATGAGGGCCAGCGCAATGTGGGAACACTGGGTAGCAGACATGGTAGTATTACTGCTAGCATGTCGGTTACAGTAAAAATAAAAAAAATGCACCATAGCTGCAGTTGGGCTAGTGTGAAGTAGCCCTCAAACTTTGCATGATTGGTGTGTGTGTGTGTACGTAGTTGTATTTGAAATAAAGACATGTATCACATATGCACACCACCAATCATACAGACACATTCACATAGAAATAAACACACGTTACATGCAGTCTACCTACTGTCTGCAGCTAGTGCCCTTATGGTTGTCTTCCTATTTATCCATCTCTCAGGCCTGTCTGGTTGGCTGGCAGTGGTAGGGGTGGGTGGGTGGACTGAGTGTTATCCTCAGAAGAAGACAGCGGGGAGCCAATAGGGAGCAGAGTTCTGCAGATCTCTCCCTTCTGGCTGACCGCTGAATTCTGACATAGGCTCAAAGTGCCACCTCGGCTACGACCCACATGGAATACCTCCACGCACTCCCTTAGTTGTATGTAGTTGGGTTTTGTCTTATATTCTGCAGCAGGTGTAGCCTTGTGATTAGCCATGTGCACTTTTTAGTGTTGCCACCATCATGCTGCTCTAATAAAACATTATCCATATTTCAATGATTCCAGGAACAGATCACAATTACCGGCTATGAGAAAAACACAGAGGCCGCTAAAGAAGCAATCATGCAAATTGTTGGTGATCTGGAACAGATGGTGTCTGAAGATATTACTTTGGACCACCGTGTCCATGCTCGCGTAATTGGGGGTAGAGGCAAAGCCATACGCAAGATCATGGATGAATTTAAGGCAAGTACTTCAAATGTTCAGGTTACCAATTATACTAGTTACTAATTAGTCGTCTTTTTTTTTTTTTTACTTTGTTGCTTTAGAAAATGTTTACAGAATCCAGTCTGTGACCTTGTTGGCGTAAAATCCTAACTTGATGAACGATTTTTTTTTTTTTATCACTTAGGTGGATATTCGTTTTCCTCAGTCTGGAGCCCCTGACCCTAACTGTGTGACTGTAATGGGCAAGCCTGAGGATGTAGATGAAGCCATTGATCACTTACTGAATTTAGAGGAGGAATATGTAAGTTCAGTCAATATCCAAACTGTTCCACTCTGCTTATTTTAATAGCCCAAACTTGACTTTGACTTAATTTGACTGACATAAGTCACCTATTTATATTGGCTCTTCTATTTTCAGATGGCTGATGTGGCGGAGAATGAAGCCATGCAATCATACATGAAGCCCCACCACTCTCAGGAAGAGTCCAAGCCCCTGCCATCCAAGGGCTTTGTGGTGCGTGATGCTCCTTGGACAGCTTCAGGCAACAATGAAAAGGTGAGACTGCAAAGTCTGAAGATGGGCATAGATGGGGCCGATTCCTGCCCGATTCGACAGCCGATCAAATGTAGTGCACGTTCTTGTATCTAATCGGCGGTTGGGTCGGTAGGGAATCGGGTGCGCCAACTGGTCATATTTACCAAAAAATCTGCCGTCATGTCGGATTGCACAGTGATCCAACATGATGGATAATTCAGATCGCATCCCGTTTGCCTGAATTAGTTCTGGGTTCTCACCAAGTTAATTACAGGCAAACTCACCTGTCTGCCAAAACCCCCCATCTATTTCGCATATTGGTGAACTCGCCAAAGGCGGCGGCGTTGACCCCCATGTTATTGAGAGGACGTCACTTTTTTTTTGCACTCACCGGTGACCCCGGGGGATATGTTGGGGACCTCCCGGAGGGCAGGAGATCTAAAAAAAGCATGCCACATGCGTAAAGCCCAGGAGGTTAACCAGCTATGGAAGTTTTCCACATAAACATTTCTTTACCTGCCCTCCAAGTAAGTTGTCTCTTGAAGCATATAACCATTGACAGCCTTTTTGTAACTGGATTCATTTTGTCGTTTTAGGCTCCTGACATGACCAGCTCTGAAGACTTTCCTAGTTTTGGGGCTCCAGTACCCCAGAAGACATCTCCATGGGGCCCAAAGAGACACGGTGGTGGAAAGGGCCTAATGCCTGCTGACATGTCTGCTTCCTGTTAATTCTCCTGTTGCAGTGTCTGATTCACTCATCTCCATCTCCTTCACCCCCTTTTCCTTCGCCTCCCAGAATCTTGTATAACCGGTCACTGCTGCAGGGGTTTACGTGGCACTTCTGGGTTTGATTCCTCAAAAAAAAAAAAAAAAACAATAATGGTCATTGTAGTGACAGGAATCGGCCATAGTGAGGAAAATGAATTTGTCCATACACTTTAACTGTTTCTAAAACACATTTCTGCCACTACAGTAGCTTGCTCTTTTAGTGATAGTGAAAAGTGGTGTCCACTCGATTTTATTGAGACATTTTCATGGTAAATGTCTTTTATGCATTAAATGAAATACACCAAGCCATTTATTAGAAGTAGATCCATTGTCCTGCAAGAATGTTCAACCAATTTTGTTTGCACGGTTACTACCTGGTAGTCTCGTGTTATAAAGATGAATAATGTTTAACTGTGAGGGTGGGATGACTTGGCGGGCTGCTTGGGTGTCCTGGGTCCAAGCCCACTTTCCTCAAATTCACTTGGGTCTTAACACAACTGCTGCAGTGCAGAATGTATTGTGAAGGGCCCTGTAACCCTGTCACTGCCAGAGTCATTTGGGGGGTAGGATATGCACAAATGGGTGTTTAGAGGGTGTGGACACCTCTTTTTCTACCCCTTCCTCTCATTCGGTTTTAAGTCATTACAGCAAACAGTTTTACTGAAGCTGTGGAAAAGACTAGATTTTACAGCGGTGGCATCAAAACTGAATTTTACCCCTTTGCTGCTGATTGAAGACATGAGATGAGAGTTTAGAGCCCACCGCATCTCAATTGTCCTGTCACAGCCCTTCCTCTTGTTCCCTTACCTCTGATGCCGGGGGAAAGAGATTTATGTTTTGTCCTGTTTGGATGGGGGGATAACATTAGTTCCAGGTTTTTCCAGACCTCTCCTCAGCCCCTTAACCCTTGGACATTTCTTCTTACTGTGCCTCAGTATCAACTTCCTGTACACAAAAGTCAGGAAATAAACATCCTATAAAAGCCAAGAAGTCGTCCTGTTCATTATTGAGAAAATTGGAACATGTGTTATTTTTTTTTTATTGTGAGTTTAACATACTGTATATATGGATTGCTGCTATGAATATATATGGTCATTCTGTAATTACAGAATAGTGCTAGCATGTGTTCACAGCTGTGGCTGGCTTGGGCACTGTTCTTTTGGTAGATTGTGTGTTGGGGTATGTTTCCATGGCAGTATGTCAACGCCGTGGAAACAGCTGGTGAGGTGGGTGTGTATATGGGATGGGCTCCGTTGACATCCCTGTCAAGGAATGCGCTTAGCACGGGGTGTCAATGGAGCCTCTAACTTTGTGGAAACATATGGAAAAGGAGGGGAAGGAGGACATGGACATATAAATGGTTTGATTCGTGCCACACCCCTAATAGTATAGAGATTAATTACTGAATATCCAGTGTGGAGGTTCAAGATAACCTCCCATTAACCGGGGTACTGTAGAGAAGAAAGTGGGGTTGAAACCCCACTTTCTTCTCTACAGTACTCCGGTTAATGGGAGGTTATCTTAAACCTCCACACTGGATATTCAGTAATTAATCTCTTTGTGGAAACATACCCTTAGTATAGTTATCTTTCAGTAGACATTTTGACTTGTGTCCACCATGGCCAATGAAACTTTTGAGCCCCCACAAAAGAGAAGTGCAGCACAAAGGACAGCATTTGCAAGAGTATTTACAAAGCACTGCACACTCACTGGGCTATACATTATGTATGTCACCATCATGATTTCAAAATGCTCTCACATGCAATTGTGCATGGTGGGGCCTGAAAGCTTAATTTTATTGATCACTAAGAACAAGCCCTTCTAGACCAGGGGTGGGCAAACTTTGTGATTGTGGGCCACAATGGATTTTTATATGTGGCAGAGGGGCCGGACCAAGAGCCTGCAAGGGCCACCCTGCATAGGGGTCCTAGGTCCTTGTAACTTTTAATTAAAGAATACATTTTTAAAATGAATAAATAAAGCTTTTGATATACAATCTTAAACATTCTATTGCAGTCAAACTATGGCTTCTAGGAAACAATCCAAACAATTATCGTCTAGGTGTTCTCTTCCCTTCTTATTTCTGGGAATTAGTGTAGCCAGAGCATCTTGACACCAAGGTGATAAGGGGCCAAATGAAGAGACTAAAGGGCCGGTTTTGGCTCCCAGGCTTTAGTTTGCCAAGGTCTGGATCTTCACATGAACCTGCTCTACAAACTCATGAAACGTCTAGCCTTCATCTAGACCAAACAGAAGAGGCAGACTGGAAACTCCCTTGAGGAAGGGCAAATATAAAGGTGGAATGTAACGGCAACCAAAAGTGGTTTGGTCTAAATGAGGCAATACTGCCCAACAATTGACATTCTGAAAACCTTACAATTGGGGATAGTCCCAAGAACTGCCCATGGTTATTGGGGAAAGAAAAATTCTTTGTAATAGAATCTATATTGAATGAAAACATGAGCATGAGAAATCTTTGTACTCTCTATATTGTAAACAAGTAACCATTGGAGGAAGTACACCTAAACTCTGCATCAATACTTTCCAATACCTTCCTGATAAATCACCTGCATAATGAGGTGTTTATCAAAAAACTAAAACTCCTTACCTGTGTTTACCTTATTGCTTCTCCACTCCCTAGAAAACACAGCAGCTCTTAACAGCTTCACACCCATACTGTCAGGAGTACATCACATCTCCCTTACAAACCTTTGGAGAGAAGTCTTCACCATTGAAAACATCTACAGATGAAAAGGACTTGGGTTTTGGGTGATGAACAGGGTGAGCCATTGGGTGCCTACTTGATATACCTACCCCCTAACAGATACAAATTATAATTTCTGTTCCATATGTTGCAGTGTGTCCAGCTATTTGTTGACAAGTAGGGTCATTGGTTCCTAAACTTTTTTTTTTCTTCGCCATCTTACTGTAATACATGGAAGTTCATCCTAAATTTGTCACAATTGTACTCTGAATACAGTACCTCATTGTTTTCATGCCTTTCAGGACTTCTTATGCAGATATTTGCAGGTGCTGCTGCACGTTTTGTCTTTTAGTGGGAGCGAATAGTTCTATTTTAACAGGAGTGAAATAAAGCTTGGATGGGTCAACTAAATAGGCTAAATTTTCATATGCTAATTTTACATTGGGAATCCAGACCTAGCTACCCAGGTGCACTGCCAAACTTGCACAAAAGGTAATCCCTACTACGGTATCCTTTCTTATAATTTATGTCAATTTTGTCACAAAATTTCTCATGTTTTCCGGGTATCAAATATGCATGAACTCTTTCCTTAGCCTCCCTAGCGCACTGCTGAGGTCCAGATTTCTGTACCAAAAGCGCACCATAGACTTCAATGGTACATTTTTCTTTATGTTGTATGCATGTAACATTCCCAAAATATGTCCGTACAAGGGTCTAATAGACGTCCTGAATATAATAATGTTTGAAACAAACAATCATGTAAAATATATATATATTTTTTATAAAATTAATGAAAAAACACAAAAATCAGGGAACAAAGCTATGCTGCTATGTACTTAATCTCGCCCAAATAAAGTCACTGGTGCCCCAGATGTGTCCATTTGCAGTTAACCCTCTCTAACCTGGTGTGATGAAATCATGGTTATCTGGGGCACCAGTGAGTTTATTTGGGTGATGTTTAGTACATAGGTGCACATTGAAAGCAGTTTTCTTCATAGAAAACTGCTTTCATGCTATTTACTTTTCAAATCTCCCACCGCCCCCCCCCCCCCCCCCCCCCCCCCCCCCCCCCCCCCCGATGTGACGTCATCACATCACTCGGAGGGGGGGGGGGGAAGAGACGGAGGAGCTGCCAGCCTGCCTGTGACACCGGGACAGCGCAGAACTGTGAGTATGCGCTCCCGGAGCCCCGATGTGTGCTGGACGGCAGCATCTCGTCCAGTGCTATACTAGCTGTAGCAGCGCTGGATGAGATGCTGCCGTCCTGACCGTTAGGGCGGTTAACCATCTTGCATCCAAGGGAACACATATTTAACCATCTCCCCAAGTCGCGTGCGACTGTAGTAGCGTGCCTGTTTCTAAGTGCAACTGGGAATTATCCAGGGAATTAGATCAATTGCATTGTACTACAG
>CM070035.1:36662445-36674725 GCA_036250615.1 Ptychadena robeensis
ACTTTCCTGGCCCCCACTGACCTTATTCTCCAACTCTGCAAAACCCTCCCCCCCTTACACCACTCTGCTTTCCCTCTCTCATTACCACCATCTCCACCTCGACATGAACACTTTGTCCCCCCCTGCACCTCCCCACCCGAACAAAAAAAAAAAACGTGGCACAGAGAACCCAAACTGGACCACACCTCCAATTCTTATTCCATTCTACTCTTTATCTCACTTCTCCACTACTCTAATCTCACATCCCTGACCAAGCGCCTCTCACAAATATCCACCCCATCTGTCCTAATAAACTGCCCTGCCCCCTCCGCTCTCCCGCCCACCCAACCCCCTCCCTGCCTGTGCACACGCCTCCCCCACGATGTCAAGGCAAGCCTAGGAGAAAGTCTGGTCAACACGACTTCTCCCTCACAACCCACACCTACCACAAATCAAATGCTGCACTACTGCTGCAACCCCCTACTTCCACTCATTCCCACACATCCAACCCCAACCCTGCCACTCTACTCCACCCTTCAACTCTCTCCTCACTCCTACACTCTCCTCCCACTGCCACCCTTCTCTGCCCAAACCTGGCCACCTACTTCCAAATACAAAATGAAGCCACCGATCGATATTTCGCCAACCACAAACCCCCCCCCCCCCCCCATCCCCATCCTCCTGTAACCTTCCCTCACCTCCACGCCTTCATCCCACCCATGCCACTCTTCCTCACCTCACCCCCATTCCTCCAATCCATCCTCCTGTAACTTTCCCTCACCTCACTTTCCCCTGTCAGTCTGGAGGAAGTCACCTCTCGCTTCGCTCTTCTCCTACCCAACCACCCCTGCCCACTTGATTCTATACGCGCTGATCTTCTTAAGACCGATCTACCACCCTCGCCCCGACACTGACTGAACTATCAACTCCCCTTTCCTCTGTATCTCCCATCATCCTCAAACATGCCATAGTCCTCCCACATACTAAGAAACCATCGCTTGATCCCTCTCTTCCCTCTAGCTACCGACCTATCTCTCTTCGTCTTCCTTTTTGCTTCAAAACTACTCAAGCGCATCTCGTTTACAAAAGATCACGGACACGACGTAAATCCCCCTACCTGACCCCCTCTACATCAGAGCTTCCGACCTTCTCATTCCACTGAACACCATCACACTACCAGAGTTGCCAACGACTGCTCAACTGCCAAGGCCCAAGGCAACTTTCCCTCCTTCTTCTGTGATCTCATCTCGCCTTTGACACTAGTTGACCACCCTCTCTTCTACAGACCTTGAGCTCTATCGGTATTCTGACTCTGCTCTTTCCTGGTTCTACCTCCTACCCCTGAAACTGACCGCTCTTTCCCCAAACCTCCTTCCATGTTCCTCTTCTTCTCACACCCCCCCCTCCCTGTTGGCGTCCCACAAGGTTCACTCCTTGCCCAGTCTCTTTTCTCCCCTCTACAAACCTCCCCCCTTGGCAACTCACTCATCCTTTGTCTGCAATCACATTTAATGCTGACGATACCCAAATCTACTACCCACCCCGCCTTTACCACCTCTGTCCTTGCCAACATCCTCACTGCCTATCGGCCACTCTTATGATGGCTGACAATTCCTTAAACTCAACCTGAGCAAACAGAACTCATCACTTCCCCACCTCACCTTTCAAGCCTCCTCCCCCCAACATCTCACAGACATAACACCAGATCTCCCCATTCCACAAGCTCGCTGCCTGGGCACTCGCGACCTCTGTCTCTCCTTACCCTCACTACAGAACAGCTAATCCTGCCCACTTCCATCTTGCAACATCTCCAAAATCCGCCCTTCCTCATCCCCGAACCCACCACAGTCCTGTACTCTCTCAATCATCTCTCGTCTGGACATTGAACATCATCCTCTCGGTCTTCCTCACAACATACCTCACCTCTCCAGCCATTCGAATGGCGCTGCTAGACTCTCTACTCCCTCTAACCGCTCCTCATCCTGCTGCCCCTCTGCAAACTCTACACGGGCTCCAGTGTCGAAATCAAATTCTGCGCTTTAACACCACACCCCGGCCCACTTACTCTCCCAACCTGGTACAACACAAATACACCCCTAACTGCCCCTCTGCCCCGCCAGGACCACTAAACACCCCACTCATAAACCTCACACAACGCAGGCTACAGGACTACTCAGAGGCCGCTCCCCACTCATGGAACTCTCTCCCTCCCCCGTCCATTAGACGCTCCTACTTTGGCACTTCAAAAGCTTACCAACCCCCTCTCAGTCTGGCCACATCTCTCTTCCTAACATCACCCACCATACATTCCCCCCCCCCCCAGTACACTGTTCCCCCCCACCTATGAACTGTAAGCCCAACCGGCAGGGCCTCTACCCTCCGTGTCATTACTGACCTGATGTGTTATTGTACTCCACTCTAATGTATTGTACAATTGTACAGCGCTGCGTAATATGTTGGCGCTATATAAATAAATGATAATAATAATAACCAAAACGTGTCTCATTCATGGACTCCACTAATAAGGCCAGAGTAATCGGCGGCTGCGACATACCACCTAGAACTTCTCCATATAACCTCCACAGGCATGAACTCTCCTTCCAATGTTTTATTTTTTTATTCTATTAATTTATATATTTTTTTTATAGATCATAGTCTACTCTATATTATTAATTAGATACTGAAAAATAAAAGAACTCAAAGCAATGCATGGATGCACAAACTAACATGTAGAATTAGATTAGTACTCCTGGTGAGATAAAGGAGGGTGCAAAGTATCGAACAGGAATCGATTGCGCATCCGGTCGCTGTTCAATAGACTAACACCATGTCCGCTTGATCATTCATCTATCGAGCAGGTATCGACCTGTATATCATATCTTGCGGGGTGCTCTGGTGAAGGCCAGATGGTTTCGTAAGACTGCTTCAGATCTCACCTTTGCCAACTATGCAGTGGGTCCACTCCGTTATTGGTATATTATCGGTGTCCCTAGGCGTGTCAACCTTCGTGACACAAATGGAGAGGTGGGCCACACCTTAAGGGCATGTTTCCACTTGTGCGTTTGCCGCAGTTTGAGTCGTGCCCATGGGAGATCACTAGCACCCAGTGATCTCCAGCGATTCAAACTGCGGCACAGACCTGCAGGCAAGGGGGACGTGTGTGTCAAGATGCTATGTCCCACCCCTCCCACTTCCTGGCTGATCACGTTTGGGTGCGGTTAAGAATCCATAGATGGAAATGTGATTTTTCATCTCTATAGCCACGAGCCGTAAGCCGCGGTTAAGTCCACGCCCAATCATGGCTGACTGCAGATGTGGAGGTGACTCCATTCGAATGTATGGGCTCGATCTCCGCCCTGCAATTATAATCGTGGGAGATTAGCGCAAGTGGAAACAAGCCCTTAAGCTAGCCACACATGGTTCAATTTAGCGTTCGATTAGATTTTGTAGTTCGATAAAAAGTGGAAAATCCAATTTTAACTTAATCGATGTACACCACATGGGGAGTACGATTATTGTTCAATTTCGGCTGAAAAGTTAATCGAAGTAATTGCTTTTTTCATCGGAAAACGTCGATTGAACGCTAAAATCGAACCATGTGTGGCTAGCTTTATTCTTTTCTACACTATGTCCACTATATGTTGTGTACCTGCAATGCTCTAGCGCTAGTGCACATGTTACACAGTATACACCACATTAAGGCTTCCCATACAATTGTATGGCAAATGCTTGCATTACATATTAAGAATTTGTGCGTCAATCATTTTCTTTTTTTCAATTCAATTGACCAAAAGCAAGCATAATATTTAAAGATGGTTTCTGTGCGTAGAAGGTTGGGTTGATATTTAAACTTAACACGGGATAAGAACTCAACTGGCAAAAATTACAACCTCAGACTAGTTTGAAGCGTCCTAATATTTATCATTATGATTAAAAAGGATTAATAAATAAATAGATGAATGAATTAGAAAAGGATCATTTCTCTATACTGCCACAAGCGGGGGAAACAAAATACCAATTATGAAATAAAAACAAGCTACTGGCGGATGTCATCTGTGCTTCCACCCCTCTGTATTATCCTGGGAAGTGCTGGAAACAGCTAGGACCTTGGTGTGCTCCGGGGCCCCCTGAGGCTAAGCCTTGGGCCCAGTATCTCCAGTCGTAGACCTTGTGCGAAGACTGCCCCACCCATTGTGAACGGGCTCTTTGGAATCCCGTCGGCGGTGAGGCTACCATCAGGCGGGCCCATATGAGGTTGTGGAGGAGAATCTGCCAGATCTATAGACCCCTGCTTGGCTAACCATGTATGCAACTGTGAAAAACCTTCACTTGTAATAGAGCCGTATCTCCCTGACGAAGCCCAAGGTGGGTGAAACATTTTTGAGAATACAAATTTTTAGATCATGTTCGCCGGCAGACTGCATACAGCAGTACTATTATGGTTTATGTACTGATTTTAATATAACACTGTTGTTGCTTTAAACATGGTGGTATGACCACCTATTACTGACGTGTTATTCTTATATTGAATCACATATGGTATTTTCGATAAAGTCCGAACACAATAAAGACTTTTTCATAGTAATTATTGACATTCAAGCATTAAATCAAGCTATGATTCCAGGTGCCTTAAAACCCCAATATAGTTTCTTGTGAGGCTTTTATTCTTGTAGGGAATTTTCAGAGAGTATGCATAGATGGGTTGGCACTCTACCCATTACTATACACACCTTCCCTAATACTTTTCTGGATTACACATACACAACTCACATATACACACACAACATGTAAACACAAACTCTACTTTCATATAAGATAGAATAGGAGAGGGTATGGGGAGCTGTGTGCAAGCAGAAGAGAGGGGAAGAGGACTGACAGCATTCAGAGCCAATAGCTGCAGTTCTTTCCTCTGTGCTGGCTGACAGCTCGCGTGCCCACACAGAGGGCTCTAAATGCCACCTCCAGCACGCGTGCCATGGGTTCGCCATCACTGGTTCAGTATTCCTTTTTCAAAAAGATAAGATGTGCTGAATCATTGAGCCACCAGGGTGAACGGTAAATTATAGAAAAGCTACCTGAAGAAAGAAAACTCATCTGAGAACTGGTTAGCTTCTACACATTACATCAATATTCCTGGATTTACAAACTGTAGGGATTAGCACTTTTCAGTACATATATCTATGTAGGTTGGATCCAAATCACCAACGAGTAATGAAGTCTGTAAAGACTGTCTCTTAGCCCTGATTCATATCTATACAATTCCAAATAACGTGTCTTCATCCTAGTACCATGTGTCTATATTATCCAAGCTCTGCAACCCACCATTTTACCTCCTCATAAGAAAAAAATCTCAAGATATCCCATGAAATATGTACGCCACATATCAAACTTTCCATGCAGGACCCCCTGTTTTCAGAAATGGAACATAATATCAAGCCCCCCACCACCATTCAAATGAAAAAGGTTCAGCTTAAGGGCTGGTTCCCCCATTTTGTCTTCCTGCTTCTACCTCCCTCAGACTTCTGATTGGTTGGCATTGGTAGGGGGCAGTGGTTGGATACCAATGAGTAATGAAGTCTGTAAAGAGGTATATCTATACTAATATGTGCAAAACACTTGTTTTGTCCATGGAGTGGCCAGCAAAATCCTGTATAACGTTCAATATCTGTCTCTTATTCCTGATTCAAATATATACAAGTCCAATAACCATCCTAGAATCATGGGTCTATAGCATCCAAGCTCTGCTTCCCACCATTTTACCTCTTCATAAGAAAAAAGTTCTCATGGAATATGTAAGCCCTATATCAGAAGTCCCCAAACTTTCCCTGCAGGGCCCCCCGTTTTCGGAAATGGAACATAATATCACCACCACCATTATTCTGACACAGGTTCAGATTCAGGGCTAGTTCCCCCATGTTTGCCTTTGTGCCTGCTTCTCCCTCCCATAGGCTTTTGACTGGCTGGCAATGGTCGGGGGCAGTGGTAGGGGAGGGTGGGTGGACTGTGTGCAATCCACAGAGGGAGAAGAGAACTAACAGCGGGGAGAGCCAACAGGCTGAGTTCTGCAGATCTCTCTCTAGCACCTCTCTCTGGCTGATAACTCTCACACAGAGGTCTCAGTGCCACCCTGGCTGTGCCCCCCCCCCCCCCCCATCTGGAATACCTCCGCCCCACCACTACCCTGTATAATGCAGTCCAACAAATAGTTTTGGAATGTTTTGGCATTGTTTTGACAGACTACAAATATATGATAAAAACAATATATGGTATATGAGATATTGTGATCCATCCAAGATTTCTGTAATAATGTAATAGGCGTGTGAAATATTTTGTTGTAATAGAATGTAGATAATCAGAATTCAGATTTTCATTTTACACACACCAGTCCCATCCCACGTAGAGCGGCAGTATTTTGGAAGCTCTCTTTTGTTTGCACAGAGAAGGACAGGACACAGAATCAATATTTGAGGTTATGGATTAACCAGAATGTGATCCACCACTTATGGCTGAAATTGAAGTCCACAAGCTAGGTGTCTAACAAGTCTGACACAAGGAGACGAAGATCTGCAGACATTACATGCCGCAGTGATGTGTAAGTTATTCGTTGTTTGTGGTGGAGTTAGCGACAATCCTCCATTATAGAATTTGTTAATACATATCTGTACAGTAATAGCAATAGTAGAAGCACAATATATATAACACCAATGTCTAACGTCTCCTGTACTAAATCTGAATACTAACTGGTAAAACATTTCTTTTTCTATTGGTATTACAAGCTTGCTTTTTTAAATAAATTGAGAAAAATGATTATAGCCATTAATGTCATGAAATGAGAATAGTTTATAGAAAATAGATTTACAACTTTTATTAACAGTAACATGTATTTGGTGTCCCAAAACTTTTTCAACAATGAACATATATGAAAGGCAGTTTTCAGTTATGTTTACCATCTGGAATCTGTATAATCTATGTAAGACATTAGTAGGGATAAGTGAAATTTGTCAAACATAAATTAAATGAAAAATCTCATGTGGGGTGGGGGGGGGGGCATATAATTAGGTTAGTAATATCTGATCATTAGTAGGGCCAATGGATAAAGAAAAGAAGGGAAAGCTAAGCACTAGAATCAGGTACATGCACTTATGATTCATTTTAAACACACATTTACACAATACAATAGAAGTTCTTTTTATTCAGGTTCCAAGGCAACATTATAAAATCTTACTTTTAATATTAGTATACTATAGTCTTGGTGTATAGTATTAGGGCCCTTTCATATTATATATACTGCTTTGCATTTGTATTAACATCAACCCTTTCACACTGTACTGTAACATGTTTTTGTACAGTAACACAAATGCCCTGCACATTTTAGATTTAGATTAGATCAGAACCCCATGGAGGTCCTATCGGGCTAAAGCCGGGAAATGACTGGCGGAAGCCTAATGTTGCGTCCGCTGGTTGTTAACATTTATGGGTAGTTTACCTTGCGGCGTAAATGAGCCCTAAGTGTCTCCAACCTCGCGCTGCGGGATACGCTAATGCAGGGTTCAATTGTGTAATTTTGCTACAGTCTGTGAGTTATGCCTTATGTGACCTCTGTCTCTCCTGTACCTTTGTGCATCCTGTGTCCTGAATGCCTTTTGGAACCCACACCCTCCATTATACCTGTTGGTGCATCCTTTTGAAACATGCACTTTCACTATGGGATTCCTTGAAAATTTTTGAATAGTTATTATCAAAACATATATACATTTTGCTACTCTTTTCACAGCTTTTTACTTTAGCTGTTTTCATTTTTTTTTATATTCTTTTATTATCCCCCATCGTTGAATCTTTGTGCCTTCCCTTGTCTTTGGGACCTTAGTACATATCCAAGTTACAGTCCAGCCTAAGGGTCACACAGCACTAATCTGCAGGAAGGGCAGTCCGCCACATTCAGTCCTGATCCAGGACCTCCAGCACACAGGTAGAAACCTGACAGTTGGGGCCATAGGGGCCATTCTTGGTACCGAGATCCACAGGTGATGGAGTCTCCATCCTTCTGCTTGGGCCGAGGGTGCCACCTCACTTGCTCTAGAGAACGTACTCAACCTCCGCAGGCTAGTGGAATGTCGCGGGGCGTGTAGGTCAGGAACACACTCTCTTCGAAAATCGTCTGAATCGTGATTAATGAAAAGCTTACAAGCCTATTGGAAGACTGACGTTACAAGTTTCTTTTACTCCATCCCTCTTTTACTGTCTTATTTCTAGCTCCTCTCTAAGGACCCGTGTTTCATATTTCATGCTCCTTAGCAAGGTTTGGGCGCTCATTATAAACATCTACCCTTAAGTCCTTAGGGTGCTTTGGCTTACCAACTAGCAATCATATATGTGTGCCCAGCACTTGAGGTAACATGTCTACCTACAACCATTGCACATGGTCCTGGATATTTCTTACTCCATTCTTTGTGGTTATTTTTGACAATTGGATGAGAAATTATGATATGCATATATCATATATTTATGTTGGTTTGACCATTTTTCTATGTGAGTTTATTGATATTTGATTGTTCTTCTGTAACGGTGGGCAGAGCCAGATATATCTGTCTAATAAAATACATTTTTTTAATGTAGGATCTTGGCCCAAAGTATTTTCTGTCCTAGAAAAGAATTGTATTCTTTCTATGTGTTCTGTAATGTTGTATTTAAAAGCTATCAAACATGCATTACAGATATAAGATATCAGTACCTGTGTGCTATGTGGTGGATTATTCTCCTTGGTGTCCCCAGCTTTACCATCCTACCTGCTAATAGCAGCTCAAGTAAGTGCCTTGTTCAACTTTACCAAAGTTTAAAATTGAAGAGTTAAGGTAGCCGTACACAAGGCGATTCTGCCTCGATAGATGAGGAATCAACTTCAGCAGGATGACCCCGTCATCCCGCTGCAGCCGGCTTCTCAGCTGATCGGCGGGCACACTTTGTCAGCCAGCCATTACTCGGAAAGGGGACTGCTGTCCCCATTCCAAGTAGTGACATCAGCTGGGAATTTACCGGCATGACATGACTTTGCTCTTAGAATCTATACAGTAACTACAGGTTGAATGAGTAGATACAAAAACCTAGATAATGTTACAGAAATTAACATAAATACATTTGATTTTTAGTTTTTTACAGCAGCCAGGATGCAAATCGTGTTCTCAAAGTGCGGAAAAGGGCAAATAGTTTCTTGGAAGAGATGAAACCCGGGTCACTGGAGAGGGAATGTTACGAAGAGAAATGTGACCTAGAAGAAGCAAATGAGATATTTGAGACTCGGGATGAAACTGTAAGAGATTCTCAGATTTGGTATTTAAATATATTATCGCTACTACATTGTGTCAAGTTCAGGGGAAAGAGATCACCAGCACAGCCATATGATGAACAAAAACGATGGTTTATTTCACCAGAAAACACAAAGCTTATGCAGCTTATGAAGCAGACATATTGCATGCAGTATTCAACACATATCCATTGCAGTCAGTGGTTACAGCTCACCCAGGCCTTCCAAATGAGAAACTGTGCTCCAGAGAGAGAGTTGGACTCTACACACCCAGGCAGCAGACCTGGCCTTAGCTCCTCCGCCCCCTCTCTGACATCAGAGCCTTTTCAACCAGCCTTCCTGTCTGAAAATCATCACCAAACCCTGGACTGTACCCCGGGTTTCTTCCCTCCCACTCCAGAGTCTGGGACCTGAAAAACTAAACAAATTGCAACCATGGTTGCCCGTATATTTTCCCGGACTCCTTACCCGGAATATGGCTAGGACCACAGCCCATAATATGGGGAGATATACTTCCCATCCAGGATCCACATTTGGGATCCTCTACAATTGCTAATACACAATATCATCATTAACACATTTTAACATGTGTTTCTTTTTATTCTAGCTTAACTTTTGGTCCAAATACTTTGGTAAGTTACTTTCTAAAGCATGTGTCTAAAATAAAGAATGAATGAAGAAAGATTTTAAGGGACCAAAAGTTTAAACCTCTTGTTACAGATGGGGATCAGTGCCTCTCTAATCCATGCACAAATGCTGTGTGTAAGGATGGCATAGGAAAATATGACTGTACCTGCAATGAGGGTTGGGAAGGAAAGTTCTGTGCCTATGGTAAGTGCTCGGAGCAACAAATGGCTGCTCACTTCATTTAGCTATTATTTTTTATTTGCCAAGGTCCAGTACTTGCAATAGTTTATTGACAGTCCAGCTCCCACAGAGGTTAAAGTTCTATTGCATCACAGAAGTTAAATGCTTCTCCTGTTCAGACACAAACTTCCTGAATAGATGAGTGTTAAGCATGGGAAGAGAAAGACAAAAATGTCCACGTACTTGGCAATAACACAATTTATTTTTTTCACAGAAAAAGTGTACAATTATTTATATCCAATGGAGTTTTAAGATTTAATACAAAGAGTTAAGTGGAGTTCTTCAAGCAGACCTAGACACAAAAAAATTACTTTACATTATTTAATACTATTAGAACAAACAATAAAATACATTAAAGTTGCCTGTCTGCTGTAATCTCCGCTTCTGCATGTGATTCAGCTGCTTCAATGACATCTCTGCTGGGTGCATAGACTTGGGAAATTAACTTTTTTTAAGGGAGTAATGTGACCCTTCCTAAAGTTCACCATACACCTTACAACCTCTGTACAATTTATGTACAATGAACTTTTGTTCTACCAAATTATGTAATATGAGGAGATTTCTAACCCTTCCAATCACTATGTATTCTTTTAGGGAGGCTATACCACATAGCTGTTGGTAGATCTAAAGGAAATTGTACAGGTGTATGGTGGGATTCAGTCCGATGAGCCTGATGAGAGAAATGGAAGATTTGCAGAATTTTCCAGCACCAAGGTCCACTTTAAAGTCTTTGCTCGTAGTCACAGATAGTGAGGTATTTGTATTTTACTGATTTGCACAGGAAAGTCTACACTATTTAAAGTTTAACAATATATTTTTTACCAGTATATGTAGAGTATATGTATAAAGTAGTATAGAGTAGAGTATATGTGAATGGACTAACCTTACAGTATTACGAACAGTGCAACCTATTTTTCTCAATCTTAGAAGTGATGCACCTCAACTGCTCGGTAAACAACGGAGGCTGCGCACACTTTTGTATAGACATTCTGAATGGCACATCTCGGACATGCAGTTGTGCCATGGGGTATCAGCTACAGGATGACAATCGCAGCTGTAAGCCATCTGGTAAGTTGTGATTTGTATTTACTGCTTTGTAGGCTACATACAGTATTCACAATATAGTCAAAGGCATAGATACCATTGGATACACCTTCAGGATCTTTGGTCACCCCACTTAAATTTTTTTAAATTTTATTCAGTATAGAACTATTACCACCCATCCCACTTCTCAGTCAAAACAGTTCCATTCTCCTGGGAACACCCTCCACATGATGTTGGAAAAGGCCATGGTCCTTTTTTTCTCTTCAAGTTTATCGCAATATGCGGTGGAATCAGATAAGGACTCTTCCACACCTTAAGGTGGGTTTACACGTCAAGATTTTTGTTTCGTTCAACTTCAGATTCGATTTTTTTTTTGATTTTTTTTATCGGATTTCGTTCGTCCATTTATCGAAGGTAATTAGATTTTTGTTAGATTTTTGTACAACCGACGCAAATATCGAATGAAAATAATCGTCGGAAACACAAATGAAAAATCTTCCAGATTTTTTTTTTTTTAGGAAGTGATGTATTCTGTGGGCGTTGTCACTGCAGCACACTGTACACACACACACCTGTATACTCACTGCAGCATACTTTAATTTATACTTTAAATATATTCGCTGTGTATTCACAATCATACATACATATCGCTATTAACAACGAACGAGCACTGGGAGTCCGGACTCACCCGCACATATGCTCAATAGTGACTAATCTGGCTACTCATACTACTAAGATTAAGAAATTTACCTTATGGAAATTCACCCTACAGATCTACTTTATAATCGTTACTATTGTATCTTCCAAACTTTAAAAGCTATCAGATCTGCTCTGGCCCTATTGGCTGCCGGGGCTTGGGTTTGGCCTCCCGCTCTCCACCTGTGGCCGCCCCTTGGTGGGGGCACTGGCGGTTATCTATCTCAGCTTTTGGTCCACCCGGTGTTTAATGCTATTTGACTTAGATAAAGACACACCCCCTGATGAAGTTCTACACGAAACGCGCGTTGGGGTCAATTCTGTCGAAACAGGACTTTTATCCTAACATATTGATCGATACTAATTTACGTTTATACTTTTTATATTTTTATG
>CM070035.1:36674825-36703674 GCA_036250615.1 Ptychadena robeensis
AAAATCCATCGGAGCAAATGGCCGTTTCAGATTTTTGTACAACGAACCCAAAAATCGTTCGTTGTCCATCTGTCGGCCGAAAAAATCTTGACGTGTAAACCCACCTTTACTCACCCATCTATGTCTTTATGGACCTTGTTTTATGCACCAAGTGCTGGAACCCATTTTTTAACATCTGGCCCTTGGCATAGCTCACGGAAGTATAAGGCTTGCATTCAGTTGCTCCACTGTGGAAACCATTAAATAAAGGGGGTAGTGGGAAATGTCACTGGCTCATACCGAAGAACTACAGAACTACAGAGAACAATAATACAATTAGTACATTTTGTAATGAACAAAATGCTTGTATCTTATAGGGGATTTTCCTTGTGGCAAAAGTAAAATCATTGACTATGAATATTCAGCTCGCCTCACAGGGGCTAAGAAAGGGCGTAAAGGAGACAGTCCATGGCAGGTTAGTAAACATATATTTAATATACCAATACAATATCAACAAAATACAAAACATCTATACATCATATGTATCTTTTCTATGTTGATGAAAATTAGGTTTTTACAAAAAGATACGGAAACTTACGTTTTTCCTTTTCTCTATGTGTCCTATCATCTTTAGGCAATGCAGCTAATATATGTCATTAGAATTGAGTGTGATATAGCACTCACTGATTTAATATTACCCAGGGTCTCATTGTGTTGGACTGATGTCCTCCTCCCCCCAAAAAAGTTATAGAGCAAACAATTACAGTTCCACAATGTGTCACATGACTAAAAGCCACTGTAAAATTGTATTAATTACTGTTTGGTTGTGAATGGTTTCATCTCATCGAAATAATTGCCATGTGTAAATAGTAAAGTTTAGACTATAAACTGACCTATTCGAAATAGTAATGCTGGGCATACATGGCACGATTTCATAAAAGATTCAAGCACAATTGAGCACCGTGTGCTTTCAAGGAGCTCGATTGTGCTGGAATCTGGTAAATATTTGAGCCAACCAGCCTTTGAGCAGAATCAGTCATCCCGCTTGAAGGAGCTCAGTTGAAAAGGGTTCAAACATGAAAACCCTGTCCTATTTCTATTACTTTGGATGGGGACCTAGGGCTCATTGCACAGATCAGGAGGAAATACACAAAGCACTCCAGGATTTTCAGAATGAATACACATGTCTCAGATGATATTTGCTTATTGTGAAGCACGGCTGTGATCCATGTTATCCATTGATTCCACATTGTTTGTCCTGTAATTTCCAGTGATGTAGTATAATGGTTGGTATTGATGGCACCTTTCCTCTTGTACTTTCCTTGTACTTTCAGGCTATGCTCATGTTAAATAAAAAGTTTTTCTGCGGAGGAGTTCTCATTCACCAACACTGGGTGCTTTCTGCAGCGCACTGCTTCAAAGCTGCTCAAAAGAATGCAAAGTTTTATGTACGACTTGGTATGTACTTTCCATTCATGTATAGTCTATTACTTGTTAATGGACTTCAGCTTACAGTTGGAGGGCTGTCCATGGAGAAAAAAGTGGACAGGACCATATGATAAGATACCGGTTTTATCTCAGATAGTGGAAAGAGGTCACCTTGTGCTGCCACATGCGTTAGGGTTCACACTCTACCATTTGATCTTTTAATGAATTCTATTTAACAGAGAGAGAATCAATTACTGTATATTTATACGGACTAGAAGACGCACCTAACCATAAGACGCGCCCAGTTTTTAGAGCAGGAAAACCAGAAAAAAATATTTTAAGTGTTCAAATAAATTGGGGGGAAAATTTCCTGCAGTTCCAAATTTCAGCCACAACTGCACAGCACACCTCGTCTTTTTCACACACGGGAAAGCAGGGGGGGGGGGGGGGGGGGGGGGGGGGGGGGGCAGGGCATGGCGGCTGATTTACTGGCGCGGGTCGTCGCGCATTCAAACCATAAAACACAGACACTTTTTTTACCCTGTTCATAGGGTGGAAAAGTGCGTCAAATACGATAGTAGGGGTGGGAATATTCCTTTACTTAAATCTGTGCGCATGCTTCATAGCATCATCTGATAAAAAATGTCCAACATGTCCGACCACTGCTCATGCCCTCCATGGTCTTCAGCAGTTTTCCTTCCAACTTTAAAAGGTAACCACACACTAGATGGCTTTATTCATGGATTTGATTAAAAAATCTAATACATTTGGAGATTTGGGTCAAATTGATGGCCGTTTCGAGTGCTGTGCGTGCTCACGGCCTTCTATCTGACCCATATAATCTGCCCCTTGCGCTGTTTTCAAGCAGGACAAATCAATCCTGCTCGAAAACAGCCTTATCAGACATGACCGTTAATACGGCGGTGTCCGATGCTTTGCCTGGGTCTCCAAGCAAAGCTCGGCTGAGAAGGAGGAGCCGGGAAGAGGCAGTTCTCCTCTCCCCGGCTTCTCCGATATCTGACAGCAGCGTGATAACGTCATCACGCTGCTGCAGGGTACATCGGACGGCTCGAATATCCAGCCGTCTGTACCCTGCTTTAGATTATATATTAATATCTTTTATCTCATCATACAATGTGTTCAATATTCTTGCAAGGTAACAAAAGATAGATTTTAAATGTTTCTTCAGTGTAAAGCTGGCCATACCGGCCATTGATCGTTCACTTTTTCTATTTAACCATTTAAAAAAATCTTTTGTCTTATGAAGTGATCAACAAAAAGTGATTTTTAGACCATAAAAGAGCCACAGCTAGTCAGGTTGAAAAATGTCAATCAATCATGCAAGTATCTTATAGTGTTGAGCACACTTCGAGAATTCGTGAAGATCTTGAATATAGTGCTATATCTTCGTAATCACGAATATTAGCGATTCTGGAGAAAGTACCATGCATTGCGCACACAATATTTACATGTACAAATGCTGATATTCTCAAAGAATTCGCGAATTATTGTTGTCTTATGTGATTCCACTGCATCTGCAATTTTACATTCTGCCACCAGATGTCACCATGAGAACACACATTGCAATAAATCGCTGTACAACTGCCGTGTTGCTAAACTATATGACAGAGACCTCAAATTTGTGAATTTACTTGAGAAATGTCACAAATTCCAATATTGCCTATGCTGCTCATCACTACTATCTGGGTTTTAAAGGTGTTTCTATTGATCTGTATCAGATTGTATTTTGAAGTATGCACACAGTCCTTTATCTTCATATCAAGAAAGGAATTGAATTTAACGAATTGGCTTTGCATCATATACATTGTGTGATAGTACCATAGATCAAAGGTCATTAGGGGTATTTGCCAAATGTACCAATATTTTTGTCAGTATGTAGATTCAGCCTGTGGTATATGATGTTACCAGTTTAACCTCCTGGGCATTAAGCCCGAGTTAACTCAGTGCTTATAAAACTCACCCTGAGTTAACTGTGGGCAAACTCACCTGTCCGTTGAAATCCCCCAGCGCTTTTCCCTATCGTTGAGGGAAGGCAGGGCCATCTTACCTTCATGTTATGAAGAGCCCATCTCTGGTGTCACCGCGAACCACCCAAGAGGTTAAGCCCCATTTCCCTGACCCTGCCCACCTACATAAAGATGTAAGGTTTGACATCCTTTATGTACACGCCTATGCAGCATTTCTGCCAGTTGATATGTAATGCCTGCCAGTGTTGCCGCCACCTGTGCAAATAGGTGAGTATTTTTCATTGCAAGGGTGACAGGATGGGATATGTGACGAAAAACTTGCTGTTTAGACTGGAATTTCGCCCAATGAATTCCATTGTCCCAGCTTTTTGTTTGTCTTGCACTCCTCAATACTTTAAGAAATCAGTGATTTTTTTATTAAACTTTTTTATTTTTGTATTGTAAAAAGTCCAGTATTTTGTCATTAATGTTTAAAATTAAATTCCATATTGAATAACATGATTCTCACCCCATTCTTATATCTATAATGAAAGAAATCCAAAAAGTTAATGGTTAGGGCAACTAGAATACACCATTGCTTATTTTCTTTACCAATTGTAAAGACAAGGGGACTTTTACGGTCACACATTTGTTAAACACCATACCCCGAGGGGGAATTTTAAAGTATGAGTCTACAGATCAAAATCAAGTCCAGTTGTAATAGTCCAGGTCGAAGAATATTCATATGCCGAAAGAAAGTCATATGCTAATATAACCATATATTTCCACTGAATACCACATATAAAATACATTGTTGTAACTTTACTCCTGATTTTTACATTGCAGGTGAATTTGACCGTCGGACTCTGGAGGACACAGAGCAGCAAATTGCGGTCACTAGGGTCATCCTTCATCCAAGATATGACCGCAGCATAGTAGATAATGACATTGCTCTTTTGCGTCTTAACCAACCAGCTGTGTATGACAAGTATGTGCTCCCCATCTGCCTACCAAGCTATGGACTTGCTGAAACAAATCTATCTGCAGTGGGCACAGAGACAATAGTGACTGGCTGGGGGAACCAGGATGAGACCCTTCAAAACCACACGATGATCCTTAGCTACATACAGGTGCCTATAGTCTCTCGTGACAACTGTTCTGAAGTCATGCGTAATAAAGTGACACATAATATGCTATGTGCAGGAAGGTTGGGAGACATCCAAGATGCATGCTCTGGGGACAGTGGCGGGCCCATGGTCACTAAGTTTGGTGACACATGGTTTCTTATAGGGCTGGTGAGTTGGGGAGAAGGTTGCGGGAGGTTGGACAATTTTGGAATTTATACCAAAGTTCATAGATACCTCATCTGGATCAATCATGTAATGGCAAACTATGAGGCACAGGTACAAAAAATTAAGTCAAATCCAAAAGAAATACCAAAACAATAAATAAATTGTCAATTAGGATACAACTACTACAACAAATGTGGAAGGAAAGTGGGATTATTTTGCTATGAATAATAATGTTTTAACCATTCTGCAACAATGTATAAGGAAAAGCAATAAAGAATATAATAACTACTGTCTGTTTCATGTATAATTGTAAATGAAAAATGATTGATTGGAAATAACTAAATAATAAACTAAAGTCCACCACGCACCTTACAATCTTACCATACAATTTCTGTACAATCAAATTTTCTTCTACCAAAATAAAGTAATATGAGGACCTTTCTAATCCATCCAATCACTATGTATTCTATCAGGGAGGACCCAGCACTACATAGCAGTGATATATACCTTCCAATCACCATGTGTTCTATCAGGGAGGACCCGCACTACATAGCAGTGGTATATACCTTCTAATCACTATGTATTCTATTAGGGAGGACCCAGCACTACATAGCAGTGATATATACCTTCCAATCACTATGTATTCTATCAGGGAGGACCCGGGACTACATAGCAGTGATATATACCTTCCAATCACTATATATTCTATCAGGGAGGACCTGGCACTACATAGCAGTGGTATATACCTTCCAATCACTATGTATTCTATCAGGGAGGACCCCGTACTACATAGTTGTTGGTAGATCTAAAGGAAATTGAAAGGTGTATGGAGGGACTTAAGATGATTTCTTGGTTTTTACCCTCAGATGGGACAAACAAGGATGAAGTCCTAGATATTAGTCCAATGTTTATGGAAAGGATTCCTGTACACTGGAAACAAAGCGAGCCACAGACATCTACTTGTGCTGCCATGTTGGATGAATTCTTAATAGTTTTTCAGAGAATATGAATGGTAATACAAAACATGTTCTCTCACTCATGGTTAGTGGTTGGCTGAAGCCATTGTTTGTCAAACAACTGTGTTTACTCTTTTAAAATCATAATTACTACACAAACTACCCAAATGACCCTGATCAAAAGTTAACACACCCCAGTTCTTAAGACTTTTGTGGTAGTTGTGTATAAGGTTCCACTAAGATGGTAAAGCAGTTCATTCTTCCTGGCAAAAAGCCTCCAGTTCCCGAAATTTTTGGTCATTACATGAACTGCACGTTTGTGATCTCCCCATAGTGGCTCAATGATGATGATGATGAGGTCAAGAAACCGAGATGGCCACTCCAGAACCTTTACCTTATTTTTTTTACCTTTTTTTGTGATCATATTGCCCGGGTAAATGAGTTCTAAATGCTCCTACTCTCTACTTCCATACTGCCTTCGTTCCAGAGTTCTCCTCTGCATGTGCTTCAACTACTAGGAGTCTTCAATCTGACAACCAACATAATTCCACTCCAATCATTCCACTTTTTTGGCATACCCTCAGTAGGCATGTTACCTGCTTGGTTCCTTTGTTTTTGAAGTTCGGGATTTAATACTGCTTGCAGTAACAAACAAATTACATAAGGGACCAATTAACTTTTTTTAAGCCATTACATGTAACCTGCTTACATATACCGCCTTGAGTAAAGGAAGCTCCGTTGTTGCCTAATGAACCAAAACACACCAGAAAAGGTATTTGAGTATTCTGTCTTTTTTAGCAATGAGGCACACCACCACACCGGCGAGCTTGTATGGGTATCATAATGAAATCTCTATAGCATACGTAGGTTGGTGCCCTGGGCAAGCACCCCACCCACAGATGCTAGCACTTCTCCTGAGCACTTCTCAATCTTCTTTCTCCCCTGGCGGCTGACAGCTTGATAAGCGGGTGGAGGCATCTGAAAAAATTTCCATACCCAGGGTCTGCCCTGGGCAACCGCCACTGCACACTTAGCACACTTATAGCATAGCACACAACATATGGGTACAAAGGATGGGATAACAACTTCTCTGAGAAGTTGTTATCCCATCCTTTGTACCCATATGTTGTTTACAAACATCCATTATGCGGTTAGGATTTCTATGTTATGTAATTTGTTACTACATTTAATATCATTACGCTTTATGTACATTGTATTCACTGTTATGCCTGTATTTATTATGTGATAGCCAGAATGACTATCTGGCTTTTTTTTCATAAATAAAAAATATGACTAATTGTCGCCCTAAACTGCTTACATTCTACCTTCTGTGCCGCTAAAGTCCCTGCCGGAGTCCCTAGTCTCCACTTTGGGATAGCTGGGTCCCCATGTCCTTTGACAGGCGGACCTAACTATCTCTTTACCTTCTTTTTCTACATAACCTTGGGATGAGGCACAAATCTACAGTTAACACTAAGGGAACCTGGGAACTAGAATTTTGCTATTAATCAATCATCTGATATTTACCAACATGTCAGATCACTGCTGAATCAATTTGATTTGATTACCATTACTTTTGGTTGATGCAGTAAATAAGGAAGGAGACTTAAAAATTTAAATATTTAAGTTGATTATATGGAAAAATTGAACTGTGTATGGCCAGCTTAAGGCACATAATGTGCATGTTAACGCATGCACTACCACAGCAGTGTAAAAAGGCTCTGAACGGTGTTGAGCCTCAGGGCCATTTCACACTATACACTTTAAAAAAAAAACTGACACAGACCAAATGTACAACTAATAAACACACAACAACAAATATGCACCCAACTGGGGAAACTGAGGAGAGGATGGGGGAACATTTTTTCCAAGAGATTCAATCACGATGAGACGTTAATTATGTTAAAGGGTCTGAAAAGCAGGAGGTGTCTCCATTATTGTCCATGCATAGGCCTAGAAGTGCAGAGGGTAACCAGCACTCACTTCTCAGAAACACTGTGTTTTTAAAAATGCAACGCATACAGTGTGAATAGTAACATTGGTTGTCTATGTAAAAAAACATGCACTTATTTAAAACACAACGCAGCGCATATAGTGTGAAAGGGCCCTCAGTCATTTCTCTTTGTCTTGAGTTCTATATTATTGAATACCTTTTTCTAAATCTAACATTTCATTTTGATTCAGTATAAAGATGTATCAGATTGGATAAAAATGGATTCATGTTTTGGAGAATTTTATAACTGACAATTTTTTTTAAGATAAATGATGCCAGTGAGGGCGATCTTATGGCACACGTGCCAGAGGTGGCACTCAGAGCCCTCTCTGTGGGCATGCGAGCTGTCAGCCAGCACAGAGGAGAGAACTGCAGCCTATTGGCTCTCAATAATGTCAGTTCTCTTCCCCTATCTTCTTACACACACAGTGTTGCACACAGTGCCACATGCCCTCTCCTATTCTATCTTATAAGATAGTGGAGTGTGTGTTTAGAAGTTGTGTGTGCATATGAGTTGTGTGTGTAATTCAGGTTAAATTTTCATGCCGGCACTTTGAGATAATTAAGTGGGGTTTGGGTTTCAGTTTAGGCACTCGGTCTCTAAAAGGTTCACCATCACTGCTCTATGTCTTTGCTTACAGCCCCAAACTAACAGGAGATTCTGGTTGTATTCAACTGGAAAACTTCCAGTCATCATTGCAGGCAGGAACACTGAGGCCATTTACATTGAGCGGCTAGCAAGTTGGAAAGAGGTGTGATTGGTCATATTTAAACATTTCTGTCAATTGTTCAAGAATCTTGCCTTTTAGGTGTTCCTATAAATGTTTTATCACATGCACACATATTTTCTTTAAAGTAATCCATTTTGTATTGATTAGGAAAAAAACTCAATTGATCTAACAAAAGTGGATTTGGATAGGGCTTCCTTTACACTTGTGTTTTTATTCTGGTCCCCACAACATTTCCTAGTGTCACAATTACTGATTGACAATTACTCCTCCTCAGTGACAACTTGCCCAAGATACTTGTCAATATTTGTCTTTGATGATGATTAACTAGGAGTGATTGCAGAGCACGCATGTACTGTACCCTGGCAGTGCTGAGCTGCATCAATTACACACAGGAACGTTGACTAAAGAGCCTACCTCAAGACTTTCCATAGCACTCCCACCCAGGTATGTGATTCTTTATATCTCATCTAAAATTTGCATGATAAAATGGGGATTTAAGGACAACATGTGGAGTACAGTGTAACTGGCACAGACAACATGGCTGAAGATGTGATATTTAATTAAAAGTTTATAGATGGATGGTTAGTGTTATGTAGCTACTTTGGCTTTCCAATAGGTTACTTTTATAAATAAATACACTTAAACAATTTTGATGGTCATACCATAACATGTAACATGGTTCCGTTAGGGAAAGAGAAATTCTGATTGGATACTTAGGCTCTGTACTTTGCACACTGGTGTTTGCTCATACTAACACTGTTAGATAATATCCACTGATGATGGAGCTGTTTACCTATGTGCACAGAAAAGCCGAATATTACTGTTTTTGATGACCATGGATATTTTTAGGGCTTTGCTATTAGATCTCTTAACATTGCTTTAGGTTGGGTTCACTACTATCCATTTTTACTTTTTTTGACATGCCTTGAAATTAGTTGCCCAATGTGCCTTAAGCCCCCGATACACCTTTAGATCCCTCAATACTACAGTATTTACATTAGATCTACCAACAACTATGTAGTGTCGAGTCCTCCCTGATAGAATACATAGTGATTGGAAGGTTTAGAAAGGTCCTCATATTACATGGTTTTGGAAGAACAAAAGTTGATTGTATAGAAATTGTATGGTAAGATTGTAAGGTGTATGGGGGGGGGGTGTATTCACCTCCTGGGTATTCTATTATCTCGGGGGGATGATAAAACTTACCTGATGAGCTTGGCACCTCCGGGAGGGCAGGAAATTGCAGCAGCATTTAATGTGCCCTGAGGCAATTGCCTGTAGCGCGCTTTTAAAAAAAAAAAAAAGCTTGCCACGTGCGCAAAGCCCAGAAGGTTAAATATTCTGCTGTTGCTTATCCTGAATTGCTTCTTAACTGGTATTTATTCCTTAATACTTTGTGAGTCATTGACATCCTGAAAGTGACAGCCAAGCAACTAACATTTTTAAAATATTATTAATATTATGTAACAAAACTAATATTATCTTTAAAACATTGATCAATTCATATAAACAGTTACAAACAGCACTGGACAAAGTTCTGGTACAATTTTACAATAATTTTTGTGTTTTGTAATCAACACTTAAAGATACACAATGTACTGCAACTGTTATATGGAATAAAAACACCAAAAGGCAGCGCTTCCTGGTTCACACCTATCCATTTTAAGTGTTGGGCAATGCTATATTAGGCAGATCACATCATATACAATGGGTCTGTTCACATGATAATATAAGTCAATGCACATAAAACGGATAGGTGTGAACCAGGTCTAAGGGCCCTTTCACACTATATGCGTTGCTTAAAAATGCACGTGTCTTTTTTACCATGCGCATTTTTTACATTGACAACCAATGTAACCATTAACACAGCATGCATTGCGTTTTAAAAACACAGAGTATCTGCATGCGTTTTTTAAAACGTCCTGCTGTATGCCTTTTTTTTTTTTAATTCATGCAATTGAAATTTTTTGCTCTTTGATTTGTTCAAAAACGCATATGCGAAACACAGATGTAATGTGAAAAACACATGCGTTTTTGTATATATGCGTTTTAAATGCATGTCTTTAAAAAATGCAAATAGTGTGAAAGGGCCCTCAACCCCCTGGGTGTTTTGCCCGAGTTAACTCAGTTTAAGTTTCATCCATCATGAAACTCACCCCGAGTTAACTGAGGGGAAACTAACTTGTATGCTGGATTCTGCCAGCGATTCTGTGCATCGTTGTGTATGGCGATGCTCCCGTGTCCGCCCCCGATCGCGTCAGATTGCAGGGCACCTCCGAATGGGCTCTAAATCACGGCGGCATTTTATATGCCTCACTGCAATTGGCCGTGGCATGCTTTAATAAAAACGCGTGCCACATGCGTAACGCCCAGGAGGTTAATGTATTTTCTTTAAATGGAGTAAGCATATCTCTAATGGCTCTTTCACATGGTTAACCGTTATCCATATGAAACTGTGCTGTCCTTCATACTAATGTGCTGCATAGTGAGAGGTGGTTAGGGCACATTCACACTGTATATTAGAGAATTATAAACAGGTTCTTGCAGGGCACTCATTACAGCGTGGTGACGTGAGCTGACCGGAATCCTGTGAGTTCCAACTAACGCAGGGATTCCCATCAGATACTTTGGATGAGGACTTTGGTAAATGTGATTTCTGGTTATAGGTTTTTAAAAGAAATGTAAAAATATTAAGGATATTCATATGCACTAATACCCAGAAAACACCTCCAATTCTATGTTACAGACCAAAAGAATGAAAACATTAAGCCATGTACTTTATGTTACTCTGGTTCTACTTTCCAATGTTACGTGTTACAAAGGTAAGATAACATTTTACACATATGTCTAAAAGTATTTACGTTTACCCATACCTGTCAAGCCTCCCATTTTGGCCGGGAAAGTCACGTTTTTTATGTTGCTTTTCCGGCCAAATTCCAATTTGAAGAAATCCCGGATTTTTCCCAGATTCTTGAAATCGCACTGATTTAGGAGGGGGGGTGTAACTCTTCCTGCTAATGTCCCACCCCGCACATTATCAGCACAAGCGGAGTGGGACATTAGCAGGAAGAGTAACGCCCTCTCCCTGCTAGATCAGCTGAGAAGTAAGCCCAGTGATGCCAGTGACATCACTTTTTGTATATCCCTATTTTTTTTGTTTATCTAAGTTTACAGCTATGAGTTTAACACATAGTAAAGTTTTGAGTATTTTCCTTTCCATGGTGTCTAGGTGTGAATGAGGACATTATACCAAATTTTTTCCCTGACAGATGTTACAGTTGTTACCAGATGATGACATCTTCTAATAGGGACTCCTGTTCTAGTGACTTCTATAACAGGAATTTGGATCTCTTTGAAATGATATCCTCTTGCATTGTGTAGTGACTCTGGGACTGTGAACCTTCTGTGTGTTACGGCAGTTTCGTGCCATTTTTACCAGGGCCTCACAGGCCACACTGTACTCTGCTGTTATTCCCCACACTCCCCCCTCCTCTGCATATATGATGTGTGCCAGGAAAAGTGACATGGCCTCCATTAACATGGAGCTCTATGGTGCCGGAAGCAATCAGCGGGCCTGCAGCGATGTAGAATTGCGGAGGGCTCACACAGCACAGATGTGTTTCCCTGATCCCAGCGTGGGCAGAGTTTGTTTTATGTGTGCCACTAACACAGGGATTTCCGCCAGATTGTACGCAGATACTAACACAGAGATTCCCAGCTGATTCGGGAGATCAACCGGCTTGTGCGCTCACAGCAAACGCTTGGTGGTTGATCGCCCGCAGCTACAGAGGTGCCCACCATTACTGATCTACTCGAAAAGGCCCGCCAGTGGATTGGACCACGTTCCGTCCTGTTGGTATTTTTCTGGCCGATCCTGATACTTTGGATGGGGACCAGATCTGACTGCAATCTAACCAGAATCTCTGTGTTAGTGACACACACGACTCATCACAGTGTGGTGACGTCACCATGCTGTAACAAGTCACCAGCAATCAACACGTCTAAGGCTGCCTTAAGTGTTAATAACACATGTAAGTTACAGCTTCAGAAGTCCTCTGTGGAGAGAAGAGAACCTTCCAGAAGGACAACCATCTCTGCAACAATCCACAAATCAGACCATATGGTAGAGTTGCAAGACGGAAGCCACTACTTAGTAAAAGGCACATCACAACTCACCTGGAGTGTACCAAAGCACCTGAAGGCCTCTGAGACCATGAGAAACAAAATAAAGGAACAACGATTGAACTGTGTGGTGTGAATGCCAGGAGTCATGTTTGGAAGAAACCAGGCAAATACCATCCCTACAGTGAAGCATGGTGGTGGCAGCATCATGCTGTGGCAATGTTTTTTTAGTGTCAGGAAATGGCAGACTAGCCAGGATACAGAGCTTGAGAGGCGCTGCAAAGAGGAATGGGCAAACTGGGCAAGCTTGTGGTGTCATATTCAAAAAGACTTGAGGCTGTAATTGCTGCAAAAGGGGCATCAACAAATTAAGAAAAGGCTGTGAATCCTTATTTACATGTGATTGCAACATCATTCTCTCTGGCCTTCCTCTTACTAGACTGTCACCTCTTCAGTCCATCATGATTGATGCTGCCAGACACATTTACTTCTCTGACCGCTCCTCATCTGCTGCTCCTCACTGCAAATCTCTTCACTGGCTTCCAATTGTCCAGTTCTCTGTATTGCTTTTAAATCACTCCACACCTCCTGTCCCATTTACATTTCCAACCTGGTCTAATAAAACACACCCCTAACCACCCCCTCTGCTCCTCCAGTGACCTACTAATGACATCGCCGCTCATAACATCATCACATGCGTTGCTTCAAGACTTTTCGAGGGCCGCTCCTACTCTCTAGAACTCTCTCCCTCGTCCCATAAGACTTGCTCCTACCTTTGGCACTTCAGTCTGCTACCCACCTCTTCAGTCTGGCCTACCCATCCTCTCACTCCTAACATCACCGCCATGCCAGTCCTATCCCCCACGTATTGTATATTTTCTTTGGGTTCTAATTTTCAAGTTGGGATGTGGCATCAGATCTTTGGTTAATCGAGAGCCCTGTACCTGTATATTGTATACTCTGTTCCCCAACCTAGTAGACTGTAAGCCCAATCAGGCAGTGTCCTCTGCTCGCCCTGTGTCACAACCTGTACCTGTGTGTTATCTTGTGTTGTCTCAACTCTAATTTATTGCACAGTGCTGCATAATATGTTGGCGCTATATAAATAAATGATGATGATAATAATAATAATTTCTCCGTTTTTTTACTTTCAATAAATTTGCGAAAACCTCAAGTAAACTTTTTTTACATCATTATGAGGTGTTGTGTGAGAAATTCTGAAGGAAAAATAAATTTAACCCATTATGGAATAAGGCTGTAATATAATGAAATGTAGAAAAATTGATGCGCTGTGAATATTTATCTGATATACGGTATATAAATACAATATGAAGTTTGCTTCATCATGTATATCTTTTCACTGAACAAATGACAGAGCTGATGAACAAATAATAAAGCCACCTAAAAGTTTTCTTTTGCATGCACAGTAGGATACATAAAAGCTTGGGATTCCATCTATGGTAACTCTTTCCATGTTTCTAATTGTTTTCTTCCACATCTAGTGTTTCTAGAGAGAGAGAAAGCACATCATGTACTGAGGAAACGTGCCAATCATTTCCTAGAGGAAATTCTTCCAGGAAACCTAGAGCGGGAGTGTTATGAAGAAACATGTTCTAGAGAGGAAGCTCGAGAAATTTTTAAATCGCCAGAAAAAACAGTAAGTCAAACAAAATATAAAAAAATAAACTTTAACACAATGATCCAAGGATACATTATTTTCTGGATATATGAAATTAACAGATTAGGGAGTAAATGAATATTTGAATACTGGTGGACAATGGAATGATAACTACATTCTCCACAACTCAAATTTAACTTTTTTGTTTAGCTTATTTTACATATAACTCAAATTTTACATTTCAGGAGTATTATTTATGGGCAATGGGTTATGGACAAAAGGAGGCAGAGCTGGGAACTATCAAAGCTGAAATGAGTCAGCTGATCAAATTGATCATGTGCTTCTCTATGTGTTCCCTTGCAGGAGAACTTTTCATAAAAGGCGTTGCCTTTTTTACAATCCACCTTCCTCTTATACAGTAACTGAAGTAATCCCGATAGTACTATTTATTACATACAATGGTCCTGTCCTCTGTGACTTTAAAATGGAAAAGTGGTGACATCTTTGGGTCCCCATATCAATTCAATTCCTAAGCAATCGTCCTGAACGTTCGGGGTGATCGAACGCTCCTTTTTTTGAGTGGTGTAAGAAATATGCCTCCTGGGAATGATAATTCATAAAATATGAAAATATCCCCTAGCACCTCTATTTCCCACCTCGGTTCTTTTAGGTGATTTGATGGCAAAAATAAACACACCGTTGTAGGTAGATGAACAAAAGATATATTATACACTCATGTGACACAACAAGGAATAACATCAAAAGCCTAAAATAATATATTACATCAAAAACAATAATAAATCACTCATACCACATTAACACACCCCATACACCTCAACACAATCATATGGTATACATTACCAAGGGTCAAAGTCTGGCTGTCTCCTAGAATGACTTGGGCTGACTTGGGCTGAAGCTGCCAGCTATCTCTATCTAGGCCCTTCCTCCTGACTGGTTGGCCTTGGCTCTGCTTCCTTCTGTGGACTGCCCTCTCACTGGTTGGCCTTCGCTGTTCTACTTTCTGTTTGGACTACCCTCTTTTTATACCCAAAATCCCTTTGAAGTTCATATCTAAAATCTAGAGATTCTACTTGCATAAATTGTGAAACCCTAGATACTGGATTTTCCCAGGATCTCGCCCAAAACTTCAAAAGAGGTTTCCTGTCTTCCTGGGGGCCTTTTACAAGGTTGTAAACTGTTGACACATACTAGAGAGGGGACATACTTTTGTTAAAGGACAGCTAATAAGATCCACCCAACTTCCCCAGGTAAATCAAAATACACAAAACAAACACACGACAACTGTCAGGACTAACCAGTTTTAAACCACAATCAACTCTACAGATCAAATCTACCGATATTATGTTTCTGCCATACAGTGGGATCAATTGAACAGGGAACCAACATGTTGGTAAATGTTTGATTGCCATTACTTTGGAAGGGGGTTGAGTTGTGCGCATTGATTTGCCATCCAAGCGGCAAACGCTGTTATCGAACGAGCGGGTATCGACCCATGTATCAGGACCCTCAGTCTGTAGGAATACTAGTAGAAGAGGACAGTACGAACCAAAACTATAAATTGCAAGGGTAATTTATCAGCTATTACTACCCATCAATGTAAAATAGGGTGATTAGAGAAAGTGTTATCATCACCAGGTCATAATTCATGCAAAAATGATGTGCTACTGCAAAATTTGTGGAACATTGCCACAACCCTTCCCTACATCTCCAGCAATTTTGGTGACAATACAGCTCAGGTGTCCAACCTGCGGCCCTTTGGGTGTTCCTTGGCGGCCCCCCTTGGTCTTCCATTTGTGGCCCCCGAAACCTAACTGTTAATGCATAGGAACTCACCTGTCCTTGCCCAGGATCTTCTTTGGGAGGGAAGAGGAGAAGAGGGACTCGCTCTGGCTGAGCACATGAAAGCCAATCAGCAACCCAGACAGTGCCGGAGCAAGTCCCTTACCTCTCCTTTGCTTCCTGCTCTAAGAATATCCTGTTCTCAGAAGATGAGTGCCTATGCTCCCACTATTCCACCAACAAACAGGGGATTATTGTATGGCACATAACCTCAGAATAGAGGCATATAACCTTTGAATCAAATGTTATGTGCCCCATAGATATCATCAAAGGCTTTGATGATATCTATGAGGCACATAACCTCTGATGATATATATGACACAAAATGTGCATTACCACACTACAGTGTTCCCTAATGCTTGAAGTATCATTAAAAACAAGTAGTGTCTTCTATTTATACATGCTGTCATTTCTTCATTAGAAAATGCTTATACAAGTCAGTATAGATTGAAAATGTTATGTGCTGTCCTTTAGTGATGCCGAGGGCCGCACACACTTGTGGCCCACCATATGAACTCAGTTACCCACCACTGCAATACAGTGTCTAGAGGCTTTGCAATGAACTCCCAAATAATGCAGTGAAAATGTTGCATCCCTCTCTAATGGCAATATTGCCTCACTTGTAGTGTAAAGGAACCCCTTCTCTTTGGGTTTTATGTATAGTTGCATTATAATGAATATATATTTTTTAATACCCTTTGTCTCTTTTCTTATGCCCTTTAGGCGGAGTTTTGGTATCACTATCAGGGTAAGTGAAATGACTGCTACAACATTAACATTATCTGCTTGTATTATCTATCTGCAATCTTTGTTCTGCATGACAAAGAATTCCATACAAAGATATTTATCATTATGAACTGATCGATTAATAAAGTGAATATCAAGTGATTACTATTTGGACCTCTTATGTGTGGCATGTACAGCTAGCTTAAAAAGTACATAAACTTACCTCAAGTACTTTCTGCCCCTATGGGGCTATGGGGCCTTTGGTGCTATGTTTTCACCATTGAAAACTAAATGTCTGGAGGCATCTAGTGCCATAAACATTACTGCATTTCACTAACCCCCCCAAAGACAGGCACTTACAGAGGATTAAATATGGTATTTGCCACAGACAATAGCAGAGCTGGTAACTATATTTGTTGAAGATTTTGGAACATTACTCCACCATTGTGAGAGCTCAGAAGTAAAGGTGGCTGAACAAGGTTTGATATCTTTGTTTAATCAACGCAAAGTAATTGATTTTTCAATCGATATCCAACAAAAAATCTATCGTATGGTGATCAAACATGTTGGTAAATCTTTATGGATATGTTATACATCGAACGTGTAATAATGTAATTCGATCGTAATTTTTGGATCTGAAATTTTGCATTAAGCTACTTCCAGTTTAATGTGTAGAATTGGATTGAGCACACGTTTGTTCGTATTATGTTCGGTCGCATTATATTTGACTGAAGTGTTTTTGACTACACCCATACACATGATCAAAATAATAAGCAAACAATAGTTTGTTCGAGTACATGCGATCAAGCTTTCATTCAACATCGTGTTTGGTGGAACTAAAGTCGAGTGTATAGAATCGATAAGGGTATGATCAATATTCAATCAAAATATCAGCATCCTGATTGAATTGATGGTCAATCATGCAAAAATCTATACATGTATAGCTAGCTTAATTTTTGTGAAATAAAGTTTATTAAGATTTTCATACAAACATATCAGAACAACAACAATAGGATAGGGGAAGAGCAAGCATACATTCTGAGTCAAACAATAGGTCTATAGTAAATGCAATTTGATAAAGCAATACATTGAGTGTTACGCAGGGTACAGACGTGGAGATATGGGTCAAATCGATGGCCGTTTTAAGCGCCATGTATAGCTGTGTAGTCCTCCCTTGTAAAGGGAATTGGAAGATGCCTCCACTCCAAGACTGCAGGAAGAGTGGAAGATGCTGGAAGTGCTGGACCTGAAAAGAGTGTATCTACTTTGGAATTTTGCTTAAAGTTATGTGATTTTATGGAATCATATCATAAGCAAAGCTTAATGTATTTTAGGCTGAAATGTTATGTGCAATATACATAAGATGTTGTCTTTTACCTTCCATTATATTATGTCTTTTTAATAGAATATTATTGTACCTTATTATTGTAGACCTTAGCCCATGCAAAGAAAACCCATGTGTAAATGGAGGAATCTGCCAACAGTATCACTACACATACACTTGCTTGTGCCCCCCTCTTTATACTGGAAAGCACTGTGAGAATGGTAGGTATCTCTAACTTACAAGTCACTAAATATCAACATGTTCAACATCTTATAGTTTAGCTATGCTGCAAATTGTCAAAAAAGTCATAAAAATAAATAAAATATTGTATATTTACAAAGAAACTGCACTTTAATCATTAATGCTGAATTTCCTTCAAATTTGTTGTATCAAAATCTTTTTTCCATTATGACATCATGACAGCATTTATTATTTTATCTAGTCTGGGAAACATATTCTCAGGGGTACTTTGTGCAGAGATGGTACTTCACATTCTGTAAATCTGAGCTTTCTCCCTTCCCCCATACATATTGGGATGTCTCTGTCAGATTTCCTTTAGATCTCCTTTTGTTTTACCAAAACCATGTAATATGAGGGACTTTCTAAACCATCAAGTCTACCTGTGTTCAATTGCAGAGGACCCTATGTTACATAGTTGTTGGTAGATCTAAAGGATATCTGACAGAGAGATCTAAAGGTGTATGGCCAGATTCATTGATAGGCTGTGTTGCCATTTGGAACACCAAATACTCTTGCTTTTCAGCCAGTTATGGTGTTGGATGGGGTGGACATCTTCACTCTATACTTCACTATAAAATATGTATTATCGTCCACACCAATGATTATAGGTGGGACTTTTGGCTAATCACAGCTGCTCTATACTGGTTCATGTTTGGTATAGTTTCCCCAACTCCTAGGACTCAAAACAGAATTGATATGCAACAGGAAACTGTAAGACTATGGGACAAGTTCCAGTTTCATTCTCTGCTTAAGTAATCTCAAAATGGAAAAATGGATATTGCAGTTGGCCTGAATATGGACTTTACAAATGCAGTAATATTCCTATTAAAACTGCAGGCGTATAGTGTGTAGAAAATCTACATCTATAGAAACATAAAAAAAGTAATTTATGAGATATTTCAAGAAAAACTAGCTGTGTTATTTTTCATGTTGATTTTTCCAAATTTACTGAATCATAATTAGCTTGCAGCAAGAGAAATTAGGCTCCTCATCTGCGTATATATGTTTTGTGATTTACAAAGTAGGTAAAGCTGGGCATAGACGTCTTGATTTTCCAGAAAAATTCTGTAAGATCAATCACCGGAATCGATCGTCCGATCAATTTGACCCAAAATTGCACGTAAAATCGATCGAACGGGACTCGGACCTGTCTGTAAATTTAGTTGATCGCTCTGGAATCGCGGAACGTTATTGGAGAATCCATCATTCCTATCGATCAACCTGTTGGCGTACAACCCACACTACATTATTTCCGATCAGAACAGCTACGAGCTAGAGATCGCATGATTCGTGATCCATCGCAGGAAGGAATGGAAGACGTCATATGGTGCAGTGTGCGATTGATTCTGTAAATGGAATCGATTCCGGAATCGCATGCACAATCGTATAAAAGATCGATCGGAAATCTAAAGGTCTTTGCCCAGCTTAAGCCATTACATGGACAGAGAAGTAGCATTTTCAATAGAAGGAAATAGAATAGAATAGAAGGAGTGTGTATTCATTAAAATAGTGCAAAGCACACTTTAAAGCAAGATATACTGTGAGTACCATTACCTTTATACTTGTAATGATTGCTTTACCTTTCTGTCTTCCAGTGCGGCAGGAGTGCTGGTATAAGAATGGAGGTTGCTGGCAATACTGCACAGACAATCCACAAAGTGTGACCTGCTCTTGTGCTAAGGGTTACAGCCTGGAAGAGGATGGCAAGAGATGTTCCTCAGCAGGTAGGCTCAATATTTGTTAATGTAGCACTATGCCCTTACATGTTTATTCATTGTACAACAACTGTCCCTAACATCAACATTGCATCTGTCAAGTTCTTGAATCAATGTCTTAAGCATAAGTATCTGGGTAACTTAAAGAAAATGGCCACATTGCGATGGCCATGAAATGGTTGGTCCTATGAAATATTCCTAGTATGTAGTGTTTAACATCTATCAAAACTGGTTAAAAGAAGGACAAGCTAAAACTCAATGATACATGTGGGGAGGGCAAAGGCTAGACCAGTGCCAGGCAAACGTTTTGACACAATGACCACAATGAGCTCTTAAACTCTTGACAGAGGGACTAGACCAAGGGTCAGTAAAGGCTGTCTGGCTTAGGTGCCCCAAGTCATTGCAAACCCTTCATTATTGCTGATGAGCTAGTCTATAAATAATACTATCATTACATAAAAATATTTATAATTGGAAGAAAAATCTTACTATCCTTAGCTGTCATATTTAGTTAGTGACAAGAAACTGTCTCCCTTCTGCATGTTCACTGGAATGAGATAATGTCTAAAGGGGGCCTGCCTTCGCCATCACCATTAAATGATCATGTCGCTGTGTTGTACCTATGGCAACATTCGGACACCACTAGCCATTCTCTACACTCATTGCAGTTAGCATGTGGAAGCCATGGCATCTTGTCACAACTGTCAAAAACTAAATTGGCCAGGCATGGCCCAAAGGTCAAAGTTTGCTTAGGTCAGGTCTAGACTATCTGGTCTGATTTCACCGATGAGCTACAATAGCACAAATTTCTGACAAACATAGAGCTGCAAATCAGCCAGATTGTTCATACTGACCCCTCAACTAGAGCATCAGATCTAGACCCTAAAGTAGGCATGGACAAACTAAGGTGGGGGGGGGCAGAAATTTTTTTTGCCCACCCCTGCCCCAAAGCAATTAAAGAAGGTGGCCTGGACTAACTGAGCATATTTCTTTTAGATCATGTAGATGGGCAGACATGTGTGCGTGTGTTGCTTGCCTTGGAAAAACAAGTCTGATCCATTTATCCCCCCACCTTGCAAATTACAGGCTCTAAATGAGCTTCAAATGTTTTGGCTGATCAGTGTATATTTAGTTACCATTCACATTATTGTTTGGGTAAAGTGCTGCCCTGATAGCCAATGTCTGTGATTTAAATCTGCAAGAATTTTGATGAACACGTTAAGCATGACATAGTTAACTGGGTCTTGTTACCAGATTTCTTCTTCTGAGGTGTAATCAATCTGTGGTTTGGAATCTATACGGCAACTTATCCATGTCTGTTCTACCAACCCAGTTGAAGGTTTCTCTCAAATACCTAAAATCCTCTACTCTAGAGGTTCTTCTTCAATCAATTCTCAATTTCCATCTATCTAGATGTTGATATAATAATGGCCTTTTCACCTACTGACATCATTTGTCTTCGATGTTCCTCTTACAACAAAACACATAAATGTAGCATTAGTGATTGTACCTCCTCATGCATTACAAGTATGATGGTAATAATGTATATTTCTATTATATTTAAGTCAGGTTTCCTTGCGGACTGACGAGTAGCTCATCACGATCTCTTCTGGATCTGGAACCTGATGAGGACTCCACCACTGACTACAACATCACAAGTCGTCCCCTACCCCGTAACACAACCACTGCCGTGCCCAAACCACAAAGTTCAAATGACTCACTACAGTTGCCCCTCAGTAACGGGACTGCACAAGCTCAAATAATGGACAAACTATTTACAACCAGGTCACCTCTGCACAAAGGGGAGACAGACAATGGCACCAGGTTATATAAAAGTTTTGGTGGTTCTGGGCCTGTCAATATTTCAGCAAGTAACATGACTAAAACAAACAGGACAGACAGTAGTCATGATTATACTGAGAGTCCCTTCGAAGATGAACACTCGCGGATTGTTGGGGGCATGCTCTGTGAATTGGGGCAGTGCCCATGGCAGGTAGGTTTATCTTTAAAAGTTTAGTTTGGAAAGATTGATGACACATGGAAACGTTAATCTGTTATTGATAGGTACTGCTTATTTTACCTTGGTAGAAAATACACTCTTTATGGTGCGTCGTATAATCAAAGATATGTTTTCCATGCATCTTCTTTATACAAGACATCATGAATGTGACTAACACTGGGCACCCTGGGTCCATGCCCTGCTTTTTTTTCAGATACCACAATTACTGACCCAGTTATATGGTGGGGGTAGTGGGACTACATTGCCTGTACAAGAATATGTCTTGGAAGTAGGTGCATTGTATACTACATTGTATTGGGACATTGGGCAATTAGTCAGGGGTAAATTGTGTTGTCAAGGTGGTAGGGTGGTAAGTTAGATAATAATGGGAGGTAGGATGACTTTTTGCTTTGGGGGGCATTTGGTTCATTTCCTAGCACCTTGTTCCTGACCCCAAAAATGTGTGTTTTTACACACATCTGATACAGAGGAGGGCAGATCCAGTTATTTTTTAACCCCAACCCCTCAAACTTCTCCTGCACCTACCTTTTCTTCTTAAGCTGACTGAGGGTGCCAGATCTGCCATAATCTTGGAAACTTCCCTGCTATAAGTCATTTTAAGTTTACAACTGTAGTAATTATTGAGTAACGCAGAGTACATTAGTGCAAGATAAAAGAACTCTTAAACATTTTACCTAATATTGGCCAGGCAAAATGATATTAGAGCAGAGAAACACCACAATATATGACCATGGAACATTTGTTCTGCTTCAAATATTTAAAACATTATAAATGCCTTTTTTTTCAATGGCACCTTTTCATACGTTTATGTTTTAACTAATATAAAAAAGAAAGATTATTGAATATTTGATTTAAAGCAACTAAATAAAGTGTATCAGTGTAAATGTTGTTCCTTTTAGGTCTTAATCCGTACAATTCGAGGAATAGATTTCTGCGGTGGAAGTCTTATTAGTGAACGCTGGGTATTATCAGCCGCCCACTGCTTTGAGAGTGTTGTTCCCCATCATATTACCATAGGTAAGTCAACAGCGGTACCTTCATATGGGGCTTTAAGAATAAAATTCAGATTTTTTCTTTTATTATATTGGATAGTTAACACAAATAATGCTACATTTTTATTATGTGAAAAATAAAGATTTGGGTATCTAAATTATGGAACATTTACATTTTTATCTGGTTCAATGAAATCTATTTCTCAGAGTTTGGTAAGTCACTGCAGTGACATGGCAGAAAATATATACTTCCCAGCAAGAACACAGATGAGAATAAAAATCTGATTTAAAATATAATGCTTGTTTTGTTAAGACCTTAATATACGAAAAATACAAAAACGTCTGAATCGTCCTTCAAGCATGCGCCAACATCATAATTCTATATAGGTTAGGAATGACAGACCTGCTGTCCAAATATTTCCCATTTCCACCATGGAGAATGTTATTAGGGGAATTTACCGCACACATATTAACTTCCCTAGCGCACCGCCTGTACCGCACCGTTTTTAATAGTGTGGTACGGGCAATGGCAGCAGTGTACAAGGTACACTCCCTGCCATTTCCCCCCCCCCCCCCCCCCCCCCCCCCCCCCCCCCCCCTCCCCTCTCCACACAACCGGTGTGGAGGGCTGAAGAGCAGAGGCTCCACCATTAACATGGAGGTCTATGGCACTGCCCACCACCACCCCCTTCCGCATCACCGTGACGCAGCACAACCCCGGAAATGCTGCGGCTGGAAGCAGCATCGCCGTAGCTTTCCGGGGATATGCAGCTTTCACGGGAGCCCAGCTCATCCAGAATTTGTTCTTCACACAAACTCTGGACGAGCTGGGCTCGGCATGAATGCTAAGGAGGTTAAACGGTCAAATGTTGGGTTTTATTCACATTTCAATGTCGTTTAGGTATATTGTGCATTGTAGTCATTACTAAATAAATAACAAAGTGCTCACGTTGTACATAGGTGTTGCACATGTGATGTTCCAAGAATTTTTCAGCTGGTGATATCTTGACACGTTTCGCTTTTCATGGATTCTTCAGGGGATATAAATACATCACTGCTGAATTAATAAGGGTATAAAGCATAAGTAATCTTACAGTTAGTACCTGTACCTATATACAATAGTAATTGAGAATAAGCCCAGTTATTGCAAATATAGTAATATATAGTGCAATAATGCACTCACTGGGGTTCATTTGTCAATTTACACATATGTGATGTACATAACTGTGTTGAGGAATGTCGTTAACACATGTATGTATTCAAAGTAACCTTCATGTCGTTCAGATTTACTGTTCAAAGTAAACATTACGCCTCTCTCAACGGTAAACTGTGATGTCACTGCAGTATGCAGCATTAAAGTTGTCAAACAGTAGAACAATAAATGAAAGAAAAAAAAATCACACACAAAGACAACAATAGCAGCAACATAACATCTAAACAATGAACATAGTACAATCATACTATGATAGCATTAACTGACCACAGTCCAGGAAATGAAAAAACCCTGAAGCATGAAATGCCATTGAAAAAAATTCTCATTATGAAATTCTTCTCATCGTAAAAAACAGAAAAGAACAATTTAAACAATCCCACTGAGGATGGTGGACAGAGCCTCACCTTAATGCCCTAGACCAAGGGTGGGCAAACTTTTTGATTTGTGGGCCCCATTGGCTTCTTAAATTTGATAAAGGGGATGAACCAAGAGCCTGTAATGGCTGACCCGGAAAAGGTGTGGCAATTCCATGCATCGCCGGCATCACTAATGATGGTGTGACAGAGACATTGTTATCTTTTTAAATATCTTGCACACAAAAAATGCTCATTCAATACAATGAGCAGAGATGTGCCAGACCTGTCAACCCTCCCGTTTTGGCCTGGAAGGTTTTCATGTGGCTTTCCCGGCCAAATCCTGATTTCAAGAACTCCTGGATTATTGAAATCGTGCTGATCTTACAGGGAGAGGGAGTTATTCTCCCTGCTAATGTCCCACCCCGCACATTATCAGCACAAGCGGGGTGGGACATGAGCAGGGAGAGTAACGCCCTCTCCCTGCTAGATCAGCAAGAAGTAAGCCTGGTGTCAAAATTGACGGACGTCACTTCCTGTATGTCACCCATTTTTTTTTTCAAACTTGACATCTATGAGATGTGCCTGTTTTCACCATGAAGTTGTGCCTGCAGAGTCCTGATGCTACTGCATTGTCTCCAAGGCAAGGTTTGTACATCTCTAGGCATTAAGTGCACTCATTGCAGGGCCGAAAAAGAAAGCTAAACGGGCCGGCCCCCGGGTCTTAGTTTCCCCACCCCTGCTCTAGACCAAGCTTTTAAGATCAACTTTAAGGAGATAAATATAATATTTTCTATGCTCATTCTAAGAAGTGACTTTTTACATAAGCAGATATGGTCATGAGGTGAAAGATGACTGCTTTGTCATCGTGCCTCATTCTTCATTAAGAAACAGCTTGTCTCCATGACTCCATAATTCAAATGAATTGATGAATGAATAGATCTTCCATCAGCAATTCCAGGCAATGACATATCTGCTAATTTTTTGCTTAAATTACCACAGTTTAGGAACTCTTTTTCATGTAAGTGAAAGCCATGTAGTGAAAGTGCAAAGGGGCATAGGGGTTGATTATTACTAGAGAAGTTTAGACAATTTAACTAACAACTAAAGATTTATTAAGTTATCACTCATTCTCGCCCAACAGTCTACACTACGATGTGGTTTTCCATAAAATCTGTTATTAAATATATCTTTAAATCCATTATTGTATCTGCAAAAATGCAGCACCTACCTTAAATTTTCATGCCATCCTAGTTATGGTAGAAGGGGTTTGAGTCTACTCTGGGTGACACAGAGCAGCCACAAATATGTAAAACATCATACTTAGCATTATTTTCCTTTTTGTTCAGCTGTGTTTAGCTATGGATAGACTTTGCCGCTTTTGCCATAACTAGGCTGACATGGAGCCATCACAAATGGTTTGTTTCCAACACTGGTTTCAACTCCAACATAGCCCTGTTTCCACATATACTCAGATTCTAATTATTTGATCTGGCCATGTTCTACATTTATATGAAAAGATGATACAATAGGATTATTTGTACGATATTGATAATTTTCTTTTACCTCATTTCTAGGGGATTATGACAAAAGTCTGCGGGATCGTGAAGAGCAGAAGATTGGTGTTTTACAAGTCTTCTCCTATCCATACTACCTAGGAGAACATTATGACAATGACATCGCTCTTCTGTACCTACGTAGCCCAGTTATCATTAGTGAATACGCACGTCCCATTTGCTTGCCTAGTCCTAACCTGGGGCGTCTACTAACCCAGGAGGGACGGGAAGGGCAAGTAAGTGGCTGGGGATCTACAAGATATATGGGACGTTTTAGTCGATTCTTACTAAAGGTGCGTCTACCTGTTGTCAGCCAAGACACCTGTATGGCATCCACTGAAAAGGTGATATCAGGAAATATGTTCTGTGCCGGGTACAACACTGAGACCAAAGATGCCTGTAAAGGGGACAGTGGTGGTCCATTTGCTGTATTTTATCGCAGTGCCTGGTACTTGGTGGGGGTGGTGAGCTGGGGAGAAGGATGTGCAACAGAAGGAAAATATGGAGTATATACAAGAGTGTCAAATTATATTTCATGGATAAAGGACACTATCATTGAAGCAGAAGGATATGATGAGTCCCTTGTGCAGACCTTATAATTTTTAATTCCAGAAAGATTCTATATGATTTCATATAGTGAGAAAAATGAGATTAAAATAAACTAAATGCCAATGCTATTTAGTTGTGCAGTAAACATCTGTCACCAACATTTTGGACAAAGTATTAACATTCAAATTAATTTTTTTACATATGACATACAATATTTTGACACATAAATGGCCTTTTCTTTATTTATTATTCAATACTTTACTGGTGTCTAATGTATGTAACCTTCTACTATCTGCTTTAAAATACTCCAGCCCCCTGAACTATTCTTTCCATGCTTCTTTTCAATAGATTTTTTATATTGTTGAACAGGGGAATAACAACAAAACAGTGAAATATGTACAATATATAATAAATGCGCTTGTGAAGTTATTTTGACAGAGGATCAATAAACACAACTAAAAACTACAACAACAAAAAAAGTTGAGGTAGAGGGGGCGGAGTAAAAGGAAACAAAATAAAATGAAATAAGGTCACATGTAACAGGTTTTTGGAAATGCTGACAATAAACCCATCACAGTGCCAGAAGGGCAGTGTCAAAGGTATGAGGAAAGTAATGTTTTACCCATGCGGACCATGGTGGGAAAGCCGGCGCTCACCATTAACATGGAGGTCTATGGCAACCCCGGAAATGCTGCAGCTTTCCAGGGAGGCATCGGGTGTACCTTCCCCTGTGGTTGGGGCGACCCTGAACGCCGAACAAACAGGGTTTGTCTGAACCGCTATGGAGGTTAAAATATTAAGTACAAAACAAAAGAAGAAAACACCTACTATATGTACACTCATATAACCAGACCCTCTTTTAGTGATTCTCCTTGGAAAACTAAAGGAAGATCCAGTCTGGCGCTAAATCAATAGCATCCCCGTGATGGGGTTCTTAATTTTTAAGAAACAAATGGGGTGCACCTGACTGTGGAGCTCCCTTTTGTTTCCATAGAGAATTACTTAAATGAGGATCTGGTTGTATTAGCGTACATGTTGTAGTTTTTTTATTTTTTTGTTTTGTAAAACAGTATTATCATTGATGGATGTTATACATTTATTTCAGATTTTAAATATTTACTGACTGATTAAAAATTGTTATGATGTGAGATACACATTTCCCTCACAGCCTAATCTAATAAATTAGGGATCTGTTGAAAAGAAAAACCTTACCTATAATCATATAATCCCAAATGTCCACCCTCTGTGCTTCTCTCTAATGACACAGTTGCGCAGTGAGAAGGAAATATGAAAAATACATAATCATGTTAGTTATGCACAACTACATACAGATACTTTTCCCATTGAAAACAATTAAAAGATGCCCACAGTGGCCACTTGCAAAATGTAATAAAAATAAGATGCACTTTTTTACCATTAAAATCAATGGGAAAGTGTCCCTGCGTCTTATGGTCTGAATATGTAAAAAATAATATATTTTTTTTAGTCCCAATGCATCCTAGGAGGCAGACATGTGTTCCATTACCTCCAGCCAAAACACCACTGCCAAGAAGAGATATTATCTGCATTAGCACTAGCAGTACCCATTCTCTGAACACACTGACTAATTTATGGAAAGACACATTTTACAATTAGATAGCATGAGTTGTGTGTTTACATTAATATTCTGCATTGCAATAAATACATTTTGACAAAGATTCATATCTTCTCCCATATGTAAATAGCTGCTCATGGGTAAGTTGTTAGTGCCAGATTGTAAAATGTGTCTCCATAACTCGTTGTTCAGAGAATGAGTACTGCTAGTGTATAGACACATGATGAAGTTTTAGCCCTGACACTCAGCTGCAGCAAAGACCTCCCTACTGGCACTGGGCTTTTGGCTGGAGGAATACAGAGTGAATACTGCATGGACCAGTCCTGCCTACTTTACTGGATCATTCTGTATATTCACTTGATATATGAATAGTGGTTTGTTTTTCCCCCCTCACTTTTCAAAACTTTAGGTGCGTCTTATGGTCCTGTGCATCTTATAGTCTGAAAAATAGGGTAACCCACAGAAGACTTGCAGATAAATATAGAATGTAAGATTCCAATGAACACCAGACAATTATATTTTCTAGCAGTGTGGAGCACTTGTCCACCATCATGCCATTTATCATTTAGAAAAGGTGATTGTACAGAAATTGTATGGTAAGATTGTAAGGTGTATGGGGGG
>CM070035.1:36703684-36713884 GCA_036250615.1 Ptychadena robeensis
GGGGGGGGCTTAGATCTGGTCGCTGCATTACTTTTTTATCCTAGGTGTTAAGAAGTTAGGTGTTTGTGATTCTTATTTGTTTATCACTATATAATAACATTGGATACTTTATTCATGTTAGCCCCATCCCAAGTAGTAAAGTGATGGTTAAAATGACAGGTCTGTAGTATACATATCTAAAGGTAGCCATACACGGTCCGACCGAGCGATGGATGTGCCCACCTGGACAGATCGACCAGGAGTGCACTGCAAGTCGGATCGCACAGTGATCCAACTTGTTGGTAAATTCCTGGCCGATTGCATTACTGGATTGAGACCTGATTATTGCGGTCACTGACCCTAATGATGGGGCCTATCATTATTGTTGCTAACCCTAAGGCTTTTGCAGAATCGTGGCTCCCAGCATTTTGATCACGCAAATAGTCATGAATGGACACGATTTTTCATCACTTGTGGACTTTATAAACATTTTTTTTATAATGGGGGCAATTTTTACAAAGAAATCACGGGTGAAGATCGCCTGGTGAATCAAGCCCGATCATGTGAGCAATCATGCGCGACCGGCTGCCCACCCGCAATTTAAATTGCGTCCGTCCCAAGGCTGATTGCCCATGTGGGAACATAGCCTTAAGGCCCCCATACACGGGTCCGTTTCCCAGCGGATTCCGGGACGATCGATTCCGGGCGCGTGCACGCGAAACGATCGTCCCGGAATCGCGTGAAGCCCACCTTGTCCGTCCGATCGTTCGGGGGCCCAGAATCGGATCGGACAGAGAACCAACATGTTGGTCTTTCTGATCCGATTCAGCACACATCAAGGGGAGTTGCCATTTGGGAAGTAAGCGATCGGACACGGAATCTTCCAGGAATCCGTGGGACAAGGTGGTATGTAGCGATCGGACACACTTAATTGGCCGATCGATCGGACCTCCGATTCCCGCTGAGATCGCCGGAATCGATCGGATAGGTGATCGATCGGCCATGGAATCCGACTGTGTATGGCTAGCTTTAGGCCAGTGGTTCCCAATTAGGCAATTAATCACCTGCAGAATCGCCAGGCGATTTTCACCTATCATTTTTAAAACAAAACACCACCATTATAAAAATAAATCGTCTCCATAGAGAATGAATAGCCGTGATTTTTGTTCGCTTGCATTCATGTCTATGGGCGCGGTCAGAGGAAAATACGTGCGTAGGCGATTAATTAAGTGGGAACATAGTCTTACTGTTGCTGACACCAGTACTATTGATGAACTTAAATCCCCCCATACACCTTTAGATTCCTCCATACAATTTCCATGAGACCTACCAACAACTATGTAGTATAATGACCTCCCTGATAGAATACATAGTGATTGGAAGATGTAGAAAGGTGCTCATATTACATGGTTTTGGTAGAAGAAAAGTTGGTTGTACAGAAATTGCATGGTAATTGTATGTGGTGTATGGGGGGCTTAATGCGGGCAGTTATTATTGCAGTTTCCAAACTACATGTTGGTGGGTATTACTGATGTTTCAAACCTTAATGAGCCCAGTCATCATTTATATTTCTAACTCTTACTGGCAGTGATTATTGTCGTCCTCAATTCTGGTAGTTTTTATAGCTTTTCGCAACTCATGGACTTGTTATTGCACAACAATAAGGTTTTATTTTGGCCTACTTTCAAAGCTGGTAAGATTATACTGTATGACCTGTCACTAAAAAACAGTGCTTCATTAAAGCGCACCTAAACCCACCAGACAAACTTTTCCCCCTGGCTAGCCAACCCCTGACGAATGGGGCAATATGTAAATAAAAAATTGTTACCTGTGTGAAGATATCTGTACAGTTGTCTCCTCACCCCTTATCCTCTGTGTAAGCATCTCCTTAGCGCCGCGGCGAACTCCAGCTCCTATTCACATTGATTTATTTATTTATTCTACTTTCGTTTTGTGTCCATTGACACACATTGTATCTGGCGCCCCCGGTGGCCGCCGGCGATATTGCAGCCTCAACTCATGCAAGCCTGGAATCAAACACTGAATCTAAAATGGCGGCTCCCACAGACGTCAGCATGATTGCTAAATTAATATTTTTGGGTTTTTGGAGCACTTTTAAGCTATTGGGACAGTTTAAAGTTAAGTAAAAATGTAATAAAATGTTTTGGGTGATTTTTAGTTTTTGAGTTTAGGTGCACTTTAATATATGCGAATACAGAAACACTTTGTATACATTCAAGCCCAGCATTATAAATGTAGAATTTTATAATCATATGATACAAACAAGTACAGACCCTGGTTAAATGTCTTCCTGGCTGCAGGAAAGCTTTGTCTGGTGGTGGCTAAATAATGTTCTGATGGTACAAAATGCTTATGAGAACAATGTCCATGAATGAAAATGTGATGCCTAATTAAGAAGTTTACAGATAGTGGTGAAAAGTACATTGCATACAGCGTAATGCCAGATGTGGTGATGGTAAATGCCATAAACACCATATAATGTTTAAAGCAACATCGTGCATATGTATTCAATATCGACTACATGCAAATACAATATATTATTGCATTAACAAATACTGTTAATGTCATATTTATACAGAAACAGTGGATCTATGCCCCAGAGTTCTCTGTGCTGTCTAGCAGAAATATTAGGCTGAGACAACATGGAGGTGACAATAGTGCAAACCCCTAACTTGTTCCAAATGGTCTGAACCCATGAAGCCTGGAAAGCTAAACCCTTGTTATACAGGAAACAAGTAATACATAAAGCGGTCCTATACTAAAAAAAAAAACCACTTACATTACATTGACATAATACTCACCTGTCAGCGGTATACATCTATGAAAACTGCTACAGAATAAAAAAACAAAAAAAAAACAACGTACTCACCTTCCTCATTACAGGGGAAATCATATTTATTAAGGACATATAGAAGCAGTTCAGCCCATACTTCATTCTGACTATGGGGCTGTAATTCTATAAAATGTCCACTAGATGGAGCTTCGATTACATCATGTTAGATATTGCAGATGTGAAGCTGCATTTCAATTCACACAAGACTACGGACTTCTTCCCAGCCAAGATTGTTTACAAGCTGCCACGGCGGGTACATCAGAGTGGTTGGGAAGAGCCCAAGAATCGCCTCTCCTGCTGTAAGAAACATTACTTTTACATTTTGAGCAGTGATTGCCTAACTATCAGCAGTGCTGCTGCCGATAGTGTAAAGTGCCCAGTGAGGTGGTAGGTCTGCTTTAAGGAAAATAACCCGAGACAAAACAAACCCCATCATGTTACATCTGGACAGAAATTAAATAAAAACTTAGCAAAAGTAAACAAATTCTATTTCTCCTGTTTTTACATCATCTAACATCCACCCAAACTCAATCACCTATTTCCTAGCCTTTTGGTTACCAGTCTATTTTCAGAAAGCCATACATGGACACATTCCTGACAGATTTCTTGGCCAATCGCTGGGCCGAAAATCAGGTGCCCCCACCTGGTGAGATTGACCCGGAATCTCCCGCATGTCGGTAGATGTTCGGCACACAAATGGTGTCCGTTGATCCTCTGAGGGAGAATCTGCATTGTCTATGACTACTTTTACACACTTTAGTTTGATTTTTGGTTCAATTGCTTTGTGCAATTTAACCTCCGTAGCGCACTGCCCATATCGAGGCAGCCTGTCATTTCCTCCCTCCACCCCTCTCCACACAGCCGGTGTCATTATTGGCGCCAGCTGTGTGGGCAGGAAAGCTGGCGCTCCTCCATTAACAGATGTATATATTATCTATATACGATGCTAGGTATAGGTATGCCTAAAGGTCAAAGGGATATATACCTTGGAGGTTGTGGCTGGTGATTCCACCAGGGTCATGGGAAGGATCTACTGGCACCCCTGCTCTTTCTGCCGACATGCCTTGTCATTTAATATTTCTGTGAACCTGGAAACACCAATAGACCAAGTAAAGGTGAAAGCCAAAAACTCGAGCTAAACATCACCTACGTCAAGTAATGATCACCCTGTACTCCTGGACTTTAAGGCCAATATGAAAAACACCAGCCAGAAGATCAGACACATTCCACCCTGAACTTGTGACTAAAATCTCTGTAAAGTTGATTTGTGGGTAGGAAATTTATTTCTACGATATATAGCAATTATGCACTCAACAAAAAGAAAATTGGACTTTTCTATTACCAACTTCACTCCTCCTGGCCACTGCATGAAGGCTCACTGCAGGATGTTTGGGCTGATGTTCCTTATCTGCCATCCGTTGTTTTGTAAGTGCTCTACTTGAATTATAAATAGTAAATTATTCTAATAGCATGGCAGTCTATGTGCTTCAATTCTTGTATTGTCAACAGGCTTACTATTGTCCATATTAACTAAATATTGGTAGAAAAAATAAAATGGGCTAAACATCAGGAAGAAAATCCACATCGTATGAAGACTGGTCAAGCTTGACAAGTAAAATATATAGGCCCTCTTCCAACAAGTAATAATATTTATGCTTATTATGATTTTTAAGGAAACTTACATGGACAGAAATAATGGCCTGGGTGTCCTAGTGGAAATATTATTGCTGTATTTTTCAGATTAAGAGCAATCGGAAAATGTAAGTGCGTCCTATGGTCTGAATATGTAAAACACAAACATCCTGGGAACAATAGCTCTGCATCCCAGGAGACTGGATTATGTTCCATTCCCTGCAGCCAAGCCAAGCGGGAGATTTTAGCTGTATTAGCATGAGCAGTGCCCATTCTTTGAACACACTGACCAACCAGCTGGGTGAATTGAGGCTGTTTAGATTGCTCGAGTTGTGTATTTACATTTTTATACACTGCGTTGCAATAACAAAAAAAATGTGACTTACGATAATAGCTGCTCATGGACAAGTTGTTAGTACCAGATTGTAAAAGGTGTCTCTACATAAGTTGTGCTGGAACTATGCTCTGGCTTGGTTAGAGGAATACTGCATGGCCCAGCCTTGCCTACTTTGCTGGAACATGCTGTGTATGGCTGTTTTTCTCATTTTCTGTTCAAAACTACGCAAGTTATAGTGCAGTGTGTCTTATAATGTGGGAAAAACAAAAACCAAATCAGCCAACATTAACAAACTTTTCAATTGATCAACTGAAGCAGAACGCTAAAATCTTATCTGGCTAATTCTGCTCTTTAAAGGTAGCCATACACGGGCCGATCTGTCACCGATCAATTCCTGATCCGGTCTTTCCAGGCGATAGGGAATCGGCAATTGATCAGATATCGATGCAACACCACCTTGGCAATCCGATTTGTTGCTAATTTGGACATGAGCCAATATCCAAAATGGCCGATTCCACAAAACCCATCGATCGGAAAGGCTGCTGCATAGGGCTGAGGGTCCACCAACATACTACGATTGCCAAACTATAGACCAAAAAAAAACAACTAACATGTTGGTTCAATGTCCGATCCAATTTTTAGTCGATTCCGATTTAGTTTGGTTGATCGTTCAGGGTGGGCAGAAACCAATTGATTGGTCAAAAAATCAAGTGGAAAAATCGAGCTGTGTATGGCTACCTTAACAGTTAAATCATCCCCTGCACCTCCTGCATTGAATATCTGCCCACAAGTCTCTATATATGATGTTATAGGTCAACCACAAGAATAACAATCGGAACAGTGCACAAGTAGTGTAGTTTCTCCCGGTTTAAAAAATTGTCTCCATTTATAAAATTTTAATCCTGCATGCAAAAATGTACAGCACAATTAAGACATATAAAAAAAAAAAAAAAAGTTTATCCTTATTTGCATTTGATCACCACATATCCTGTAAAGCTCGGTCTTAAAACATATTTAGAAAAACCAACATAGAATTTTATTGTCCGAAACCCAGACATTGAGGTACGAAGAAAAATTAATCTGTACAAACAGCATTAAATATTGCCCACAAATAGGGGCCGAGTCTTCATGAATGGGAAATTACAGCAGAAGCCAGGTCTCCTGCAAGGCATAGAACACATTTACAGGGAAAATGCATTAAAAATATTGCGAGGCTCCAAAGAGTCCAATTCATAATAATATAACGGGACCAACTAAGAAGAAGAGGCCCATTATAATTCTGGCACAAAATAGACCAGCAAGTGTCACAACGGCATCTTGTTCCCCTCCACGCTGATCTTCACCGCATGGGCAGATCGGTTCTTCTTACGGATGTCTGTGAACTTTCTCATCTGTTTATCCAATCGACTCACTCCTTTCTTTGAACCTCCTTGATGCTGATGAATAGAAAACAAAGGGGATAGGTTTGTACAGGTCATATCAGAAATATTTCCTTTATGTAAAACCCCAATTATCAATTAAAAATAGGCACCCCCTACTACCTACCTAAACATACATTTAAGATCTCATAAAACCACCTCAGGGCCAGAAACAATCAAAAAAAGAAAAGGGTAAGGCCAGTCTGCAGTTTTTAGGGCCCTTTCACACTATATGCAGAAACACATCCCTTTAAAAAAAAATGCATATATACTAAAATGCATGCGCTTTTCCCATTACATCTGCACTTTGCATTTGCGTTTTTGAACAAATTATTGAAAAAAGTATCCAGCAGGGAATTTTTTTTAAAACACATGTGGAACGCTGCGGTTTTAAAAACGCAACGCATGCAGTGTAAATGGCAACATTGGTTGTCTATGTAAAAACCTGTGCAGTATAAAAACGTGCATGTTTTTAAAATGCAACCTGTATAGTGTGAAAGGGCCCTCAGATTCCAAAGATGATATATGAAGTCCTGGTGTGGTGTAGGAGATATTTAAAACAAAACCATCTACAGGCTTTAGAGGTGCCTGCCTTTCGCTGAGGTTTCGGGTTTACATTTCTACACAGAGAGTTTATCTTAAGGTGGTATTGAAATTATATAGGTTTACAACACATAGCTTTTCTTAGTATTCGCACACACATGCAAGTAACTGCGTTCTCACCACAGCTGCTGGTTCATGCATGCTCCACATAAGCCAATGATACACACAAAAATAACCATCAAGGAATATTAGTCAAAATAAGGAAGACGTTTAAGTGTAATCACAAAGTAGCTTTATAACAGACTGCATGTCACTGTAGATTTAGCCATTAGTTGGGGCCCTCATACACCTTTCGATTTTCTTAAGATCTCCTTTTGTTTTACCAAAACCATGTAATATAAGGGACTTTCTAAACCACCAAGTCTACCTGTGTTCAATAGCAGAGGACCCGGCACTACATAACTGTAGGTAGATCTAAAGGATATCTGACAGATCTAAAGGTGTATGGCCAGCGTTACAGGCTACTGACTATCCCCAATACAATCTCACTGCCTGAGTTCTCTACACAATCAAGAAGCTAGCGAGATTCCTTACAACATGTGCTGGGGATGTCATACATGTGGAAATCATATTACTGACCCTACAGCAGATCGCTTGAAGGATGCTGTGCTTTAGTGAACAAAAATGAAAAATTTAATACATGCTTTACTGGACTGGCAGTTTACCATAGCAAAAAAGTAATGAAGGTGTGAAATTCCTGTAAAATAAAAAGAAATGCCCTTCATTTATTGAACCTGACCCATACTTACCTAATGTACTCCAAGTACCTAGCAGTCAAACCTTCTATTATACAGAGACTTTATTATACATCAGTAAATTAAATATATCCTGTATTGCCCTTGGTTCCTCCACTCCTAGTATGTGCTGCCCTAGCAGCTCTTCTGCTGGGCACCGAGAGACTAATGAAGGGCTCAATGAAGCCCCCTCTTCTCTGCAAAATTACCTAGTGCTATTATTGGCCATTTGCTTTTTTCTCAAGTAGAGGTCTACTTTAACCTACCTGGCAGTATGGTACAGTACACTGTACATTGCTGGGATTCCCCGTTCTCCTCCACTATAATGGAGGTCTATGGCACCACCCCCCTGCATTGCCAATGACGTTGAAGAGTCTGCGCTGGAGACAATGCAGGCTCACAGAGGACTGGCGTGGGTGCCCGATCCCGGCTATGGCAGAGTTTGTGTTGTTAAACTCTGCATGAACAGGGTATGGGCCGACCTCCAAGGAGGTGAAGTAATGCTTATAGGTTGAAATTAGCTATTTTATACATGGGTTAAAAGCTCTTAAGACTAAAATGTTATGCTAAAATATCAGGAAACACATTTTAACCTCCCTTACGAGAAGACCTTTTAACCTCCCTTATGAGAAGAACCCAGTTTGTTCACGGTTCCGGTTTGCTCCAAATGCTAGGTGACCTGGTTGAACCAGATACATCCCTGAAAATCAGCAGTGATTTCTTAAATCCTGCCGCATTTCCGGGGTTGCAGCACCGCCCCAATTGCATCACTGATGTGCAATATACACTGCTGCGATTGCCTGTAGGGGCAGAACTCTAGGGAGGTTGATATCAGAGCTTAATATTTATTTTAAATCTCTAGAGCAGACATGGCCCGGGGTCAGATACAGCCTGTTTAGCTTTTTATGTGGCCCGTTCCTTTGCTGCAATGAGCATACAGAATGCCTGGGGGGGGGGGGGGGGGGGGGGGGGGTGTCAGAACTTTGCCATGGGGACAACGCCGTGGTGTAATAATGTGATGATCATTGGTTAATCTACATGCCTTACAAGTTCAGCCTCCATTTTAGAGAAAGGAGTTTCGGTAGGTATGACGCGCCCCCTTCCCCTTACTTTGTTTTCGAACACTAACAGAGGGGAGCTAGAGCAATCTTGTCACCAAGTTCCTCACATTTTCGCTGAAATATAGTTAGTAAGATTATTTCATTGCGATTGGGCACAATTGCTCCTTTATGTATTCTAAAAAATGGAAACGTTTATTTATGGTAATTTGTTTTACTATGAATAGAATTACCATCCACAACATCAGGCATGAAAAGAAATGTGGTACCTATATGGGGAAGCCATTACAGGCTCTTAGTTCAGCCCCTCTGTCAAATGTAAGAACCCATTGTAGCCCACAAGTGAAAAAGTTTGCTCACCAATTTCCCTTTAGGAAAATTAAGAAGGAATTGCAAAGTTGTAAAGTTGCCCACATACAATGAAAGGGAAATATTTTGAAGTGGAACAGATGATTTTGGAAAAAAAAAAAAAAAAAGACTGAAAGTCAGAGCTTTAACATGGTTTGAAACAGGATTTGCAAAAGTTGGAGAAGTTACTTTTTTTGTTGACAGGCAAGAAGAAAATAAACCAACCTGAAGACATACATACATACGCACACACACACACATTCAAGACAAATTTTATTGCCACAATATTTTTTCTTTACAATGAGCTCAATGCCCATGCATTATGCAATGTGTATGATCTGACTCAGTAGAGCTCATTCATATTCACTAGAGCAAAAAAATTATGTTTTTATAGTAGGCAGATTGCAGCTTTCATTGTCTTTTTGACATGAATTGAAAGCTGAGAAGTTGCAAACGGTAATAACCACAATCTTCAATCGCTTTAGTTTTCACAAATCAGCCAAGTGATGTTAGTGGGAATGGTCTGAGCAGCAGAATTACAGTGCATGCACAGCACACCCTCGTCTTACTACACCGTTGGAGGTGGTAAATGATGCTACCTCTCTGATGGAGACTTAATGAGGTTCTTGGCTCCAGTATCACAGGGGCATCCTGTTCCCCTCAATGCTGAATTTGACTGCACGAGTGGTTTTAGTAAGCCTTTTCTTTTCAGCAAACCGTCTTTTGTGCTTCTCCAGACGATTAATACCTTTCCGAGCCACTCCAAACTGACTCAGGATTCCATCATAATAAGTGAAAGAACAGAAAAAAAGGGGAGGAAAGGAAGGGCACGGGAGAGTAGCAAAGAAAGTTCAGTAGTAAGACATTTTTTTTTCTCTTAAAGATTCAGGAGTGTACATCCTGCACAGGAGCTATTTAACGCCAGTCCGCATTGCTAGGTTCAAGCCTGATGGCTCCACACATTGTCTCAAATGCATGATTCATCAGGGCATTCTATTTCATATGCTATGGTCGTGTCCGGTGTTACCGGATTACTGGGAACAGGTGGTCAAATTCCTTCATGACGTTATGGGATCCCCAGTGGCATTGGATCCAAAGCAGTGTGTATTAGGTGTGCTGGGGGGAACTGGGACTTAGAAAGGCTGAGATTTAATTTGTCCAGACGGCGCTGTTCCAGGCTAGAAAGCTGGTGGCGCATCTGTGGTATAGCCCTCTTCCCCCCACACTGGAAGTCTGG
>CM070035.1:36713984-36732733 GCA_036250615.1 Ptychadena robeensis
AAAAAAAAAAAAAAAAAAAAAAAAAAAAAGAGAAGAAGATTCAGGAGTCCTTTCTAAGGGCCACTCATTCAAAAGGAAGAACATTAAATAGAAGTGCTGTTTCCTTTTTTTAATTATTTCTCAATATTGAACAGGTCTATTAACTTACCCGAGAAGATTCCATTTCCACATTCCACTTGGGTCTGACTACATAATCTTTGTTGGAAGGTAAAGGGACGCGGGCACGAGCACAGAATCCTGGATCACCGGGTCGTAATGCCCTAAACAAAATAGAACATGTTGAGTTAGAGCATCTGAAATCAAACCCTGAATACATACAATTATTATTTTTCAGTTGTGGTAAAACTTTGTATAGCTTACTACTGTTAATGCCCCCCCCCCAAAAAAACATTATGTTTGCATGCATTAGATCCGAGCCCGTGGAGTAACGAAGCAGAGGATAGCGCCAAACAAACACTCTTAGGGGATCATGCAGTTTGCTGCTGGAGGCTCGTCTGGAATAAGCACCAGCAAACCGACTTCACCCTGTGTCTGAGCAGTCTTACGGCCTTCTGATCCTTAAGGCCCCCATACACGTTTCGATTTCCCTATGATTGAAGGGATAGGTCGATCGAACAGGAAACATAAAATGTGTATGGGGGCCTTTAGAATCAGAAGTAGTTCATATGCCCAGGAAGTATTATTGCTTGTATTTTACACGGCACCCTGCTGGTACAATGTTGGTCTCCTTGCCTTACAAAAAAAGCATAGGTATAGTTCACATGACTCCTACTTTGTATGCTGGGATAGCCAGTTCCCCAGAGTGCCCATGTGTTCATGGTAGGGGTCTGCTGGGAGAATGTCCATCCTATGACCTAAAAGTGCTGTTCAGTAGGCACCTACACAGACAGATCTCCTTAAAGATATAAAATTACTCACTTTTCTTCTCCTGTCAACACTTTTTCCAGGTCTCTCCGTGGTGTCTGGCCACCCGAACTGCAAAAAAGGAGTACAAAATGGATCATCCATAAAACATTGCTGATAAAATAATTAGTGATTCAGTGCTAAAAAACAAAAACTAAGAACACGTATGACAAATGTACCTGCTCATTCTTCTGCGTTGTGGCATTTGCTCCAGATCTCTCTGCTCTCTCTCCTCTCTGGTCATCCCTTTATAGTTAGAACTAAGCCCAAAGATTGGCCGAGACCATTCATCTGAAGAGATTTAAAAACACTAGCCATAATTAAAAAAAATAGTATAGATCTAAAAAAATTGTATAGATCTAATAACTATTTCCAGGCACTGCTGCATAATGTGATGTCTACCACCATTTGGCTGGGTATGAAATATCTTGCCCCAGCTTTACGAGGGGGGAAAAAGTTGTTCTTAGAAATTCAGAGGATTTAATTTTGTTTGCCATACAGAAAACTCATAACACTGCTGCAAGAGAATCCAGACAAAATATAAGTTATGGTGTATGGTGCAAAACTAGCATTGCTCAGCCAAAAATGCAAATACACAGAGAAAAGTCCTGAAAAAAAACAAAACATGGGGGACAATAGAATTTATAGGAATTTTTTTACTTTCTGCTCCATTCATTATTTATATAGTAGTTTTATATAGCGCCAACATTTTACACAGGAAACCCACACAGACACAGTGAGGTGCTTATGTACAGTACTAGCAACTACAATATAATCTTGAAGAACTATGAAGGCAAGAGGCCTATGTTTCTCATATTGCATTAAAAATACACAAAAATACACACAACCTGCAACATCTTGTACTACATGTAAAAGTTGCCATACATACTTATTAGCTTTCCAGCAATATCCTTGTTTGGTCTTGACTCCTTTGGATGCTTGTACAGATACATAATAGCTCTCCCAATACCGCTGTGTTTTAAAGTTTCCTGACTTACACTGGGGAGCTAGTGGGGGAAAACCCAGGAATGTCGAGAGAAAAAAATATTATTAGGGTAGAGAGCTATAACAAGTTTACAGTAAACGCAAAAAACAATAGTATGCGCACCTCTTGCAGAATTTTCAGTAGTTCCTCCCTGATCTTTAGGGCTGGTAAGCTTCGATCGGGAAGAGGCGTGAGCCACTCTTTTATAGCAGACATAACACCGCTGTCAATAAAGGTCTCTTTCAAATCTTGTCTAACAGAAAAGAGATAACCAAATTTTAAGAACATACACAAGTAAATGCATTTAAAAATATAGACTACAGGATTTGCACATGCATATGAACAGGTCTTGTAATAACCTCTTACTTTTTAAGGTGCATTACTACAGTGGGAAGCAAAGTTAATTTCTTCAGTGCTGGCTTCTTGGTTGTGTTTAGAGTTCTGTCCTCCTAAAAATAAAAAAAAGAAGTTAACACACATAGAACAAGCAAATGTATACCCCAAGCACACCCTATTAATTTAGAAAAACAAAGATGTCGAATAGCAACACCCGAACTGCATTGGGCGCTCCTTTTCCACATCTTGCAGACACGGCACCGCGTGGCGCTGCATTGATGATGCGGCATTTTGCAATTTTAACACAGCGCGACTTAGATAATGCAGAGTGGATACTGTCCCATTAAGCAAAATTATAAGTGTCCTGCCTACTTCTTTTTCCCTGGGGAGGATGCGCCTCCAACGCAGGGAAAAAAAGGCTGTAGACACAAGCCCCAACTTCCAAACCACATAAACGCCATCTGCCAGCAATACCAAGCTTGCAGGTCTGAAATCGGTGTAAACCATATTTAGAGTATTGTACATACACTCCATTTACACCACCTTAACAAAGGCACAACAGCAGTACAGCACAGAATATACATAGCATGTCTTGTCAGATTAACATTTTTGTTGGACCAGGTCAAGATCTGGATGCTTGCGAGTTTTGGATAACAGCGAGTCTTATTGTATCTCTGTAATAATACTTTCTGAAAGGTTATATATGTGTAGCAACGGGTAATAGAAGAAACAACAACTACGTTCTTAAATTGCCAATCCTCTATGCTCTCTAACCTTTCAAAGTTTTAGAATACACATGACCAGTGCCTGTAATCAGAAATGGAAAGCATTTCATTCATTTTAAAATAAAGAAAAAGGTAAAGTTAGAAAAAAATACCATATTTTTCTGAATAATATGCACTTTTTCACCCCCAAAATTGGTTTTATGGTCTGAATGCGCGACCCCCGCGGCCGCACCTTGGCTGCCCACCAGCTCTCCCGGCACGAAGATTAGCTGGAGGAGCTGTCAGACGTGAGATGCCGGCTCTCCCATCTGAACTGTGCAATTATTGCCTATGCCAGCCCTGAATTGGCATAGGCAATGAAGAGAGAGCTATAGATGAACTTGCATCTATAGCTCTCCTGTCCGTGGGAACAACAATCAATCTGCTGCCCCACAGAATCAGTAACATCGGGAGAGGAGAGAGAGCAAAAGACAGCCAAGCCCCCCCCCCCCCCTTCCTCCTGTAGATCACTGTAAGGGCTTGTATCCACTTGAAGCAGAAGCCCGCGGTTGTGCACGGCGCGGATACATCCGTGCCCATTCTGTTTAATGGGCTAGTCCCCGGCCGCGGAATCGGGCGGACCGCCGCCTAAAAACTCGGTCGAAGATATTATTTTCAATGTTTTTAAATAAAAAAAAACTTGTTTTAAATTATACTTCAAGCATTAGGGAAGACTGTAGTATGGTGATGTGCTGGTGAGATCACTTGAGCACATAACCTTTGCTTCAAAGGTTATGTGCCGCAATATATATTATACAATTATCCCTTGTTCATTGGTGGAATAGTAGGAGCATAGGCACTGACCAGTCTGCTGATCCCCCCGCCAACATGCGAGGGACTTACTCAGGCACCATCTGGGTGCCTGTTTGGCTTTTACACCTATCACGTAAGTGTATCACCTCTCCTCCTCTTCCTACTCTAAGAAATTCCTGGCGAGGACCTGTCAGTGGGGGAGCGGTGGACAGGTGAGTTCCTATGCAATAACAGTTTTGGGGGCCGCAACTGGAGAACTGAAGGGGCCGCCATTGAACACCCAAAGGGCCCCCGGGCTACAGGTTGGGCACCTGGGGTGTAAAGTATGACATTCTGCTGAGAGTGTACTGCTGCTAGTGACACCTTCTATCTGAATTGAATATTGCATCCATTAAATTCATTGCATTAACCCAATTGATGTTAAAACTTATTAAATCTTTTTTTTCTGGTTTTCCTGCCCTACAAACCAGGTGCGTCTTATGGTAAGTTTAATCTCTAGTAAATATACAAAATTCAGTGCTATACGTTGCAACAGTATAGCTTTCATGATATGACATTAGTGTTTAGAGTTCCTAAAGTGTGACCTTACCTCTGCTGCCTCATTCATTTTCATAATCATAGCATTCACTACATCATCCGCATCACTTATAAAAGTGCCACCATCCCGGTTTCTCCGCCGCTTACCACTCATACTCTTCTTCCTCTCCAACATCAGCTCAAAATCTGATTTAAAATCACCCCTTAAGAAAACAGAAAAAATGGTTTAGTTTATAAAAGATTCATAACAGAACAATGAGCAAAATTTAGATTCAGGGGGAGAAAGTAAGATTTGAGTGCAAAAATACTGTTCACATTGAATTCATCAGTGGACGCGGGCACCTGGATTCTATGACTTCTATACAGGGTGGTTCCAGTTGTTTTGTGCAGGAATCTATAGCAGGAGTACAGGCTAACAAGAGGAGAGAGGCAACCAATGTCCAGCACTCATTAAAAAGGTGCCCATACACAGTTCCATATTTAAGTTTGCTCAACATAAAACATGTACAGAAATGGTTTCCTGCACATCTGGTACGATTGACCAAAAATAGAATAGAAATGAAACATAAAGGTGTGACATGAGTAGTGATCGGACATATTGGTAAATTTTAGTAGATCATACAAGTATCCGATGGGTTTTCTTGGTATTTGTATCTGATGGTACTATGGAGCATGCACACAGGGCTAAGTAAAGGAATTGATCGTGTTCAAACCGATCACACTATGTGGTGTTACAGTAGATCGATTTTAGACTAGCGATCTACCAAATTAAGATCCATCGTGCAAAAGTCGACCCTTGTATAGTTAGCTTAAGCCTAAATGCAACAGTATTTATATCTTAAAAAGGCACACGTAACAATATATGGGTCTGAATTAAGAATTGCCCCCCCCCCCCCCCCCCCCCCCCCCCCCCCCCCCCGGTGGGTTGTAAATTATTTCCAGCAATGGTAGACATAACAATGATTGGTTTGGTGTTACTTCTAGATGTAGCATTAAAGAAAATGCCTGCTGTATAGACAAGAAATTGCTGAGGTAATAACCATGCTTACATTTTACCGGATTTCATATCAACATCAGAGTCTGAATCTTCATCTACTTGCTGTTTAGGGACTGCTGTCTTTTGCTCTTGATCTAAATCCTCTTGGTTAAAACCCTTGAAGAAAATACATATTTGAGTGCCATAAAAAATATGTACAAAACAAAATGGTGGTTCCCAACCTGGGGTCTAGAGATTGGCAGACCATGCTCCCTCCCGACTCTCTCTTAGTAAGACAAGTCCAGCTCTGGGTGATAAAACTTGCTGAAAATGGAGCTGGAGAAATGTAAACAAGCAGCAGTGCCATCTTGTAGACATTCTACTAGAGATGGTGTAATTTCATTTTACAAATGCCAGTAGGTGACTTTGCAAGTTAATTACAAAGCCCCTGAATATGGTATCATCCCTGCAATTGTGCAAGATATAAAGAAGGCTTGTGTGCATGCAAGTTAGGAGGAAGGGGACACTAGCCCAGGACAAGATTATTGTGACATCACTTTCAAGAACATTCAATGCAGTTGAGTTGGGAGGCTTGGCTTCACTTGGACACAGGCAAGGGGGGCCCTAAGGAAAAAAGATTGTGAACCTTTGGTGTAGACAGTAAAACATAAAACTTTTGTGCAACTCCCACATGCAGTGTGGCACACCAGCTGACAGAACTGAAAAGAAATATATCGGTATAATGAAGTTTCCGGACTGAACTTACTTATGAGACTATGAATTCAGAGATACTGCAACAACCCGAAACTAAACATATGTCAACAAGAATTTTCTAGAGCATATTAATTCCAAGAAACAAAAATTACTTACTGTAAATTCTTCTTCCTCCTCGTCCCCAGATTCTCCAAAAATATCTGCAATTAGATTTCTGCAAAATAAAAAATGATCACCATAAAAAAATGGGACATACACTATAGAATGGTATTTTAGCCATTAACTGTCTTTTTGACACACTATCCCATACTAAGGGGTTTCAAAAATAACATAAGTGATTAAACGCAACATACCTGACCATATAACGGTCTAGTTAGGTTCCTAGGTGCCCAAAATAGAGCCTGGATTATATCACTGAGATTTTATTTTAAACACTGGTATTACTTACTCTTCTTTCTCATTCCCAGATTCACTATCACTGCCAAACAGTATACCATCTGCATTATTTAGCTTTTCCTTAGATTTCTCTTTGTCATCATCTTCACTGTCAGATGACATTGCCTTCTTCTTCTGTGGAGTTTTCTTGGTGTCTGCATCACTGTCAGAATCTTCCCCATCAGAGAGGATACGGCTCTTTTTGTTGGCTGTAACATAAATGAGGTCGAGTTAACCAAGGCTCAGGTAATACACCCATACAATGGATTCATTTATTTGGAAGACTATTACGAAGATATACTTTTTCCAGTGTTTTTTTCTTCTTTCGTTCTTGTGAAACATATACTTAGGGCTTGTGACCACTGCTACTTTTTGCAGTGGACACATGTCCTCACTTTATGTTTCACAAGGGCCAAACAGAAAAACCACTCCGCATTATCTAGATTTAAAAGAACGGCACGGTTTCATATTCGCTAAATGCTGTGCCTCTATTGCGTCGGCGTCGCTGACATGTCCATTGAACATCAATGGAATTGTCCGCAACACGGAAAAACGTCCTAAACACACTATGCAGGTGTTGTTAAAATGTGGTTTAGGCATAAAAAGAGTAAGTGCTGCCACACTGTGCAAAAGATCTTTGCAGATGGAACTTCTCATGGAGTGAGAAGACCAAGTAAGACTACAATCTCTCCAAAAGATGTTTAGATCCTATAAAGTGTGAACTAACTAAAAGTCTGAGTGGATATTACTCTAAAGCTAGCCACACATGGCTCGATAAAGTAACAGATTAGAGGAACATCGGGCGGCGTGCGCACTCACGGCTCCTGATTCTCCTCTCATCTGTTAGTTCATCTGAGCCACCCATGGTTCCTTCGAGCAGGATCAATGGATCCTGCTCGAAAAACGTTGACCAAACAGGTTTCCAACATGTTGGAAAACCTTGGTCGAAATCAATTGCATTCAATAGGGGACCCGCTATCCCTTATTCAATACAATGGATGGCAGCTGGAGCCGGAGACACAGAGCAGCTAAACACAAGCTGTGTGTTCAGCTACGGATGTGTCTGTGTGAAGGGGCGTGGCCAACACAGATCCAGATAGCTCTGACAGAAAAGAGGAGGGGGGGCTGGCTGGTTCCGTGCTGTGTCTCCAGCTCAGGTACAGCGCTGCCAGCCAGCCGAAGAAGCTGGCTGCCGGGGGACTGGGAAACCGGGTCCCTATCGTCCAGTAATTGATGGGCCCATGTGGTGACACTGTAATTGATCGCGGTTGATTTCACAGGAATCTACCTGTGTGTGGCCAGCTTAAGTTCAGAATCTGAAGGCTGTACAGCATTAACCTCCTGGGAGTTATCTCGGGTGAGTTTTTCAGCTGATAAAACTCACCGCAAGATAACTACAATAAAACTCACATGTCCACATTAACCTCCATGTAACGGAGGAGGCATTGCTTTTTCCGGTGATGCTAGAGTCATGTTCAGGACCTCCCAGAATGCAGAAAACTGCACGGCATTTAATGTGCTCCACCACGATCGCCCGTGGTGTGCTGTTTTTATCAAGCGTGCCACATGTGTAACCACCCATGAGGTTGTTATAATGGAGGTCTATGGCGCACCCTGCCACCCATGCCAGTTCGGCATCACCAAAGACGCCGAAGGAGTGGTTCAAAACCCCCGGAAATGCTGTGTCTGTGTAGAGAATTGCCGCAGCCAGGGGTATATCGGGTTTTTCCAATACCCATTCCAGTAGCGGTTAACCAAACCCAGAACGAACTGGGCTCGTCTTAACCGCTAGGCAGGTTAACAGAGAATGATTTGTGAAAGATGAAGTACTGGTATCCACTGCACAGCAGCACTCACTACATTGAACATAGATGTCTACTTAGAGAAGAATATGTTACGGTTAATACCTGGCTTATCGGCAGCTTCATTTTCTTCTTCACTATCAGAAATAATGTTCTTTCTTTTAGAAGCTTTCTCCTCTTCGCTGTCAGATGCTTTCTTTTTCTCCTCTTTCTCGCTTCCACTATCATCACTTCCAGATTTGCGTCGTGGCGACCTTTTCTTTTTTGTCTTTGGTTTTCTTTCCTCTTCATCACTGTCATCTGATGAAACAATTTTTCTTTTCATCCGTGGAAACTCATCTTCGGAATCGTTAGCAGCTTGCTTAGCTGGAGTATCACCATCCGAGTCACTTTGTGCCGGTTTGGAGGGATGTTCATCTTCAGAATCACTATTTACACGTTTCACAGGAGTTTCATCATCTGAATCAACGACCGCTCGCTTGGATGGAGCCTCATCCTCTGAGCCACTTACTGCTTTTTTGGAAGTTTTATCTTTTGAGCCGCGTGCTGGCTTTTTGCGTCGTTTAGCCACTCGTTTAACAGGAGCTTCATCCTCCGAATCACTGGCTGGTCTCTTGGAAGGAGTCTCATCCTCCGAATCACTAGCAGTTCGTTTGGCAGGAGCTTCATCTTCCGAATCGCTAACAATTCGCTTAGCAGGAGCCTCATCCTCTGAATCGCTAGCTGCTCGTTTGACAGGAGTTTCATCTTCCGAGTCGCTAACTGCTCGCTTTGCAGGAACCTCATCTTCCGAGTCGCTAACTGCTCGCTTTGCAGGAACCTCATCTTCCGAGTCGCTAGCTGCTCGCTTTGCAGGAACCTCATCTTCCGAGTCGCTAGCTGCTCGCTTTGCAGGAACCTCATCTTCCGAGTCGCTAGCTGCTCGCTTTGCAGGAACCTCATCTTCCGAGTCGCTAGCTGCTCGCTTTGCAGGAACCTCATCTTCCGAGTCGCTAGCTGCTCGCTTTGCAGGAACCTCATCTTCCGAGTCGCTAGCTGCTCGCTTTACAGGACCCTCATCTTCCGAGTCACTAGGTGCTCGCTTTGCAGGGGCTTCATCTTCTGAATCACTGTCTGCGTGCTTGACTCGAGATTCATCTTCAGAATCACTAGCTGCATTTTTACCTTCATCATCAGAATCATTAATGTGCCTCTTTCGAGGTGTGTCTTCATCAGAATCACCCCCAGAATGCTTAGATCGCACCTCATCCTCAGAGTCACTGGCTCCTCCTTTCACAGGAGTACCATCATCATCACTGCCATTTCGTTTAGGTGCCTCATCATCCGAATCACTGCCAACATTATTGTGAGCTTCGTCATGATCAGAGTCACTAGCATTGCGATTAAAGCTTCCGTTCTCTACATCGCTAGAGGTACGCTCCCTGCGTTCATCTTCTGAATCATTAGCTTCATTCTCAGATCCACTGCCTCTTCCTTTTATTTCATCATCACTGTTGTCATTCTAAAAAAAAACAAAACACATACACACAAAATAAATAAGCCTAAATATTATGAGTATGGGAGGACCAAACCCCCAAAAAAACTTCTGCAATACAACCACCCCATTTCCTCATGTTTATCCCTTTAAACACACATAAGGTATAGAAAAGCAAGGTAACATAAGGTTACAAATACAGTGTCTGGCCAAAACCTTTAGAACTAGATTTGTATTTAAACTATAACTACAAAAATAAAGTAACTTCACTACCTCATAGCGATGCTCTGGACTTTCAGCATCCGAACCATGTTGCTCATTTCCCTCATCATCAGAATCCCGTTCATCTTGAACTGGGGTTGCACCACCATCATCTGCAAACAAACAAAAAGGTACTGAAAATTACCATAAAGTAGCATAACCTCTTGCAGTAAGCTATGACAACTGGACAAACCCTTTATAATACAACTATACATACACAGAAAAAAATTGTTAAATGGCGTAACATCTTCGGTGATAAAGAGGAGAATTTAGGATATAATCACAATATAAAAATAATGTTAGTACAGTTTTCCTTTTTTCCCCCAAAACCAGAAGTTTAAGTTTGACTGTATAGCTGCATTGGGCACCTAAAAATGTGACGTTTACAGCAACTGGATTGCCCAAAAACATCCTGGGAATGCAACATTAGGGAGTTTATCCATAGGTTTACAATAGAGGTGCTCGTCATGTTTGTACAATTATGTGCAAGCGTCTGCATACAGGGGCGGGCAGACGGCAGCGGGCAGGGATCGGAACATGTAGATGAACCCTGCATACCAAAAAATGATAAACTATTCCTGTTTAGATCAAGAGAAAGTCCCCAATGAACTCTGCTGGAAAGCCTACATTTTCTGAAGCACCAATCTATTTGTGCAGAAGGAAGCACTTATTAGGGGACATTATTATTATCATCATTTATTTATATAGCGCCAACATATTACACAGCGCTGTACAATACATTAGAGTGGAGATACAAACACACAGGTAATGACATAGGAGGAGTAGAGGACCCTGCCCGGACAGGCTTACAATCTAATAGCGACATGACAAATTCAATTTCTGAAAGTGTTGGTTTTGTAGATTTATCTTTCCGGCAGCATGGACAATTTTAAGGTAACGTGTTTTAATAAACCCTACCAATTAGATCACTGTTTGAAGCAAATCAAAACTCTATTTTTAGGAATATCTACCCATTTCTACCTATTTTTTGTACCTGAATGTCACTCCCCAACTTTAATAGGTCTAGCAGCATAAATAGATAAGATTATATGTATGAAAGGTGCCATGTGTATGTGGCAAAATAGATTGCTACCGTGTTTCCCCAATGAGAAGGCACTGTCTTATTTTTGATACGCCAAAATATGCCCTAGGTCTTATTTTCAGGGGGATGTCTTATTCTGATCACTCTGTGCCAAATATTATTCTTATGTGCCCGGCTGGCCCAAATCTCCACTATACAGCCTCAGCACTTGATTTAGGGGGAACAGCTGGATGCCATTTTTACTAAAAAAAGATAAAGAATTTCCATGAGAAAAACAACCAGCAAATCCTTGCACTAAAACTTCCATATGAACAAATTACTGTATTTTTCACATAAGACACACTCTCCATCCCCCAAAGTCGCTCTCCTCTGACCCCGCCAAGCAATAAGCTTAGCAGGGGATGTGGAGGAACTGTCAGATGGAAGATCCACCCACGGTGGGATCTTCCATCTGCACCAACATGACAATGCAGTACCAGAGCCAGCTGAAAGTCTGCCATGGGCTTCTCACACATCTGGTTCTGCCTTTGAATCTGAGAGCCAGACTCACACTGCCAACTCTCACATAGACAGAGCACTGTGTAATCAGCAAATCCGGCTCTGTGCTTTCTGTCTGTGAGCTGGGCAGCTAGTGCCCAACTAACATATAGTGGCAGATGGGGGAGCTGCCCACGACCACTTCAACCTGCCCAGCTCACATGCAGAAGCTTCACCGTCTCCTTAACTCCTGCTCTGCGGGCCACAGCTCGGGCCAGCAGAGTAGGAAAAAGCCTAAAGGTGGGTTTACACCTGTAGATTTTTTAGTCCAATCAATGAAGAACGAACAATTTTTTGGTTGATTGAACAAAAATCTAGAATGGCCAATTTGTTCGATGGATACATTTTGTTCGATCTCGAACAAAAAATCGTTCAAAAGGTCATCGAACATGTTGGTAAATTGTTATCGGTCGTAGTAATTCTGAATGTATTTTCATTCGATATCGGTATGAACGAACAAAAAGAAAAAAAATCGAATGTCACATTCGATAAATGGACGAACAATGTTCGACAAAAAAAAAATCTATAAAAAAATCAAAATCGGCAGTTCAACGAACAAAAAATCTACATGTGTAAACCCACCTTAACTAGTTATCAGACGCTCTGCTGCATAGGGTGCATCCTATACAACAGAGCCTCTTATAGTCCATAAATACACTATCTGGTTGAGTATTTTTTAAACTTTCTCTTGCAAAGAAACTTGAAGCTGGCCAAATACTTTGTAGAAGCTCACTGTACAAAATGCTGTTATACAGGTTGAGAAAAAAAGTCTTAGAAACCTTTTACACTATAGGCTTTGTGATTTCACCTATGTACATGTTATGTGCCGTGCATGGTAGGCAGGTTTCCCATACACACTATAATACACTGTTATGCTCAGGGCTGTGGAGTCGGAGTCGGAGACATTTTTGGGTCCCTGGAGTCGGAGTCTGCAAAAATGGACGACTTCCGACGCCGACAAAAATTTAAATGGGTACCTGTTTTTGTTTTTTATAAAAAAACAAAAAAAATTAATTCAAATGTCGCAAATAACAGTCAATAACGAACATAATGACTTCTCTGCTATAAGAATAAATGCATGCAGGCGTAACATTACAGAGCCCACTGGGACCCTAGCCTAAAGGCCCACACACGTACCTTTTGAGTGGGGGGCCGACAGACCAGACTCAGATGAGCTTAGAGTGCAGAGTGATGACGTCATTCACGATGCTCTCCAGAGCTGACCGCAAGACGCCGGTCTTCATGAGACGAACAGCATCGGCCAGAGATTATCGGACAGGTCAGTGCTTGGCGGCAGAGCGGTGGGGGAGACAGCGATCTGTCACCCATGTGGGCTCCCCGTCGGCATCACACACGCCCATCGGGTTCAGGCCAGCAAAATGGCCGCCGCTCGGTTTGTGTATGGCAGCCGTAACTCTCCGAAATGAAGTAAAATGTTTGTTGTAAGATAGAGACGCTTGTATAAGGGGATGGACGCCTAAAGTTCAGGATACTGGTAAAACATTTGGAAAACCACTGTCATTTGAAGCTGCAGGCGACAAATACTTAGATGTTAGCTTCAACTTCTCAGACTTATGGGATTCCAGGGAAAATATGAATCACCCCCCCCCCCTTGTGAAGTGCCCCTTCGCCCCTCCTCTTCCTTGGAGCCTTCCACGTGCACCTATCTTCAGTCCAGAAGATCAGAACATCAAAGCTTGCACACAACGGGGGTAAATCTGTAACAAGATGTTGAGTTACCCAATCAATTTAACTTGCGCGCTCACGGTGATTGATTGTACTCTCTAATTCCGCTGTTTACAAACACCTCACCAGTGTGTGCCTTCCTTACGGGCGGGATCAATAGTAGCCGGCTCGGAGGTTATACTTGATTGAACGGGTATCCAACATGTTGAAAAAGACCCCGCGTTCAATATCTCAAATACTTTGCATGGAGACAACTTCATGGAAAGTATTAAAACAGCTGTCCTCTCCTCACAGTATCGGCTGTCAGTGTGAAGGGGACCGGAGCCAGCACTCCTCACTTGGAAGCTGCGTGAGACAGGCTGCTTCTCCCCAGCTTGTGGCGTGTTGTAAATCACACACTGCAGCTGGGGATAATGGGTCCCCATTGAACAGGAATCGATGTGCCCATGTGGTGCACATTGATTTCTGTTCAATTGATCCCCGATCACAGCGTGGTACCTAGCTTAAGGAAAAAGCAGCAGCATCTTCTGCCTAACTCCCTTTCTCTGCTTTAATTGGCCTTTACAGTGTTGGTTTCCTAGCCAGTAGTTCTGTGGTTAGTGTATGTCGCCTTGCTTTCCTTCAATGGATGGATACAATACATTAGCATATTACATACAGAGGAGTCTGAGTCGAGGAGTCGGAGTCGGGGAATTTATCGACCGACTCCACAGCCCTGGTTATGCTGTGAATTGCCTTATATAGATTATAAGGCCGACCGGGCAGGGTCCTCTACTCCTCCTGCGTCATAACCTGTACCTGTGTGTTATCTTGTGTTTGTATCTCCACTCTAATATATTGTACAGCGCTGCGTGATAAATGATAATAATAATAACACACTGCTGCATTTCAGACGCACTAGCATTTGCGGTTGCAATACACTTGGAGCACATATAGTGTGGAAAACAGGATACAATATTATGGTACACTACACACAGTATTTCAGTGATGGTGCCATGTTGTGTTATGGAAGGCGCTGTAACAAATATATAATATCTGTCGGCTCACTCTGCATTTCCCTTTAATGGACACATAAAACAAAGTGATGTTTTTGAACTCTAGATCAGCTCTTCATCAGACGAGAGACCTTGCCCTTCTGCAAGTCACTTAGGCAACATTCACCCATGCGCCCACCCCAGGAAATCGCCTGTCCTACATTTAAAAACACCCCCATTCTGTCAACATCAGGCAGGCACACGAAAAGTGACCAGAGGATGACTCATGTCATGTATTCATGGCTTCACGGCCTTCCAGGTGTAGGGGTGCTGGAAATGTGAATGTCCCTGGTACATATCTAACGGTGGGAGACAAGTCGTACGCCGCCGATACTTGACTCGCAGTGCTGTCCCCTTTCTGCACTGTTCTGGGTTACCTCCCCCCTACAGTAGTGAGCCATGGACTTGACATGGTCACCAGCCTTAGCCCACCACTCCGAGCACAGGATGAGATACGCTGACAGTGGTCCAGAAGATGGGGATTCACCTCTTTTGTAGATGTAAATAATTATTTAACCCCCTAAATATAAAATATTCGTTTTTGCTGCATTATGGAAATCACTTCACCTTCACTCAATAGTTAAAATCAGAAATCACAATGGGGGGGGGGGGGCTCTAGAGGATCTATGTACTCAGTAGACAGCAGAGCCGGTATATTTGAGGACCAGAACTACCCATGTCTTTGGTCAGCTTGTCCTTTACCCTCACATAGTGGTCTTGTACCCTGTGACTCTTCTGCTACCTGTGCGGCAACTACACCTGGACACAGACGGGGGGTGGGTCAGCACATGGCAGGAAATCACACACGGGTTTCCTCATGAAGTCAGCGCTGTCCCGGTACAGTGTGAGCACCGGTGTCAGTCTCCCATGTCCCAGCACTGAGAACACTGTACTACACAGAGGCATGGATCTCCGGCCTTCTTACCCGAGTGTTCAGGGCTGTAATAATCCGCCTCCATGGCGCGGCTGCTCACACCTCCAGAGTGCTCAGCGCCCGCACTGTGCGCCACTCACAAAGAGCCTCCTCGCTGCCCCTCAGCCTTCACCCTGGCAGCGAAGCACCACGGAAAATTCAGCAGGCCTCAACTCACCGGGTCGCGCATGCGCACTACAATCCAATAGCACAGGGTCACCCGAAAGGAAGAGGCCGGCTCGCTTCCTAGCACGTGACCCAAACTAACTTGGATGGCGGGAATGGCTGCGAGAGGGTGCGTGTGGTGATTGTTATGTAGACCAGCGCACGGCTTGCGGCAGTGATGTCGCTCCCGCTCGTTCGGTGGCGGTCACACAAGATGTTTCTATACGAGCAAAGCAACTGCGGCTTCTGACGGACTGAGAAAGCTTTTCTCTGCACTGGGTGTCTGACAGAGAGTCATTGCTTGTGGTTAAATTTCACAATTACTTCACTCTTGTTAGTTTTTTTTTATTTTTAATTCTTATATATTTGTGTTATAGTTAATGCTTAGGGGCTCTTTCACATTACATGTTCGGCCATGTATGCGTTGTACAAAGCGTATTTGGTTACACTACATTTGTGGATCCAATACAATAGCAAAACGCATTGTTCATTGACCAGTGTGCACACACAATGTGTACATTGCTGAAAGTGCACTGTAACATATATTGTGAAGGAGCCTTAACCCTCCCTAGGTGTACTGAATACAGTGTTCTCTCCTCCACCTCTAGTCTCACAGTTATATCAGCTGCTGTTGTCCCATATTTACATCTCCAGCATCAATTTTATTATTGATTATACAGCCCCTGCCATATCCTGACTTTTTCCTACACTCTGTGTTGTGTGGTATTAACACTTCTACGCTGAGTTGCATGGTACACACCTTGTGCATTATCACAGTGGTGCCTTTTTTTCCTCAAGGCTCCCATTGTCTGTCCAAGACCAGCTAGGCTGGTAACATTACCAGTAATAAATCCCAGCACTTTGCTCTGTGTTTGTATCTCCCATACACTTCAAAAGGGGAGTTGCACAGACAGGGCCAGTGTGAAAGGTACAAGAGGTTCCCTATGGAAACGTGTGTACCTTGCATTAACACTAGCCACACTGTTGAATTCTATAACACACCGCAGCCTGGCCAGTGTAAAATGGCCCTACTACAGACTGTCATCACTGCCCAGTTCCCCGTAGATCTGAAGGTGGCCATAGACGGTTCAATTTGCGGCAAATTTAGATGTGCATGCTCATGGCGTCAATCAGCCGCAAATCGAACTTGTCTCAGTACTTTGGATGGGGAACAGTGTCCCCATCCAAAGTAACTGCCAGCACACAAAGGATGTCCAGCCGAATCTCTGCACTAATGGCTGTGTGTGATCACGCACGGTCGATCTGCCGAGAAATCGCCAGCTAAACAAAGCATCTATGGGCACCTTAAGGCTATGTTTCCATGGCGCCATCGGGTTTGTTGGCACCCCCTTCACTGAGCGCATTCCTTGGAGGGGATGTTGATGGACTGCAGTTGGCACACTGCACTATGTTGACCTTCGGGCCGGCGGTTTGGCAGAATGCCGTGGGAACAACCCAGGCTACAGGTAGGTAATGTGGAATGGATCCCAGCCAAGGAATGCACTTACCGCAGTGGGTGCTGATGGACCCGATAGCACCATGGAAACATAGCCTAAGATAGCTTATAATTACATGCAGTTATAACTCAGGGTTCAGTTCATGGGGGATCATGACAGATACTGTAGACTTCCTGTAAATCTGAGACTGCTGATGGACTACAGACTCCAGCATGTGTATGGTCTTCTGTTCGTGTCCCATGGCATTCTGCTGCCAAAGCAAAAATGGCAAAGTCCCAAGTTGCTGTGCTGAGAGGCTACAACTGCAAGCATTACCTTCTGCTAAGAACTACACTGCCCAGCATGCCTTGCTATATTTTCTACTTTACACACTTACAATAATAAAATACATTCCACTTACTATCAGACGCCAATTCCACATTCCTCTTCAGCTGGGAATACACGGTTCGATTTTCTGTTCAATCAACATCCAAATAGATCGCTTAGGGATGTTTTTCAGCGGCAGGAACTGTCAGACTAGTGAGGCTAAAGAGAAAGATGACTGCAGCAATGTACAGAGACATCCTGGATGAAAACCTGCTCCAGAACACTCCTGAAATTAGACTGGGTGACTGTTCATCTTTCAGTAGGATAATGACCCTAAGCACATAGCCAACATATCAAAGTAGTGGCTTCAGGACAACTCTAAATGTTCTTAACCTTCTGAGTGCACCGCCCGTATCGCGCCGTTGATATGGGCGATTGAGGCAGTGTACACAGTACACTGCCTGTCATTTCCGGCATCTCGCCGGAGCTCTACACGCAGCTGTTGTCATTACTGACAACAGCTGCGTGAGAGCCGGCGCTCCTCCATTAACATGGAGGTCTATGGCGCCAGCCCCCCGCCCCCTTCCGCGTCACTGTAACGCGATCGGGGCAGTACCGCCAACCCGGAAATGCTGCAGCGATGTAGACAATCGCTGCAGCTTTCCGGGGAGGCATAGGGTCTCCCCGCCGCCGGCTTCCCCTGCGGTTGAGACGACCCTGTTCAGCGAACGAACAGGGTTCGTCTCAACTGCTAGGGAGGTTAAGTGGCCCAGTCGGAGCCCAGATTTGAACTAGATTGAACATTTCTGCAGAGATCAGAGATCTTAAAATGACTGTGCACCAATGCTTATCCAACCTGATGGCGCTGCAAAGAGGAATGGGTGAAACTGGCCAAGGATAGGTGTGCCAAGCTTGTGGCATCATATTCAAAAAGACTCAAGGCTGTAATTGCTGCCAAAGGTGCATCAACAAAGTACTGAACAAAGGCTGTGAATATGTATGTATTACAAAAGCTTCCCTTACAAGTTTAGATTTTTTGGGTGATTGACCAGCACTTGGTCCCCATCCAAAGTAATGAAACCGATTTAAGAATTATGGACATGTCCATAATGGCTTCGCTCGATTTTTCAGCCTGAATTACACTTTAAAGCTTTAGAAAATATATATGTGAATGGGGGGGGCTTAATGAATGAAATGACAAAATCTCAAGTAAACCTTTTTCATGTCATTATGAGGGGTTCAATTCTGAGGGAAACATGTTATTTAATCCATTTTAGAATGATGCTGTAACAAAACAATGTGGAAAAAGAGATGTGCTGTGAATACTTTTGGGACACATTTTATCTCTAGCAAATGTGGGAATGATACCATGTTCAGGGCTTTGTAATTAACTCTCATAGTCAAAAAGAAATTCCACTATCTTTAGTAAAAAAAAAGAGTTAAACTTCCAGTTGTTTACATTTCACTAACTGCAAGTTTTTTCAGCTAGACCTGCAGAGAAGTTGGGGGGGGGGGGGGGGGGGGGGGGACAGAGCTGATTCTGATCGAAGGGGGTGGTGTGGATCCCAGGTTGGGAACCATTGCATTATTGGACACCATGCATTAGGTTGCATTATTATTATCATCATTTATTTATATAGCGCCAACATATTACGCAGCGCTGTACAAT
>CM070035.1:36749195-36767031 GCA_036250615.1 Ptychadena robeensis
TAAAATTATTCCTCAAAAATACCACTTGCCTAATAATTCTGCACTCCCTGTATTTGTATTACCAGTTGTTATATCAGTATGCGATTGCTGGCTGCAGTGGCAGTTCTCCTTCTGTATCCCTGCTTATTTTTATGTACCTGGATTGGGACATTCTATTTCTTGCATTTCTTGTGTATGTACTGCACTGCTGTAATGTTATATATCTGGAAAATTTATAAAAATTATTTGCAAAAAAAAAAACATCAGGAAATGAATGGCAGAACAATTTTCTAATCCTATCCCAATCTCTGTATAACTATGAAATAAGTTGTGGTGTAACATACTTTCATAATGTTATGCCCTGCAGTTTCATATTCTACTTGCCTGTTGCCTTCTAAAAGAATACTGTGTTACTATTATAGTTTCTTCTCAAATAATGTTTCTTTTTCTAGTCACCGAGTCCCAGTCAACAAATCCAAACTAATCTCAGCTCAGCCAACCCATGGCCTCAGTTGAGAAGGCCAGCAGTTGCTCATATAACCAGGCCAGTATAGGTCATTTCTAGTAGGCTTTCCAATAGAATAGTTTGTAGATGCAACCCCCATCTTACCTTTTCATATTAACATGTACCCTCTGTCTTATCATCCATTAGTTAGAGATGTATTATTTGTAGAAATATAGTGTTATTATTTACATTTGCCTTGTTAATAAAGTTTAACATTCATTTGTTGAGTGCTGTAGTAGGATTTTCTTCTTGCTGTATAACAATTAATTGTAATTTAAGATTTACTCAATGTGTACAGACAGTAGGATTGTTTTTTTTTCCTGAGGTGCGTAAATCAAGAGCTTTTTAGTGCAGAAAGGTATTTACAACATATGCTATTGCAGGTTATCATTTAACTGGCATTAACATGGGCTGTGATTGACAAATAAATTCCTTTCTTGCATCCTGAACACCATTAATACATTAATATCTGTCATATATAGTTGCAGGGCCATGGATTTTTGTTATGTGGAACTTGGTTATATATGAAAGTTTAAAATTAAGGTTTACAGATTTCTCCTTTACAACACAGATTCAGCACTAAGTAAATTTTTTTCTTTTTAGTGAATACAATCCCCTGTACAAACCATAATGTCATAATTTAGGTAATGATTACATTTGCTAGATTCCCGAATGATCAAATATCGAGCAGAAAGCATTTCCCAAGGTGGTGTGCACTGCAATCATTGTACGATCAATTGTCAATTTTGCAGTCGCATGTTATGATCGATCGTACATAGAGACCTAATATCCATAGTTCAAGCAAAGAAACAGTCATTCAGGTTAATATATGCTTTAACTCCAGACTGTCAGCTTTAATTTGAGAGTATTGACATCCAAATCAGGTGAACGGTGTAGGAATGACGACAGTTTGCATATGTGCCTCCTACTTCTTAAGGGACCAAAAGTAATGGGACAGAATGATAATCATAAATCAAACTTTCCGTTTTTAATACTTGGTTGCAAATCCTTTGCACTCAAATACATACAGAAGTCTGAAGTCTAAGTCACATAAACATCACCAGACACTAGGTTTCATCCCTGGGGATGCTCTGCTAGGCCTCTGTAACTGCAACTGTCTTCAGTTCCTGCTTGTTATTGGGGCATTTTCCCTTCAGATTTGTCTTCAGAAAGTAAAATGCATGCTCAATCGGATTCAGGTCAGGTGATTGATTGCATAGCATTCCATTTCTTTCCCGTGAAAAACTCTTTGGTTGCTTTTGCAGTATGCTTTGGGTCATTGTCCATCTGCACTGTGAAGCGCCATCCAATGAGTACTGAAGCATTTGGCTGAATATTAGCAAATAATATTGCCCAAAACACTTCAGATTTCATCCTGCTGCTTTTGTCAGCAGTCACATCATATATAAATACAAGAGAACCAGTTCCATTGGCAGCCATATATGCCCACGCCATGACACTACCATCACCATGCTTCACTGATGAGGTGGTATGTCTAGGATCATAAGCAGTTCCTTTCCTTCTTCATAATCTTCTCCCATCCCATCACTCTGGTACAAGTTTATCTTGGTCTCATCTGTCCATACGATGGCTTTTTTAGATGTGGTTTGGCAAACTCTAATCTGACCTTCCTTTTTTTGAGGCTCATGAATGGTTAACATCTTGTAGTGAACCCTCTGTATTCAATCTGGTGAAATCTTCTCTTGATTGTTGACTTTGACACACATACACCTACCTCCTGAAGAGTGTTCTTTATATGGCCAACTGTTGTGAAGGGTGTTTTTTTCACCAGGGAAAGAATTCTTTGGTCATCCACCACAGTTGTGTTTTGTGGTCTTCCGTGTCTTTTGGTGTTGCTGAGCTTTGGATCTCATCTTGAGAGTTGACAGCATTTCACAGATTCCAAATGCAAAAAAACACACTTCAAATGAACTCTGGAACTTTTATCTTCACATTGTTATTTGGGATAATGAGCGAATATCACACACCTTGCCATGGAACAGCTGAGAAGCCAATTGTCCCATTACTTTTGGTCCCTTAACAAGTGGGAGGCACATGTACAAACTGTTGTAATTCCTACATCGTTCACCTGATGTAAATACCCTCAAATTATAGCTGACAGTCTGTAGTTAAAGAACATGGTGTGTGTTTTATTCCAAATCCATTGGGGTGGTGTATAGAGCCAACATTTTTTGAATTGTGTCGATGTCCCAAATTTTTTTTGACCTGACTGTATATATTGTGATTAAATAGCACTCAGATTCCAAAATACATGTACAATCTCTGCTACCATAGGTAAATTAGTACAGAGTCTGTAGTAGAGTAGAGTAGAGCATGCTGGTAGACTATTGGTCATCTATACATTAAATCATTTACTACAAGTGTGCAAAATGTTAAGGTTAAAACCTTTAAAAACTGCTGAAAATCCCCAAAGACACCTTAGCCGATTCCTTTAAAAAAATTAAGTGAATAATGGATTGGACTGGGATTTAATTCATGTTATGTGTATTTTGCCTTTGTGTAAATATGAGATGATAGATCCAGGCACTTTGTTCAGAACCTAGCACAGTCATATGTAAATAAAACTATTTCATATTCCAGTTTTATACACCATCATGAATGACAGCAGTTGCCCTCTTTATCTATTTGTTTTTCACTGTGAGGCTCTTTGTGCTTACCTTTTGTGTAAGCCTTTGCATGTCAGATCTCATATAGGACATCATATCCACTGTAAATGACTTATTTTCCTTATGTCATATAATATACAGTACTTTCCAACTACTTTAGCCATTGCATGCCCTTGGACACGATTTAAAGACCTTTCTCCCTTGCACCTTTCCTTTGTAATGTTCACCATCCCATATACATAGCCAGGCATAAATATCCTGATAAATATTATATAAATGTGATCATATATGGGCTAAAACTGACAGCTTGCGATAGAATCAAACTACTTTTATTTGGTTCAAGATACAAATAAACTTTCTCCTTTACCACCCTTATTATACAATTTGGTTCCAATTCTCTGTCATTTATTTGTGTTGGAAAAAAATATGAATAGCACAGTACTATCCCTTTAATACCAATTTAAGACTGCATTTCCTAACTCGCCATTTATTAATCTGGCCTACCCATCTTTTAATTTTTAACATCACCACCCTAACAGTTCCATTCCCCTGCCACTTATATATACTTTATTCCCCAACCTCTTAGATTGTAAGCCCAACTGAGCAGGGTCCTCTTCTTCTTCTAGACCTTAACTAATGTACAGCTCTGCATAATATGTTGCTGCTATATACAAAATTTATAATAATTCACCGTGCTACCTGGCATGCATTGAGTAGAAGCAAAGGAATACTACATTTCTCTTAGGTCCATTTCACTCTTAATGTGCTGCATTTGCAGTACAGTATTCATCGCGATGTAAATCTTGTTTTAAAATCAAAGAGGTAACCCCTGCCGCTTCTAGGAAAAATCCAATGCCATACCTATGCAGTGCTATGCTGATATGATGGTGTACAATTAGAGTTGGAGGGAATGTGGGTAGTATGAAAGAAGATAATCGGTGTGTAGCTGTTGGATGTCAAGAACCAGAGTGTCATGAATACTTCCTCCTGTAAGGGCATTGTGGGGATCGATTTTCCAGAAGGGAACACCAGGTTGCTACCTCTTGAGGGAGGGTAGGCACATTAAGGCAGCTGGTCCAGAGGACACCAGGGAAAGGTACCAGAGACACAGGTGTCGTCAGCAGGCTGGGTAGTAACCAGGAGCAACTGTGCAGGACCAAGGGATGAAGCAATGGCGTCATCAGGCGGGCAAAGGATCAGGGCAGGCAGCATGGGTATAGGTCAAGCAGTCCAGGTTGGCAACAGAAGAGTCAAGGCAGGCAGACAAGGGTTAAACAGGTAGCGGAGCCTCAGAACACGGGCATGAGTCAGGACCCCAAGTAACAATCACAAGTCTAGCAGAAGACCTTAACAGTAAGTCATAGTATCAAAGGCTGGATCCTTTATATTCATGCAGGAGGACCAGGATTGTTTAGCCAGGACACATGACCAATCCTTTAAATCCCAGGAAGTGACAAGTGCTGGTCCTTTAGGAAGTGTTGCAAAAACTTACAGCATGCTGTGACCAGATCCCAGCACAACATTGATCATCGTTTAACACTTAAGTAAGGGGACATCTGCGCACAGCAGCCGCCTTTGCATCGGATATTACAGGAAACAATATGCATTGGAATACTATGGACATAATGTTACAAAAAATTGTGTCGCAGGGCATTTGCACTTGAGACAATCTAAAGCTGAATGCTTCAAGTACTTTATTTGAATATGCAGCTTACATTAAGGGTGTCAGAGGTCTAGGGGTTCAAAGTGAGAGAGTGAAAGAAGGCATATGCAATGTAAATGTAACAAAAGGGAAACATCTGACAGCTGTAATATAAAGGGTTGTAGCTAGGGGCTTAGACCTGCAGTTGGTATCAAAGTTTAGTTTCTAACCCTGATTATTTTCAGGGATGTACTACAAATGGTGTATGAGATCAGGGTATGCAAAGGAGAAGAGTTCTATTGAGGGCATATCCAACAATAGTACTGACTCTTACCCACTAGGCCATGGTAGATTTTGATTCTATGTTACCAGGCCCTGATGTCTGAAAGGTAGGTGATTACATGGCTAGATTACACTACCACAGAAACAATGGCTGCTTTTAATGATACAGTGGTAATGTAAGGTTTCTGACATGCATGCAGAAACAGCCATTGTCATTGAGGAGAGACATTCCAAAGGAAAGTTAGTGATTATACAGAACTGAATGTGAATATAATTAAACAAATGATTTTTTGTGTGATTATTGAAGATAACAGAAGGATAGCAGCACGGTTCAAAAAAGTTTTTTTTTGTCTTATATAATAATGTGGTTGTCCAATTTGTGTTCTTTTATTTGTTGATTGAGGACAGTACAGTTTGGCAGTAATTGTTTGTTTGTGTTTATGCATGGTTGGGCAAATCATAAACTGCAGTGACATTTTAATTAGGATTACATCAATGTTTTTGGATGCTTATCTTAGCTTGATAAAATTCTTAACAAGAAAATAAAATTCATAGAAACTGGAACTTATGCACATTTAAAGCAGCCATTAGTAAACCCAACGCATCATTAACGCAATTAGTAAACTATTGACTATAATATCTGAAAACAGGGAGAACATGTATGGCTGGAAATTACATCTGAAAGCAAAGTGCCCATCGGTGCAGTGGTTAAAGATTTACATAATGGAGAGACGTTGCTTGAAGATGATGATGGCAAGGTAAGTAATCTGTCTTTTTGCCAATATTTCTTTCAATATAAGCATAGTTTATATTAATTTAAAGTGGACATTTTTAGTGAGCAAATATATATCCTGGTCAGCAAATAAATGAAAATGTTCCCAAAGTCCAGAATAGACAGCAGCATTTGTAGGGTTCTTATACTGTGACCCAGAATCCCATTATTTCCAACAGGTGCATAGACAACAATAAAACCACAAATGAATATGTAGTTTAAAAAACAGTTTTGTGTTTGGCTTTGTACTGTTTTTCTTACACGAGTGATTAGTACTGGGTGGAGGTCAGGCACCATGTACAGTATCTGGGATCCATAATTTGGTATTCTGGAATAGGATGGGTCTTAATAATCTATGCTTTACTACAACTATTTGCCCAGATGTTTGTAGTTAGTTGAATATTGAGTTCATTTGGCCTGAAGTGTGACTTGTGCTATAGATGTATTAAATATTACCAGAATGAACTCACATAGCATGAGTTGCAACAAGTTTAAGGGAATAAAATAAATCAGCTAAACTGCTTCAGCCAAAACATTTTTTACATTTTTCTTTTTTTGTTAAATATGAAGTATCTCCTGAGGACAGGTAAAAAAAAAAACGATTTCTCTCACTGATACAAAACAAAGGGAAATTGTTAAAACTGATGACAATTTTATATAACTTTTTTTTATAACTTAGTTCATTTCCATTTCACCAGGATAAAATATGAAATACAGATAGTGATATCAAATGGATGGAGGTTCTATCCTTTCTCCACTATATTTTAACATTGTTATTAAAAACTATTTAGCTTCAAACTAATAAAAAAATCCAAAATGTCACTAATGTACTTGATATTATGTTTTAATTCTATTTTAGGAACACTGGATCTCTGCCAGAAACATAAGCAGTGTCCATGCTATGCACCCAAGCTCAGTCCAGGGAGTTGAAGATATGATTAGGTTGGGTGACCTTAATGAAGCTGGCATTGTCCACAATCTGCATGTTCGATTCAAAGAGAAGAACATCTATGTAAGACAAAATGATTTGATATATATTTAGTTTTTCTTCATGTATTTAAAAATGTATGTGAAATACATTTTAAAATGTTAAATTGTTATATACAAGTTCTTGCAATTCCCTGTATTTTGAAATTGTCCCTCACCCACCCATTACAATTTTCAGTAAACATTTATTTGTGGTGTAAGGGAGATTAGTCAGTATTTTTGGTCAAAATGTTACCTCCTGTATTTCAGACATACACTGGAGCCATCTTGGTTGCTGTCAATCCATATGAAGAGCTTCCATTCTACAGCAATGAACAGATCCATATGTATAGGAACCGACGTATTGGGGAGCTTCCACCACACATATTTGCTTTAGCGGATACTTGCTTCTTCAACATGAAGAAAACCAATAATGATCAGTGTTGTGTGATCAGGTATGTAAAAAAACAGTGTAAGCTGATACAGGAAAGACCCTTTGACCCTGATTCCATTCAAGTGTATGGGAGATGCTTGGGCTGCGTTTACAGTCATGCTCTATTGTACTATACTACAAACCACAATGTGGGGCCAGTGTGAACCGTAAAAAAGGTTTCCTATGGAAATCTGTGTACCTTGCATTACCCAAGGCACAGCTAGTGTGAAAGGGGCCTAAAGGGAGATTTCACTGAATGTGTTCTGATTGTTTGGTTAATCGGATCATTGTTTAACAGTTGTTTTGTTAAAATCATCATAATTGTTAAAATATTTTTTAAATGTATTGCTACATTCCTCTTTGATTTAAATCCAGGTGTTTTGTGCAGACGTATTGCTGCAGTGTATAAAAAAGACAAATAACCTAGCCATGAAGTCTGTATTTAAACAGTTGTGATAGAGTGAATGCTTTATTAAATTAAAGTGTTTAAAGTGAGAGAGTGAAAACTAGCTGCCAGAAGTTTAATGAAATGGGTTTCTAATGCCAGAGTGGTTTCCATTTTATCGAGACCCCTATACGCTTAGCGGGAGGTCCCGACGTAGCAGATAGCCTTACCTCAGTGGAGGATCTGTCTTCACGGCGCCAAGCCGCTCCACTGATGTAAGGCTCAACGTAGTCGAATACGTTGAGCTTCTGCACCGGCGGATGTGTAAACAGACCATCCGCCGGCAGGCAATGTCAATCTGCTATGTCGGGATCCCCGCTTAGAGGGGCCCCAACGTATAATGGAAACAACTTCTAAAACTCACTGCCACTGAATAGGAGAACATAAGCTGTCTGACTTAATTTTGCCAGTTGTTAAAATATTCAAATATTCACATTTAGTAAACACTCAAAGGAATGTCATCACATTTTACATAAAAAACAATCTACATAAATGATGATGTTTACAAACATGTTTTTTTTGCCAACACGCCCGCCCACTAGTAGTAATAAGTATTGTACACAGCAATAGTGCCCAATATGTTATGTTATCTTTATTCTGTCAATTTGTATATATAGAAGTTGGAATGGCATGACAGCAGTTACCCATTCAGTAGACTGTGTTTTTACAAATGTACAATTTTTACAATGATAATATTTTGTATTAGGTGCACTAATTACAATATAAACATAAACTGCACACTTTTTTGGCACCTAATGGCATATTATTTATTTCAGTGGAGAATCTGGAGCAGGGAAGACTGAGAGCACAAAGCTTATGCTGCAGTTCCTGGCATCATCGACTGGGCAGCATTCCTGGATAGAGCAGCAAATTCTAGAGGCCAATCCAATCATGGAAGGTAAGCTTACAAAAAAATTATGCAGAGAAGTGATTATCAGACCAAACATTTAAATATCAGGGACACTTTGGGAGTAAGTTATAGAACATTAAACTTGATATTCACTAAACTTGTAAAAATGCTATTTTGTTGGTTATTTTTTAGCAATTGCTGTCAAAAAATTTCCTTGTTGGTTTACTTTTCAGCCTTTGGAAATGCAAAAACCATCAGAAATGATAACTCGAGCCGTTTTGGAAAATACATAGAAATTCACTTCTCCAAAGACAGTGTAATTGAAGGAGCTCGTATCGACCAATTCCTCCTAGAAAAGTCCCGTGTGTGTAGACAGGTGTGTCAATGAAAAAATTATTTATATACTGCTTATACTTATACATGCCTATTTATAATGAAATAGATATTTACTAACTTGTTTTATTTTATTGAAACCTTATTTTTAATAAAATATAGGATAAAAATAAAAGTGTCATAAAAAATTTCATTGTTTTTACGTAGTATAGAATGCATTTTTGATACTAATTTTAATAGCATGTGTTAATTCAGTTGTTCTTACTTACAACCATATATATGAAAATTTTATTTACTTGATAGTCTCATATCTTTCATTTATCAGGCAACAGGAGAAAGGAACTACCACATATTTTATTGCATGTTACTAGGCATGAGTTCAGAACAAAAGAAGCAGCTAAACCTTGGCAACTCTTCAGACTACAAATATCTGACTGTGGTAATGTCACATATTTTTATGCTTCATAATCTTCTTGATGGTTATCTTTAAACAATCTGTTAACTAGCTAATGCTTCACATACATTCATCAATGCTATCATACCAGTACAGAATGTAAGGTCTAAAGGAATGTGAGTGTTGGCTTAAGTTTTCAGTAACTGATTGACTTTAAATGTGTAAAAAATCACAAACTATAAATGAACACGGAAGCCCTACCGGGTGAAACGCAAGGGAGGAATTACACATACAGATAGATATGGTTGTGATGTATCAATAAAGGATTACACCAGGGGTGGACAAACTTCTTGACTTGTAGGCTACAATGGTTTATTACATTTGACAGGAGGACAAACAACCTACACTCAGGTCCATAAATATTGGGACATCGACACAATTCTAAAATGTTTGGCTCTATACACAATAATAATGGATTTGGAATTAAACAAACACAATGCTTTAACTGCAGACTGCCAGATTTAATTTGAGACTATCTACATCCAAATCAGGTGAATGGTGTAGGAATTACAGTTTACATATGTGCCTCCCACTTGTTAAGGGACCAAAAGTAATGGGACAGAATAATAATCATAAATCAAACTTTCCCTTTTTAATACTTGGTTGCAAATCCCTTGCAGTAAATTACAGACAGAGGTCTGGAACGCATAGGCATCACCAGAGCCAACCCACTAAATGTGTGCCAATTTCATGCATCTACGGCATCACCAATGATGGCGGTGATGTGTGATAGACAACATAAGACAGGGGCGTTATGTTTTAAAATTTCCTGCACTTTTTCATTGCAATGAGCAGAGATAATTCCTAGACACTTTCTGTTGCCATGAGGATGCGCCCACATTGTCATGATCAGGCACTTCTAGGCATAATGTTCACTCATTGCAAAGAACAAGCAAAGGGAAGCATCTTTTTAACAAAGGTAACAAACGGCCAGAAAAGAAAGCTAAATGGGCCGGATCCAGCCCCCGGCCCTTAGTTTGCCCACCCCTGTACTAAGTGCTGCAGTTGCAGTAACAAAGAAGCTGGTGTCCAGTTAACCAAATGTCTAATCTTAATCTTAATTAAAGTTTTTTTTTTACTTTCTTTTAACCTTAAAAATTCAAATTTTACTTTAGGGCAACTGCATAGAATGCGAGGGACGCAGTGATACCAGGGACTTTGCTGAAGTCCGCTCTGCCATGAAGATTCTTCTTTTCTCTGAGCAGGATCAGTCTGACATAAACAAACTCCTGGCGGCTATTCTTCATTTGGGCAATGTGGAGTTTCAGAGTATGCAATATTAATTATTAATGTTTTTCTTCATGCTGGTACAAATATTTTGATGGAATAAATATTTCAACTTAGAATAGAATGTATATGTTAAGAAAATAGGTGATAACAGTGTTACTAAATAATTTTCAGGGATATTCCTTTTAACTAAGAGTACAAAACTGTGGCTACCCATAGTTTTTACAGAAAATCCTTTTTTTCAGTCATTGAAATAATAAAAGGACTTAACAATATGGATATCTAAAATACATTTGTTTTGAAGCCTTAGAGTTTATTCAAATTCAAAAAGCAATCTTTATATACTTTTGTATATTGTACTTTATGTGCTGTTGTACAAGTATCACAGTTTTCAGTATGCAGCTATATAACATATGATTTATGCTTTATGTGTGTTTAAAAAAATGATAGTTTCTTTGATTGTTTTAGTAATAAAAATAGAAATATTGCTTATTTTGACTTATAGGTGCAATGTATGGAAATCTTGATGGCTCTACTGTCTGTGAGTCCATCCACTTGTCCACGGTAGCTGCAATGCTTGAGGTAATTATAATATTTTGTTCATCTGTTATCTCTACCCACTGTCATAGTTAACTGCAAATAAACCCCCAGTTTTCTATGGTCATGATGGTGAAGTAAAAATATGACCAGGACATTAAATTAAATCTGCCGTCCATTCTGAAGTTTAAACGGTGTAAGCAGATTTCATTTTAGTTAATTTGAACTTACATGTGTAGAAATGTTTCAATACATTTAGCAACAAACAAGGTTATGTCTGCAAGACCCATACATATAGCTAGGAAGTATTAAATTATTTTTTTTTTATTTCTCTATATGCAGCATTGTTAAGACTGTAGAAAGGGTAACTGCTTTTTTTTAGGAATACAAGTGAATGTTTCTAAGCCTACTATAAAATAAAGTCTCTCAAGATTTTGTATTTAAAATAACTTATTGCTATGTATTCTTTGTAACCATATCTGTGTATGGGGACAACTATTATACATTCTGCGTTTGGTCGTGTCTCATTGTTTAATGTATTTACTGCAAATCAGAATATATCTACTTCTGTCATTTTCATGATTATAGTTTGTTAGTTCATAGAAACTATTTGTATATATACATTTAGGACTGGATATTAATTACAACTTCTATTATGTAGGTCAATTCAATGGAATTGAAAGATTGCCTTATCAAACACACTCTTATAGTACGAGGAGAGAGTGTCTCCATGCCTCTAACATGTTCCCATGCATCTGATGGCAGAGATGCATTTACAAAGGTAATAACATTGCAATTCCAAATACTTAGGTACTGATGCTCAAGTTTAACAGTGAAGCATAGTTTAAATAGAAGTTAGTTATGTTATTGACTGCTAGAATCTATAAGATAATATTATATACATTTGTGATTGTGCTATAGGACCCTTATTTGCTGTATTTATACTTTTCATACCCCCACCCCCATTGGGAAAAATGATGTGCACCCCACCTCTGCAAGACTCAATGATATAGGACACACTATTACATTATGTATCACATGGTACATAAATAACAATTGATTTTCATGTTACTTTTATAATGAAACAAAAGGAAAAAAGAGATGGAAGGGGTTTAATAGTTTTCCAAAGTTTATATTCTCAGATTGAGATCATGGGATACCTCATATCTTACATAACTTTACAATATGGCCATGAACAGTTTAATCTTCAGCCTTGAAGTAGACTGCATAATGATAAGTTACAAAACCAACAAATGTGTTGCGTGTGTTTGTGTACTTGTGAGGGGCTTGAAAGAGTACTTGGCGAACTGACTGGCCTTGGGTCACAGCTTAACCCTGTTAAATGGGTTTAACTAAAGTTCATAGACTAAACCACAGTATCACAGTGTTTAAGTAGCTCTCAGACTTCTGCCGTTTGCCAGGATCTCTAAGATAAAAAAATGTAGGTTAATGTTAGTTTTTTACCTTTTGTTTAATTAGCTTTTTAAGATGTCAATAGACAGCATTTATTAGTGTACAGTATGGTAAAAAGAACAGTAAAATATAAACATAACTTATGTCTACGGTTTTTATTGCAGGGTATTTATGGACGACTGTTTATGTGGATAGTAAACAAAATCAATGAAGCAATTTTCACACCAGCAGCAAAAGAACTGGCAAATGAACGCAAGTCTATTGGATTATTAGATATCTTCGGTTTTGAACATTTTAATACAAACAGGTAATTCAAAATGAAATTGAAATGTAGTAAACCTTTATAACGTAGTTAATTGTCTGTTATATTAGAAATAATATAGGCATCAGTTAGAAGAAGGAATAAAAACAACCTTATATAGATAAATTGTGTGTCCTGAAATACAAGACAATTAATTCAAATCTGGAGTTTTGTATCTTTGATTTTTAAAGCCCAAACTTTCTTCTTTTTACTGTGAGAAGTAGAGGTTATGTAAAACTGGGCATACATGGCTCGATTTTCAGTTTCAGTTTTTAAATTGATTTAAAAAATGATTGCTTTGGAACACACAATGAGTTTCACAACCATTTGCCTTAGCCTCGTGCACCACAGAATCACTGGATACAAATCATCAATTGAATGATTGACTAAAATTGACCAACATGTCTGATCACTTCTCGAATCATTTTTTTTATTTATATCACTTTTGGTCAATCGATTCAGCTGAATCAATTTTAAAACGATCAAACCGTGTATGCACCTTTAGTAGAAGATTTTTTTACTACCTTTTTGTTCCAATGTGAAGGAGACTTTACTTCCTGGTGTGTCAGTTTTTTGTAATCCTGATAAATTATAGATGTAGCTTGGGTAATGAAATATACTTTTGACAGAGTCTGGAACCTCTCCCTAATATGCTTATGCTCTCTGGACCCCTAAAGAAGGACTTCTTATTTGGTGTCCTGTTTAAGTGAGATTAATTTAGGGGCACAGCAATGTTAAAAGAAATTTTTTTTGAACTTCTATGACTTCTATCCCCCCTTTCATAAGACTGGATAAATGGTCCTAAAACTAAAAGGCTAAAGTTATTTACAGTGGGTACAGAAAGTAATCAGACCCCATTAAATGTTTCACTCTTTGTTATATTTCAGCCATTTGCTAAAAGTTCTTTTTTCCCCTCATTAATGTACACACAGCACCCCATATTGACAGAAAAACACAGAATTGCAGACATTTTTGCACATTTATAAAAAAAGTAAACCTTTGGTCCAGTCTGAGGTCCTGAGCACTTTGTAGAAGGTTTTTGTCCAGGATATCCCTGTACTTGACTGCATTCATCTTTCCTTCGATTGCTGTCATCCTGTCCCTGCAGCTAAAAAACACCCCCAAAGCATGATGCTGCCATCACCATGCTTCTTTGTTGGGACTGTATTGGACAGGTGATGAGCAGTTTTTTTCCACACAAACCACTTAGAATGTAGGCAAAAAAAATCTATCTTGGTCTCATTAGACCAATGAATCTTATTTCACACCATCTTGGAGTACTTCAGGTGTTTGTAAGCAAACTCCATGCAGGCTTTCATGTATCTTGGACTGAGGAGAGTTTTCCTTTGGGCCCCTCTGCCATAAAGCCCCGACTAATGGAGGGCTGCAGTGAGGGTTGACTTTCTACAACCCATCTCCTGACTGCATCTCTGGAGCTCAGCCACAGTGATCTTTGGGTTCTCCTTTACCTCTCTCACCAAGGCTCTTCTCCCCCGATAGCTCAGTTTGGCCAGACGGCCAGCTCTAGGAAGGGTTCTGGTCGTCCCAAACATCCTCCATTTTAGGATTATGGAGGCCACTGTGCTCTTAGGAACCTTAAGTGCCTCAGGAATTTTATGTAACCTTGGCCAGATCTGAGCCTTGCCACAATTCTGTCTCTTTTCAGGCAGTTTCTCATGATTCTCATTTGTTTTGACAAGCACTGTGATCTGTAAGATAGACAGTTGTGTGGCAGTATAACAGTAAAATTAAACACAGCTGGACTCGAATGAAGGTGTAGAACCATCTCAAGGATGATCTGAAGAAATGGACCACACCTGAGGTAAATATATGAGTGTTACAGCAAAGGGTTTGAATACTTAGGATATTTCAGTTTTTCTTTTTTTATAAATAAAAATATCTACAATTCTGTGTTTTTCTGTCAATATTGGGTGCTGTGTGTAATGAGGGGAAAAAAGAACTTCAAAGATTTTAGCAAATGGCTGCAATATAACAAAGAGTAAAAATTTAAGGGGGTTGGAATGCTTTCCATACCCACTGTACATCTATACTCTTCTAAAAGGCTGGGTAAATGCACTAACATTCCATTGTAATTTCTTTTTACAACCAACCAAAGGTGTGAGGGGGTATAAATTGATAGATGGTTTAGTTTGTTATGTAAGGTGTTATGAAATTCAACCTTACAAATTACACCTTTGTATGCATCTTTACATTTGACAGCTATACTACACATTAATATATACACAAATTAATGGTTAGGATGCGAAGAAATTTTTGTTTGGCCACCCTATACAGCCAGTAGTCCTAACCAGTTAGGAATACAGAGTTCCTGTTTTGTTCTGTATAGGATTTATTGTAATCAGCATATTTTTCCTGTTTTTCCCTGCCTTGTTTGATTCCTACCATGATTTGTTAAGTGTGCCTGATGTATGTTACCAGTCTGTGGTTGAATTGAATTTAAATAACTTTCTTCCAGCCATAGTATTTAACATTTCTCTATGAACCCTTTTTATTTTTTACTTTTTTTTCTTTAGCTTTGAGCAGCTCTGCATCAATTTTGCTAATGAGCATCTTCAGCAGTTTTTTGTACGTCATATATTCAAGCTGGAGCAACATGAATACGCTGCAGAACAGATAGAATGGCAGCTCGTAGATTTTTCTGACAACCAGTGTACCTTGGATGTCATTGCTCTGAAGCCTATGAACATCATCTCACTTATTGATGAGGAAAGTAAATTTCCCCAGGTATGACTTTAACAGTATGCTTCAGAAAGTGCATCTTTTTACAGAAGAATTTCGATAAGCAGTCAAATGTTTTAGCATTACAGAACCCAGTTTTGACATGGCATGGACAAATAGGAACCTTCACAGACAATTCCTCAGATTTTTTGTGTTGCATTTATACCACAACATAAAAAATGCAAAGTAAAATCTTACTTGTAATACTGTTGAACTGCATGCTCATTATATCATGAAAATACAAAACATTACAAAAGTTACATAAAGGTAAATAAGGAGCAGTAATATTTTAATTTAAAAAAATATTTAAAGTAAATCCTAACTGGATGACATATAATGTGATGTGAATGTTTTTTGACTGAACCTCTTCATTGTCAGTCTTTAACAGGAAGTCTCTGAACTTGGGCTATTATAGTGTATATACATTTTTAAATTTGGGTCTAATAGTTTTAAATCTTGTATATACTTTATAATTACCGTAGGCTATGTAACACAATCATTTATATTAAAATAATTAATTAACATCATATTTACAGTATGTAGGGGAAAAAAACCTTACAAATACATCTCTTTATATGCAAGATTCAAGCCTCTACCAGCTCTAACCAGCTATATGTTGTTTGCCTTTTTCTAGGGAACGGATGCTACCATGCTGACCAAACTTAATAGCTTTCATGGCAAAAGTAATATTTACATTGCATCTAAAAGTGTGCATGACACAAAGTTTGGAATAAACCATTTTGCGGGGCTTGTATATTATGAAACAGAAGGTGAGTTTTAAAGACAGTCTTAAGGTCATGATAGCTAGTGTGAGGAGAGTATTAATTATTATTTAAAAAAAAATTCTGCTGTGTAATCCCAGTCATAATTGACCCATGCTATCATAATGGCTTTAGAGTCCAGATTTGTGTACAGTCCTAAATAATCATGTAATTTTTCTTTTAAATTTTAGCTTTGAAATGTCCCTGTTAAGATAAAAGCATTTTAAAATTGTCAAAGTTGTCAATACAGAACCTGAGAGGTAGACAACTTCTCACATATCCACTATGCTTCTTCTTTATTATCGCTCATCCACCATGCCAAACACACCTACCCCCTAACAGTTTTCTGTTTTTTATCAAACCATCTCTTCTACCTAACCATCTCAGATAAATTTTCCTTAATTTGATGCTACATTTGTAAAATGTACTCGCTCTGAGTAGTTCAAACCATACCCTTAATACCAATAAACACTTTTTTCCTATGATTTATGTGGATTTTTGATGATTTTTTTTCTGATTTAGGTTTTCTGGACAAGAACCGTGACTTACTGAGCACAGATTTTATCCATATGATCCACTCTTCTACCAATAAATTTCTGAAGCAGGTTTTCCAACTGGATAAAAATGCTAACAACGCTTCTATTCGTGGAGTCATCCGAAACGCAGGCCTCAGTGGCCAGAAGGTTGTTGCCATTCTTTTTGTTTTCTCATTCAGCCCACCACACATTAAGGTTTTTTGTGTGTTCTGCAACTGAAAATGCAAAAACTTCAAAAACATAAGCTTTTATGTTTCTGATGTATAATGCAGTCTTATATTTTCTGTGAAAGGGACATTTCACAAGTCAGAACATTTTTATATGCAGTTCATGTGCCAAATTAGCAATTTGTATCCTCCATCTTACATAGAAATAGTTGACCTGTCTCTTTATTTATTTTCTAACATACCCAATATTATTTGATGAATTGTTCTGCACTAATCATATTAACACCTATATTCATTTTAATAAATCCACTCACCATTGTTTCAACACTTTTTTAATTGCACCACCATGTTGCATCATATTAATTTAGAAAGTAGACGTAAAAAATGTGCAGAAACGTCTGAGCCAGAGTCAGACATTGGAAGCGGCCCCTTATCCCCCCTCCCTCTCTTCCTCCTTGATGTTTAAGACAAAGCCGACATGCTCATTAAAGGCTGTGGCTCCAGTGGCTGAAACTGGTATTGCAGCTCAAACACATTAAAACACCTTCACTGTATCATGTGACATGATATCAGCTACATTTTTGATTGCCAAAATTCTTTGAATTAAATGTATACAATTTATGTCACTTGGATAACCGCAGGGAAACATTAATATGAAAGGTTGCAGTTAGGGGTGTGAAATAAGAATGTAAATTACTAAAAAAATTGGACTTTTAAGATTGTTGGAGTAGACATATGTAAGGCCCTGGGTCCACTGCCGTTTCCCTGAGCTGGCCAAAAAAAATGACACACGCCGGCACATTTGCTGGTGGATTTCCCATGACTTGAAGGCAGTTTTCCTATGTAGTGATGAGCGACTAGGCAATA
>CM070035.1:36770289-36802750 GCA_036250615.1 Ptychadena robeensis
GGCGAGGCACTGAGGTGGGGGTCGCCACCCCAGACGGTACTCGCCACCCTAGGGTGCTAAGTTAAAAGAGAATTTTAGCATTATTATATTGTATGCTCTTCTTGTGTACACTGCAGTGCCCTTTAGTGCCCTAAAGTAAAAATAACAAGTATAGTATTTGGATGTTATTTCAGTTTAATATTCTTATTTTTTTTTAAGATCCTTTTTTACTGGTATTCCCTCAGGAGTAGGGCAGTGCTGAAAGCCCAGAGATTAAGATGAAGAGTTTAAGATACCTGGGAATACACTGGTCGATTGGTTCCCAGATTTCTGCACAGCCGAGCGCCGCGTGCGTTCACAGCACTGAGCTGTGCAGAAATCTGGGAAAAAAATCTACCCGTGTATGTCGTTTTTCGAGTTAGATCTATTGATCATGAACATGTTGGTAAACCTTTTTCGATATCCTATACTTTGAATGGGAACCCGCAGTTCCTCATGCAAAGTATAGGACGGGCTGACAGCTGGCTCCTGATATCGGGGTAGCTAGCAAGATCTCTCTGTCGGCTCAAATATCGAGCCATGTATTCTAGCCTGAACTCACAGAGACACACTCCAAGCTGTCAGCACTGCCCATGTTTTTAACCTCCCTAGCGCTCTTGAAAGGTCCAGATTTCTGTACCAAAAGCGCACCATAGACTCTAATGGAAATTTTTTTGTGTTGTAGGCTTGTAACTTCCAAAAATGTGTCCGTATAAGTGTCTAGTAGAGATCCGGAATATAATAATGTTTGAAACACACAATTATTATTAAAAAAAAGTACATTAAAAAATTATAAAATGTATCATTTGAATGATAAAAACTCTTGAATAATTTGGTATGAAAAATTTTAAAACAGTATTTATGTTTGTTTATAATAACATTTTTATTACAATTGGAAATGTGTAGTCTTTGAAGATAGCCCAATTTGCATATGAATGTCCCGCGGACCCCCCCCCCCCCGCGGGACATTCATATGCAAATTGAGCTGGGAGAGGGGTGACATGGCGAAGCCAGCTTAGAGCATCCCCCGGGACAGCACAGAATAGTGAGTATGTGCTGCTGCCGGGGAATGTAAGCTGAGCTAACTGGACGGCTCCACCTCGTCAGCTGCAACACTGACATGAAAGTGCAGGGACGAGATGCAGCCGTCAGAAGCGCTAGGAAGGTTAAGTGAGTCCTGGTAAACAGCATGGTGTTCGCATGGTGGGTTGGAGTCACGAGTATCTGTGAGTCTCTATATCAAAAAACTATTTAATTTGTAAATAATGGCTAATATGATAAAAATGCCTTTGTTATACGTATGGTCAAATGGTGCATGGTGTCTACCTTTACTGTTGATATTGTACTTTCTATGATTATTGCATCGGTTGGGCAAATGAAAGAGTGTAAGTGGATACAGCAGATACTGCATATATTCCACTCCAATTTAGCATAAGGCATTCTAAGTGAAATTACTTTGTGAGAGGCCTCTTATGTGTGGCATTATTATATTGTGACTTTCTATTTTTATAATACATTTTAAAAAATGGAGTGCCTCAAGTTTGCCAGGGGAGAGGGGATAAATAGAAAAACTCCATAATAGGACATAGACAGAAAAACTAAAACATGAAAGGGTTTTAAAAACTGTAAAGTTTTCCATATATCCGAATACACTGACAAACCAGCTGGCTCAATAGAGTGAGCCTATTTAGAGCATGGGTTGTATATTTACATTAACATTCTGTACTGCAGAAAAAAAAATATGTGGCACGGACTAGGTGCGCATGGGTAAGTTGTTAGTGCCAGACTGTGAAATGTCTTCATAAGTTGGTCAGTGTTTTCAGAGAATGGGTACTTTCAGTGCATGAATACATGTTAAAGTTTCAGCCCTGCACATTTTGCTGGAACTATACCTCCCCCTTTTTGTTACTGGCCTTATAGATTGGCTGGAGATATATAGGTAGAATACTGCATGAACCAGACATGCCTACTTTGCAGGAACATGCTTTATATTCACTTTATATATGAATGGCTGTGTCTGTCTACTCTTTTTTTTAAGATTTTCTTTCCAAAACCATGGCATTCACCTTATGGTCCAGTGCATCTTATAGTGCCAAAATACGTTAAATTGCTTTTTTATTGTCATTATATGGTGTTGTAATGAAACCTACCCATCAGTATAATCAGTTAATATTGAATGTACTCACAGATAGACACACTGTACCATTGCCATTAGTCACAGTACACATATGATGGGAAGGTGTAGTATACTTCAATCCAGTGCTGTCAGTGGGGCTGACATAGGACAGACAGTGACATCAAATTATTCTACATTAATTAGCTAGCTTGTTTATGTTATTAGCTAAATTTAATAGGAGTCTCATTTTAGAAACTGTTAGTAGTCCAAACTGAAAACGTGGTTATCTGTTAAGAAATCTGTTCTAAGAAAAGAAAGCAGGATGATCCTAGTTTACTGTAAATTATTGCACTCTAATTTGTATATTTTATACTTCTCTTACTTTGTAGGAAACAATTTCTTAGACAGAGAAAAGCTGCAGTAAAAATTCAGGCAGTGTGGAGGGGATTCCATCGCAGGAAAACATATCGAAAGGTAATATATTTCACACTTAAGTATTCTGTTATCTAGCTCTTGTTCGTTTTGTCTTACCGTAGTCATCACCAGTTTTAAAATAAGATGCATTGTTTATTTTGCCTCAGATGCGACATGGTTTTCAGAGGCTTCAGGCACTGGTGAAAAGTAGACATCTTCGTCTTCAGTATCAACAATCTCAGTTGGTCATTACAAAGCTGCAGGCAAGATGTAGAGGTTATTTAGTGCGAAAGAACCTTGCTCAGGAAAAGAAGGCAGCATTGGTTATTCAGACTTACACCAGAGGAATGCTAGCTCGGATGAAGTACCAGAAGCAAAGAAACAATGTAAGAATAATTGAGTGAAATAATAGGTCATGGTTCTGTTGTTCATCTGGTGTCATCTGCTCTGTTTTCTTAATGACAACTTTCTTGGTCACAGGTATTCATAAGCCAGCAGCAATTGGCCATGTCAGGGCAAATGAAGAGGAAACAAAGTGAAATGCTTCAAGCCCAAGAAAAAGAAAACCTGGCCATGGTGGAGCAAGTCTTTGGGTTTTTGCCTGATGATGTAGGTACCAATACAGTTATTGTAAAGTAAGAAGCATGTAGAAGAACATAAAACCCCATGTCTGCTAGCTAATCAGAATAAGTATTAACTATCTTTTTTTTTATTCTAGGACTTAGATTCCCCACAGTTTTTGGCTGAGACAGATCTAGATGCATTACCTCTAAAACTTGGAAGAGAAATCGACCACCTGGCAGAATTAACTTTTCCTAAGTTTGCTGCAACTTACTTTCAGGGATCAGCAACAGATGGACATATACGAAAGGCACTACACCAGCCGCTTCTTTATCATGAAGAGCAAGGCGATGTTCTGGTACTCAAAACTGTTCTGAAACCCCTCCCTTTCTGTAGATTGTATTCCTCTAGTATAACAAGGATTACAAAAATGCTATTTATTTATGTTTGACTGGTAAAATGTCAATTTTTTCCTATATTTTCTGGCAAGAAACATTGGATTTTATTCTGTTCTTTTTAAGGCATCATTAGCAGTTTGGAAAATTATATTACGCTTTATGGGGGACCTTCCTGAACCAGTATTGTATGCTGCTAGATCTGCAAGCCAAAGCAGCAGTGTGATAACACAAATTTTTGACACCTTAACTAAGAAAGACATAATTCAAGCTGGACTAAAGGAAAGCATGCAAGGAGTAAGTTGAAAACTTATTTATTGAAAAGTATCTGCACAGTAATAGAGGACCTTATGTATGTATGGGTGGGGAAATTTTGTAGTGAACCTTATACAATTTTCAGCTGGACTTCCTTTGTTCTGCAAAATTATGCACGTTTATTAAACTGTATGTCATATAACCACATTTTTTTTATAAATGCAGTAATTGTTAACATTTAATTATCTGAAGTTTTTTGCATCTATTAGAAAATATAGCAAAGAACAATGGTTGTATTATTTATTTTTATAAAATACGTGCTTGTGGTACATTTGTGTCTCTTTGACTTTGGCTCTTAAGTAAAAACTTTGGATAGGTGTTTATTCAAGTGCTTACTTGAAAAAAAATTGCTCTAGTGTTATGAAATCTAGCAGTCAGTGGCACCAGATAGGGCTTGCTCCCACTAGCGCGATTTGTCGGGGCAATCGCATCCATTAATTCTTGTCTCCACATAGGCAAAAGGGGTGAACGGCCGCGGCTGCCTGTGATCAAAAACGCAGGGATCCGCAGAGGCCGATCACCCTGGATTGTGCACAATAGACATGAATGGAAGCGATTTTGTTACCATGTCCATTCATTCTCTATGGGCACGATCTTGCATAATGCACTTTTTTTTTTTAAATCATGTCGCCTGGTCAATCACGACATGCCGCGGCTGATCGCTCTAGTGGGAACAGGCCTGGTCTCTGTCACAGCTCTTCTTGTTCATGTGAAATGTAAAAAATCTATTTTGCATAGTATATTAAGTACCTCTGGTTGTAACTTTACTGGTACATGCTAGGCCTTATTTTATACACTTCTCTATAGGTGTATGGTACACAGAAGCAGAATTGATAAAACATTAGTTCTAGATAATTGATTTCTGAAAAACAAATCCTTTACCTGACATCTACAGTATGTTACTGAATGAACTGTGATGTTTATCAAAGCCTATTAAGCTGTGTGAAACTGGACCCAAAACTTACAATCCCCCACACGATACAGAAGCTCTGCACATGGGACTAAAGTTCCTTATTAGTATATAAACAACATACACACACACATCACATTCCCTGGGGATCTCCTCCTCCCTTATGGTTCCCTCTCAACAAGGGAGCTTATTTGTAGAGAAGACTGGCCAAATGTTAGCTCCTGTACTGCTGAGCCCAATCTTTTGCTAATTTAGCCCGAGACGAGGTCTTTGTACATTGTCTTGTCTAGGGAGGTCGTCTCAGGAGAAACAGAGGTTTAAACTTGCTATCATGTGTATTCTTTTACAGTCCCTACGAAACAACACAAGAGCTAAAAATTCCAGGGAAATTTCCTCGATGAAGCTAAAACGATCTTCAAAATTGGCTGCACAGGTAAAAAACTCAAGACAAAAACATCTTCTGTGTATCTCTCATTCACTCTAAAAACAAATATTTAAGTGTATCCTTTATGATATTAAAGGTTTCAAATCAGCTGAGTAGCGGAAAAGATATACCAGATGTTGAAATCTCTCTGATAGATAAACCCATGTCAATGTTGGACAAACTACAGTTCATTGCTGGCAATGGAATCCTGCGTCCTGAAATTCGGTAAGATCATCTGTATTTAAAAAATTTGTGACGTGTCTTTTACATTTATTTTTTGAGAAACTCAAAATGTAAATTTAGGAATATGTAAAAAAATACAAAAACTGATCAAATTATATTAAGTGTTGGTTTTCATATGCGGCATTTTTCGGACTATAAGACACACCCTTAGCCATTCAGATATCAAGTGAATATACAGAATGTTCCAGCAAAGTAGGCAAAACTGGACCATGAAGTATTCACTCTATATTCTTACATAAAATAGTCCAGTGCCAGGAGGAAGGTCTTTACTGCAGGGCTTAACCTTCTGGGCGCTATGCCCGAAGACAGTTCAAGATCAAACTGCGCCTGTGCCGGGCACAAACGCAAGTCCTCTGTGTGCCTACAGCTCTTCTACAGAGCTGCAGACACACTGAGCCTTCCGGCCCTGTGTGTCGGCAGGGGGGGCCGGCACCATAGACCTCCATGTTAATGGAGGGGCACCGCTCTTCTCCCCACACACCGCCGGCGTCTATTTGTGTGTAGAGGGCTGGGGAGAGAGCCGGCAATCGCGGTACAGTGTACTCCACCGCGTTTGCGGGGGAAACAGCTTTTTGTGTGAGGCGTGAAAAGCCTGTAACGCCTGTAAATGTCTATACACTAGCAGTACCCATTCTCTGAACACACTGACCAACTTATGAAGAGACACATTTTTACAATCTGGAACAACTTACCCATGAGCTATTGACCTATGGCAGGAGATATGAGTCTGTTACAAAATGTAGTTATAACAATGCAGAATGTTAATGTAAATACACAACTCATGTTATCTAATTGTAAAATGTGTCTCTACATAAGTTGGTCAGTGTGTTCAGAGAATGGGTACAGCTAGTGCTAATGTAGATAGGATCTATTTTTGGCAGTGGCTTTTGGCTTGGCTGGAGGGAATGGAACAAATGTCTGCCTCCTGGGACGCAGAGCTATTGCTCCCAGGATGGTTGGGACAAAAAAAAATGTTTTTACATATGCCGACCATAAGACACAGGGATTTTAATGGTAAAAAAGTGTCTCTTATAGTCCCAAAAATATTGTGTATATATATCAATTGAAATCCAAGTAATCCCCTTAAAGCGGACCTACCACCAGGAATCTATGTTTTCATGAATGGCACTAGAAGTGCCAATAATAGGGAGGAATGCAGTGAAAAAAAACCAAAAACGTACCTGTAATGAGCAATTTAGTAATATAATCCGGCATTCCTGTTCACTTCCTGGTTAATGGGCTCAGCAAAACCCGGCAGCACGTCACAACAACACGTGATTTTTCAGTGTAAATCCAACACATGGTGGTGCAATATCGCGGGTGGCCACTGGGGGCGTTCAGTGATCTTCTATGGCAAAGCAGCTCACTGAAAAATCACGTGTTGTTATGACGTGCTGCCGGCTTCTGCTGACACCATGAACCAGGAAATGAAGAGAAATGCCGGATTATATTCCTAAATTGCTCATTACAGGTACGTTTTGGGGGTTTTTCACTGCATTCCTCACTATTATTGGCACTTCTAGTGCCATTCATGAAAACATAGATTCCTGGTGGTAGGTCCGCTTTAACTTTTTAGTTATGAACTTAAAGCTAAATTTACACTGTCGTTTCCCAAGCTGCTTTCAGCTCACAGCAGCTTAGGGAAACGACTGCCTGCAAGCAGCTGCAAAATAGTGCAGGCTCAAAGGTTGTCTAAATAAGGACCCCATAGAGATCCTATCGGGCGAAAGCGGGCACCTAATGTTGCATCAGCTGGTCGGTTACGTTTATGGGTTGTTTACCTGACATTTAAAAACTGCCAGTGTGAGTGAACACTTACATGCTTGCAACTTTTATTTGCCTCATTGTGTTTTATCCACATTCAAAAATCTAAAGTGGTTATATAGTAAAAACAAAATATACATACACATATATATTTCTGGTATGAGTGTTCGTATAATGACAACAAGATGGCGATATCACAGATGCTAAAAAGGATAAAAAACAATCACTTCTTTTGATTTCATATTTTCTTTTTTAGAGATGAGATTTATTGCCAAATCTGCAAACAGCTCTCCAGAAACAACAATAAATCAAGTTATGCACGTGGATGGATCTTGCTGTCTCTTTGTTTGGGCTGTTTTCCACCCACAGAAAAGTTTATCAAGGTAAAGATCATGATGGGGTCTTATAATAATGAAACTTGCAGCCTGTTTCAATATACACTATAGTTTGGTGAAATTTGGTGAACATGTCCACTCTTTTTTCAGTGTTATTGCAGTGTTTTTGTAAATCAAAAATGTAAAAAAACACTGCAATAACACTGAACAAGAGTGGACATGTTCACCAAACTTCACAGTTTGTATAAGTATTAGTTAATATTTTAGATATCCTATATGTTGCAAGGTTTATCACCTATGCTGCCTAGTGGTATATTCAGAAATCCTAGGTAAAGCAAAGAAAAAAATAATTTGAAACAGAGAAACAAAGAAACAAGGTAGCAGCCAACACTGAATAGCTGTACTGTACACGTGCTTTCATATTTTATCATCAAAGCTGTACAGACAAACCCCATAACCATACTTATGGTCTATCTAAGGATCATTAAATGGCAATGGCATCAATCTATCAGGACATCAAACCTTCATTTTAATTTGAAATCACAAATGTATATGTGAAGTCTAAATACATGACATAAAGACTCCTTTGTTTTTAGCCTAAAACATTGCAAGTTCAATCAGGCTAGGCTATTATTGCATTTCCTTTTTGCAAGTGCCAAATGTGTTTGCCAGTTCTAAAGATGACTGCCCAAGAGTACCATTTAAATGAATTTAAAGGTCATCGTGTGAGAAAGAAAAGAAACTATTTATCCCCTCATAAGTCAGAAGAATACTGTCTGCACAGAGAGCACTAGCAGCAACTCCCTTCCGTGAAAAAAAAGTAATTGTGTACTTCTATAATAATTGAAGCCTTTTAACCTTTTAGTGTAAGTAGTGATTCAATCAGTTTTAGTTGTTTCCCCCCGACGGGTCTATTATGTAACATGGTGCCATCATCTCACTTTCCGAATCCCAGAAGGCTTGTAAATTCAGGGGCCTGGAAGAGACACAAATGCTTGTTCAAACTGTTCTGAACTAACAAGCTTGTTTCTGCTTTGATTTACAATAAATTGTATAATAATCAAGTCAAATTGAGAATCCTGTTTACTGCATTTAATGCCATTGTATAATCTAGCTGACTAAAGCCCCCCATACACCTTTAGATCACTCCATACAATTTCCTTTAGATCTACCAACAACTATGTAGTATAATGGCCTCCCTGATAGAATACATAGAGATTGGAAGGTTGAGAAAACTCCTCATATTACATGGTTTTGGTAGAAGAAAAGTTGATTGTACAGAAATTGTATGGTAAGATTGTAAGGTGTATGGAGGCCTTTACAGTATGGAAGTATCTGTTCATACTTCCATTGGCGGGGGGATCCCAACGGATCACATACACTTTACCTTCTAAACAGATGCTGTGTTCTCACGGCACGATGCAGGGGTTAACATAGTGCAGCACATTAACCCCTGAACAGAGCACCCCGCTGAGCAGGTAAAGTGTATGTGATGCATCGGTATCCCCACCAAGCGCTAGCGTAGGGGGTCCCGACGGATGTGGAGACCAAGGCCAATTGGCATGCATGCATGTGTGATAATGAACATGGCCAACATATGTTGAATATAGTGAATGGCACACAGGTTTCCTTTGACAACCCTATGCCCTTGCACACGAAGTGCGTTGCTTGATGCAGATGGCAAGTGTATAAGAGCTCTCACATAAGCCAGAACTCTGAAAGTGCTTAGTTCTGATGACATTCTGTTCCATAAGCACTGGACATCTCCATGGCTCTGTCTCATCAGTATCAAGAGTCAGGGCTAGATGCTGTTTTTTTTTTTTAGCAAATAAGGCAAAGAAAGCTTTTCCATCTTGAGGGACACAACTTGATTGTTAAAACTTTTCTCCAAGAGGAACTAAGCTGCTTATGTGAGGTAAAGTCCATTTTTTTTTATAATAAATTCTTTATTATTTCTTTAGAAAGACAATACACATAAAAACCCTATACACATCATCCATATTACATTCCATAGTCCTTAATACACTTGATTATTCATCCTATCCAATCAAAATCCCTCATATGCCACATACCCCCCCATCTCCTCTCCCAGACCCACACCGCCGCAGGTCAGGTCACCCTCCGGTGTGGATGTAATCATCCCACTGATCCCATTCCGCACGGAATGCCTCATATTTATCGTTTATACGTGCAGTCAGATATTCCATGGTTCTTACCTCACTAACCCTGTTAAAGAATTCCCTACGGGTTGGGGGTATGGGTGACTTCCATTTTGCCGCTATTGCACAGCGGGCTGCTGTCAGAATGTGCACTACTATTCTCCTTTGTTGCCTGCTCAGATGTTTCGGTGAGGCCCCCATCACATGGGTTTCTATACTGAGTGGTATCTTTTCTTGGGTTACAGATTCTATCATTTGGTTTACCTCATTCCAATACTCTTCTAACTCTACACATCCCCAATATATATGTTCCAATGTTCCCTCCCCTACCCCGCATCTCCAGCATCTATCCATCACCTTGGGGTATATTTTATGCAGTTTCTCTGGGATATAATACCAATGGTAGAGTATTTTATAAATATTTTCACGATGCGTTATTGAGATTGAGGTTCTCTTAGCATTCTCCCAGATTTAATTCCATTCTTGTGTTGTTATTTCTCTACCCAGTATCTTCTCCCACCTACCGATGTATGAGGGCCTCCATTCCCCATTCTCTTCTAAGCACCTGTATAGAGCGGCAACAAATCCTTTTAAGTTATTCTTTTGAGTGCATACCTGCTCGAAGTACGTAACATCCCGCAAAGGCTCCACTCCCAGCCTGCCCCTGAGGTAGTGACACACCTGAATATATGCATATCGTTCCCCCTCGGGAAGGGTCCTTTTAACTCTAAATACCTCGTATGTAGCTACTCGCCCCTCGGCTGAGACCATATTCCCCAGCGTCCTAACACCGGCCTCTTCCCAGATTTTTTTCTTGTTTTCAGACCAGGAGACTGGTATTGCCCTGTTGGGATAGATCGGCTCCAGTCGAGAGACTCTGTGGGTCAACCCATACCTACGTATATCTATTTTGATTCCATATTTTTTTTGTATGTTCTATCGTTTCGATTGTATCCAATGATTTGTACATATCTGTTTGACCCCATATAAATTCTTGTAGGCTCTCCATTCCCAGGATATCTTTTTCCAATTGTACCCATCTGGGGGGATCCTCTTCTTGTAGCCATACCCCCAGGGGCCTCAGTTGGGCTGCTATATAATACTTTTTAAAGTCTGGGACTCCTAAACCCCCTTTATGTTTTTGTCTGCACATGAGTTTGGCCGATAACCTATGTGTTTTAAAGGCCCATATGTATTCTAATATTATTTGTTGTATGTTCTGCAACTTTTTCCACGGGACCTTAACCGGGAGGGTACCAAATAAAGGGTATTGCCTCAGTTTTATCAATATTGTTTTTATAACCTGAAACCAGGCCATAATACTCTAGGGTTTTCATTAGGGGTGGAATTGAAGTAATTGACTGTGCTATACTCAGCAACACATCGTCTGCAAATAAAGAGATTTTATATACTCGGTCTCCTACTGTAATACCCTTGATATCCATATTATTCCTGTTTTCACTGAGGCGGATGGTGCTGAGTACAGGGCACTTATTGCTGTTAGGTATTCCTTTATTGCAAATTGTTTGAGAGTCTCTATTAGGAAGGGCCAGCTAAGCCTATCAAAGGCTTTTTCGGCATCCAGACTCAGCACCACCACCCCAGTTGCTCTTTTATTAATCACTTCTATGATATCAACAATTCTCCTCGTGTTATCTCCTGTTAACCTTCCGGGAACAAACCCTGTCTGGTCATGATGAATTAGATCTGGTACATATGGTAGTATTCTATTTGCTAATATCTTAGCATATACCTTTATATCAGTGTTTAGCAGTGCAATTGGCCGATAACTTTTACAATCTGTCGGGTCTTTACCGGGTTTTAGAAAGATCGATATAAATGAGTGATTCATCTGATCGGGGATATCTCCCCCGTGCATAAATTCTTTAATAATTCAGTCAAATAAGGGGCTAAGATTTCTGCGTACTCCTTGTAATAAGAGTAGGTGAGGCCATCTGGGCCAGGTGCTTTATTTTTTGGGAGCTCCCTGATGGTGGCCAGAACTTCCTCAACCGTGATGTTTCTGTTTAAATCATTAGCCTGTAGTTCCGTCAGTCTCGGAAGTTCGGCCTCCGCCAGAAAGCTCCTTATTTTTTCTTTTATCTTGTCTATTTTCTTTTGGTAAAGTGCTACACTTGTATACAGCATTTTGTAATAGTCTTCAAAGATTTTTAATATTCCCTTGGGGTCTACTATTTGTATTCCTGCTTTGTTTTTTATTGCCGATGGGACCCCTTCGGCTTTCTTACTTTTTAATCTATTTGCTAGTAATTTGTCGGCCTTATTGCTTTTTTCGTAATATAGTTGTTTAGTATATAGGAGCTTACGTTCCACTATTTCTATTGCATCTTGTTTGAGTTCAGACCTAATTTCTATTATTCTTTTTAATGTTTGAGGGAGGAGGATTGAACTAGTTCCTGTTCTAACTTGATTAATTTTCTTTTATTATCCTCATTCTCCTTCTCCTTGTGTTTCTTTTTTGCTGCCATAAGTGATATACACTGTCCCCTTAGTACCACCTTATGTGCTTCCCATACTACCCCTTGGGATGATGCCGTTCCCTCATTTATCGTGAAGTATTCCTTCAGTGCTTTTTCTATATGTGATCTACTCTCTCTATCTCTTATTAAATCATCATTAAATCTCCATTGATTACGCCTGTGTACACCAGTGTCAAATGATAACACTAACCAAATCGGCGCGTGATCCGACCATGTGATTTGGCCGATTTTGGTCTGAATTATGTTTTTAACTGTTTCTAAATTTCCCACCCAGTGATCTATTCTCCTGTGTGTCTTGTGGGGGTTCGAGTAGAACGTAAACTGTCGTAAAGTCCATTTTAAGACTATCATGATTTCCTAATTAATTATTGCTGCATGCCAAAAACTTGTGTAACAAGTAAAATAAGGTAAACTGTAAATGCGTTTACACATTTTATAAGTGATTTATTATTAAATATTGCTCTGCAGGTTCAGAACTGTGCAGCCTTAGCACAAGGAAGTACTAGTAGTGTACTAGTTTGGTTGTTGAGCTTTGCTGTTGGCAACACTAAAGCTGGGCATACACGGCTCTATTTTCCATTCAATTGATTTAAAAAAACAAACGTTTTGGAAAACATAATGTGATCGATTCACAACTGATCGATTCAATTCCTTATTTCTGTGCTGATGCTTTATAGTACCGTTGGATACAAATTAATCGAACTACCCAGAAAACTCTTCAGATACTTGTACTGAAACTTACCAACATGTCTGATCACTGCTTTACATGTCTTAGATTTTTATAACTTTTGGTCAATGGATTCAGTTGAATTTTTAAGTTAATTGAACAGAAAAAAGTAACCGTGTATGGCCACCTTAAGACTATGTTAATGGTTTTAACTTTATAAAGGGAAAATAATACTGTTTGTTGGTAGTGTTTAAGTGCATGTTCCAAATATTACTGAAGCATGACACTTCCATCTCTATTCTGTTCTAACAGTACTTACAGAATTTCATCCGTGGACAGCAGATAGCACACAGTTCGGTATGCATGAAACAGCTGAATCGAGTTTTGGCTAATGGAGTCCGTTCAGAGCCCCCCAGCTGGCTAGAGCTCCAGGTATTTGTTGTATAGCTGATGACCTGCATTCATGCAATTGCAGCCCATAGTTAAATTTTCTAGCCTGGTCTCTTTTCTTGTATAAATGTGTGCATTTAATGTACATTTCTGATAGTTACATTGTGGTGTTGAATGGCCCAACTCTGAAAGGATGATTATTGCCTAATTTTTTTGTGTCCATATAGAACTTTATATTTATTGTGTAACCCTAAGGGCTTGTCCCCACTCTGGCGGGTGGCCGTGGCAGGCTGCTTACATTATTTTAAGTGGGCTTGTCCCCACTTGAGCAGCTGGCAGTTCCTGCGTTTTTGACCAGAAGTTGTGGGCGGCGGCCACACGTGAACTAGTGGCAAAATGCGAGCGGTCGACCACCCAAAGTGGGGACAAGCTCCTAGTGTGTTACACTACACTGAACTGCCACACAATTCCACCTGCATGCCCAAAATGTAGCCAAGTAAAGGCCCATATACACCTTACAATCTTTCCATACACTTTCTGTACAATCAAATTTTGTTCTACTAAAATCATGTAATAGAAGGAGCTTTCTAATCTTTGCAATCACTATGTTCTATCTATAAAACATTATGCTTATGCTACTGAAATTATATCATGCATTTCTTTTACATGCTCTGGCTCCCCTCCACAACTGATAATGTTGGCACATGCTCCAAAATCTGATAAGATTCAAATTGATCAATTCACCTATAAAAGCATAAGTACAGTCAATTGTAATCTTCCTACCAGACCAATCTTATGCCTGATTTCCATCACTTTTGGTTGATCAAATCAGTAAAAAGCACAGCTGATGGAGCAACAAAAATGTACCTGTGTATGGCCAGCATTATGTAAACTGTAGGAATCTACTCTTAGTAAATCTATTTTATATTTTAGTATATTTTACTAAAGTTAGTAGCAGATTTTTCATACAGGAGTCATATCCATCCTGTATCTGAATAAATGAAATATTCTTATTAAACACTTTGTTCTTTACATAGTGAAATGTACTGACACCAAAATCACACAATTATCAATGGAAATCAAATTTATCAACCCATGGAGGTCTGGATTTGGAGTCACACTCAAAATTAAAGTGGAAACAAACACTACAGGCAGATCAAACTTTGATGTAATGTCCTTAAAATAAGTCAAAATAAAGCTCAGTAGTGTGTGTGGCCTCCACGTGCCTGTATGACCTCCCTACAACGCCTGGGCATGCTCCTGATGGGGTGGTGGATGGTCTCCTGAGGGATCTCCTCCTACACCTGGACTAAAGCATCCCCCAACTCCTGGACAGTCTGTGGTGCAAAGTGGCGTTGGTGGATGGAGCAAACCATGATCACAACAGCATGTAACATTGATTGTCCTAAGTGGACAGTTTGATTTCACAGAAGTGTGATTGAATTACATTGTGTTGTTTAAAGCCCCCCATAGACGGGCAGACTCCCGGCCATAGTTGTAGCAGACCAACCTGCGTGAGCGCTCCCGCCGATCACATCAAGGTTGGTCTGCCGCAACTATGTGGGAGCCCACCTTGAATTATGTAGAAAAAAAAGCCAGCAAGTCGGGTGGCACACGGATCCGACCTGCCGGTTCTTTTTCTCTACAACTGCGAGGCAGAACAGCTGCAGCTTGTAAACAGGGAGGGGGAGTCTCCTCCCCCTCCCTGTTATTGGCTAGTCGGACGGCAGTCCTGTGTGTCAGTGGAAGACACAGGATTGCTGTCCAACATGTAACAGACTGATTACAGCGTGGTGACGTCACCACGCTCTAATCAGTCTGCTAAAGGTCTGCCATAGATCGAGGTGTCTATGGCAGGCTTAAGTGTACCCTTTATTTTTTTTGAGCAGTGTAGTTTCTTTGGTGAATCTGATTTACAACAGAACCTAGGCTAGGTACTAAAGGATGTCATTCTTTTATAGATGGGTTTACAATGCTTCACTTGTTATGATTTTGTTTTTTGCTTATGGTAAATTCTTTTTTATTATCTTTTTGTACTGAACAGCAAATGAAGGGAGCAGCATCTCTAGAAGTACCCATCAAAATCATGAATGGAGAAACTGTAGTCATCCAAGCAGATTCTGCAACCAATGCCAAGGAGGTCTGCAGGAGCATATCCCAGAAGCTAAAGCTGATAGATACGTTCGGATTCTCCATTTACATATCAATTCATAACAAGGTGATGGAAACTCTTTAGTATCATACAAATGTATGACTGTTACACTGAACACATGTAGTCTATGCTGAATATGCAGATTATCACATATAAACACATTTATTTTAGTATATGATAGGCTTTTTAATAGTTAAAGACCAACTTTAACTTTTTTTCATTTTCAGAACTGTTTTCTGTAACTAAAGCCTCTGCCATGTTTAATGTGACCTGTAACCTGTTGAAAAACAAATGTTTCTAACAATTTCCCAGCTTTTCAGTAGACTGCAAAGCATTACCTGTAATTTCACAGAGCGATAGACTGACAAGAGAAATTGTAAGTATGTTCCAGCTGGGTGTGCGGGGCTGAAGCATACTGCAATTTGGTGTTCAGTAGTAGAAAAGCCACTTCTCAGAGCCTACAGACTTTGTTGTAATTTGAAGAGACTTACTTTACACTTTATTCACTCTGGTAGAGGTGAGTCTTTGACTGTCACAGCAGCAAGTTTATATGTCGAACGATTCTTATATGCAGTATAGTGAGTATGCATGTTGCCAGTGTAAAGTTAGTTTCTATATGTTAGCCTCCAGGCTTTGAGAAGTGGCTGTATTCTTAGTGAATACCAATACTCTATTCTCCAAAACGGCTGAAATACGCTTTTGCCCTTACCCTGTCAGGAGTTTTCCACCGTGGAAGAGATGGTGTATAAAACAAACACCCAGTGCAATTTTTTTCATTGATGATGATATAATAATAATTTAATAAAAAGTAATTTTTACATATATTGTATATGACACACATACCATTTCCCTTTAATTGGGGGGGGGGTTGTTTGTCTTTTAGACAACCTGGCCACCCTGACTAGTTTTCATTTTGTCTTTTCATAACTTCTTGGGACACATCCTTGTTCTTTGCATTGTCACTGTTATCTCATGTACCATGGTATATTCAATGCAGTGGGATTTGGTTTTTACCATAAGGGCTTGTTTTCACTGTGTTTTTCTCCATGTTGGAAGTGCAATCAACATTAGAAAAAAAGGCAGGATACCCCCATTCTAGTGAATGGGACAATGTCCATTTCCATTGTCATTGCAGGGGACAGTGACATAATCTCCAGCATTAAACAGCGTTTTTTTCACGCCTTCAGTATATAAATAGGATGGTATTGTAACACGACCTAAACTGGGCAAACTGCGGGCATTTGTTCTGTGTTTCACTTTTTCCCTGCATCTTTTCCCTCTTCATATCCCTGGCATCATCATAGATGTAAGAAGCAAAACAGACATTGCCTCCTTAAGCAAACCTACCCCAAACTACACTTGGGGTACTGCCAAAGAGGTTAGAATGTGTTTCAACAATGTATTAGTTTAAGGTTGGGCACACATATGCAACCAGCTTATTGTACATTATTTATATATTTTCCCTTATTTTACCTTTCATTAGATCACATGAAAGGTCTTGTAATCATTTATTGTGGTCTTATTAACAGTGTGTACACTTGTCTATTCACTGTAGCTGTAACCTTTACCAAAACAATATTACTGATTCTTTCTAAATTATCTTTTTTAAGCTTCTGTTTTACAAACTCACTTTTCCTGCACCAGTATGCTCTGTGTCAAGAATTGAGGACTCATTTAATGTTCAGTTCACAAAAAGCACAAACAGGGATGCTGCAAATTAGTCAAAACTGGTTTCATTTATTTCCTGTAGTTTTCATTTTTTAGAGGTTTGTATTTACACAAGTATATGACTTTACTGTGATTTGTCTCTGTGTTTCAGGTTTGGTCACTGGGGAGTGGCTCAGAGCACCTGATGGATGGTATCTCTCAGTGTGAGCAGATTGCCAGAGACCAGGGCGACCAAGAGAAACATGCACCTTGGCGCTTGTTTTTCCGTAAGGAGATATTCACGCCATGGCATAATTCCTCAGATGACCCTGTGAGCTCCGACCTAATCTATAACCAGGTCATACGTGGCCTATGTTTTGGAGAATATGGCTGTGAGAAGGTAGGCCCTGCTTAAATTACATACAAGGTTTGTTCTCAAGTTGAATTTGAATTTATGTTGGATCAGGTACACTGCAGTGGTGGCCAACTGAGTTAATATGGAGGGCCACAAGTTCGACCCTCCGCATCAACAAAGGCTGCACAAAACAATTTCATCCTATACTGAGTGGTATAAGCATTTTTAAATGAATAAATGACAGCAGGCAGAGCTAGAAGGCATTATTTTTAAAACACAAAACTTGTTTTAAATGATCCTTCAAGCATTAGGTAGCACTGTAGTATGGTAATGCCTATTTTGTGTCATATACATCGTCAAAGGTTATGTGCTTCATAGATCTCATTACACAATCGCCCCCCGTTCATTGGTGGAATAGTAGGAGCACTCACCAGTCCGCTAATCCCCGGCCAACACTAGAGGAGAAGAGGAGAGGCAAGGGACTTGCTCAGGCACCATCTGGGTTGCTGATTGGCTTTTACATAAGCCTATCACATAAGTTTATCGCCTCCCTTCCTCTTCTCACTCTAAGAAGTTCCTGGACGAGGACCTGTCAGCTATGGATTGGCGGACAGGCGAGTTCCTATGCCTTATGCAATAACAGTTAGGTTTCAGGGGCTACAAGTTAATTGTATGAAGAAAAAAATACAGTATAAAATACATATTTTAACACTTTTGCTAATTTAGAAAGGCTCTTTTTACAGAGATTGATCAACATAGCCAGTGTTCCATCATTTGCTTAAGCTGGCCATACCACTTCAGATCTCTGTCAGATATCTTTTAGATCTACCAACAACTATGTAGTGCCGGGTCCTCTGCGATTGAACACAGGTAGACTTGATGGTTTAGAAAGTCCCTCATATTACATGGTTTTGGTAAAACAAAAGGAGATCTATAGGAAATCTGACAGAGAAATATAAAGGTGTATGGGGGACCTTAGTTAATGGTCCCGCCCTTTAAACTGAGTTGTCAAACCAAATCCCCTAAAAAACAGACAGATAAAAAATAACTACAGCATCTAGTCTAGTCACATTTGGTACACTACACAATGGTAAAAAGTTTAACATGCAGACTGAAACAAAAAAAGTATGTATAAAGCTGGGCATATTCCTGCCAGATTCGACAGCAGATCCGCCACCATGCGTGTTCCTGCAATCGATCAGTGGTCGGGTCGGCAGAGAATCGGGTGCGCCCCCTGATCATATTGACCAAGAATCTGCAAACGAAAGAAAGAAAAAAGGAGAGGGTTGTCTATTTCCGGGGGGTCCCGTGTCCAGATTTAACAATCCTCATTTCCCTGCTCAAGCAGGGACTGGGGGACTTTAAAGGTCAGCTCTTATACAGTAATAGTAATCCAGTAGGTAAATGTGGGTAAGTATATCATACAAGAAAAAATATCAATCAGAATAATAAAAAATATATTAAGAACAAATCTTCTGTAGATTTAATGTCTGTAAAGCACATGTATGTAATACAAAACGCATGCTGAACTGGTATGGATACAGGATAGGAAGGTCCCATTAATGGATCGTTAAGTGGAATAGCCCCTAGATCTGCGCACAGTGATCCGACATGCCGGTAAGAGCCGATTCAGAGCCGATCCCATTAGTCCGGATGGGGATGGCAGGGCAGTCAAAAACGGCCCCTCTATGCCCAGCTTTACTCAGAAACGCATTAAAATTTTAAAACACTGAATTGATTTTTATGATTTATTGATTATTATGGAGGATGCTATCCTCTAAGGTTAAGCTCTTCCCAGGTCAAAATGTGCCTTTTTTGCGTACATTTTTAGCAATGTTTGTGCTATATAGAATTTAGAAACATTTTGGATCCATATGCTGAAGTGTTGCTGAATATGTTGGTTTGACCAGTGGATTGAATTGTTTATTTTGAAATTGAGATGATTTCTTAAACTTATTTTTTAAATATTTAGGAAAAAGTTACATGAATAAATCAATCTCCGATTTAAACTTCCCTCCAAATGGCATCAATCTTATTACTGGCAGACTCAGAATGGCTCTTTTGTCATTGTTTTAATAATCTTTTTGCATAGTCAATGGTGGGTGGGATACGCTAACTTTTTTTCTCAGGTTTCTAGGGCACCTCATTCTGGGTTTGGGGGAAAAAAATGTATTCCATAAAAGTTTTGTTTAATATTAAATTAAAAACATCAAGTATATGCTTTGAATTGTATGAAGCAAAAAAATATAGTATGTACATTGTTCTGTAATTGCTTTGAAGATCATTAAGTATTAGAGTGCATTAGATTAGATACATTCTGGGTATTCACAATGGATACCAGGATACAATATGATGTTTACTTTAAATAAAATGTGCTGAAGAAAGGAACATTTTGTTAAAAGGTTTACTAACTATACAAAACACCTTCCTATCGTTCTAATGCTATTTCTTATTAACTCTGCTTTCTCTTGTAGGAAGAGGACACAGCAGAGCTGTTGTGCAAACACTATTATATTAAGTATGGGGGGATACTGAAGGATGAATTCATACAGACTGCTGTGAAAGACTGCATACCATCAAAGCAGCTGGCCACTAAAGGCAGTCAATGGGCAAATTTGTTAAAAGAAAGGCATGCTAAGGTAATACTCTTGGAAGTAACTGTTGTTAATTATATTATTATGATCTTGTATTAATATAGCGCAACATATTACACAGCGCTTTACATCACATATATAGTCATATCACTAACTGTCTCTCAGAGGAGCTCACAGTCTAATGTCCCTACCATAGTCATGTATATGTAACTAACACAGTCATATATTGGTAGGTATGTTTATACCAATAAGCCATCAAGTTTAAATGTGGGTAAACAAAATTAAAATTTTGAATATCTTAAATGTTACTCAATTATATCAAGACAGGGAGGTTTAATATTTTAAGGCCTCCTGATTTGTGACAACTGTGCAACTGCAAGAAGCTATAAAAAAAATTAATTCTTTATAGGTTCCCTCATCATTTTCAGAGTATTTAAGACAAAACTGCAGGGAATACAGTAGTACTCAGAAGTAGAGATCAATAATGATACAGAACTTTTTTACATAAGTATGGAATTGTGTGCAAATTATATGTAGACAAAAACTGAGCCAATCAAGTCAATCTTCTCTGTGTAACTGGCTCAATTTTAGTCTACATATAATGTCCATGCTTATGTAAAATATTCAGTCAATCAGTTTTTTTAGCATATACATTTTTATAAATTTTCTTTAAACAAGTAAATAACAATCAACATACTCTTTTGTGGAGAGCTCCATTTCAGGAGGTGCAAATATTCAGAGTTACATTGTTCCGGTCCACCAATGTCCTTAGTTCCATGGGTTCATAGCTGTAACCATAGTTAGGCAAAGAGTCCTTACTAGACGTGGTCACCAGTCATATCGTAGACGGGACATTGCAAAAGGTATGTCCAGTCAACAAGTTTTAATCATCTCATTAAATATCTATACATAGAAATAGATTGAGGCCAAATAGGATCTTACACAGTTTGTTATGGTCCCTGCAACACCCATATGTGTAAAAACAATTTAAACATGAAAACTGTTTTATCTTTATTTACATCTTCTAGATTACTTCTTTTGCTGTATCACTTTCTTAATTGGCTGTAAACATTCGGATTTCCTCATATTCTCTATATAACCCAATAGGTTGTAGGCTTGCTTTTATGTGCATGTGGAGACATGTCCCCTCCAGGCAATGAGAAACATTTGGGGAACCCAAAAAGTTATGAACACTGTAGTGGAAAATGGCAGATTTGACAACATTTTATTAACATGGAGAGGGGTTGAAAGAGTTATAACGTTATAGAAAACCTGTGTCGATTCAGTTTAAGTATAATAAAACTATTGCAGGTGTCTGGTCCATGTAACAAACAAAGTACAAGGGTACAGTGTACTAAGGTTACAGCCATAAAACATAGGTCTGATGTAGGTAACAGTAATATTCTACTGGCTAGGTATATGTAACTGACCGGTGTATGTAAAGGAATAAGTGCTTTGGAGCAGTAGCTGTATCCCTTTCTGCTGTTCCTCTGGGTCAAGAAAAGGTCAGGCTGGGTTAAGTTCCTGACCTGGGAGTGCTTATGGAATCACAGACCAAACCACAGTTTTGCTAAACATAGTAGAACTGCCTAGGTTGCCTTGGGGTAATCCGGTTAGGTTAATACTGTAGTAAAATCTATCTTCTACTTTAATTGCAAATGGAATATTTTGCCTCATAAATGTTACAGTCATAAACCCATAGTCCCAGATTCTGAAAACAAAACTAATGACTAATAATGTTGTTTATATATATATATATATTTTTTTTTTTTTTTTGTATTTACCAGTTGTATCTGTGAGGGTCTTCCTGTTCTATGAGAGGATTATGTACGTGTTTATTATCCTGCATTTTTTATTAATATACTGTGTGTTGGTTGTGGGAAAAAGTAAATATTCATAAAAACTTGTTAAAACATATTGCATTTTAACGAAAGCAATTTTTGTAATTAATAATATGGAATAAAGTAATGTTTGAATGGTGAATGGCTTGAAGCACAGCTGATTTAATATATAATGACTATTTCATTACAATTTTAATGTATCAGTCAAAGTCAGTATGTTCTTGCCTTCTCCAATTTCGGGTACCCAAGAATTGGCTCTGTCTGTCATCAGATATTCAAAAAGGTTTTGGCTTCATTTGATCTTGCCTATTACCTGTGTTACACAACTTAATTTTAGCCTCATACCTCTGAAATATTTGTCATTGTCAGAACATGATTAAAAAAAGTACTTTCTCTGTAGGAATGTGTACTGCCTATAATATATTGGCAATAATCTGTTGGTTTTCTAACATATGTATGTATTCGTGTTTTAGGCTCAGTATGTTACAGATAATATTCCCGTACCAAAGGTTAAAGAGACAATAGTGGATTACTCATGGATGCAGTGGCCTCTGTTATTTTCAAAGTTCTTTGAAGCTTCAAAGTTTTCAGGTATTATAGACCACTTTTATTGCCAATCACTAATATACCTGTCATCTGCCTTGTCATGTTTATTTATTTCCAACACCTTTTGCAGGACCTAGTATCAACAGAAACCATTTCATTGTTGCAATTAATTGGAAGGGCGTGAGTTTTCTAGATGAAAATGAGAAGAAGCTGCTGGACCTTTCTTTTCCTGAACTAATTGGCATCCATACTAAAAGGTGAATATAGCATAGATTGTATATGTTATTGTATTGTATATGGTATTAAAAATATGCTATCAAATTGTTTAAAAAATTTTAAGCCCCCCATACACCTTTAGATTCCTCCATACAATTTCCATCAGACCTACCAACAACTATGTAGTAAAGTGATCTCCCTGATAGAATACATAGTGATTGGAAGGTGTAGAAAGGTCCTCATATTACATGGTTTTGGTAGAAGAAAAGTTGGTTGTACAGAAATTGCATGGTAATTGTATGTGATGTATGGGGGGCTTAAGAAATGCCACCCAGAAATCTTGTAGTCACAGAACACAGTGCTGGCTGCAATCCAAAATCAGTCCTTTCTTCAGCATGGTAGGGACACTAAGAAAAAAACATACATGTTTCAACCAAAAGTGCCTTAATCACAGCTAGCTGCTAATCAATTTTGAAAAGAATTAGTTGATATTCTTATAACAAACATTAAGAGCTTGTGTCCACTGTGGCGAAAACACAAACACAGACACATTACGTCCCATTCATTTGAAGGGATGGTATCCACCTTCGCATTGTCCAAATGGTGCACCCACGCAGCATTGTTTGTGAGGCCCTGCATTATGTTGTCATTGTGGTAACTCAAAGACATGCATTCCCACTGCGGACATGGCCAATCTGCTCGCAATTCGTTGGTGGGACGTCAAAGACAGCACATGCCGACATGTCCATGGCACTCTGTGCCCTGCAGTATGCACAAGTCCTTTAGCTATCTGTGGAAATTTTTGGGGAAATCACAAGAAGTATCTTCTAACTCTGTTTTAGGGCTGCAAAACAGTTTGGTCAGTGCTGCGTTTTAAATACAGTTCGTGGAGAACAATTTGTCCTAACAACACAGAACAGTGAAGAAATCTCCAAGTTGCTTTTTTACTTTGTGGATGGCCTTAAGACCAGATCTTTATATGCTGTGGCTCTGCAGGACAGTTCCAATACAGCAACAGGGTACAACAACAAAACAGGTATGAGCTGATGACCCTGCTTTTCAGACACGTAGAACAATAAAGTAAGATACAATAAATTCGACCAGTTCAGTCATCACAGATCAATTCGTTGCATGTATTTGGAAATCTCTATCAAGGTTGCCACTGAGCTTATTTCAGCTCCAACTCCTCAAATGGCTGGTGCTATTGCTTATCACATGCGCAGTTATATAGCAACTATATAGAAACTGCAAATATAAACTGACACTGAGATGATATCTTCCTCTGCTGTGAAGGATAGAATACTTTAAAGCCAAGGTGCCGAACCGGCTGCTTTTTGGGCATTCTTCAGTGCCCCCACCCCCCAGACTGTCACTGCACATTGTAATCTCGGTTTATTACACTGGGCTGAATAAAAAAAGCACATAATTATATACACATGACACAAAATGTGCATTACCACACTACAGTGTTCCCTAATGCTTGAAGTATAACTTAAAACAAGTTTTGTTATTAAAAAATAAAAAATAATGCATGCTGTATTTTTTTCATTATAAAATGCTTATACAAGTCAGTATAGTTTCAAAATATTATGTGCGGCCCTTTAGTGATGCAGAGGGGCAACATTTGTGGCCCTCCATATCAACTCACCACTGCTTTAACCTCATGAGCGTTTTGGGCCTCCTATGCACTTCCCGGGCAATCGCGGCGGAGTACAATGTACTCCACCGTGATTCCCCACTGTCCTCCCGGCTCACTACACACCGCCAAGTGTCAATTAGTTGCCGGCGTTGTGTGCGGGGGGAAAGCGATGCTGCCTCAATTAACATGGAGGTCTTTTTTAAACAAAAACACAATTTTTCCTTGTTCAGGTATTTTGTACAAACATGATTATAATTAAAATCTGCTCTGTTGTATTGTTATCAAAATTAACACATATAGGTAATTATTTCCTTTTTTTTCTCAGACGATCTTGAGCTTTTGAGTTTTCGCAGTGGAGATCTGCTGTTGCTTAACAGGAGTCCAGAATTCCAGTCAGGTCGCAACTGGGCTTATGCCAAGAATGAGAGAACCGGTAATAGTGGAGCCGTGCCTTTGGATGCCATCCATATTGTACCAAGCCTTAGTAAACCTACCCCTGAAATGATAGTAAGCTTCTGTACAACTTTTTTTCTCTTACAATATCTTTATTAAGTATTTTAAGTAAAAACAGTTTTTTTAAAAAGCGAGCCACGTGTTAGGAGGTTAAGGGATGCATTGCGTTAACACATCTGCCTTAACACAGGGGTTGCATTAGGACACGTTGGGACATGCGTCAATGATGCATTATTGACACATCCAAGTTTTTTTATTTCTTCCCTCTTGACTGATGTGTCAACACATACCCAAGGGTTTTTGACGCATTCATTGCAAACTATATGGCTGCGTTAATGCACCCATACCTGCGTTGGGTTGCGTTGCATTAATGTCTACAGAAGGCTTTGCATTCACATTAACACAACTCAACCCAACTCAGGCAATCAAGGCATGTGTGTACTAGTACATTGATTTACAAGGGATGTGTTAACATCCCTGTGTTTAAACCAATGTCCAAGGCAAGGAAATTAACACCGTCTGAACATAGCCTTAAAGAACAAATCCAAGGTGACCATATAAGCAAAAACTTAGCATAGGGAGTCATTGAGAATAGTGCTTTTCAAAAATCAAAAATTCCCATCTGGCATCTTTTGACTTCCACAGACTGAAACACAGGACTCTTCCGGGAGTTTGTAATATTGAGTCTGGTGATAAAAAAAAAACTGTACAATGGTCAGAAAGTAGTTTTTTTTAAGTTTATAGGCCTTACAAAGATTTTACAAAGTGACTAGGTGAACATGGGACAAATGGAACAAGCTAAATTTCAACTGAATGGGGCATACATACAGTATGAATAGCATTTTCACAATATATTTGCCTTAAGTATCAATTGGTGAACCTTTTAAGGTGCCTGTACCCTACACATTCATGTAAAAATATTAGATATTAGATTCTATGAAAACCGTAAATCAAATGTAAATATTTTTAAAATAAAGCAATTCTAGATCAACCATACTGATGAATCAGAAATTCCCCTGTTTTCAGTGCCAAAAGCAATACAAAAATGTAACCAACCAGTGGCTCTAATGAGATCTAGATTTCTGTACCAAAAGAGGTAATATAGTAAATAACTCAGATAGTAAATTAAGAATTGAATTTCTAGAATAAAATACTGAAACCTACAGCCTGAGTCCAGCTCCGAATGACCGATTTCAGTAATATTTTTTCAACCCGTAATGGACTCTGGAATACCGTCAAGGAGGTTCAAATACAGCAGGGACAACCAGGGCTTTTGACTGGTAAATGTTAAGTAGAGCTTCTTGCAACTCTATGGATAGCACTGGTCAATAGATGCAAATTGGCATCTATGTAAATGATTATCAAGGTCATTAACGTTGTGGACCCCTTGACCAAGCAAACCAGATATATAGAAAATAATCAACACGCATTTTGTTCATTGGAATAAGTGCTTATGAGTCTGGGTACTCTGTTGTCACCACCTGACCAATCCAGCAATTAGATGATTAAGCTTTCTGTCTATGATCTGATATTTTTAAACCAAGGTTGGGGTGCCTGACACAGGCATGATAATGCAGATAATGATTTATTTAGTTACATTTTGGTACTTTGATAGGATGCCAGTTGATGTGTGTCAGACCTTTGTTATACTCACTAGTGAACTATATAGAGGTATGTAGAATAAATAGTACAATATAACTTAAACAAACGAATTTTGCGATGTTTTACATATTCTGTTATAGAATAGAGAATTCTATATATTTTTCTTATGAACAACCTGTTTGTCTGTTTCAGCGATTGATTGCAATGTCTCCAGAACAGCGCAAATCAGAATTTGTTAATACTCAGTTTGATGATTCTGGTGAACAAGAAGATGTAAAACCATACACTCTGGAGGAATTCGCTATGCAGTATTTCAGGTATAACAGTATAATGACAAGTAAAAAATACATAATGATATCATAATTCCTTACTTGACAGTAATTCATTTGGTGCTTATAATATGTGTGCTTTGCAGGCCTCCAGAGCCTGAGTCTGTTTCCAGGGCCTTTCTCCAGAGAACGCGAAGTAAGGCTCAGCTTTGGGCCTACTCTAGAGAGCCCCTCAGACAACCTCTACTCATGAAGCTATGCAATATGCCTGATCTACGGGACTATGCATGTCAAGCTTTCACGGATATCCTTTTGCACACTGGAATGTTACTAGTATAAAGTAAATAACCTAAATAAAGAGATCAGTTGAACTTTTTTTTTTTTTTTTAAAGAAAGCAACATAAAAACTATTTACTGACCAACCTATACTAGTTTACTTGGCTATATGCATAGCTGTAATAAATGTTAGGCGCCCAACTTGGGACAGGCATTAAGACTCTAACATTTAAATATCTGCATTCTTACAGTAAGTGAAAAAAGTAAAGGGGTCAAAGACAGTCCGGTACCTAGAATAATCACAAGCAGGCCACAAATGGCAGGGTTGTGCTCCTTTCATGACATGTACTTTTGTAAGGCAGTCCAAAAACTATTTAGTTATTCAGTGACCTGTTGTAAATAGAATTTAAAAATCTTTACTTTTTCTTGGTTGCTATGCTATGTCATTATGTCCTTTCATTTTCTTTTAAATGAGTTTTTGGCCTTCATCAACATAGCAACTAAGGCAAAGTTACAACAGGATTTATTAAATGAAAAATGTAAATGTTTTTTTTTTTTCATCCTGTATAATTTAATTCATTTAGAGACAAGTGATCTTCAAAACTGTTCTACAACCACTACTGCCATCAATTATAGTTATGAGATCATCCACTATGAATGTGCTTGCTTACCCTTGTATATAAAACCATAAAATGAGGCATGGCATACGCATAATCACTGCACTGCTCTGAAAGACCTGCAAGAAACAATAACTTGGTTCTGTGTAGCTGATGTAGGCTAAGGTGGTGTAAATGAATCTTCAGTTCTTGCAGCATTTGCGCAGGGAGTAAAATCTGACATTCTTGACATTGAGTTGGTGCAGACAATGCTCTGAAGCAGCGGTCTGGTGAAATGCATATTTATCATTTGTTTTATCTTTGGGTACAATATTATTTTAGACCACATGCTGTTTTGGTACTTTATTAAACCTTAACATGTTTTACCTATCATGAAGTACATGGGTGACTATCCATCAAAGGAGTCTCGGTCCCCAGTAGAACTCACAGATCAGATATTCACAGGCCCCATACGTGAGGAAGCTCTAAGAGACGAAATCTATTGCCAGATATTGAAGCAAATGACAGGAAACAACAACAGGTAATCAATATAATTTAATAGATAACAGATAAATTGTATAAAAATGAGAAAAGTATTTCAAATTGATGAAAGGAACCTATCCGTTTAGGTTTGTGTGAAGTAGATATGTATAGGGCACTAAAAATATTGTTTTAAGATAAAAATAGATAATCTACAAAAAGCCATTACATACAATTACCATTTATACATTCATACATTACTTGATATTTTTTGGAAATGGTTGGAGATGTAAGTGGGGCAGGAGGTGTTGAGTTATGTAAAAGCAAGACACAGAACTTTAAATTTGATTCTCTGGATAATTGGAAGCCAGTGTAGAGGTTTTGCAGGAAGTGGAGACAGTGAGGAGTGGTTAGAGGAGTAAAGGGAGGATGATGTTGCTGTAGTCCAGACGAGAGATGATGAGAGCATGTACCAGGACTTTGGTGGTCTCTGTGGAGTGGAAGGGGTGGATCTAGGAAATGTTACTGAGATGGAAGTGACAGGATCTAGCAATGTTCTGAAAGTGGGGAGTAAAGAAGAGCGCAGAGTCAAAGGTGACACAGAGGCAGCAAGCTTGAGGAATTGGGGAGATTACAGTGTTATTTACGCATTTACAGTGTCACCCATAACAAAATTTTTCTGATGCATTTCAATCAAAGTGTCAGCAGCTAGAACATATTTTTTGCAGCTGAAAGTATGTTTCCCTCCATTCTGATTTTATATATATTGTACCTTCATAAATGCAACAACGGATTTTCAACTGAATGTCAGTTTGTGTTTGATTACAGCTATAGCATGACCAGCGGATGGCAGTTGCTTTGGCTTTGTACGGGGCTGTTTCCACCTGGAAAAGTTTTGTTGGGCCATGTTCAGAAATTTACTGAAAATCGTCGAAAAGAGCCACTAGCCAAGAAGTGCAGACAAAGGATGCAAAGAGTGCTACAGTAACACTTGTTATTTCTTTATACTAACTATTCCCTACCCCTTCTTTACACATTCACACACATACAGTGACATTTCTCATCAGTGTCTAATTTTTTGTGTGTAATGTGCTCAAGAGTTTGTAGAAAAAATACATTTTGGAATATTATTTTTTATTTAATATGACATTTTTATTTTCACTGTAGGGAACATTTCGTTGTCAGGTTAATTTTTTTTTTTTTTTAAAACATGAAATAGTATTTCTACTTGCACACATTTGAAAAATGCATAGCAAAGCTCTTTCACTAAGCTTAGGAAAAATTATTTTAACCGTGTGAACATTTTTTTATAGTAAATCTATAGTTAGTAAGTTTATAGTAAATCTCCCCCAGTGTTAGGGAATTTGATTTTGAACAATGTTATGCTAGTCGTCTTTATTTTGTGTCTGTTAGAACTGGTGCCAGGAAACAACCTCCTCACTTGGTGGAAGTTGAAGCCATACAAAAGATGAGCACCAAGATCTTCCACAAAGTCAACCTGCCAAATGACACAGAGGAGGTAGGGATGTCCTCTTAATTGTGAGACCTAAATGCTTGTCATAGCTTTTGTATTATGCCAAAACCTGATGGATTCTTTTCTGATCAGAGGAGAGAGGTCTGAATTACTCTTTTTTTCCCTGCAGACATTTGAAGTTCGAACTAACACCAAAGTGAGGGAAGTGTGTCAGTCTGTGTCTAACAAACTACAGCTAAGCTCCTGGGAGGGGTTCTGCATCTTTTTAAAGATTGGAGACAAGGTAAAGTAGTAAATCCTAATACACATTTTCACATATTTAACATTGTTTGTTATCCACTATTTGCACACAAAGACATAATTACAACCTTAAAATATGTGTCTGCTATAGGGCATGGGGGCAAAGGGCACTTAGTTCTTATTTGTAAAGAAATTGTTAAAATATTATCTGTTTGCCCACACATTGAACAATTTCCTGAGTCAGCTCAGCCCTGTTTTACCACATATTCCTCATGTTTGGCATAGGGAAGTAGCACATCAGCATAAGAAATAGCCGAGTTTCTTAATGGAGCATCTAAGGCCCAAGTGCCCAACCTGCGGCCCTTTGGACGTTATTCAGCCTGCCCCCCCCCTCCTCAGCCCTCCACTTGTGGCCCCTAACACCTAACTGTTCAAGCATAGGGCAATGGAACTTACCTGTCCACCAATCCCCTGCTGACATGTCCTCGTCTGGGATCTTCTTACATCGGGGAGAGGAGGAGAGAATTGCATGAAAGTCATTGAGCCCAGATGTTGCCCGAGTGAGTCACTCACCTCTCCTCCTCTTCCTGCTCTAGAAAGATCCCGGGCGAAGGCATGTTGGCAGGGTATTAACAGACAGGTGAGTGCCTATGCTCCCACTATCCCATTGACAAATGGGGATGATTGTATAAGATATATATTGCGGCACATAACCTCTGCATCAAAATGTGCATCACCACACTACAGTGTTCCCTAATGCTTGGAGTATAATTTAATACAAGTTTTGATATTTAAAAATTAAAAATAATGTCTTCTGGCTATGCCTGCTGTAATTTTGTCATCATAAAATGCTTATACAAGTCAGATAAAAAAAAAAGGGGGAGGTTTATCTGAAGCCATACCTACCAGAGTTAGGGCTGGTGGAGGGATCAGGTAACCGGGACTTTTAGGGGCAGGAGTGATGTATACAATTTATTGTTTATGACATATCAGACGCAGACAACCGACTTTGACCCACTATGTATATACTTTTTGTATCGAACTGACTTTATTATGTAATGTTAATCATACTTTTTAATCATGTTTATAAATAAAATGATGCTTTAAAGAAAATACCTAGCTATCCTACTTTGAAAGTGCCCCTAAAAGTCCCGGTTACCTGATCCCTCCACCAGCCCTAACTCTGGTAGGTATGGCTTCAGATAAACCTCCCCCTTTTTTTTTTATCTTACTCTTATCTATTAGATGGGACGTGGCACTATACCTATAGGTATAATAATCAGTGGGTGTCTCATACTATACTCCTATCTGCTTATACAAGTCAGTTTAGATTATGCAGCTCTTTAGTGATGCCGAGGCCGCCATATCAACTCAGTTGCCCACCATTGATCTAAGGCCACATGTCCATTACAGAGCAGTGACAAAATGCAGAACAGAGGATTTTCCAATGCTTTAGGGAGTGTTGCCACCACATCGTCAGTAATGCGCCCTGTTCAGTTGCATTACAAAGATGTGGAAATGCTGCATCTGATGCCGTTCAGGCACTTCTTTCTGCGTCCTGCAGATGCGTCCATTGATCCACATTCTAAACAAAGCGACGCGGACAGGCTCCAATGCAAAATTGGTTCTGTCCCATTCATGTACCTACAGGAAATGACGTGCCAGTCTATACTAGTACATCATTACCTGTGCATTTACAATGCTGCATGTCCAGCCTTACACTGAATTGTGAAATGCTTTACTCCATAACTGTATGTGATTGATTGCAGTGCCATCTAGGCTAGGGGTTTTTTAACTGTCCATTAACTTCTTAATAGACAGTTACTAGTGAATGACAGTATCTTTCAATGAAATATTTAGGATTGTTTTATGTTATTATTTCAAAGTGATTGTTTTTGCAGGTTATCAGTATGAATGAGCAGGATTACTTTTATGATTCCCTGAGGCATTTGAATGACTTCATCCGAAAGAGTCGCCCCACTGCAGGTAAGCTTTCATGCTTATTACAAGGACTTTCTATTGCTTTATTATTATAAGAACAAAATATATGTTTATAACCTTTAGTAGTCCTGCCATAGCCTTTCCTTTAATCATATATTGTTTTAGTTTTACTATCAAAATTATATATATGTCATGCTCAGTAAATAAAGCAATCCATACACACTACACGGTACACCTGTTCATTACACCTGCAGGAATGTTTATAATATCCCCATACTAAATCTAATATGGGGTTGGTCCACCACTTGCAGCCATAATACTTTCGACATTTGAATTCAGTACTCTGAGTTGGCTATTTAGGTTTTTCCACACCAAACCATGTATTCGTTGATTTGCATTGTGCAATCAGGTAATGGCATACTGCTGGAACAAGGATCTTCCATCAAAAGTGCCTTTCACCAAAGCTAAAGAGAACATTGCACCAGAGTTCAGTGCCCATATTTCTTTACTACTCCATTTGCTGCTTGGCCTGGCACTTGGTAATATTAGGGGTTTGTGCAAGCAGCTTGGCCTTGCAAACCTATTCTACCAAGGTACTAGTGCATAGCCACTGTTTTCAGGTTAATGTCAGATAAAGTATAGAACTGTGCAGTTCTTGAGTAAACAGAGTGGATTTGTGGATTGCGCAGAACTCAGAGACACCACTAGTGATAGTCAAACTTTGTGAGTTAATTGCAAAGTCCCTGGGTATACTACAAAAAAGAAAGTATTGCTCTAACACAAATAGTTTTTGCATAAATTAGGTTCAAAATCAAGTCAAAATTTAGAATTCAATTTTGAACTTAATTTATTCAAAAACTCCATATCCTAGAACAGGGCTACTCAAATAAAAATTTCAAAGGTCCACTTACCACATTTCCATTCAGTC
>CM070035.1:36809530-36822619 GCA_036250615.1 Ptychadena robeensis
GATTTATCAGAGATGTTGGCACCAACCCCCCTTTTCCCCCTGGTTCCAATAATTATAATATTGCTATCAAACCATCCTGGGCTTCTGGGCATCAACCGGTCTGTGTTTCGACTGGTAGTGCAGGAGATAAAGGAGAGGGTTAGCTGCTATACAGAGCAGTAGCAGAGAGAAGATCAAGCTCAAGCACACAATCCGCCTGGCCCACAAGGATTCCTGCTCAATTAGTGGCTAGTAGCACAGAGAGGAGGTGAAGTAGCAGATCTTGATGGGCAGGATATTGCTTCTGAGAGCTCCCCAGCCTCTGCCAACCAAACTCAGAGCTTGTCATTTATCATATTAGACCCTAGGTACCCAACTTGCGGCCCTTTGGGCATTCTTTTGGGCATTCTTTAGTGGCCCTCCTCAGTCCTCCACTTGCGGCCCCCAAAAACCTTACTGTTCATGCATAGGGCACATGAACTCATATTGCATCACATAACCTCTGAATCAAAATGTGCATCACCATACTAGTGTTACCCAATGCTTGAAGTATCATTTAAAATAAGTTTTGTTATTTTAAAAAATTACAAATAATGTCTTCTAGCTCTGCATGCTGTCATTTTTTGCATTAAAATATGCTCATACAAGCCAATATAGATTGAAAAAGTTATGAGCCGCCCTTTAGTGATGCAGAGGGCCACACTTGTTGCCCTCCATACCAACTTAGTTGCCCACCACTGTATTAGACCCATATAGTTCCCTCCCCCCCTAGTTTTTGGGTGGGGGGTGGGGGTGTCCAATAAAAATAAATGCAGTAAATATTTAGCGTTGTAGAAAAATAATTTCTATGGAGTAGTGATTGATCAGGTGAGAGATGTTGGACCCATATGATTCTGAATTCAACTCAAATGTATCAAATTGTGCTCTAAATAAACAACCTATTCACACTAAAAGATGTTAATGGTTGTTAGCCTCTCTGATAATGCCTAAAGTGTAGGATAACTTACTTTAAACCAAAATACAAGACTAAACTTCCCTCTTGTCCACACAGGAGTTACTGGTGAATCACCCCTTAAACAAGATTTCTCGCTGGAACAGTGGCAACACATACTTCCAGATGGCAACAGGTGGTTTTGTGCGAGACAACAAAATCCTATTTGAGACTTCACTGGTAGGTATTCATCCTGCCTTGGCAATTGTTCAAAGTGAAAAGATACCAGACAGCTTATCTAGTGATCAACAACTTACATGGCACAGGAATTGATTTACCCAGACATGTTCTTCAATCATTATTTTAATGTGACACTAATGTGACACAAAAACAATTTATTAAATTACACTCACACATAAAAAAGACCATCAGATTGGTATGTCTATTGTTAGGGATGGCCGAACTTTTGGCAGGTCTGTCCGCAAACAGGTAAATCTGACTTTTTAAAAAGTCAGACTTCCACCTGTTCGCGGGAAGATTCAAATACCCGCTTTTTGCGGGGAATTTGAATAGAAAAAACGGAAGTGGCGTCACTGACGCACTGTTCCTGGTTTTGCTATTCGGATGTGACATCACTGATATCACTTCTGGTTTAAGCCGGGTTTCTTTTACGACAGACTGGCTTCTCTACCCTGTCTCTGGTGAAGGAATTCTTCCACTGGTTGGATCTTTCTGCTGCTGATCCGGTCAGCAGAAGAATAGTCACCTTCTTTCCTGCCAGGGGAAGAAACATGTCATGTTCTTGTTTTTTTAAATAACCTGGGATGTGACATTATATGATTAGAAGTAGTGAGTTTATTTGAACAGGGTCCATTAATCAATGCATGTTTTATATGACACTGATCTCAGATTTCCGTTGCCAGTTAATGGCCATCTACCATAGTCACAAACATCTGACAAAAAGTGAATGCTTGCAGTAGACCGTCAGGCCACCTTTTAAAAAAAAAAGTTTCTTTCAACAGAACAAAAACATCAATGTAGCTCATTTCATTTAAATTCACAATTCTGCTGTTACTTTCTTTCCTAGTATGCTGTAGCTGTTTATTTGTAACTTTATCACCCTACAAGTGAACAACAAGCACTCTCTCTCCAATCATATAAACCATAGTGTGGGGGGTTGTTATGTCCATCATGAAGACATTTGATCAGATTTAAAGAGTATTTGCTGAACTTATCAGAACAAATATAACAAAAGACTAATATGGGAGCAAATTAGATTTTTTCCTGATCTAACCTACTCCAGTTTATTACAGATTGGTTGGTAATGTTTTGAGGTCATATGTTGAGGTTGTTGTCAATGAAACTATAAGGACTATATGAATATCTCTCTAACCCTTGCTATGCTTTGTCTCTGATTTGCATCATTTCTTTTTATCCAATAAACTGTGTAGCATGCAGTTTTCCCGAGTTTTCAGTCTATCTCTGCTTCTGAAAGAGATCCTTTCTACTTTTACTTGTTGTTAACGTGCTAATTATTATCCCGCAGGGCTATAAAATGGATGACCTGTTGACATCGTACATCAACTACTTTCTGTCAAAGCAGCAAAACGCCAGAGATCCATAGTGCAGCTGTTGTGAGGTATCTGAATAATAACTGAGACATGAATTGCAGCCAATCCGTGCCTGATGCTGAATTCATAATAAAACATGGAAGTCAGAATGGTAACTGCAGAAACCAGTCTATCCTTAAAACACCAGCTGGCACCAACATCTGTCTTATCTCTACGTATAAACATTAGTGCCTAGTGCTGTTTTCCGTTCAATGAAGAGACTAAATCTATTTTGTGAAAAGCTATCTGAAAAGACTTTTGTAATGTTAATAATTTTACACTGATTACTCCAAGAAATATATGTTTATTGCCATGAAAGTGTTGACAGGATCAAGCAAATCAGTTGTGCATTGGCTTTTTATGCCGATAATGTCCCAATGCCACATCAGCGCTAGAAACTGAAAATCATTTACAAACAAGCTTCACTTCGTATGCAGCAGATTAAAATTAGCAATCTATCAGTTCCTTGCATCAAGTAGTTGTGTCGCATTGTATAGTCAGGACACCTATAATCGGGATGTCTGTAGAATCTTATACTTATATAAGCTACTTACCAGTCAGTCAATACCCGTTCGATCGGTCATGGCATGATGACGCAATGGATCGCAGGAGGATTGTTTATTGATCTTTAGTAAACCGATGTGCACCGCTTTGCGCAATCGATTCCCAGCTGATAGATACTTGGATAGGTACCCCGGTCTCCATCCAAAGTGAAGCCCCCCATACATAGGTTGATTCCCATTCATATGCATTCAAATGAACATGGCTATCCTTCCTTTGAGCGAGATTAATCATGTCTGTAAATCTCGTTCAATCGCCACTACTTTGGATGAGGACCAGTTGATTGAGCAAAGTGGTGTGCCTCAACCATTCGCCGAGCAATCAAGGGTAGCATGTATGGGGGCTTTATGGGGATCGAACAGGGATTTACCAACAGTTTGGTTCCCTGTTTGATCGGCATTTCGAGCTGGATTGATTGAACAAGGGTTTTTGCGTTTGATTCCTGAAGCTTTGTTTGTCAAACGTGCTCGGCGATTGATCATTCGGGAATCAAACAAAAAATCGCCACGTGTATAGGTACCTTTACACTTATATAATACTGATGTACTCATATTGCTGCAATGATCTGCCCCCACACAGTGCACCTATTCAGCCACATTTGTAACACCACCTGTGACTTGGCAAACTTTGCCTCCAATATTCTCACTGTGAGATTAGAAGCCTTATATTCTGGTGCCTTTATCAGTCATCATGGTACATGGACAGAGAAAGGATTTCTTGGTGTGGCTTATGTTGAAATAAAAAAATTGCTAATCTAATTTTTAGCCTGTTATGTTTTATTTATACAATATACTAAGGATCATTGCACACTATGCTGCAAGTGAAAAGGCTATTAAACCTAACAAGGCGTTCCATGGCCATATGAAGGCATAGGACCTCGATTTTTTAAAATGTAATGTTACAGAGTTCTGAATAAATTTCTTATAGTTTATAAAATACAATGGAAGGTGTGGTGCGGTATCTTCTGCGATGCACAGAAAATAGTGTTGTGTACCTGTTATAAATCCTTGGCTATACATTTCTAATAGTACATCTAATGAGGTGCCAATGTTCTTCCTACAGCTGTAGCTGAATTTTTACATTGGAGAATGTCATTTAAAAGTTTGTCTTTACAAATGTTACACTATACCTAATATACAGGTACAGCATGCGCAACAAGTCATGGCAAACACGACATTTATTTAGGTTTGTTTTATGCATTACAGTATTTGGGTGGTTAATATGCTACTCATTGGGATTCCCATTACTCACCTGGGTTTCTTCCTTCCTAACTATCATTCTGGTATGGGAGGTTTATCTTGGTTTCATCCAAAGAATGTTTTTCCAGATCTGTGCCAGCTTTATTAGATTTTTTTATGTCCAATCTAGCTTTTCTTTTCTTGAGACTTATGGGTAGCACCATCTATATTTATACAGTAAGTGTCCCTACAGGGCTGACCAGATCACTGGTCATAATCAACTACTGTACATGGGGCTTTAATGTGGCAAGTAGTATTACTCATTCAGTCTAAGCCACGTTAAAAAGTCTTTAATATATTAGGACTCTGTGAATTATACATAAGATATAAAAAATAGTACAAAGAAGTTTTTTTTTAGTATAATACGATATCAACACGGCAAAGCATGTTTAGCATTCACCAGAGAGATAGATAGTTCAAAAATACTGTGTGTCCAGATGTTGCCCCCCAACACGTTTAGCCCATGAACAGCAAAACAGCAAAGAAGTGGTGAACAAATCCTATACTAAGGATAGAGTAGTTCTAGATATTGTTCTAGATATAGTTTCACAAAAAGGCATTACATAGTAGAGATAAGTAACATCAGCTTTTTAACAGTTTTGTGTAATCTGCACCTACAACTGACATGGCAGGTGCAATGTTTGTCCCTTGAAACTATGGATGGTCATATTATTAAACATATGTCTACCATGAAGTGAGTGTAGGTAAGGGGGTCATTATCACTAGAGAGGAAGGGAAGAGGACTGTGGACGGGGGTCAGGTGCAGGTGGTGTCTTACTTGGGGCCCAAAATGGCCTTATTCTGTCACTGGTGGTGTTATTCTGCCCTCTGTGTCTTCCATGGTAAGTCAATGCAGTGTTGTAAGTTCATTCCAATCAGCACAGGTGACTTTTAGAAGAGATATCACTTGCTGTTGTTATTTGTGTGTCCTGCCATGTTGTGTCTGTATGAGCAGAATGGTCTCTGGCAATGTGTATGCAGCTGTGCTGGACAGCAGAACAAGATGAGTATGTGTGAAGCCAGCACATGACAAGGGCTCTCTGATGAGGGCATCATTATGCTTAATGGAACACAGGGAATGATAGTTTCATCAAACAAAAGTCAAAACCCCCCTGTAACATATCCCCCCGAGTAACTATGACAACCGTGCACTCATCCCTTCCCAGACACACTCCGCTCTTTGTCCGGATGAGAAATATGCTGATGTTCCAATGTGATTGAGGGGTGAGGGAGCGGGCAGAAATGTGGGGGGCGCCCTTCTCTCAATTCAAAGGCCTGCATCGCTTACCCCAACAGAGACACACAGTCCTACTTAAACTGGGGCACCCTCATCACACAAGACGGTCGGCTGAGAAGCCTGGAGCTTGAAGATTTGAGTTTGCTTGTAAGTATGTTTTTCCTTCTATTGAGTTTTCTTTTAATAATTTTTGATTTATATAATGGCTCAATGAGTGTAATGTGCTGCGCTCATACATGTATATCATACTGCAGATATCACATAATAATCACCTGCACTACACTGGCGTGTGAGATAACTATACAGACCAGCCACATGGATGTCGTGTGTGTAGGGAGAAGAACCTCTAAACATTTACTTTATATGTTTTTAATGACCAACATATTACTTTAGAGATGTTACTTTGGTGTGATAGCTTATCTTCCGATATTTATTTATAAATTAGCACCATTATAAAAAACAATAGAGAGTGCATAATATGATCTGCTTTAGTGATGCAGATAATTCAAAGTAGAGCAGTAAATACTGTATCTGGTTTTTTTTACTTTAAATACAATGAAATACTGTACTATAATATAAATGTCTCATCAATATGTGTATACGGTATATACATGACATTATGAACACAACCAAATAATTAATCTGGTAGATGCTGGAAAGTTAAATTTGTGGATTTTAGTTGTCTCTGGGACTTTCTGGTTCTAAAGGTTCCATATGTACTGATCCAATCACTTCCAGCTATTCTCATATGTTATTATACATGGCAGAACATATCACTTTACCTCTGTTATCATTATTATTATGTTAGACTCAAAGGTAAATGGCAAAAGCATTTTGAAGATTCTTGGGATCCCTCAAATCACTAGATACTACTACAGAACACTTTGTCCTAAATTATATTTACAACCTCTACCCACAACCCTAAAACATGTTTTTTTTTTTTACTTGAATACATTTTAAAAGCACACATTTAGGCTTAATCAGAGTGTGGAAGTATGATGTACAAAGTTAAGTGACACTTTGTTGTAGTTATTATTTGCTATTGCACCTGCTATACAACTTTTTTCTGTTAAATTAGTTTGATGACAACAATAAAATCCTGACCTGTCAATCCTGGTTTTAAGCAGAAAGGTTTGGATATCTCAGAGACAGAGAGATGTTCTGTAGCGTTTTTTACCTCATGCTTTTGTTGACTGTTCTACCAGAAGATGAGGGTGGATCCAGTATTACAAGTAATACCTGACAGCAGTTGCAATCTAGTTTCATTTTCTCCAAAATGGCAAAAAAAATCGGGATATAATTAAACTTCAATATAAATGTTTACTTGAGGTTTTGGAAAATTTATAAAACATTGAGGTATCACATGTACATAAGTATTCCCAGCCTTTGTTCAATACTCTGTGGATGCACCTTTGGCAGTAATTACAGCCTGAAGTATTTTTGTATATGATGCCACAAGCGTGTCACACCTATCCATGGCCAGTTTTACCCATTTCTCTTTGCAGCACCTCTCAAGCTCCATCAGTTGGATGGGAAGATCTCACCAGAGATGTTGAATCAGATTAATTTCTGAGCCACTCAAGGACATTCAGAGTTGTCCTGAAGCCTCTCCTTTCATATCATGGCTGTGTGCTTAGGGTGGTTGTCCTGTTGAAAGATGAATAGTTGTCCGAGTCTGAGTTCCTGAGCGTCCTTTATGGTAAATCCGAGTCAGGCTGCCATGTGCTAAGGAGTGTTTTTTTTCTGGCCTGGTCAGCGGATTGCTACAGAGGTGGTTCTTTTTAACCTCCCTGTCTAAGGACCAGTTTAGATGGCTGGACAGCTCTTGGAAGAGTCCTGGTGGTTTTTAACTTCTTCCACTTACAGATGATGGAGGCCACAGTGCTCATTGGGACATTTATAGCAGCAAAACGTTTTTCTGTAACCTCACTCAGATTTGTGCCTCAAGACAATCCTGTCTCTGAAGTCCACAGACAATTTTTTTGACTTCATGCTGGTTTGTGCTCTGACATCAACTGTGGGACATTATATAGACAGGTGTGTGCCTTTCCAAATCATGTCCAATGAACTGAATTTGAAATCCAATTAAGCAGCAGAAACACCTCAAGGATGATCAGGGGAAACAGGCTTTCCCCAACCTCAGCTCAGTTTTGAGTTTTAGGCTCTGTACCCACTTAGGCGATTATTTGCCTGCAGAATTGCTGGCAATCACCTACACTACTTTGAATGGGCTTGTCACCATTGATAAGATCGCAGGTGTTTTTTTTTCCCTGATTGCTCCCATAGACATGAATGGCCGATCACCTGCGAATGAAAATCATGAGCGCAGGCAAAAAATTGCAAAAGCTGTGAATACTTATGTACCAGTGATTTCTCTTTTTTTTATTACTTTTAATACATTTGCAAAAATACCAAGAAAATTTCTTCTTAAGTTGTCATTATGGGGTGTTTCTGAGGAAAATATGAATTTTATTAAGGCTGTAATATAAGAAAATGTGGAAGTTGTGATGTGCAGTGCATTACCCATACAAGTAACAAATCTTCCATAAGGTAATGGACAAGTCTTGAGACACTTTATGGAAAAGTAAAATGGCAAAACCACATGAAGCATCTTTCACACTGCTCAGTAATATACGCAGGAACCCTTCATTTCAGTCAGAAATGTGCATAATTAACCCATTGATAAGATTCTCAGTGTTGAAGGGAAGTGCATTTCGGTTTTGCCTGACATGCTGCATTATAATAAGGCTTTGTGAACTATTTATTAGCTCCTAAACAGACCGCAACTGTCTCAAAACTTAGACAATCAATGCTTAACACAGTGCGACATAAAAACCAGGCTACATTAATGATTTTGGTGTTTCTCAAACCTCCGGTCTCCAAGAACCTTCAGCAAATTGTCTGTGATGGTTCTCATTCATCCAGGTCATTGTATATCTGTAGTGTTTCATTCAAATCAACTGGACTTGTTTTTTGTTTGTTGAAGACATTTCACTAGTCATGTAACTGGCTTTCTCAATTCAGAGTGGCCATTTTAACACGTCTCATGGGCGGGTTAATAACACCTAACAGCTCCATTCATGCTAATGTAGTAACACCTACCTCCATGCGGCTCAGACCCCATGCTGGTAACATTATGTTTATTGGAGCTGTACCCCAGAGTATATATTCCCAGTAAGATCGTCTACAGTCTCTCTGAATTGAGAAAGCCGCATGACTAGCAAAACATTTTCGAAAAACAAGACACAGCAAGTCCAGTTGATTTGAATGAAACACCACAGACATCAGCAAACTAACCACTCACATGTAGAATGAAGTATATAAGTGATGCAATTTGTCCAATTTACATGATAAACTTCCTGTGACCAACCATACAAATATCGGGGGAACTAGCTATAACAATTTCTATCGCTTGCTATAAGATTATTTAATACTGCCGACCCACATGACAATCCAAGTAGATAACATCCTTTACAGGAAAGCTCTTAAGCTGGCCATACACCTTTAGATCTCTCTGTCAGATAGCCTTTAGATCTACCAACAACTATGTAGTGCCGGATCCTTTGATATTGAACACAGGTGGACTTGATGGTTTAGAAAGTCCCTCATATTACATGGTTTTGGTAAAACAAAATGAGATCTAAAGGATATCTGACAGAGAAATCTAAAGGTGTATGGAGCCCTTACTTATTTTTGTACATATTCTGTGGCTACATTTTGGTGGATCCCAGTACAATTGAATGTCAAGTATTGCACTACTAATCAATGTCCTTGTTTTTTTTCTAGTGTTACAGTTGGTGAAGATGAACAAGATGTTTACCAATTCCTCTGTCTATGTTTTGGTGGATCCCTGTGTACAGGAAACGTGGCTGGAAAATGCTCTTCTGTCTGTCTGCTACCTGATGGGCCTTTCTGTTGGAAGTCTGGGGAACATCTTGGCTCTCTCTTTGTTTGTGCGAGATCGGCAGCCTAAATCCCCATCTGACATCTTTCTCCTCCATCTTGCTCTCTCCGACCTCTTCCTACTCCTGAGTCTTCCCAATAGACTCTTCTATCACCTCTCTGGGAATAGTTGGCCTTTTGGCGCACTGGCCTGTAGACTCTCTGGCTTTGTGTTTTACCTAAACATGTATGCTAGTCTTTATTTTCTAGCAGGGATCAGTATTGACAGGTACTTGGCCATTGTGCACCCTCTCAACTCTGTCAAGATTCGAAAGCCTTTGCATGCCCATGTTGCATGTGGCTTTTTGTGGGCTGTTGTCGCGTTTGCTACCGCCCCATTGCTGTTAGGCCGGGGAGCATCAGTAGAAGACAATGTTTGCCGCTTATTGTATCGAGAAACGCCATCCTTGAGGGCACTTTCCTCCCTCAGTGCAGCATTTGCCATCCCATTCTTGGCCACAGTCATTTGCTATGGACTTATTTTAAGGCGTCTTAGAAAAGGAGGCGACAGGAAACCTAAAGAACGAGCAGTGAAGATGATTCTGCTGGTTTTAACCATATTTCTGATCTGCTTTGTTCCTTACCACCTCAGCCGTACATTATACCATGTCCTGATGCCTGGAGGAGAAAGCACAGACAAGTCCTCTTCTTGTGACTTAAGGCAAGGTCTAGCGCTGGCCAACAGATTCACCTCCTGCCTAAGCACCCTCAACGCTGCCCTAGATCCGCTCGTATATTTCTTCGCTGTCAAGAAGTTTCGTCAGAGTCTTGTCCAGTTTCCGTGCAGACGTGATGGGAGAGATGATGGAAAGAATCGAGAGGAAGGCAGAACAGAGGACAGCTCACTCAGTGCCAAGACAGAAGTATAACAGCAAATCTACAAAGGGGTGCAGGTGGTCGATCAATTAGAATGACAAAAGAGAATCAAACCGTTTCCTGAGGAACATTAGAGGAGGAAAAAAGTGGAGACTGAAAGTGAGATCCAATGTTATCCACAAGCTGCAAAGACCATTCTATCTGTTTATGACAAAAAGTAGTATCTCCAGAGAGGACAAGTATTGCGGACTATACAATGGATTACAGTTTGGTTTCTTCTTTTGGTACCTCCCTGTATATGAGACTGGGGTCAATAGAACATATATTCTTAAGCCCCTCATACATCTAACCATACAATATCTGTACAATCACCTTTTGTTCTACCAAAACTATTTCTAAACATTCCAATCACTATGTATTCTGATAGGGAGGCCACTATACTACACAGTTGTTGGTAGATCTAAAGGAACTTATATGGCGTGGTCTTAAGGTGTATAGGGGGCTTTAGTCATGTCATATATTTGATTAATGTCCTCATAGCAGACCATATAACTATCATAAGTGACTGTGGCGAGAGATCCCTAATAGTCCGTTTAACATCAATTGATGGTACCCACCACACAGTGTAATCAATTCCTTTCCTACGCCCTGTGCGCATGATCTATAGTACCACTGGATACAAATCTATCGAAATATGTATATACCATATATATATATATCTATACCATATAGTAACCATACAGTATGAGAAACATGGCTACAACGGTCATGACTAGCATTGACTAAAGGTGGCCATACACGGTTAGAATTGCTGAGGTTGATGGAACAGGAAAATGGAACCGTGTTTGGCCACCTTCAGGGCTTGTGTCCAGAAGCAGAGAGGATGCTTCCCTAATGAACTTTAATTTACATATGTATTTTTAACATATTGAGTATACATTCAGTTTAAGACACTACACTGGAGCTTACTGCCAAACTTCATTTTTCTAGCTGTAGCTCGAGTCTCCTGCACATGATAAGTGCATCCATATTTGATATTCCCAATCACATTGTTCTGATTAACATAAGAATTTTCCAGGATTTAGAATTAATTCCAGGGCCCATGGACCCTCCATATCAATGCTGCTCTGACCAGCAAAACCTATACTGATGAGTGGGGTAACCTATCTATTTAGCCAGTTGACAAGTAAATACAAATATTGACAAATAAAAGCTAAAACGAGGCACCTTGGTATGTTCTTAGTGGACTGCAGGGATGTCACATCATCTTATCAAACTTTGTTTACAAGATATCTAATCCCTATATAAATATATCACAGACCAACAATTCTAAGATGTGGTGGCCATGTTACAGAAAATATCCAGAACCTGCTGAACTAAAACCAAATCCAATGTTTTCTTCTGTCACACAACATTTCCTCCATGTAATGGAGATAAGGGAAGGTAAGCTCCCCTAAGATGTTGCTCCTAAGCACATGGTCTAAAACTCCCAGCAGCTCTTTAATGTCATCAATGGGGCAGTGGAAGAGGATTCCATTGGCCAAAAGTTAGAATAGGGATATAAAAAAAATGAATGGCAGCCACACAAAATATTCAGTTTGGGCACAATTTGGATGCTTTGAGTATACTCCAGGGTGTACTCACTTTTGTTGGCATTTTAGAAATTACACACACTTGCTTTGTTGTCAAATCTTCAAGTATCCTATATATTATTATCTTTTAATATTATAATATATTATAACTATTTACCACAATGTGATGGGTGTACTTACTTTTGTGAGATACTGTAGACCTTAAGAAATATGCTACACCATGAATATGCTATGTGGGGGCTCCTAATTTTTTAGGAGTTTTCTATGTCTTCCTTATGTGTTCCCTTTGTATGTATACTGTGTATTCTAAATGTTACTTTTACATCTTGCAATACATTATTATTCAATGATAATGACTTTGGTCACATGGTTATGAGCAGAACCTGCGAGCGCAGCACAACTATCATTTATCATATCATTTATCATGTATTACAAATGCCTGCAACCAGACAATACATGTGTGCAGTACAGTTACTGCCTTTACCAATATGTGGCAGTATCTTTGTGAGCCGGAGATCAGATAGGAATATATTATTCCTTCCATTCTTCACTGGAGGATCATTTCCATCAGTACCGTATTTTTCGGACTATAAGACCCACCTGACCATAAGACGCACCCAGTTTTCAGAGCAGGAAAAAAGAAAAAAATATTTGAAGTTTTTAAGTTAATTGGGGACCCCCCCGCCCAATACCACATTTTAACCACTAGATGTCACATTATGGCATATTTCTCACACATGGGAAGAGAGGGAGCGGGGGCAGCTGGCAGATGTCTCCCCCTCCATAGCTGTGTGTGTACAGCTTTCACATACCCAGGCAGAGATAGATGGGAGAGATGTGGGCTGGTATCTTTCCTCTATCAGTCTCTGGTCTTCATTGGTTATATCAGCACCTCAACCTCCCAGGATAATCTTCTTGCCAGGAGAGCGAAGAGGCTGGCGGGGAGCCAAGTCACGACCACCCACGGCTGAGTGGTCATGCCTTTAGACACGATTCCTGGGGGGGAAAGTGCACCTTATAATCTAAAAAATATCAGTAACAAAGCATAGAGGGGCTCAGGACGTCTAAGGGCCCTCACACACCTTACCATACAATTTCTGTACAATCACCTTTTGTCCTACCTAACCATGTAAAATGAGGACCTTTCTAATCCTTCCAATCACTATGTATTCTATCAGGGAGG
>CM070035.1:36837714-36856218 GCA_036250615.1 Ptychadena robeensis
TCAGGGAGGACCTGGCACTACATTGTCGATTTAAAGTAAATTGAAAGGTGTATGATGGGCTTAAGAAGTTGGGTAGATCAAATTATTTGCATTTCAGAATAAACTACGGTAAAGTCTAATTGAAGTCTTGTTTTTCTGCACTTGCTCTGCGGTCACTCTCCATAAAAAGCAAAAATGGGCAATTGTCTTCATCATGAAAACATTTTTAAAGCTGTCCTGTGCATCCTTCCCTTGCTCATCTCACTCTGGAATTTGTTTGTAACATGTGGCTGCAAAAAGAACCAAATCAAGTAAAGTGATTATTTTATTTGGGATTAATGCAATGTATCAGCCAGTAAACTTCGGGATTCTTTGGAAAAAGAGCAGAAATCCTAGGTAAAACCTGGGTGAGTTTCCCAGCTAATAAAACTAGGAGCAAATTGACCTGTCCGCCAAAATATCCTGGTGATTCTGTGTATCAGCATGCCCGCCGATGCTTTCAGGGTAGGCCACGATGAAGTCAAATAGGCAGTGCCATCAACCTCCATGTTATGGAGGGATGCAGGGGGCATCGCTTTCTTAACCTCCTTAGCGTTACCCCGAAGCTAGTACGGGCGCTGTTTGATCATGAATCAAAGTGCGCCCGTGCCGGGATCAGGCGCAACCGCTAGTTCTCTGTGAGCCTGCAACATTTCTCCATAGCTGCAGGCACACAGAGCCTTTTTTCCAGCCCCGTATCTTCGGCATCATCTGTGACGCCATAGACCTCCAATCACGGCGGAGTACAGTGTACAGTGCCATGCTTTCGGGAAGTCACTGCTCAAGATGGTCGAGATGTGAGATAACCGCAAAGCACCTGAACATGGTATCATCACCAAAACAAAGATGTAGGAACATCATATAAAAAATTATTTGAAACTTATTTTTATTATTGTAAAAACATTCATGTGTCTAGGGGGTAAACTATGGCCCGTGGGCCATATCCGGCCCATTTGGTCTTTTAATCAAGCCATTTGTCACCTTGGTGTCAAGACCAATGGCTCCCCTCCGCTCATTCCCTGTATTAGGAGGAGATAATGCCTACAGGATGATGCTTATGGCTCCTAGAGGCAGTTGTATGCCCATGTCTGCAATAGAATGTTTATGTTGACTATGCAAAGCCTCTTTTTTTATATATCTTTTTTTTACAGTATTATTACTTTTACGCGGTATGGTATCAATATTATCTGTTTAAATTTCCCACCCAGGACGGGGGGACTTGGGACCACTTGGCTTTTACAGGGTATGGATACAGGATATGGCCCTTCTATCACATTCAAGAACCCATTGCGGGTCATGAGTCAAAAAGTTTGCTCCCCCAGTCTAGTAACAAATGTAAGCTTAAGGCCATGTGTATACATGCTGAAAAGAGACGCGCGGTGGCACATATTCCAGCGAATTCCCAGTGGCTTGAGGGCAGTTTGTCCTACTGATTTAGCATACCAAAGACACAGAAAATGTGATGCGGTTCAGTCGCTGCCTATTCGCGTCTTGGATTTTCAATAGACGTGTCTCTAGCGGCATGCTGATAAGAACACAGAGTTGGACACTGTTCAGCAGAATGGTAAAATATCCTCTCTGCATCTTTTTTCCCCACTGTGGACGGGCGTCCACTACGGGGAACAAACAGCAGTGGACACAAGTCCTAAGGTCCCATTCACATAGTTTGTTGAAACCACAACCGATATTGACAGAGGTTTTCATATACCGGCCAACCACCTCCAGGTTACCATTAAGGTTGCAATTAGGGGTGTGAAATTTGAAGGGTAAGTCAGAGAAATCTAATCTATGTATGCATGCATGTGCAAGGGTAGAAAAATTATACTTCCCATCATTATTCTACATTTTCGTGCAAACAAGCCTCAAGACCCCCAATACACATATAGATTGTGACCCAATGTTTTGGCCAATCGACCGTGTGTGATGACGTCCTCACGTGCAGTCAATCTGCCAAAACATTGGGTCACAAATGGCCCGGGCACCCCTTGTGTGCCAGCGCTGTCTGGCAGGTCTCTCTAGCTGCTCGTGCCGTCAGCTAGGGGACCCGGCAGACAGCATGCTGGCTGTGCTGTGTGTCAGCCTAGAACCAAGGGAGAGGGAAGGGAGTTGCTAGCACCCCCCCCCCTCCCCCTCAGAAGCAGGCACACAGTCTGCTCAGCCCCAATGGATCTAAATTCCCTTGGAGCTGAGGAGACATATACCCATACCTTGTGTCCCACAGTGCTCCGTCTAAAGTATCAGACGGATCTAATTACGGACATGGTCTGTAATGGCTTAGTTAAGCTTAAGATCGGCACCTGATTTTTCAGCCGACAGATCGGCGAGAGCGTGCACAGCGGTCGGTCAAAAAACCTAAGCATGTATGGGGGGCTTTAGACATTCTATTTTCTCAGGTTCAAGTTCTGGTAAGTTGTGGATTAAGTCCCAGGGTTTAACCTTAATATGCAGCAACAATGACCAACCACAAATTGGAAGAGCAACATTTACTATTGTTAGGCCAAGTAGCTGCACTATACATACTGTGCTCCCTCATTCTCTAAAGGCCCCCATACACCTTACAATCTTTCTATACAATTTCTGTAAAATCAAATTTTGTTCTACCAAAACCATATAATATGAGGACCTGTCTAACCTTCCAATCACTATGTATTCTATCAGGGAGGACCCGGCACTACATAGTTGTTGGTAGATCTTATGGTAATTGTATGAATCAATCTTGAGGTGTATAGGGGGCTAAAGCAAGATCCAAGTTCCTTCCATAGCATGCCAGAGAGCAGTGCATTCATGCATGCTAATGCAATAAGATCAGATTCACCTTAAAAAAGAGGCCTTTCATAGTACAGACTTTGCTTGATGCAAAAAAATAAACATTTATTGTTACTGAAGATGCATTATCTTTTTCCGTTATAAATAGAAGGCATATAAATATTTGTACTCAACATTCACAGACATCATGTGGTTTGGCATATTCACCTGCAGCAGAAATGATTGAAAAGCAAGGACCAAAATGTCAAAGCATGTGGCAGTGGCTTTTAAATAGTTTTGTGTTGGAAGGAAAATACTGTGCCGTTTACATTCAGCGTAGGGCAGGCTTATTCGTGCAGTGTGCAGCCTACTTTAAACTTCCAATATATTAGTAAAAAAATTTAAGTTGATCCAAAAGGATTTTGTAGACTGTGTAGATACATTAATATAATTGATTTTCTCATTAAGCTCCCAGGAAAGTTATTAATAAAAGCCCCAAGCTACTTGTTCTTTACAAAATGTGTAAATTGTTATGCTGCTCACATACACACTAATACCCTTCCCCGCCAGCTTACAGCTAGTAAGTTACCAGTTTAAGGGAAAGTGTGTTTTGTTCAAGTCAACACTCATTATTACTTAGGCCTACAGCCTGCGCATTATGTGAAATACAAAGTAAGAGCTGTGTTTTCATCTAAACATTTGATTAGGAGACCAGCAGGAAGTGATGGAACTTAAGTTAACAAGTGAAACTACCCTTTAGTACTGACGTCTCCTACCAAAATACTTCCTGTCAGTATTAAACACAGTTACCTGGTTTAAAGGCCTAGGACCATCTCCCAATAAAGGAGTTTTCTGTGGCTGGGAAGCCCTTGTTGGGTTCGGTTGAGAGTTTCCTGGTTGACCTTGGGATACTGATTGTCCACGAGAATCTTGAGGTAGTCCTATATTTGTCCCTCTGCTTTGAGGACCTCTAATTTCATGAGGGCCGCCCATATCTGGAAGATTGCGCAAATCCTGAGGACCTCTCATATCTTGAGGACTTCGCAGGTCTTGAGACACGTGCATATCAGATCCCCTGGAGTCAGGTGCGCCCCTCATATGTTGGGGACCACGCAAATCATGAGATCCTCTAATATCAGCAGATCTCCTCATATCTTGAGGACCTCGCATCTCTGGTGGAACCCTCATATCCTGCTGACCACGCATTTCAGGTGGGCCTCTCATATCATGAGGTCCTCGCATATCAGGGAGACCCCTCATTTCATGTGACCCTCTCATATCTTGTGGACCACGCATATCAGGCCCACCCCTCATGTCCTGTGGGCCACGCATTTCTGATGGTCCTCTTATGTCAGGAGGACCTCTCATATCTTGCGGTCCACGCATGTCAGGGGGACCACGCATGTCCTGAGGGCCTCGCATGTCTGGTGCACCACGCATGTCAGAAGGACCTCGCATATCCTGCGGAGCTTGAATATCCTGAGGTCCATAATTGTCTTGAGGACCACGCATGTCAGGAGGGCCCCGCATATCTGCGGGACCACGAAGGTCATAAGGACCTCGCATATCAATAGAGTTACGCATATCAGGTGGTCCCCTCATGTCTGGTGGTCCTCGCATGTCTGGGGGACCCCTGATATCCTGAGGTCCATGCATATCTGGAGCAACCCTCATATCTGGCAGTGGACCTCTCAGGTCAGAAAGGCCCCTCCTATCTTGGGGTGCATGTACATCAGGAGGTCCTCTCATATCCTGAGGTCCACGCATATCAGTAGGGCCTCTCATTTCCATTGGTCCATGCCCAATCAATGGTCCAGAAGGACCTCTTAAGTCTTGTGCTGGATGTCCCATAAGCATTCCTTGATTAGGACCCTGATTATCCCGCAGTCCATGAGGTCCCTGCACTCCTCTAGGAGCAACTCCCATAAGTGGCCCCTGAGGACCTGGTGCTCCTTGCATGCCATGATGAGGGGCATGTACTCCCAGAGGTCCCGATGTCACTTGAGGACCAAAATGGCCAGGTGGCCCAGGATTAGCTTGAGGACCCTGATGTCCCATTGGTCCATGTGAAACAGGAAGTCTAGGCATTCCAGGATGCATTTCTTGAGGCCTTATGTTCTGTGGTCCAGGACCCATGAAACCCTGGGGTCCTGTATTAAGCTGAGACCCTTGTGGTCTAAATTGTCCTTGAGGGCCAGGTGGCATGTTCATTGTCATCTGTTGGGGTGGAAGAGATTGCTGGAAGTTCATTGGTGGTTGACTCTGTGGGCCAGGTTGGAAAGCAGAAGGACCCTGAGAAGGTACACCCAAAGGAGAAGCAAGACCCTGTGTCTGGCCTGGAGCCTCTGCCTGTTTCTGTGCAATTCTTTCAATTTTCAGTTGCTGAAAAGAAAAGAATTCCAAGAATGTATTAACAAGTAACTTTAGAAAAATACATGTAAACACGTGCAAGAAAACCCCCCATTTACCCAGGGAAAACAATTATCTCCAAAACCTCTACACACATTGGGGGGATTTTAACAAATTATTGAATATCTTCAAAAAAGAGGAATCTTCTGCCAACATGTCGATAGCCAGCGTTCATATGATCTAGAAGAGCAGTACCTCATAACTGCATGTTTGGAAATGTAACTCTCACTGCAGATATTGTGACCTCACGTTATGTTAAAAAGAGTGGGATGAAAGGATCATATATTGTTCCAAAAGCTTCTACATAATTTAATAAAATTTGCATTTTTTTACTATTACCTTCTTCCAATATGGAAGCTGCTTGAATGATTGGATCACTAGTTTTCTAACAAGCCTGTACGGAGATACAGTGTGAACCCTGAATACCCCCTGCAAGAAGTTTAGTCTGACTTAGGCTAGGGCTCCACATGCGCTTAAATCCCTGCGTTGAATGCAGGAATTTTATCGCAGTGCACAAGCCGCCAATTGATGGCAATGGGGCTTTGACAGGGCTGTCTCCTCAGCACGCCAGAACTCCTGATCTGTTGATCCGAACCTCCGTCACATTGATGTTAACGCAGCAACGGAGGCACGGACATCAGTGGATCCCAATGCATAGTGGGGCCGTAGCCCAACATGGGAAGGGTTTACTACAGTTAAGCAAACAGAAGTTCATGCAATGCATATAGTTTGCCTATAAAGGTTATTTCCTCAATACAAACTTGACCTACAAAACAAGAGCGAATATTTATCACTAGGAGACACATGGTCAAATAATTATCCTTGAGCGCTTTGGTATTGGAGAAATAAACTAAAAAAATGGATGCACAATGCATAGTGTCAAATATGGAAGTTGTTGAAAATACATGTAAACAGAAATACCTTTGAGTTAACCCATTATACCTAATAAAGGTATAGTATTTCCATATTCTAACATTTGTTTTGTTAAACTGTGTAAATCTGCAGTTGGAACAACATAAAAAGCACATCTATAGCAAAGGTCTCTGCCTTGGTCTTTCTCATAATCTTCTTGGCCAATTCATGAAGGTTGACTCATAACTGGCATGTGCACAGGAAGTATATGGTCATTTAAGTGTGGTCACAAATTTGTATAGCTGATGTGTGTTAAGACCAATATGTCCGATTTCAACCAGACATGTTCAGATTACAAAATGAATCGGCTAATGATAAAACAACAACATACCTCCAGTAGCTGGGGGTTAGTATACTGTAGCGCTGCCATTTCCTGCTCAATCTCAGCTTGGTTCTTCTTTTTCTCATCAAGTTTCGACTCTTCTTTCCGCTCAGGAGCAGCTTCTGAAGATGGCATAAGCGGAACTTTATTTTGCAACCACGCCTAAAAATGAAAAAAAAAGGAAAAATGGTTCATTGCTATTTAAATGTATAACACTTCACTCCTCCCTCCAGTAAATAATGGGTAAACACATAACCATTAACCGAACCCAGACAAGTAAAGGTAGCCAAAGACAATGCGATTCTCCCTTGATAGCTAAAAGATCGACTGCATCCTGTCATCATGTTGCAGTCAGCCCCTCAGCGTCGCCCTTTGTGTGCCGCCCATTACTTTAGAAGGGGGCGGCAGTAATGGGATCGGCCGGGAATTGACGGATCACCGTGCGATTTGACATGGAGGAGATTCCTGATCAATCTGTCCAGGTGGGCCCACCCGACCTTAACCCAACACATAACCTACCCTTAATTTAAACCAATGTAACACTTGACTTCTCCTACAGTAATTCACCCACCAGAAAGCAGCTACACAAATGGTCAGCCCCCCCACACCAAAAAAATTATATTTTAGATGGAAGCCACAAAGAACAAAAGGTCTGATTTGTCTCTGCAAACAGGATTCATCATGAACTTTTTTTTGCTGAAAAGTTACCAATTTGAAATCCTACCAAAAATCAATGTATAGAACTAGGAATGATTTATAAAAGTTGTTAATTATTTGTACTAACTTGTTGAAATTGAGCAGGGATGGGCTTTGCATATGGAACCTTCTTCTGAGGGACTTTCTTCTGGTCTCTCTGCATTAACTCATCCATTCCCCAGTCCAAACCAGGGATTGTCATCTCCACAGCACTTGCCTCTTCCTTTCCTAATATTACATAATAATATGAATAATATTACATAATTATATGAGGAATCCCAAACATAAAACAAGATCATATTTTAAATTTTCCTACCCATTTGTTCTTGCTCCATTGCTATTTTAAGTTGTTCTGGAATACCCATTCCTGGAATAATGGCAAGATTGTTTGGCTCAACATCATCTGCAGAGGAAGAGATCATGTTATAAGCATTAAAGGCTTACATGTTGCACATTGAAACTTAAAGCAGATCTTTCAAAAAGGATTACATCTGGTTATTTCTTTCATAATTATCAAAAAAACATTAAAAGAATATCTAAACCCGAGGACAAGTTTATTGTTATTATAGTATGGGTTTTCAAGGTACCTATGATTCAAACATGAAAATAAGCTTCCATTTAAAAAGTTTAATTATTATTAGGACCAATACATGAATAGAAACCTATTTTCAGGTTTGAATCATAAGTAGTAGAGTTTTCTAATTGAAATTCCACCTTCTCCAGTAAAAATTAACAAATGGTCCACTAGATGGCACTGTCTTGCCATTTGTTTACATTTCACCAGCCGATCTCAGGAGCGCAGCAGGCCATTCACAGAGGTAGCTGGCGTCTGCAGGGAGACCAGGGACCACCCAAACAGGTAAGCGGGCCCCTGACGGACTCTAGTATAAGCAGAGGGGGTCTTTTCAAGCAAATTTTTGGGGCTAAAAAACTTGGCTTACACACACCTATAGGTACATAGAGAAACATACATTTCCAAATAAGAGTTTCAGTTTTTACATTTTTCCTTGCAAGCACTGGTTTTCGACTCGGGAGGAGTCACTCGGGAGGAGGGGCAGTGCTGAGAGCCCAGACACCACCTCACAGAGACTCGCACTTTAACAGCACCACCTTTCAAGTATATGCCAATAAACAGCATGTCTGCTGGGAAATGTTGCATATTCTCTCTATTAGACACACAGATGTCCCCACTTTGGGTTTGAAATATCTTATCAATTCTAAATTTGGCCTCAACATTAAGACTTTAAATATTTTTATACTGAGAAAAAACAAATTACCAATACAGAAAATACCTGTTTACTATCCTTGTTATATAACAATGTTTCAGTTTTTCTACCCATTTACCACCACCCAAAAGTGGTGATAAAAAGAAAAGATAGGTTTGTAGCACCAACTGGGAAAGCAACCAAGTGTGACAACCGGCCCGGTATGTATGTATGTATGTATGTATGTATGTATGTATGTATATATATATATATATATATATATATATATATATATATATATATATATATATATATATATAAAAATATAATATATATATAATAAAAAAGAGTTTGCTTATACAAGAAGATTTTCTCTTCAGAGTTCTGGATCTATGTGCCAACATTGAACACAAATGTTACCAGAATGTTGGTAACTATCCAGTAATAAACACAGAAGAATCACAAGCGATTGGACATATGACAGTTACCATATTCCATGCCATCCTCAGACATGCCAGGGAGAAGGTTTAGATTATAACGGTCTCTCATTTTGTCACCAGGGCGATTTCTGGTCCAGAATTTGCTAAAATTAAGATGACAATTAAAGTATTAAATAATCGTTATGCATATTCATCTTATTCGCCTTATTCCCAGGTAGGTGCAAAAGGAAAAATGATTTATACCTGGTGTGATCATTTGATCCAGAGCACAAAATATGTCCAAGAGGGTGCCATGCCAGACTCCATATCATTCCTTCATGAGCTATCTCCATACCACCGACTTCCTTCTCCACTCTTAAAAGAAATACATGTAATAAGGCACGGAGAAGTCTAACATGTGCCATCTTTAGAAACACATGAGGAATACATACCCAACATGCCAAAATAAAAGAGAACCATCAGAGCCACCACTTGCAAAAAGACCTTCATGAACGGGATGCCAGGCCACAGCTAAAAGAGAAAAAGTCAACTTGAGTTTATGGTTAACTAATCATAAGCCAGGAGTAACTTCTGCTGAACACGCTGAATGTTTTGTTTAGCAGCAATATAACTGTACATCACTATTTGCATCCTGGCATGGTTTATTACCCTCCCTAGCGGTTGAGACCAACCCAGTTCGTTCGGTATTTGGGCTTGTCATAACCACTAGGTCAGTGGGTGTACCCAGTGCACCCGATACACCCATGGAAAGCTGCAGCGATGGTCTCAATCGCTGCAGCATTTCCGGGGTTTCGGCACCGTCCCGATCGCGTCATGGGGACACAGCTTTCCAGACCACACAGCCAGCGTCATTAAAGACATTGGCTGTGTTGTCAGGGGAGGGGGGAGGACTTTGTACACTGCCACGATTGCCCATACCCCGTCGTTAAAATGGCATGCATTAGGAAGGTTAACCTCCTGAGCGTTTCAGCCCTTGCACGGTTTTTTCATTACCGTGCCACGGGCAATCGCGGTGGAGCACAATATTTCCTGCTCAGCTGGAGGACGTACACGTAAGTCCTGCGTCACTGGAGATGCCGGACTTACGCTGAAGAGAAGCGACGCCCCTCCAGTTACACGGAGGTCTATGGCGCCGCCTACCCCCGCCCCCTTTGCGTCACCGGTGACGCGATCGGGGGCGGACCCGGAAGCATCGGCATACATGACGATGCTCCCGACCGCCGTAAGAAGACGGCGAGACCTAGAGCGCGGCTCTAGTTAACTGATGATGATGCATGAAACTCAGCCCTAGTTAACTCGGGCTGAACTCTCAGAAGGTTAAGTGGGTTTCTATTTACTTGCAGCAGTGGTTCCCAAACTTTCCCTGCAGGGCCCTACTTTTCTAGATAAGAAAATTATCGAGCCCCCCTCCCCCATTTCACACAAGCGGTGTTTATGTTGCAGTTTAGTGTACTAGTACTAGTGTAGTGGATCTCAAATTTATACAACTTGATTTGGTTTTCACACGAATCACAGAAACATTTATTGTTCACATAGAGACACACACTACACTGGTGCAGAGACATGAATCATGTACATAGAGGCAAACACAGACACATTACATGAATTCTACTTGCTGCTTCTAACTAGTTACTTCAAGGTTGGCTTCCTGCATGTCCCTTCTACAGACCCCTAGCTGCGCCCCCACCCGCCCCCACTTTGGGTACCACTAACTTAAGGCTAGGCACACATGGGTAGATTCCTGTGCAATCGACCTCCAAACAATAACAGCGTGGTGACGTCAGAAGACTCACATTTCCATGCAAAGTAGTGGAGATTGAAAAGGGTTTTCCAACATGTTGGAAACCCGTTCAATCGAGTTTCTTCGAGCAGGATCTATTGACCCCGCTCAAAGGAAGGCACAAGCGGGTAGCTTTGTGAACAGATTAGAGTACAATCCATCACGGTGAGTGCGCACATTGATTCATTGTACTCAAATCTTTTTACAGATCTACCCGTGTGTGGCTAGCTGTAAGGAAACAAAGAATAGACTGACCTGTAGCTTCTTTTTTGTGGCCTCTAAATACTTGTAGTTCTTCACGGAGGTTACGGATGTCAAAAAGCTTGCAGAGATGATCACGCGATGCTGTAAGTAACCAATTTCCATTCAAGTTCCACTTAACTTCCATTACTGTATTCTTATGGGCATGCCTATTTTAGAGTAAAAAAATGGTGAGCTGGATGAATGTTCCTAAAGGGTTCACTTCGCAATACATGCAGATATTTTGTACAATAGTGAAGCTCATTCCCATATATTAAACTTTCTAAAGAATCAGAACAATTTGTACAGTGATGTGTGTGTTCCAAATGCTGTTTTTCCAGTTTTAATGAGACTGAAGAAAGAAATGAGGTGCAGAAAAGGACACACTATACTTTTGTTAATGTAAAAAAAAAGTGAAAGATACACACCCCCCATGTCAATGTGACAAGTGTAAATGGAATGTTAAAAGTTTTCCAAGAAGAAATATTTGGGATAAAAAAACATTTAGGTGTGAACTCTGGCGAAGGTCAGGAGTACAACATTTACCATAACCTATAAAAAGAATGTGCTTAGTTATTTGATCAATTAGACTTACAGGGTTGCAAGACTTTGTCCATTCTTGGGATCCCAGAATTTGATTGGCTGTTGGCTATCTTTACTTCCAGACACCAAAAGTCCTTTGGTTGGATGCCAGTCAACACACTTCACATCAGCTCCATGACCTGAAGGAGACATTTTTTTTATATAACAAATAGATCATAGTGATAACAATCAGGCACCTGGCAAGTTTGTGATGGGCCAAACTATATCCCAGAGCATTCACAAAACACAAAAAATACAATTGCTGCTACAACTGTGCGAAAGATAACAGCACAGCAAAGCTGATTCTACCATCTTATGGTCCACCATGGGAAATAACAGAATGTATGCCTGAAGTAGTGTATGTTGTTAATGCAGTTGTAGTCACAGCTTAGGCACAGAAATGCTTTTTTAGAATTGTTTTAGCCTCTTTTTACTCCTAGGCAGTTGATTCCTTTCCTGTGCTAAAATAAATTTTTATTAATTAATTGACTTTCATGCAAGCAGAGGGCTAATTGGTTGTTTATGCCTTGGGTCTCTAAACCCTTTTATTTCTATATGCATCTCTAGGACTTCCTCCTTTCATGAAGCTGATTCTCCTAAGGGAAGAAGGGTTTCCTAAGGAATCATTCACACTTGCTGTGCAGTACATTGCCGCATGGCTTGCATTACTGCAAGTCCCTTTCACACTGGCCATGCGCTTGCAGTGACGTGCAATGCCGCGCATTACCAAAAATGCCCTGCAGTATGCATTTCTGCAGGCACAGCACCAGTCTCTCGCAAACATTTTTTTCCGGTACCGGACACTGTTAATGGGCAGATACTAGCGAAATACGAGCCCTTAAGGTGTTCCATCTGGCAGCTGCAGGCCTGAGGTGATCACTTGCAATGTAAGACAAATACTACAGCATTTTAATTGAGAGTACCAAGGTTCACAATGTACAGCGTCACGTTGTCACAAGTTTTTGGCTGAGAAAGTGTGAGAATGAGCATGGCCCAAATGCTAGGGAAACTCAGTAATTTACCTGGAGTTCGCCTTAAGAGTTCAATGTTTACCTGATCTAAACCTTCTCTTATAGTTTAGGGTTCAACTGCTCTTGTTGCTGCTGTTTAAGGAACACTTACTGCATCATCTCAAAAACAGGAAGGCGGTTTTGATACTGCTATGCCAACGTGCCAAATCAATTTAAAATTTGTTGGTTACCATCAGTTAGATATGGATTTTACTCTGCATTTATTTCACACCAGATAGAAAATGAACTGGAATTGCTAGGAGTCATTCTTCCTTTGATTCCCTTACAAATAATAAATATTAAACTCAAGAATTGAGTTAGTTTTGATGGGAACTTTTTCCAGCAAAGCACACAAGAAAGCATATCCATCTGCTGGAAGTGAGAAACACAACCCTAATGTCTAGCCCACCAACCACTTGTCTGTTTTCGGTTACGGTCTAGGGTTCTTGGTTATATAACAAAGACAATAGGGGGAAAATACCTTCTGTGCAGAAAAGACCATTAGTAAACAAAAGTTACTGGTTAATCTAACTCAACCCAGGTCATCTTTTGCAGAAAAGTACATTAGGAAAAGTGAACACTTCCCAATAGATGAGAGGGGCAACATATCTGCAAGACCTTTCAGTACAAAGATTGAACAGAAGTTCTGAATGGCAGTGCCGAAGGAAGCTAGAGTAAGAATACTAGGAAGCAGCTTGACCTTTTAGATCCTTCTAAAAGTGTAGAAAGGAGTTCCACACTGCAAAACCTTCCTCCTCTGTGCTGGATCATGTCCCTTGCACTGCCATCTTTCCATCAAGATGTGCTCCTCAGTCTCATAAGTGGGCATCATTCACAAGATGCTTGGAAAAAGAAAAAAGGACCACAGAAGGCCTTGGGAGGTGTTCAAGCTCTAGAGGCTCCAGAAAAGGGACATTTTAACACTCTGACAACTCATCCTTGAACAGATTTATTCTACTCCACCAAAGTGGTGACGATGAGATTTTACCCATTGGACCACAGAAATTAAGGACATGAGACCCAGACTTGACATAGCTTTGAGAATAAAAACCAGTCAATTGGTCTGAAGAGATGCCACTGGCCTCAAGAACTTCCTGGCCTTGTTTTCCAGGAGAAATATTATATGGGATGTAGAATCCATCATAAAAAACCTAGAAAAGGGATTCTTCAAGAAAGAACCAACCTTGTTTGCTTGGTTTAGCAATCTAGATGTTAACAAATTTAAAAGAGCTTAGGGGACAGGGTCACAAGGCCCAAAACCTTGTGGAGCAACGGTATTTTAATAGTAAAGGGGGAAAAAGGTAAAATAATGCACTTGGGCTTAGCATGAACTCTGTCTGAGATACAGGGGCAAGAGTTGCCATGTGTTTCTCTAGCAACATGGTTATTGGGATGGTTATGGGTGCTGGATACTTCTCATTGTGTAGGACAGCACCAGGGAGTATCCAGAGAGTGTCACCTGTAACCGGGAATGATGTCACTCTGGTGTCCACATTTCTATAGACATTCATGGCAACTCCTGCCCTGTATACTAGAGATCACCACTGTCAAGTCTGTACTATACCTCCACTTCTATGAGTGCATAATTCTTCTTTTACAATTAACATACTGTATTTTTTTTTTACCTAATAAAGACGCACTTTGTTTCTCCCAAAATTCAGCCATATGTGGTCATGCATTATATGCACCCCCTCTGCCGCCGGAGCCAAGCTTGGCTACGGAGGCAGGGAAGCTCTAAGAGTCAAGGTGGCTTCGCTGTTGGTGCTCCCCTAATACAAGTAAAAATTATAAAAGGGGAAAGAACCATAATAGAAGCTGTATAGATACACTAATCGGGAAGGAGTGCATAGTGGCAATGGTAATAGTTCTCACTTACTCTTTGGGTTGAGGTTGTAAGTTGACCCTGGTTACGGGCCAGCTTTTTGAACCAGCAACCTATTTCGATGAATTGACAGGTGGAGATAATATTTGCAAAGCGTTGTCTCACCATTCCATCATCCCAACAATATCAGCAAAACCAAAAAACAAATGTACATCCCCACTTCACTCATGTGAAAAAGTAGGTTTAGGGATTTTCAATGCAGCGATATAATGGTTAACATCAAAGAAAACAAACATGGTATGAGAGTTCATGATGTTTTATAATGTTCAAGTTACATCTTTTTCCAATCCATGCTTGTTAGACCCTGGGGACCCATGTAGGCTTAGACAGTGTTCAGAGACCACATAGGGTTCACTCCTATTATCACTCAACCTTCACACCCCCCCCCCCCCCCCCCCCCCCCCCACTACTGATACACAAGGTGATAGATAATAGCCTACCTAACAGTGAACCCTTTGTGGTCCCTGAACATGGCCTATGCCTACATGGGTCCCCCAGGGTGAAGCGAATTGTTCACGAAACGCGTCGGACGTATATGCATGTGTACTGCAAACTTCCAATGATCTAACATGTGGAGACACAGCATGGATTGGAATAAGTTTGAACTTGAACATTATAAACTCTAATACTAGGTTTTTTTCTTTGATATTAACCATTATATCACTGCCTTGACAATCCCTAGACTCCTTTTTCACATCAGTGAAGAAGCGGGGACGTACGTTTTTTGGTTTTGTGGAGATAATTTTTCTCACTGTCCCCACGCAGTAGAGTTAAGGTCGCGCTCTAAAATGCCTGTGGAGGTCTGATTCTGTGGAAGCCTGGTGCAGGATTTTCGGAGTGATGATTTTGGTAGGTATAAATAGGCTGGGAAGAGGCTCCCATAAAAGTATTTAATCCTTTATTTGGTCACAAGGTAAAACAAAGTGCATCAAAGCTTAAAATAGTTCCTCCATCAGGAACACGAGACAGACTCTGATTGCTTCCCTGCTTCCTTTAATTCCTGCACCGCCAGACTGAGAATGAAGCTCCTTCTGGCAGTTTGTTCCCCCCCCCCCCATGCTGTGGTTGATCACCTGATCAGCTGGAGCATCTTATAGGGCAAAAAAATATAGTAACTTCCGTTTGTTGCACTAGGTCATGCTCCTCATGTCTCTGCTCCTATCTGTCTTTAACAAGGGTGCCACGCTCTCCTTCCACATCACCCAATAAGCCCAGGAACTCCTCGACCAGTGGTGGGAAAACTAGGGCCCCGCTCCTGTTCATTTAGCTTTTTCCGGCCCTTTGTCACCTTGTTGAAAAGATGCTCCCCTGCGCTTGTTCTCTAATATGAGTGAGCATAATGCCAAGGTGTCCAAACATTGCCTTGACATTGATGCAGTGTCACAATCATGTGATAACACTTTGGGGGCATCCTCATGGTGACAACAAGCATCCTCCAGAAATTATCTCTGCTCATTGCAATGAATGAGCATTTTCTTGTAAGTGCAGGAAATGTAAAAAAGATAACATCTCTGTCTGACCGCCTATTACACATCACCACTATCATTAGTGATGCCGACGATGCATGGAATTGACACACGCTGGCCATTACAGGCTCATGGCCCGCTCCATTTATCAAATTTAAGAAGTGGGCCATTTATCAAATGTGGCCCAGGGGTCAAAGGTTGTCCATCCTTGTCCTGGATGCTTTACCCACCTGGACTAATTAATCCCCCGAAGGTGACCTATTAACGATTGAATTACCTTATTTTTGCCACTGGCATTACTACTACTGTAAATATTTATTCTTTTTACGCAGGTAAGGAATGACTTATATCACTGGGAGCCTGAGTGGTTAGAAAAATTGTAACTGGGAGAATTCATTATTCCAAAACCTTTGCCTCCTAAAATATCTTTCAAAAGGAGTGTGTGTCCAGAGCTAACCACTGTGGCGGAAAGATGCAACATTTTCTCTTCTGGGCCCTGTAAGCCATGGAGGGGGTCTTAACAAAAGTTGCTTGGGAGGAAATTTGTGTTATCTGCATTAGAATCCAACACGAAGGTTAGGATCAAAATGTCTAAACTTCCGAGAAGGGAAAGACACAAAAACAAGTTTTGTGGAAGAATCCCTGCCCAGGTCTCCAGCCAGTGAAATTAACAGTGCCACAGATCTGGAAGAGATTCAGAAGAATTAAGTTGAGACTGCAGCAATAAAATTCGCCACACGGAAAAGAAACCAAAATTAGGTTCCTAGGAATACCTGTCTCCAGGTGTGACTTAAGTAAAATTTCTGGATACGCATGTAGAGGCCAAGGCTGGCTTTAATCCATTAAGGATTCCCATTAATGCTTTAGAAGTAGGCCCGAATCCTAACATGACAGAGTGGTAGAGTAAAAAACGTGTAAGGCAGCTTCTAACTTGGCAGATTTATTAATAAAAGCTCCGTTTTACCCTTTACAGGAAACATCTTTCATTGGCCAAATATTAGATTTAACTGGACTTTTACTGAAATACAAACTGCTCAAAGCCAGGAAAAGAAAAATTCTCCAAAAACACCAGTGGTGCCTGGCAGAGAACCCTTATCAAGCCCCAGAGGAGGGAACCACCACCTATAATAAGTGAAAGAGACCTGTTTACACTAATGTTTCCAGGCTAGCTCAATGCAACCAGGGAAGTCATGGAAGTCCATCTTGAAGTCATAAGGGCACAGAGAACCATCTCTTTAAGAGATATCACTTAATATCCATATCCATATCCCACCTTGGGATCCAGAACCAAAAAGACAAGGTATGCCCTCCCCCTGAGTCTGTGTGGGAAGTCTAAGAGCTGTCCAAAAGCCATGCAGCCAGTCAAAGAGGAGACGCCTCCTCTACCCTGCCAGTGCCACAACCAACCAGCAGAGAGGCGCAAACAACTGTAGGCCCCTCTGAAAAACCAGAGAAGGTCCAGTATTCTACCAAGCTTGAAGCAGAGGATGGAGGCCCATGCAATCCCCTCTACCGTCTGGACAGCAAGTAGAATACACTACCCTGAGAACTGCAGCAAAAGGAAGGGACAGATCAAAAACACAAGGACTGACTATTGAGCTGACTTTTTAAAGACTATAAGGTTGTATTTGCTCAACCTAGATGGAGTTGCTCTCATGTGCTGGATATAGATGATCTGGGAAAAGAAATACCTAATGAAAAAAAAACATATATAAAAGGATAAGGTAGATAACATTTAAGGGAAGTATTTTACTGGATCATCAACATTTTTTTGGAAGGCACAAAACATGTGGTGTCATTTATACATATGGACACAACAAATTCAGTATCTTTAAATTAATTTTTTTATTTCAGCGTTCATAAAACCCAGTGTTTAATATTCATGTTATATGCATGGTTCAAGACATCATATATAGGAAAATATAATATGGGATAATTACATGTTTACAATTTTCTTTATACTATAGTGAAATGAGCAACTTGCAATTGAAGACATTATACATAAAGTGGAAGCCTTCCTCTTTTGATTGAACATTTTATTTTATTACCCAAATGTGGTTTTAGGCTCCATTTCTCAAACCTACAGTGTTCTTATCAAACTAATTTGACCATGCAAATCACATTCTTCCTATGAAGCCTAAGCTTTGTTAAGGAGAAACAAACCGCCCTAATTAAGCAAATTTAGATTATTACAGATAACTAAGTATTCCAGTGGGAGTGATCCCACGGTGATATCTTAACACTATTTTGTACCATATTATTACATACACCACTAATTGAGGTGTATTCTCTGTTTATATCCCCAGCTACCCATAATTACTTTATGTGCATAATTTTCTCCTGAAGAAGCGAGATCTCGTGAAACGCGTTTAGATTTGCACTTGTATTTTAGCTTTTGTTGTTTTGTTATGTAAAGGTTGGAGTTATCTCTAGTGTGTCATATTTGGACCCATAGTCTTTATACTTGGTCCATCAATTTGGACGTATTTATATACGCAATACTTTATTTTGATATATGTTGTTTTTGCCTTAAAAGTCCAACTGCTAAGGGTAAATCCAGAAATTTCCTGTGATCACCAAGGTGCAACTTTTGTTTTTGTAGATTATTACAGATTTTTACTAATTAAATTGTAATGATGTAGTGATTATAATTGTTATCCTCTTTTGAAATAAAACACTGATGAAAAAGAAAAATACTAGCTCCCTTGTCCCTGCATTCGGCAATCGAAGCTCTTTATTACAGGGAGTGCAGAATTATTAGGCAAATGAGTATTTTGACCGCATCATCCTCTTTATG
>CM070035.1:36861508-36886867 GCA_036250615.1 Ptychadena robeensis
CTGCACAGTCTACTCTCCTCTGCTCTCCCTCTCCTCACTGGCTGTTACTGTGTCCAGGGAGCTGTAGAGTGATTGCAGTTTCCACGGAGGGAGGGATAGATGGCTGTCCATTTATCCCTCTCTTCATTGCTTATTCCAGCAGGGCTCTGAGCTCTGCTGGCATAAGCAATTATGCAGTTCAGATGGAAGAGCCGACAACGGCCGTCATCTCCCATCTGACAGCTCCTCTGCTAATCTCCTTGCAGGGAGAGCTGGCCCATTTTGGGGGTGAAAAAGTGTGTCCTATGGTCTGACAAATGCATTAATTAAAAACAAATGTAATCTTCATGATAAATAAAAGATAAAGCATGTAACTAAGCTCTCCATTCGAGAAGGTCAACCAATCACACAAAGTTGTGAAAGTTTCCTCTAATTGTTGTTCACAATGGCAACTCACTCACACGGAGTTAGAAGCTGCTTCAACCAGCCCTCCCCATTTTAGCTGTCCTTGCTCCATCCCTTTCATTAGTAGTCATGGTGGGTCAGCGAACACCATCAAATAGCTATGAACAACACTATGCCAGGCTTGCATACCATCAGCGATCTATCTGAATTGTACACAAGTTACAAAAAGATATAAACAGTAAAAAGTTCTAATCTTGCACAAAACAAAAAGTCATTGGAAACACTTATGTTGATCAGATAAATGCACTCAGCGGTGCGCTAAGGGCCCTTTCACACTATATGCACACGTTTTTACAAACAAGGTTACCATTCACACTGCATCCGATGTGTTTTTAAAAACGCAGAGCTTCAGCATGCGTTTTTTAAAACACCCTGTTGTATGCATTTTCAATTCATTTTTCATTGATTTGTTCAAAAACGCAGATGTAATGTGAAAAATGTATCCGTTTCTGTATATATGGATGTACATATAGAAAATGCATATAGTGTGAAAGGGCCCAAACACACTACATTACGCAGTAACACAACACTGCCTGTACATGTGTTAATAGAACCATTTCTACCTTACACTGAATAATAGTGCTGAATTGTATTGCGAGAAAAGACCAGGGGCCCATCCAAAGTATTAACTGGGAATTTTGCAAAGTGGTGTGCATCAATATGCCAAACAATCGCACAGGTATTTAAGGTACAGTTTTCCAGAATTGCATGCAATAACATGTGAACCATATTTAAAGCACATATTTGTTTGTTTTATAAACACTTGCATTATCAACACAAGCAATCAACGAGCAAACAAGCAAATTGGCAGCGAAGGTTGACATACTGCCCTGCATTAACCTCTCGGCCAAAGGGCCCGAAGTACACCGTGGGAACAATCGGAAAGACATTAACGCAGGGAGTATGGGCGCATGCCTAAACACTGTGGGAACATAGCCAAAGTTAACGTATATGGATGTAAACATAAAAGATGTCAACAGCTTGAAGAAAACCTGCAATAGTTTATTTTTATCAAAATATCAGAGAAACGGAGGTGGTGTTACATACACCATTATTTTAGCATTGGAATATATATACACACACACACACACACACATCAATAGCAAATATAGGTTCCCCACTGTAAAACATCAACTACCATTAAGAGTTTCAGACCTTAACGTATCTAAAAAGTTCATATAGAAAAGGTGAGAATTGTAGCTTTTGTGGTCCTAAACTCGTGAAATATACAGTGGCTTGCAAAAGTATTCGAACTTGTGAACTTTTCCACATTTTGTCACATTACAGCCACAAACATGAATCAATTTTATTGGAATCCCATGCGAAAAACCAATACAAAGTGGTGTACACGTGAGAAATGGAACGAGAATCATACATGATTCCAAACATTTTTTATGAATAAATAACTGCAAAGTGGGATGTGTGTAATTATTCAGCCCCCTTTGGTCTGAGTGCACCTGTGTGTAATCTAATGTCAGCTCTGTGACGGCCTCAGAGGTTGTCTAAGAGAATATTGGGATCAACAACACCGTGAAGTCCAATGAACACACCAGACAGGTCAGGGATGAAGTTATTGAGAAATGTAAAGCAGGCTTAGGCTACAAAAAAATCCCACGGAGCACTGTTCAAGCGATCATTCAGAAATGGAAGGAGTATGGCACAACTGTAAACCTACCAAAACAAGGCCGTCCACCTAAACTCACAAGCCGAACGCGGAGAGCGCTGATCAGAAATTCAGTCAAGAGGCCCATGGTGACTCTGGACGAGCTGCAGAGATCTAAAGCTCATGCGGGGGAATCTTTCCATACGACAACTATTAGTCGTGCACTGCACAAAGTTGGCCTTTATGGAAGAGTGGCAAGAAGAAAGCCATTGTTACCAGAAAAAGCATAAGAGGTCCCATTTGCAGTTTGCACAAGCCATGTGGGGGACACAGCAAACATGTGGAAGAAGGTGATCTGGTCAGATGAGACCAAAATTGAACTTTTTGGCCAAAATGCAAAATGCCATGTGTGGCGGAAAACTAACACTGCACACATTCTGATCACACCATCCCTACTGTGAAATATGGTGGTGGCAGCATCATGCTCTGGGGGTGCTTCTCTTCAGCAGGAAGGCTGGTCAGAGTTGATGGGAAGATAGATGGAGCCAAATACAGGGCAATCTTGGAAGAAAACCTCTTGCAGTCTGCAAAAGACTTGAGACTGGGGCAGAGGTTCACCTTCCAGCAGGACAACGACCCTAAACATAAAGCCAGGGCAACAATGGAATGGTTTAAAGCAAAGCATATCCATGTGTTAGAATGGCCCAGTCAAAGTCCAGATCTAAATCCAATCGAGAATCTGCGGCAAGATCTGAAAACTGCTGTTCACAAACACTGTCCATCTAATCTGACTGAGCTGGAGCTGTTTTGCAAAGAAGAATGGGTAAGGATTTCAGTCTCTAGATGTGCAAAGCTGGTGGAGACATACCCTAAAAGACTGGCAGCTGGAATTGCAGCAAAAGGTGCTTCTACAAAGTATTGACTCAGGATGAATAATTATGCACATCCCACTTTGCAGTTATTTATTTGTAAAAAATGTTTGGAAACATGTATGATTTTCCTTCCACTTCTCACGTGTACACCACTTTGTATTGGTCTTTCATGTAGAATTCCAATATTGATTCATGTTTGTGGCTGTAATGTGACAAGATGTGGGAAAGTTCCATACTTTTGCAAGCCACTGTATACACCGGATCCAGCATGCTTTTGTGGTGTCCTAATTTGAAACCATCCTTAACATTAAAATATGGGCAAGGAGTAGGTTGGTCTTTTGTTTTCAGTAGTCTCAGTCAAACAAGTGGCTGCTAAACAAAAACAGCAGAGCAGGACCATGAAATCAGCTTTGGAGAACAGTTAAATAAATACTTAAAAAAGGCCAATTGGCTTTTCAGCAAAAATAATAGATAGCACTGTTGGAACATGAAACTACTTCAACACAAAAATAAAATGTATCCCAACAGCTCAAAGTTGCTCCATAATCCTAATACAATATACTTACCTGCTTTAGTCTATGGAAATTGTTGTGTTTTTTCCCAGTCATCTGGGGGTTAAATAGCTGCAGAAACATGTACAGCCACCAGTGGTACCGCCAGATACAGCTGGTTTGAATGGAAGAGATCAGTGTGTACAAATGTGATAATGTGAAAGGAGATCATCTCAATAATAAAGATGGGTTCTAGCAAGGCACATCAGTACATCAAAAGTACATCAGGCGACTTTAGGTGCACTATAGGGCAAATGCAATATTCCAGCCAAAGTCAATAACGAAAATGCCTGCATGAATCACCTATGCCAAAAAATTGGAAAATAGTTTTTCTGAGAGCACAAAAATGTCCCAAAGAAAACATTGTTGAAGGATTTTTGAAACACAATTGTGAAGAAATACAATGTGAAAACTAACTAACTAGTTGTGTGAATACAACCTTACAATTCATTCACAGATAAACTCTTCCAAAAGGTATATTCATTAAATGGGTTTTGCAGTTATATACAGTTCTATTATAAAATTTCCAGAATGACAGATCTTGATTTTCACAATGTTTGCTGCTACTCCAGAATGTTATAAAAAGTGATCAGGTGAATTGCAAAATCCTCTTTTGACATGAAAATCATGTCAACCCCCCCAAAAGCATGAACAGCAAAACACCTTTCTACTAAACTAACACAGGTTAAGCAGACCCCCCACCCCCCGTACACCTTTCAATCTCTCCATACAATTTTCATTTAGATCTACTAACAACTATGCAATGCCGGGCCCTCCCTGATAGAATACATAGTGGTTGGAAGGTTTAGAAAAGTTCCTCATATTACATGGTTGTGATAGAACAAAAATAAGATTGTAAGGAGTGTAGACAAGCACAATGCTTGAGGTCATTCAGTCATGCTGATTGAGTTACAATAGCACACAGGAGATTTTGGAAGGAGAGATACTTGAAATCATTGTTCTTCCTCTGTTAACCATGATTATCTGCAAGGAAATGTGCTTTCCTCATTGTGTTGCTATTGCTGCTACGGAGATCAACCATATAGAATGTCAGAGAGGTTAAATTTTTGTGAAGACTGTCCAGCAAGAGTCATAACTCCTAAAGATGATTGAGCTGTGTGATCGGGGTGCACAACATGGTCAGGAATGGCAGCAGGCAGGTGTGAGAGCATCTTTTGGAAGATGATCTGGTGTTGAGAAGGGCAACAAATAAGCAACTTCTTTCCATGAAAATCAGGGACAGGCTGACAGCTTGCAAAAAGTACAGGGATTGGACTGCTGAGGAGGCGGTTACGGCACAAAGCCCCTTTACAAATGTTTAGGACAATATGGAAAAATGATTGTGCAGAGAAAAGATTACATCGACAATGGATCGGGATCCTCACAACTTTTCCCAAGAACATAGCAACGAACAAAACAAACATTCTCCAATCAGTAACTTATTCTAACCCTCCAACAGTTTAGTGAAGAACAGTGTCTTTACCAGTATGATAGAGTACCGTGTCAAAAGGTCTAAATCTGGCCATAGACGTCTCAATTTTTAGTATGATTTCTGATAGATCAACTGGCATGACCGACTGTTCACAAATCGATGCATGTTTAAAGCAGCGACCGAAATGACGATAAATCAATCAGGCAGAGTCTGATCAGGTCTGTAGTTTTTAGTCGATCTATCACGAATCGAAGGATGTTGTTAGAGACTTGAGATTGTTTCGAACAATCGACCCATGGAGGTCATATCCCACTTCCATAATTTCCAATTGCATTTTTGTGTGTAGCTGATCTCAAGTTACATCGCCATTCGATAAGGTGCAAAAATCCCTAAAATGGTGCACTTTCAAATGATTTATGACTTTCACATATCTTGATTGCTTAAATGATCAATCTCTGAGGAATCTGCACATCTATGGCCAGCTTAAAAAACTAAAGCTGGGCACACATGGGTAGATTCAATGCATTGATCGGGGTTCAATTGAACGGAAATCAATGTGCACATCAATTCCTGTTCAATGGGGACCAGCTTTCTACAGCTTGCAGCCTTGTGATGTGTGAGAGTGAATGGCAACACGGGCTGCCATTTGGGGAGAAAAGCAGCTAGAACACAGCCTCAGACAGACGTGCTGGCCCCACCCCCTTCACACTAGCATGAACAATAATGGAGATTGAACGTGTGTTTCCAACATGTTGGAACCCCGTTCAATCGAGTTTCTTCTAGAGGGATCTATTGATCACCCTCGAAGGAAGGCACACACGGGTAGATTTGTAAACAGATTAGAGCACAAATCAAGCTCCGTGGGCGCGCACGTTGCTCAATTGTACTCAAATCTTTATACAGATTGCCGAGCTTTATTGGTTTGGGCACAAAAACAAAATTTAAATTTGGGTCCATGGCCAAGAATGAGAATTTGAAGTAAACCCTCAAGAGGCAGGTAAACAAACAAAAAAAAAACCCGTTAAAATCAGACACACTCCAGGTGCTGATTGTCAATAATGACACCAGCTTTGTGAAGAGCAGCGGCGCGGGGCCGGAAATGACAGGCAGTGTACTGTGTACACTGCCTCGATTGCCCGTACCGCACCGTTGTAAACGGCGCAATATGGGCAGTGCGCTAGGGAGGTTAATAACAAATGGGTCAGTCAGATTTGGACTGATAGCATTCCAGGGCTAATTGCCCTGCAGGCCTTAAGCAGGGTACAGACAGGAGATATGGGGCAAATCGATGGCCGTTTCGAGCGCCATGCGTGCTCACGGCAATCTATCTGACCCATATTAACTGCCCCTTATCGGACATGACTGTTAATACGGCGATGTCCGATGCTTCGCCTGGGTCTCCAGGCAAAGCTTGGCTGAGGAGGAGGAGCCGGGGAGTGACAGTTCTGCTCTCCCCAGCCCCTCCAATATCTAACAGCAGCGTGATGACGTCATCACGCTGCTGCAGGGTACATCGGACGGCTCGAATATGGAGCCGCCTGTACCCTGCTTTAAACAGAAGAGCAAACACTGCAAATATTGACTCTGCATAGACTTGATCCCCTGGTTTATATGGGGATCAAATATTTCACTGATTACATGGAACATTAAGGTCTGTTGTTTGAGCATTTGTGAGGGCGTAACAGCTACAAAAAAACCAAACTAACAATAAGCAAAAAAGTACTATCTTAACCAATCTACCCCTAATTAAACCATTTTCATGTTTAAAAAAACCCCAAAAGATCTTCATTTGATTCCTTCCTTTCCGATTAACCTCCTGGGGGTATCTTGGATCAAACTGCACCTGTGCCGGGATCGGGCACAATCACCAGTTCTCTGTGAGCCTGCAGCGTTCCTACATAGCTGTAGGCTAACACAGCTTTTCCGGCCCGAGTGACCGAAGAGGGCGGTGCCATAGACCTCCATGTAAATTGACACCTGCAGTATGGAGTGAGCTGGGAGGACAGAGGGAAATCACGGAGGAGTACAGTGTACTCTGACGCAATTGCCCAGGAAGCATACATACCTGTTGGATTTTCAAAATATCCAGTCTCAAGCTTCCTTTAATAAACCAAAAACTAAAAAAGTGCACTCCTTTTCCCGAGCCTCTTACACAAATGTTCTTTCCATATATGTTAATGCATTGTAAAAATCAGATAAAATAGCTACTGCTTTAATTACAGCTACACAGTATTTAGAAATTAGCTACTAACCCATACAGTTAAAGTGTCTCAATCTATAGGCACTGTTATTCCACCCTTTTCTCCTTCTGCCCTCTTTTTTATTGAGTTGTATAGTAAATAAAAGGGAATAAAAAAAACACAAAAAAGGAAAAACAAAAAAAAGGAACCCTTTCCAATTGGTAAATAACTGAAGCCAAAAAATTACTGTATATTGAATGGAAACAAATATAGAATAAAATATATAGAAGTAAAGTGTCATTTACCACAAAACTTTTCTTATAATACTGAAACAGAAAACAAAACAAAACAGAAAACCCTCTCTTTCATCCTGCAATATATGTAAATTACATTACATTACCTGTGGAAGTCTATTTACTTACCTAAATCTTCCGGCCATCTCCCTCACCCACTATACTCCCAGTTGTAGAGGACAACTGATCCAGCATAACAGAAGAGCCCTCGGTGACCGTTCTGTCCCTCGTCATCACTCCACTTCAGTACTGAGTCTCGTTGCTCGACAGCCTATGTCCCCATTATCCAGAGAAAGAAGGCCCTATAGCAGCATATCACTGTAGCTTTGGTCAACAAGAAAAAAAATAAGATATCTAGGTTTTTATGGCCCTAAGAGGAGGGTAGTAGGAAACCATATTACCTAGAAGATTGGGTTTAAGTAATCCTATTTATTACTGCTAAATAAAAAGGTCCATGGTGGTATTGTACGAATGTCTCTGGTCCTAAAATGGTCAGCAGTCCAAGAAGGGAAATGTGTTAAGCAATCCGGCACTACATTCGTTGTTGATAGATCTTAATGAAAAATTGTATGGAGTGATCTACAAGATGTCCCAGAGTGTCACATCTGCCAAAAAATTCAAATACAGGAAGTGACTTCATGATGTCTCTTCCAGGGTCGCCGATTTAAAAAAGGTTGAGAATCACTGCTTTAGAAGTTACACAACTTTAGGAATTTAGAAAATGTGAGAAAGGGCTGCCCAGTAGGCAACTTTCAATAAGATACATTTGTGGTGGTAACAAAAATAAGTGTCTGAGCCTTATGCCGATTTTAAATCTGAAGGGGATCTTTAGGAGTGCTATAACCAACATTCCGCAAGTAGTGCACAGTGGTAGTTGTAATTTACATGAAATGAGGTTGCCAGTACACTAAAGCACCACACACCAAGACAAAGGGAGAATGATGATGTGCTACAAGCTAGCTGTTCCTTTACAGTGGGTGTAAAGGTCTTCACCACAAATGGCAGGAGGGAAGTACGTAAAACTACAATCATCAACAGACGCCGCAAGCATCACTGGTGTGATTGGCCTCGCTTTCCACAATGGAGAGTGAAGGTGAAATTATCCATGTATAAATGTAGTTCTTTTTAGGGCTCGTTCACACCAATTTATGTGCATTACACCCCACAGGGTGAAGGACACGTGTAAAATGAAGGGTTACCTATTCAAGGCACACTAAATGGAGTATATCAATGTGGACCAGCACAAAAAATAATTTATGTTTTACTGAAGGAAAAAAGGTTGCGTTATCATCCAACAACCACACTAAAGGCTGCTTTACACAGTAAATGAGAGATTACCACAACCGCCAAGCGTATGCAACTTGAGGAGTTGGCTGGACAGTTTTCAGGCTTTCCTCCAATAGACCATGGGTACGTTATCTTAACACATGTTTGCAGACGCGGAGTCATTTTCAGTCAGTCAGGGAAACAACCATGCAAATTTAGCCTTCAAGTACATTTACATGGGTGCTTATGTCTGCAAGCACTTGCCCAACCCTGGAAGCACTTGGAGGGCGTTTAGATAGCAACCCCCCATGACAGGTCTACTGCCAAAAGCCCGAAAAAAATCAAAAATAAAAAAAGGGAGACATTTCTGACCTATGAAAACAGATATGCCTATAAATAAGTTGCACAGCATTCAGTGGGTTGGCACCTCCTAAACTTTGGGACTGGGTGCACCTCCATACTCAAACATGTTGTTGAAATGTTGACCTCAGGTCTGTTCTGCTTAGTTGAATCTCCCACCTGGGCTCCCTCTTTGCAGCAAGCATTGCCCTCCAGCCTATTGCTCCGCTCAGGACAGAATGGTGCTCAGACACAGAAGAAAGTTTCACTCATTGATCAGCTTAGATTCCTCCCCCATCCAGGCACACAAACTGTCTATCATCACTGGCTGCTATACTAGTAGATGTAAATGCAACACAGGTGCCAGTTACTAGATCAGGAAATTTAAGACTATTTTAGGTTGTCACACCAACATATATTGCGGTATTGGTATGTTATGGAAAGCTTATTCTAGATTGCTTTATTTCTCCAGCGACACACACACACACACACACACACACACACGCGCTTTGTTTGGAAATCTCAGGCGTTTATGCATATAAACCCATGTATGTGTCAAGAGACGTACAGAGGTGCCATGCTCTTCATGGCAAAAAAAAATATTTTACAAATTAAATAAATAAAATATATATATAAATAAAAAATTAAATCGATCAAGTGAACTGCAAGAAAAATGGAGTCTGTGCAAATGCAAAAAGATATAGTGAAGTACAGGTATAATTTAATATCAGACTCGACCTGTCCTGTAAATCAGTCACTAAACCTGTCAATGATATTTAACAATTAGAAGTGACTGCCCTGAGAAATGTATTGAAGCTACCGCAGCACAGCAAGCACCATAAAATGTTTTTGATTCTTGACTAGGTCTTGAATATTTCAAATATTCAATATTCTTCTTCAAGACGAGTTTGCAATGTCAGGCTTCATTTATCCTAGAACACTTCCCCATTAACCATCTGGGCGTTACAGGCTTTTCCCGCCATTTTTTATGGCACGAAAAGCCGTTTCTCCCGCAATCGCAGCAGAGTACACTGTACTCCACCGTGATAGCCAGCTCTCCGCCCAGCCCTCTACACACCGCCGGTGTCAAATAGACGCTGGCGGTGTGTGGGGAGAAGAGCGGCGCCACCTCCATTAACATGGAGGTCTATGGCGCCACCACCCCACCCCCTTAGGCGTCAGAGATGATGTCTCAAACACGGGGCCGGAAGGGCTCCGCGTGCCTCCGGCTCATCTACAGAGCCGCAGGCACACGGAGGGGCGCCGATCAAACACAAGAAATAATTTTGAAGATGGACACTCGTGGCTATCTAGATCCTCAGATTTGAAATCTCGACTGTGTACAACTTCTTTCAGTGTTGTTTCAAGAGCCTAAGGGTGCATATGAAAAATTTATTCCAGGCGATGTATGGTTTAGAATGGTCACCATAAATCAGAAGTTGCAATAATTAGTAACTACAATGCTGATGGCATTGATTTCAATACATTCTTGAGTGGAGTTTCGGTGATGAAGATTGCGCTTGGCACTGGATGAAGTTAGGTGTACAGAAAAAAATCCTTCTAAAAAGGACATCCCACAGTCTACACATCTTTTCAGTAGGGCTTGGATTTGGCAGCAGGTGGTGGTTTTGTGTTTTTTCCCTTGTTTTATTGCCATGGTAGATGCAATGTCACCTTTATAGTGTTATGTCTGTGTGCTTTATTTAGCATCTGTGAACTATTAAAGGCACAGAATTCTTTATTTATATAGAAAACGTCTCGGAATATACAGTTTAAGTGAAACGCTGTATACAATTCTGTAGGGGGATAGGATAAAACACAACAATGGATGTGTAGAAGCAGTTTACAACCAAGTAATTCTGTCCCTCCACACAGCCCAAAACAGCCTAATAAATAATTACAATAGTAAAGAGTCATATTAACAACAACAACTACAGAAAATGTTATAAACCTGGCCTCTCTAATCGCCTCCTTATGTGCCTGGAACATCTTGACGTTGTTCATGTTAGACTGCCAGTACTTCACATATCCACTGTGGTCAGCAGTCAGCATCCACATGTCATTGTGTGACCAGGTCATAGCTCGGACTGGGCTGTCATGAGCCTAAATAGGAGACAAGGGTTTAAGAAAATTATTGAAATTGCAATTATTGGCATCCATATACTTGGTTCTAAACAACACAGAATAGATATGTAGGCAACCATTTTAAGGTGCTATGGCAACATTTAAAGGGGCACAACAGAGCTTCATGGAACCCTAATGCTAAACAATAGTTATATATTTATATATAAACTATTGTTGTTTAAATGTGCAAGATTGATAGTGTGTGGCTACAATAGCAAAAAAAAAACATACATACTGAATAATTTGTACCTTTTAAAAGGTGTATTTGATTAACAGATCCAATCACCTAAGCGTGGGGAAATCGATTGTGCCTAGACCAGGTGAACACAACGGCAGATACACATTGTAGTTCCATATTGGTCATATGACTTAACATCAATCAATAACAGCTACGTCTTAATTTTTAAAGGTTATACCTTGCTAATATACAACAGCTAGAGGTCTTTCAAACCTTACTAATTTTTTTTATTAATTCTTACAATGAAGCTTGTGAATGACCAGAGTGAACTTTAAAGTTTTTCATGTAAAAGTAACTAATTTGCATTAGGCAGATACTCCAGGGTAAAATTTGAAACCAGGATTTGTATTGCGGATCACAAAAGCACTTATTCTAGCAAATCATGTATAACACACACCTGTAAAATGGTCTCAAAATTAAAGGTCAGCCCATTCCATAAAGTAAACTCTCCACTTGAGGCTCCAGTTACTAAGCGTCGGCCTTCAGGAGTCCACTGAAAAGGAAAAGAATAAAAGTTTTCGTAAAATCTGCATCTTTGCCCTTTTCCCAACTCCAAATCTGCTAAAGACATGCAAGTTTTCACATAGTAGAACAGCATACTTACTCTAACTACAAAGACAGGGCATTTCACTTTGTTGGTAGAGGTTCGCACAAACTTTGTAGTAACAGCATTCAATGGATTATTAAGCATCCCAATAGGAGGAACCAACTGGAAAAGGGAAGCAAAGCAGTAGGATCAATGACAAGTCTAAAATGGTTCTGAAATTTGTTATAAACCCACAACTAAATTTCACATGATTTAAAACACACACTTTAGGCAATCTTCAAAACAGAGTGCGAACAGTAACAAAGCTAATTAGGGAATGGGACATTGTAAAAAAAAATTTTATATGTATTACATGGGCTTTTAGGCTGGAGGAGGGACAGTTTCGCTTTATCTTGTGCTTGCTTACATCTTAACCTTCTGGGTGTTCTGCCCAAAGAAAAGAGTGTCTTAAAAACGAAAAAAACATAAAAAAAAAAATAAAAAAAAAAAAAATACACCTGTCCGCTGAATTCCCTCTGCGATCCTGAGCATTGGTGTATCAGCTGATGCTTCCGTGTCTGCACCCATGACATCAGATATGACTCCAGAGAGGGGGGGTGGGGTAGGTGGTGCCATTGACCTCCATGTTAATTGAATATAAGCATATATAGGGTTCTTAAAGCAAACCTTATTTTAACTTACGATTGGATTTTATGACCAGGTTTTAAACCTATTACTCTATATAACTTCCTCCACAGGATGACAATGCTGCACTCCAACATTGATAATTCATAGATACTGTCCAATAAAATGAAAGATAAAAACAAGTTTAAACAAAAAAAAAACCCTCATTAAGAAGATGAAAACTCACATCATTATAGAATCCAGCATCAGGCTGGATGGCTCTCATGTCTCGCTGATCTCTCTGCCATACTCTATTCTAAAAGAAAAAACAAAACAAAATTTACAGATGTTCAAGGCATGAGTATGATACCAAGTGTAACAGTAATTCTAAAGATTGTATATAACCTACACTGAAAAGACTAAACCACACCAGTATGCTAACTTTCTTACCTTTGAGCCAGCTCAATGGTGAAATAGCGCGCCACATTCCTAAATAAACTGCTGCAACAAATGGTCACTGGATGGCCCTAGTTATCTATGCTGAGAATGTATCTCCATAGGCTTAAAAACAGAGGGTTAGTAAGTACTTACCAAAGAGTCTGAGTAGAATAGTGGTGTAGCGGTCACCGGCATGGAGCAATGTCATGTGAAGGCAGGAGAGATGTGGGACAATGGTATACTAGCTCTGGTGCAACTGGCTAAACAGAAAGTGGCGCAGAAAGGAAATGGTAGAATAGATGAAAAACTATGTGTAAATGCATAGAGCGGTGCATGGCACTAAATGCAACACAGTATGCATTGTGTGAAAAGGCCATGCAGCGTTATTAAAAGCAAAGTGCAGCAATACCAGTAGATAAAGGTCTGTTCAAAGTACTTCTGCATTAGTGATATATATGTATTCAGCAGGACAATAAAACAAAAACGCACCACATCCGCTCCCAAACTTCCCAAGTGGAGCCTCAGTACCCAAAACCTACTCTGCAGCCTGCAAATTTTAACTGAAAGCATTTTAGAATACCAATTATTTGGTTTCCAGTGGACACAATACTCAAGTACCTAAAGCCACATCTGAAAGGTCAACACATTTAACCTCCCTAGCCGTCATGACGAGCCCAGCCCGTCCAGAGTTTGTGTGAAGAACAATCTCTGGATGAGCCATGAAAGCCGCATATGCCCAGAAAGCTACGACGATTCTCTTTTTCAGCTGCAGCATTTCCGGGGTTGCGTGGCATCACGGTGACGCGGAAGGGGGTGGGCGGCGCCAAGGACCTCCATGTTAATGGAGGAGCGTGGGCTTTCTAGCCCTCACAGCCTCATTAATGATGCCGGCTGTGTGGAGAGAGGCGGGGGGGGGGGGGGGGGGGGGGGGGGGGGGGGGGAGAAATTGCAGGCAGCGTACTGTGTACACTGCCACGATTGCCCATACCACGCTGTTAAAAACAGCGTGGTATGGGCAGACCGCTAGGGAGGTTAACAACAAATGACTTCAATTTAAAAACTTACTTCTTATGGATGAACACTGGAAAGTAGCTACACCAACCAATACAATTTGTTGGCAGGCAAATATACACAGCTATGGCAATAGTAATTAAAAAATGTAAAAACACATTTGTGGCCCGCTGGAGGTAATTTTGCAGGGCTCTGGCAGCGCTCCTCCTGTTACTCCTTGCACAAAGGCAGAGGTAGCGGTCTCGATGCTGGGTTGTTGCCCTCCTACGGCCTCCTCCACGCCTCTCGATGTACTGGCCTCTCTTCTGGTAGTGCCTCCATGCTCTGGACACTACTCTGACACAGCAAACCTTTGCTTTTGTCCAGGGGTGGGAGGAGATCCCTTAGGAGACCATCTGCCACCTCATCAGGAGCATGCTCAGGCGTTGAAGGGAGGTCATTCAGACACGTGTAATATGTAAAGAACAAAGTATTTAATATAGGTATATAGATTAGGTTTACCCAACTAGGTAATGAAATGACCCAGTGCTTCAAGGGAAATGCATGTTAAACACATAGCTGGGATTTACTTTATTTAGCAGCAGTTGAGTCACATCACTACCTTCAAAATAAACTCCAAGTGAATAATCACATAATATAAAGGCCTATACATTACCTCCAAGTATTTGATAACAGATGGATTGTAGTCTATGGTCTTTCGATTCACAGCCTTTCGCATGCGTTTGCCATCAAAAGTAAGCTGTTGCATGGCCTGTTGCTGTGCATAATCGGGACGTTTATAGAAAAGCTGACGGGGAGCCTGGTGCTGGAAACGTGGCATGTGGAAGAAACGTGGGGGGGAACCAATCTCAGTAGCCATTGTGATGTTCAATGGAGAGGTGGGAAAACCTGAAAAAAAATCCCAAAACTGTAAGAATAATGCATTAAAGCAGACAAATTTTTTACCTTAACCTACATAGTGAAAGATAAATATTTTCCGGGAAGATTCTTGGGTCATAGAGCAAGCAAACTCTCTCTCTTTATGAACAGGAGGTACTTTTCTTATACTTTTGCCTGACTTGCATAAACTTTCCACAAAAACAGCCACATATCCTAGTAATTCAAGCAGAATTATGGTCAACTAAATTTTTAATTACTGTATTTTCCAGACTATAGGACGCACTTTTTTTTTTTTTTTACATATTTGGACTAGAAGACTTTTCCATTGATTTGAATGGTAAAAAACACACAAAAATAACCAACCATCCTGGGAGCACAATCTATGCATCCCAGGAGGCAGACATGTGTTCCATTCCCTCCAGGCAAGCCAAAAATAGATGCATTAGCACTAGTAGTACCCATTCTCTAAACACTGACCAACTAACTTATGGAGAGACACATCTTACAATTAGATGGCATGAGTTGTGTATTTACATGAACATTCTGCATTGCAAAAAGTACATTTTGTAACAAAGACTCATATCTTCTCCCATATGTAAATAGCTGCTCGTGGGCAAGTTGTTCAGTGCCAGATTGTAAAATAAGTCGGTCAGTGTGTTCAGAGAATATGTACTGCTAGTGTATAAACACATGAAGTTTTAGCCCTGCATGCTGACCTCCTTCCTGCCACTGGCCCTTTGGCTGGAGGAATATAGAGTAAATACTGCATGGTCCAGTCCTGCCTAACTTGCTGGAACATTCTGTATATTCACTTGATATCCCAATAGCTGTCTAGGTTTCTTCCCCTTATTTTCTCTTTAAAAAATTGGGTGTGTCTTATGGTCTGGTCTGTCTCATAGTCCGAAAAATATTGTAGTGTATTTTAACAGTAGGCATCGTGATTAAAGGACAGGCCCTGACAGTAAAACCATTTAATGCTTTCAGATGAACAGTTTTGAAACGCATCCAATGGTTTTCTATGGATGCATTTTTGGGATGCGGATGCGTTTCAAAACACTGCAGCTAGCGTTCACAACCGTGCCCTAAACCGCATCCGAACGCGCACAACCGCACCAGTGGAAACAAGGCCTCAGGAGGTAGCAGATTATTCATACACAGGGAATACAGAAGGTGTAGATGGTGGCAGCTGTATATACCAAGATTTCCCCCCAAGCCACCTCAGGGCCATTTCACACTAGCCGAGCTGTGGTTCTTTAAATGTGGAACTAGACCATGACCATCCCTCTTTTCAGATAAGTGTCCATAAACTCCTTTGTGGACACTTTTACTGGATATTCCCCATAGCAGCATAGTGTGAAGTAAAGTTAATCACCCAGCATGTGTAGCATCATTTGTTGCAGAAAAGTTCTAGTTCTCTGCAATATCATAATAATACTATTAGTACACATTCTGCCTATTAACACCTTCTATTATATTCTATATAAACATATTACCACTGCTGATTTAGTGTCTGACATCTTCCACAAAAGCTCACTATCATAGTTCTAGTCTAATGTCACAAAATAAAGCATAATGCAGATACTAAACTAGAAAGTTGGCAGCTCATATTGACCATGACCTGTACATGTAATGCAAACCTTCCTTTGGATAAGAGGTTTTTACAAGGAATCACTACTACAAATTAAAAAATTTTTAAATAAAGCTCCCATCCACACATGCTGCTGTTCATATCATATTACCTCCCTAGCGGTAAAGGCATTAATGAATGTACCCATAATGTAGCTCAGGCTTACCACTAGGGAGCTTAAAGTTCTCCGGGCCAACAGCTTTGAAACTAAACTTATATTTCAACATCTGATTGCCCAGGAACTGAAGAGATAAACATGCCGTACTGTTTTGTTTTTCCCTTTAAATAAAAAATAAATAAAAAATAATAAAAAAAGGAAGAAGTTTGGCATTCCCTCGTGCCATAGCAGCTTATTGACTACTGTGCCCAAACTATATTTTTGATTTACAATGAAAAGGCAGCATAATGATTATGTTGAGAAATGTTAACGTTCAAATTTGAAATGCTAGTTCTGGCCATAGATTTGTTTAGCCTTAGCTGGGCATTGACAGAGGAGCTTGAAAAGCAATGTGATGACGCTATAGGGTCCACAACTATCACAGCAAGAGTCCACAGTTTTACTTGAAGAGTGTTCTGAATCGAAATAGGTTTAATGACATTTCATATTTTTTATTACGATATATGGACAAACCAGCAATTCTTAACTGGTCTTTGCAAATGGATAGAAAGAAATCTGCAGTTATTTGCCACTTCCCACACATGAAATGTGGGATTCCACAAAGAAGCAAATATAGCAGCTCATCCTAGAAAATATTGTTTTTCTTGGTTTGCAGTCCTGTTTACACCTATCCCTTTTGTTATGCTGAAGTGTATGTTAACACATGTCCAGCAACTGAACACTAAAGCATGGATGTGTCCAAATTATGCGGCCATGATGGCCAACCTTGGCAGTAAGTGCAATATGTCCGTGTTTCAGGACATGTTAAGAACCATGTTTTTGTATTGCAGCGTTAGCATCTATTAGACAAAACAAAGCTGGAAAATAGACACGTCATGATGAAGTGTTAATTGATTTTAAATAGACACAAACAGGTAATTTCCCGCCATTCCCAGCATTGCAGCAATGTTAATGCAGGCCTTGCATTCAGCTAGGGAGGAAAATGTAGCATAGGAAAGGCTTTATAGTAAAATAAAAAAAAATAAAAAAATAAAAAAAGTTTTCACAACTGAGGCTATGTTTCTATGGCGTCAAAATACACCATAAATGCATCAATGAATTTTTAATGATTCTTTAGTTGCATTTTTGGAAAAGACACAACAAACACTAATCCAGAGATAATGGGTATTTTTTTTGACACTTTTAGGGGAATTTCCACATAGGGACCCCCTCCGCTAATCACATAGATTTTACCAGCTTTACCAGCTTGGCGCGGACAATAAACAGATCACAAACGCAACCGTCTGCGCTAGAAAAGAATGGAACACAGATTGATCGAAGAAGCAGTGCCCCCCCTACACGTTCCGATTTTTCGTCCAATCGGGTCACCCCGATTTTCACTTAAAATGTTATGGTCAATCGGTCAGCTGGTACGAAAAATCGGAATGTGAATTATCACCGATCGATAGGCCGACACTACTTTATTAACAGCAGATCTTCCAAAATTTACGGATCGGCTTGAAGCGGTCCCGAACGATTTTTTGGCCGATTGAGAAATTGTGATCGGTCAGGTACATAATTCCACATCAGATTATTCTCCTGGTCGATCGGGCAAAAATTGTACGAAAAATCGGAACGTGTATGGGGGGCTTAAATTAGTATTAAAAACATGCACCTAAGATGAGTTCTTGCCTTCCAAAGCTTTACAAATAATCTACCAACACAGAACGTCACATAAAATATCAGTGATACGTTACTTTTAAACACAAATAGTATAGTTTTGTAATGTATAACCATCACAGCCTGTAAGTAGTAAATGGCAGTTACAGTTGCAACATGATTTTTTTTTAGATACAAAAACACCAGACAAAGCTTTAAATAACCTTTTGATGAAACTCTTAGTATAGGACTAACAGGTGGCTTGCAAAAAGACATTTGCATTGCACTTTCAGATTCATATATTCTTATCATTAGAAACCATTATTTGTACTATACAGAAAAGTTATACCAATCTGGCTGTCTATCAATATAGATAAAATGAAGGATGTCTGTTGGCTATACAAAGACGATAAATTGCTCCCCCGGGTAATTTAATGCTTAGGTATCACCATGGGGGATGGGATAGTGAGACATTAGTAGGAGTGTTCTTCCACATCTATGACATAGACAATGACTGATCACAGGACGGGGAGCAGAGGTGGTCAGTGGCTGATGGCTTGATCTACAATGACATGCACAATACGGCTCATCTCAGGGTGATCTTCTTGGCTTTCACAATTGCATGCAGATACAGCCAATGCAAGTTTATACATTTTACCCTATACTTAGAATACATGGGGTGCTTCAATATTGGGAACATTTACACACTTTGATTAAAAAAAAAAAAAAACGCCATGTGTTTAATGATGCCATGTACAGTTCATGAAAACTAATGCTCTATAGAAGCACTTCAAACACTTTGTTTCTTATCCTGCACATGGTGATTAAAAAACTTAGATAGGATCATACTCTGACAATGGTAATTTAACATAAGGCAAAGTGAAATTAAAAAGGTTTTAGCATTTGTCTACTAAACATAGAAAACTGATTATGACTTCCTTTATTACTCCTCCCCATCACATCCTGCTCAGAAGAAATTTTCGCTTTCTAGGATACTCTGGTAATCCCCCGCTCCCTACACATAACCTGCTGCTACTATCCGCTTTTACAGATCAGTAGCAAGCCCTGCTGTGCCCACAGCCAACATTACATTTCAGTAAAGCCCACCTAACACCCACCTTTATACCAGTATAAGACCTGGTCTCTACTACATCAAGTGGAGTATCAGCATCGCTTTGGGAAACATCTTGTCAATTTCAACCTGCCTTTGCATATGTCCGTGTGATGACAAGTCCACTGAACGTGTCAAAAGTGAATCCATTGCTTTTCCACCTATTGCCACCTCCTAGTTTGTTCAGTTACAGTGGTAGTATCTCATTCATACAATTCGCAGTATTGCACCATCATTATAAATTTCAATGATTGGACCGAGTTTTTAAAGGTTCATCCCCACTGATAACACTCACTGCCTTGTACGTGTACAAAGGATTTACATTAAAACATCATACCATCATACGCAGATTCCTTGTCTATAATAACATAACGAATATACATGTGACGCCATGCTTCTTTCACAATCTGGTATCTGTTTCTGTCAAAAACTGCACCACAGTGGCACCACTCTTCCCAATGCTCATCGCTGGTGTCTCCATGACGCCGATGATGTGTAGAGAGAAGGGTGGGGAATGTCTGCCACAATCGCCCATATGGCGAGGGATAACATAACGTGAAAACGCCAGGGAAGTGAATGCCTAATGGTACCCATACACACAAGGCTTTTTGTCTACATGGCATTAGCTCAGCTCTGGTTGATAAAAACACTACAAGTGTCACAAAGCCCACTGAGGTAATGTTCCCCCACTGCCTGTGATGGATCAATGCAGTTTTATTAACGACCAGGAGAAAACAAGGGGGGGGGGGTGTAACCAGAGCACCAAGGAATAACCAAGAAACCACCAAAAGGAGGCCTGGAAGCAGGACTTTGTTGTACTAATCCTCACATGTAAACGTAGATGAATTTCAGCATTAATGTACAAATGACATGCAGATCATCAGTGAGCCAAGCAAACTCTGCATCAGGGATGATTGATTGGCTCAGTTTCAGTCCACATACACTTTGCAGGTAATTGTCCACATTCTGCGTTTTATTAAAAATCTCCAGACAAAGCGAGGGGTTACTTTCATAAAATTTTTAGTAGGACACCTGGTAGGCCCGCTGCATTATTCAGCCTGTGTGAAGCACCCATGTAGCACAAAGTGCCTCCTTCCCCTCACCTTTGTGTTATGGAGCACCTGTCCCAGCACATACAATGTGTGTTTCCCATACAATACTAGTCATACAACTTTTGGGCGATTTTGTCAGCAGAGTACTATACACAGTGTTCACATTCCCGAATGTGTCACCATAGCAGGCCTTCAACATGAGGAGGCGCCCTCACCCCAACTTCCCCATGGCGCCTCAAGGAGGCCGCAAGCTCCTCAGACACCCCCAAATTTCCGCCCTATCCTCGGAGGTGAAGAAATATCCGCCCGTCCCTGCTCCCCTCACAGAGTCTCCTAAGCGGAGGAACGCTTGTACCTCCCCGGGAGATGTATGTGTGATATACGCCATTGGTCTCGTCGGCTCAGAGAACGGAACGCTCTGCAGTGTATAAAGGCCTAAGAAACACAGGGCCGGTCACGTATATGACCGTAACCGAGAAATAAAGTACGCACCCGACTCCCACCCCACCGTGTAGCCCTTACACACCCCTTGCGACCACGACTCAGCTTGCTACACCGATCTTGAAGCCGTTCCTCTAAGCTTCCGGTTCCGGCCTTCCTCGCTCAGTGGTGCTAAACCGCGGTCCGCCATTAATCACGTGAACACCCTGCGCCCGCCCCTTCCCACACCACACTAGACAAGCAGCCGTAAAGGACGCCTGGAGCCTTTTTTCTTCTGTAGACAAACTTTATTGACAAAGGAAAGCTTGTGACAGAAACAGATACCGGATTGTGAAAGATGCATGGCGTCATCATTTTATGTTCGTGTGAACATGTATATTCGTTATGTAATAATAGGCAAGGAATTTGCGTATGATGGTATGAGGTTAAATTGTAAATCCTTTGTACACGTACAAGGCAGTGAATGTTATGAGTGGGGATGAACCTTTGAAATCTTCGGACAATCATGGTAATTTATAACATAGTCACTGATGGTAAATGGTGCAATACAGCACATTGTAGGAATGAAAATACTACTACTGTAACTGAACAAACTAGGAGGTGGTATTAAATGGAATATAAAGGAGGACAACAACTCTAACCGCTCCTCATCTGCTGCTCCTATGCAAATCTTATCACTGGCTTCCAATTGTCCAGAGAATCAAATTCTAAGTTCTGTTCTTTGCTTTAAAATCACTCCACACCTCCTGTCCTACTTACATTTCCAACCTGGTACATAAATACTTCCCTAACCGCCCCCTCTGCTCCTCCAGTGACCTACTAATGACATCCCCACTCATATCATCATCACATTGCGGCTTCAAGACTTCTCTAGGGCTGCTCCTACTCTCTGGAACTCTCTCCCTCGCCCCGTTAGACTTGCTCCTACCTTCAGCTCTTTTTAAAAATCCCTAAAAAAACCCCTCTTCAGTCTCTCCTACTCATCTTCTTACCCCTAACATCACAACCATGCCAGTCACCTCCCCTCCCCCACCCATTGTATAATATGTCCCCCAACCAATTAGATTGTAAGCCCTCCCTGGCAGGGTCCTCCACTCCTCCTGTGTCATATCCTGTACCTGTGTTTTATCTTATGTTGTATCTCAACTCTGCGTAATATGTTGGTACTATATAAATAAACGATGATAATCATTATTGATTGAAGGGGGGGGGGGGGTCTCCACAGCATTTTATGATCCATCGGGACGTTATCCATCGGGACGTTAAGTGCAGTGCTTGGCACGGGCTCTGAGGGATCACATACACTGTACCTGCCCGGTGGATGCCAGCTCTCCTCCCGGCTCAATTAGACGCCGGCAGTGTGTGCAGGGTAAAGCAACCCCCCCTATATTAATCTACTCGGTGTTTGGCCGAGTTAACTAGGGTTGAGTTTCATCCATCATGAAACTCAGCCCGAGTTAACTATGGAAAAATTTACCTGTCCGCCAGATTCCCCCGCCAAGAGCAACAAAAGGGATGGGGTTCCCCCAGTTGGGCTTCTCCCAGCATAACTCCAGCGTCTCCAGTGACGCCGGAGTTTTGCACTAGACCTCTGGGCGGATAGGAAATAGGATTGCCCTTAGCACGGTTTACAAAAAAAAAGCACCACTAGCATAATGCCCAGTAGGTTAACATTGCATATGCAGAAATGCTGCTGGCTCACGGATGTGCTGTTATGTGTATGTATATATATTATTGTTTACATAAACAATGTAAACATTTGTTATATAAATATCAGCAGTATTTTGAGGGCATTGTCAGAGCATGGAGCCTTGTAGAGACGTCAAAGAGGAGCATAGCGAAGGTCTGGGCACATTGGTACATTGAGTTTTGGCTACCATTAGCCATATATAAACTGAACACGCCTACACACTCCTGCCATTCCTTAAGTGTCAAATGTCTAAACCCCCATTTTAAATGTGCTATACAACACACATTCTATAGTGTTGTGTTGTTTAGATTAATGGTGGGTCAAGGAAAGCTAGTCTATAAACATCTGTTAATAAGTAGCAAACAAATTGATAACTAGAAATGGTCGGGAAAATTTTGTGGAATGTTGACCAGCTGCTCCCACTACCACCTTCTCTGCCCGGGACCTGGACACATATTTTAAAGACAAGATTGAAGCCATCCATTGATGTTCCTGCAAATACCCATCCTCCTGTAACTCTTCCCTCGCCTCATTTTGAGGAGGAATTTACCTCTCCGCTTCGCTCCTCTCCTTCCACTACCTGCCTGCTTTACCCTATACTTACTGATCTACTTAAGACCCACTCTACTACCCTTGCCCCAGCACTGACTGAACTATTCAACCTCGCCCTTTCCTTTACATGCCATAGTCCTCCCCATTCTGAAAAAGCCATTGCTTGACCCTCCCCTCTAGATTCTGACCTTTCTTTTTCCTTTCGCTTCTAAACTCCTTAAGTGTCTTGTTTACAATAGACTGACTATGTGATTATGAATTTCCTCCTTTACCCCCTCCAATCCGGCTTCCACACATTCCATGAAGACAGCCAGCACTAAAGTTATTAATGACTTGCTCACTGCCAAGGCCAAAGGCAACTATTCTTTGCTTCTTCTGTTGGATCTCTCCTCTGCCTTTGACACCAAAGACTCTTCTTCTGAGAGGTGTTTAGACTCATTTACTCCTCTAACTTCTCCTCATCTGCTGCTCCTCTCTGCAAATCACTACACTGGCTTCCAGTCTGGTCCATAAATATACTCTTCACCACCCCCTCCGCTCCTTCAGCGACCTAGTTATGACCTCCCCACTCATAACATCATGTAATGCGTGGCTTTAAGACTTCTCTAGGGCTTTCCCTACCATCTGGAACTCTCTCCCTTGCCCTATTAGACTCTTTTTTGTTAATGTTATGCATATTTATTGGGTTAAATGAAGACACATTACAGATTAGGGTCATATATAAACTACATTTAAACCTTCTTCCACACTAATTATAAACCTACCAAATCCTTTATCCAAATGACACATTACTTCCACCATAACTAAGATTTTTTGCTATCTTTTTATGATCCTTTTCCAACCAACAAATCACTTTACAAGTCCCATTAGACTTGCTTGTACTTTTAACACTTTCCAAAAAGTCCTGAAAATCTTTGTCCTAAGGCTATGTCCCCACTTGTGCTATCCGTCGCGATTCTAATTGCGGCATGGAGATCGCAAGCACCCAGATTAGCATTGCGGCACAGAGATTGCCAGTACCTACAGGACATATTACCCCACCCCGCCTGATGGCACTCATAGAGAATGAATGGGCGTGGTTAAAAACAATGAATTGAGGCACCTTTTTTAACTGCGTCCATTCATGTCTATGGCCGCGATCGCCACCCAGAATCCAATCAGTGACCTGCGTTCTGCACTGTGGGCGTCTGCAGATGTCAAATACATACCCACCATTATAATTGCGTGAGATTGCTATAGTGGAGACAAGCACTTAGGGCCCCCACACAAGTACCGAGTGAGGCCGACAGATGAGCGGTGGAGTGCAGCGTGATGACGTCATTAGGCTGCTCTCCATCGCTCACAGCATCGGCGGGTACCCTTTGTGTGCGGGTCGTTAGTCTGAATGGGGACGCCAATCCCCATTGAAACTAATGGCATCAGCCAGAAATTTACGGACATGTCCGTTCTCTGGCCGACCAAGCTTTGGGGCGACAGGGATCGCCCCATGTGGGCACCCCCGATCAGTGTCCGATTTTGCAGATGGCCATGAGCGCACACGCACATCGGTCGGCGGCAAAATGGGCCACCGCTTGTTGCGTGTGTGGGGGGCTTTAGTCTGATCTACAGTCCCATCCCCCTACCTATTGTATAGTCTGCTCCCCAACCTATTAGATCAGAGGTGCCCAACACGCGGCCCACGGGCCATAAGCGGCCCTTTTCCCATTAGTTGGCGGCCTCCGCGGTCGGCCGCTTGCGGCCCGTGCCCTTACTGCCATGACATGTTTGCCCCTCTGCGCGCCGACCCCGTAATGGCGCTTCTTCGCCCGGGATGTTCCTTCAGCAGAGGAGAGCTGAGGGGACCTATCAGCCTCCGGCTGGAGTGATTGGCGAATGTGTTAACCAATCAGCAGCACGGAAGGCAGTTCTCACCTCTCCTCCACTTCCTGCTGCTCATACCGGGCTGGTACGCGTGAGTATAGGAGCAGAAAGAAGGTAATCACTTATGCTCCCATAAAATCCCACAATTAAATCCCACCAACGTTATTATTGCCTAGTCACCTATTTCTATGTTATTATTGCCTAGTCATAGAAATAAGTGACTGGGCAAAAGTTTCATAGAAATAGGTGACATGACAAAGATGACTTGGCAAATGTGACATGGCTAAACATGGGCAAAGGTGACATGGCAAAAATTACATGGACAAAGGTGACATGGGCAAAGGTGACCTGGCAAAAATTACATGGACAAAGGTGACATGGGCAAAGGTAACATGGCAAAAGTGACATGGCAAAGGTGACATGACAAAAGTGACATGGCAAAGGTGACAT
>CM070035.1:36912611-36942821 GCA_036250615.1 Ptychadena robeensis
TGACACTGATCATCTGTCACATGATTCCTGACACTGATCATCTGTTACATCAATCATCTGTCACACCAACCCTGACACTGATGTGTCACATCAACCATCTCACTGATCATCTGCCACACCAACCCTGGCACTGATCATCTGTCACGTCAGCCATCTCACCCATCATCTGTCACACCAACCCTGACACTGATCATCTGTCACATCAATCTGTCACACTGACACTGACCATCTGTCACAACAACATGGACACTGATCATCTGTCAAACCAAGCCTGACACTGATCATCTGTCACACAAACCATCTCACCAATCATCTGTCACATAAACCCTGACACTGATCATCTGTAACACCAGCCCTGACACTAATCATCTGTCACAGCAACACAGACACTGATCATCTTTCACACCAACCCTGAAACTGATCATCTGTCACACTGACACTGAACATCTGTCACAGCAACATGGACATTGATCATCTGTCACACCAAGCCTGACACTGATCATCTGTCACACAAAGCCTGACACTGATCATCTTTCACACCAACCCTGACACTGATCATCTGGCACATCATCCATCTCACCCATCATCTGTCACATGAACCATCTCACCTGTCACACCAACCCTGACACTGATTATCTGTCACACCAACCATCTCACCCATCATCTGTCACATCAACAATCTCACCCATCATCTGTCACATCAACCATCTCACCCATCATCTGTCACAATGCACTGCAGACACTCCCTAATTGCCCCAGTGGTGAGCAAAACGTCTAAATTGGCAGGAAAGTGTCAATATTATATGTAGCCACCATTTTTCCACACTGTCTTAACTTGGGCATGAAGTTTGCTAGAGCTTCTCAGGTTGTCACTGGAATCCTCTCCCACTACTTTATGAGGACATCCCAGCAGGTGAACGCTAGAGACCCTGTCCTCCTCCACCTTCCATTTGAGGATGCCCCACAGATGGTTAATAGGGTTAAGAAATGCTTTGCTAATCCAGCACTCTTAAGGTGGCCATACACAGGTCGATTTCCAACACGATTCCTGGCCGATCGATCACCGGGCGCGTGCACGCCGATCGATCGACGAGGAATCGAGTGCAGCCCACCTTGACTGATCGACCCCGCCCGATCGACATGGCCCCCAAATCGGATCTGCCTGAGAACCAACCTGTTGGTGTTTTCTGATCGATCAGGCACACATCATTGGGCATTGACATTTGTGAATCGATCGACTGGTAACAGAATCGTCCAGGAATCGGTGGCCTAAGGTGGTAGGCACAGACTTGATTGGTCGATCGATCGACGCCTGTGGCTTCACCGGAATCGATCGGATGGTCGATCAATCGCTCAGAAATCGACACGTGTATGGCTAGCTTTAGGGTTTGTTTCCAGATACGCCGGGACCCTCTACAGATCCTCCGCCAAGCATGTAAGTCTATCTGCTACGTCTGGACCCAGGGGATGTGTCTTCACGGCACAGAGCCGCACCGCCGATGTAAGGCTCAACGTAGTCGAGTACGTTAAGCCTCTGCAGCGGCGGATGTGTAAACAGATCATCCGCAAAGCAGGCAATATCAATGTGCTACGTCGTGACCCCCGCTAAGCGTATACGCTTAGGAGGGGTCCTGACGTATAATGGAAACAAAGCCATACCCTCCGTTTCTTTAGCAAGGCTGACTTGGAAGTGTGTTAAGTGGTCTTGGCCACCATGCTCCATCTCAGTGTCAGGGGGATGGCTGTCTTCATTGACACTTGGGAGGGAAATGGCTAATTGGGGCACAGTCTGGACACCTTCACATATGTACTTGTGTTGTTGCCAAAGGGTTAGGATTAGTTTCCACATACGCTTAGCGGGCTCCCGATGTAGCACATTGCCTGCACGGCGGAGGGTCTGTCTACACATCCGCCGGTGCAAAGAATCAACGTATTCGACTACGTTGATCCTTGCAGCAGCGCAGCGGCTCGGCGCCGTGAAGACAGAGTCTTCGCCGAGCAGGTAAGTGTATCTGCTACATTGGGGTTCCCGCTAAGAGTATACGGGTCCCGACGTATGTGGAAACAAGCCCTTAGTCAGTGATGGATGCATGCTGAGTTATTTTGAGAGATAGCAAATGTACACTGGTATACAAGCTGTACACTGACTACTTTACATTGTATCAAAGTGTCATATCTTCAGTTTTGTCAAAAATGATAAACTTTTCACCACAATGTCACTTTTGTGATATGCTGTATGTTTACAGAGTGCCCTTCCCCAAGGACACCAGAGATTGCCCTGGTTGGGAGCCATGTTTACAGATTGCCCTGGTAGAGAATTCATCATTGTAAGACTGTACTGAGGTGGAAAGTTCCATTGTACCATTTTTCTCTTGTGTAGAGAATACAACTAAACATCCTCATTCTGGGCATTCTCCCAGCCGCATTCAAACTAGTACAATGCTCTTGTTTCATGAGTAAAGTGAAGAGAATAAATATTCTTGTGGTCATAATGCAATAACAACATGTTTAATGGTTACACCTCATAAACTGTATTAAAGAATTGGACGTGTGCATGTGACTTCTCTTCTATTGTTTTAATCCTTGGCTCTTGCAGAGCACATTGTATTAATTTATTCTCACATTGCATTAAAAGAAAGAATGGAAGGATTCTATTAATTGTCCTGGACAACACAAACTACATGAAAGGTTTTCCCTTTGATGAAAGGATTATATTGGCTGCCATGTACAAATGGGCATTTATATTAAAAGCAAGGATTTACAACCCTTTCCAACTGTCTGTCCAATGTTTGTCCATCTGTCAGTTGTCTCCCTATAGTTTGTTCTTGCTTTCACTTATCACCAGAACACTGTGTGGATTTTTCGCTCAGGGGTTGGATTTTCCGTCAGTTGCCCATAAGGATAACATGGGGAGTGGTTGTCATCAATTGACAACCAACCACATAATTCTTTGTACCCGCTGCACACAGCAGGAGCTGTGTGCCTTCCTTTGAGTGGGATCAATAGAGCCCGCTCGAAGAAACTCGATTGAACAGGGTTCCAACATGTAGGAAAACCCTGTTCAATCTCCATTACTTTGCATGGAGACGTGAGTCGGATCAATTGAATGGAAATCAATGTGCACCACATGGGCACATCGATTCCCGTTCAATGGGGACCTAAGGGACCCATTCTCCCCAGCTTGTAGCACATGTGAATCACAACACGCTACAAGCTGGGGAGAAGCAGCCTCACTCACAGCTTCCGAGTGAGGAGTGCTGGCTCCGCCTCCTTCACACTGACAGCGGACAGCTGTGCAGAAGGGGGCAGGAGAAGCAGCACGTCCAATACTTTGCATGAAGACATCTTCATGTGTAATGGAGATTGAACGGGGTTTTCCAACATGTCTGTTCTTATCTCCCAATTGCTTGTTTTATGACAGAGACTGTAAGGTTTCTACACACGTAACGAGCTGCCAACCGATGTGCGTGCTGTGCCAGTCTTAATAATATATATATGGTCCTAAGCATGGAGACGATGTAAACAAGAAATGTTAGCAAAGCGGTCGAAGGAATCAACAGTGTAAAGACAAAAAAATAAAACAGGAAAAAGATGTCATTGTTTTTTGTGTTGTCAGTGATTTCACAAACACATTAAAGTCCAGTTAGAATCATTAATATTAATTATGATCTTTTATGAGGATAAGGCTAGCAGCATGTTCCATGGCTTATCCTCCTGTTCAGTGTTCCTGGGTCTCATGTATGAAGGTGAATGACAGAAGAACAGTTGATACCCATGTCACAATTACAAATTTTTCATTTGTTTGCCATGGGTAACAATTGTCTCCTTCATCCTTCTTTGTTTGTGTCCCGTTTGATTCTTGTGTGTATGTTAATTTGTTCTCTTGGTGTTCTGCACAGGGTGTGTCACAGCATGGGGAAGAGACGCTGTGTATCGACTGCAGAGAACAAGCCATCATCTGGCTGCTGCGGAGTGAAGAAACCCAAACTGTGCCCTTCTCCAGCAGGCAGTGCCCAGCAGCCCCCAGCTCCTCATAACTGCCAGCCCCCTGAGGACAAGACGGTGGGCCCAGGTGCCCTCACCCCACTCTCCCGTCCCAATGGGACCACAAGCAGCAGGGAGCAGTTGGTGGTGACCGCTGAAATGGGGTGCTACTGCTTTGATGTTCTGTATTGTCACCTGCATGGCTTCCCACAGCCACGTCTGCCACGATTCACTAATGACCCCTAGTAAGTCTATCTTTAGCTTCCATCACCATTATCCCCTAATTTAATCCGTTTTCTATAGTTTATTTGCCTAATTTAAAATTGCTGACAGAATCAGCACAGACAATAGGCTTTGCGGTATGCAGAGATAAACCAAAACCCTTGGCTACATTTTCTAGCCTCTTTCTGAAAATTGATTTTGAAAATAAAATTTGACAATATTGTCATGACAGTCATTTTGTGGTTTCCACAGTTATAAAGTGATATTAATTCATCTTTAATGTTGTAAATAAGCGTTGTTTTAAGGCCAAGACGAGTTATTTAGCCGACCACTCCAGGTGCTCTAATGCTGCCACTACATGCATTTTGAAGGTCAGGGTGGTGGGTTGGCAGGACATCTTCAACTACCACTCCTGTTCATTTTCTATGGAAAGCTTTAGGACAGCTGAAGGGTAAAGCTTCACTATGTATGGACAGAATAACACATGTGCAAAGCATGTGTTTTTCTGTCCACTTCCCCCGTGGGTTTTCTATTGACTGTCAATGGGCTAAAACCCGCGGGATTGAAATCAATGGATGCAGCCGGTACGGGCACGCATTTGAGCTGCGGGCTAGCTGTGATGCAGTGCAGACACGGAAAAAAATATACGGTAAACCTGTGGGCAGTTTGCGGCAGTGGAGTACAGCTTACTGGGAGGTAATAGGAGTGCTTTAACCACTGCTGAAATATCGCGGCGCATCTGCCTTAGTGGAGCCTTACCCAAAGGGTGAAAATGTGCCCAACTGAAATAAAAGGTGGCACGGTTCAATTTTTCCAATTGATCAAATTAGAAAGATGATCATTACTGCTGATTGTTTGAAAATCAATTCCTTTTTACCTGAATCAATTGACTAAAAGTGGGATTTTTATCCGGTTGCACTATGGAGCATGCACATTAATTGTTTACCATCCTATTAGATATACATAAGAGTAGATAGAGTTTATTTTGCTAGTACACTTCTTATGGAAGCTCGATTGATCTTCCATGCAATCAACTTGCCCAATTAACCTCCTGGGCATTATGCCCAAACCCAGTGCGTTCACAGTTTGTTATTAAAACAAACTGCCCACACTGGGATCGAGCATAGTTGTCCAAGTTCTATGACACTGGAGGCTTGCAGATTCGTTCCGGCACCGCATCATTGGTGAATAGAGATGGTCGGATTTCTTTTCAAAAATTCGACCATTTTGACGATTTCTACTTAATTGCAAAGCCCCTGAACATGGTATCAACACCAAACTTGCTGGAGATGTAGAGAAGGGTTGGGGGTATACTCCAAAAAGAAAGTATGTCTCTAACACAAACAGTTTTTGCACAAATGAAGTTCAAAGTCAAGTCAAAATTTCGAAAATTTTAATTTCGACTTTATTTTGTAACATATTTTTATGCAAAAACTACATGTACAATCAGCTCACAAAGTTAGCAAGTCGAAAAATTCGACCATCTCTTTTGGTGAAGCCTAAGAGGCTGGGGCTGCGTCATAGACTGCGTCTCGATGACACCGGCGATAGGGGGATAGCAGTGGTTCTCAAACCCATATGGCACCATTTCGTGCAAAATGGCAGTATCACCAGGGAGGTTAAAATCCAGACTGTCTGCACACAAGCTACCATCACACAGTGTGATCTATTCAAAACCGATCAATTCTTTTCCTAACCACTTCCTGCATGCTCCCTAGTACAATCGCATACAAATCCATCCAAGTATCTAGAAAACCCTTTAGATACATAAACAATCTACTGAAATTTACCATCATAACTGATAAGAGCTCTTTCTATTTTATCTTAAATTTCCATCTTTTTTTGACAGTTTATTCAAATATCAAAGAAATCAATTTTGTGAGTTGATCAGACAGGAAAATGTGTATGTCCAACTTAACTTTTATGTACAAGGTACTGAACAGGGTTTACTGTTGTTTTCTGGCCACTTGGTATAAATTGTAACTTTGCCAGGGATTACATTACAAACGTTTATGAAAAGCAGATATGGTAAATTGACCTGTTTCCCCTGTAACATGTATTACATTTTCAGTAAATTTTCCATATCCTTTTGTTTACCTTTCTTTTTTGCAGTCCGTTGTTTGTTACATGGAAGGCTGGACGTGACAAACGTCTTCGTGGCTGTATTGGGACCTTTTCAGCCATGAATCTACACTCAGGTCTCAGGGAATACACCTTAACCAGGTACCAAAAAATCCTGTCCCTTTTATTATTTTTTCACATTAAGGAGATTTACATCCACTATGTGTTCCGTGGACTTAATAGGAGGATTATGTTCCATTTGGATAGCCTCTGTTTGTCATAGGATGAATGTTTTAGTTTGACCTGTCTGGTTCTGTTCTAGTAGCAACTATAATATTAAAAAGAGTGAGTTGCAATGTCTAGGTGGGGAAGCACATTTAGGGGTATTTAAATGAGTCAAGGATGTTTTTTTGTTTACTCTCTGATGTTTGTGCATCATGTAGTCCCACTTTCTCCAGGTTCAATCAACTATGATTCTGCTTGACCCATTATATGAGATATGGTTGATCCATAACATATGTGATGAGTCTGTGTTTTAGCTGTACTCTTATTTGCCTTAAGCAGGGTACAGACGAAGATATGGGCCAGATAGATCGTTTCGAGCACCGTGCGCGCTCACGGCCATCTATCAATCATGACTGTTTATAAGGCCGATGTCCGTTGCTTTGCCTAGAGACTGCTGGTCTCCAGGCAAAGCATCGGCTGAGCTGAGGAGAGAGCAGAGCTGTCTCCCTAGCTCCTCTGATATCTGACAGCAGTGTAATGACATCATCACGCTGCCGCAGGGAACATCAGACAGCTCTGATATTGAGCCGTCTGTACCCTGCCTTACAGATCTTGATGTATATTATCTACTACACATTACTTTGGTTTCTGTCTCTGCAGTGCCCTTAAGGACAGCCGCTTTCCTCCACTGACCCGTGAGGAGCTTCCCAAGCTGTCCTGCTCCGTGTCTCTGCTCACCAACTTTGAGGATGTAGGTGACTTTCTGGATTGGGAGGTGAGTAAGGGCCCATACACCTTTAGATTTCTCTGTCAGATTTCCTTTAGATCTTTTGTTTTACCAAAACCATGTAATATGAGGGACTTTCTAAACCATCAAGTCTACCTGTGTTCAATCGCAGAGGACCCGGCACTACATAGCTGTTGGTAGAGCTAAAGGCTATCTGACAAAGAGATGTAAAGGTGTATGGTCAGCTTAAGCCCTTTATAATCTTCTGCATGCATGTGTCTGTCAACATATCCCTTGTTTAGAGTTGGTACTTTTAAAGGGAAACTCTTATGGATTTTAAGTTTGATTGTATTATATCATTACATTTATTAAAGCTTTTACTGTCTGATAAAAATTAAGCAAAATTTTAAAATTATGAGGAATATACAGATCCCTGGTCTATTTTTATTGCTATTTATGGAAACAATTACACTAAAGGTAATTGTTATAATGGCTGTTACAGTGTGGGCTCCTAGACAGTTTAACATGTTGTGACAGACTGGTCACCTGTCACTGTGATATTAGACCGTGAACTAGTTTGGTGGTTCCTGGAAGGAGTCCAGAAATGATTATTAGCCAGCACCATTAGGTTGCTAGGTGTTTTGTTTTAGTTCTGTTTTCTTAAAGGGCTCCCGGACTCTGGGATAGAGAGGATGGAATTGGGTGGGCCTCTCTATTCCACCAGGAACACGCAAACAGTTAACACCTGGGTTGCAGGTGATTGGAGCTAGATGGGACTCCAAATAGCTGCAGAGTCCAGTGTGTGAGGGCTCCCAATGTAGTTGGAGACAAGGCTTCTGACTGTGGAGACAGGGGGCACCCAAAGAGTGTGGGGCCTAGGCCTGGGGTTACGGGGGCAGCTGCTACAGGGGGCTCACAGAGCGTGTGAAGCCCAGGCCTGTTGCTGCCAAGAAGCCAAGGACGTCAACTTACGTTGAAAGTTGCTAAGCCAGGTGGGATGGCATTTTTGGGACTTTTTTATTTGGATTGGTCTTTACTCCTGTGAGGGTAATCCTTTGTGTTTGGACTATTTGGGTGTGAATAAACGTGGGCAGGAGCCCATAAAAGATAAACAATCGTGTGGATTACTGCTGTTCGGAGCACCGTTTGAGTGAATCCCCACAATGTACATGTCACCCACAGATTTGGAGTCTATGTGTCATGCACCTGGGCACACAATCACTACCAACACCAGATATCCTTTTACTAGGCTTTATTAGGTCATTCAGAAAACAAGGGTCATACACAAAAGTTTAGTCCAGTAAAGTACGCTACAGATGGATAAAACAGGAGATATGGTCAGGGACAATCCAAGGCCAGGGCAGACAGAGTTAAACAAATGTAAAAAAAAAAAGCCCAGGCCAATGTCAACAAAGAATATCAATATCAATTGCAGCCACGGCCACATCTCCCATCTGAACTGTATTGCTTATGCCAGAGAGGGAGAGGAGAGACTCTGCAGCTGTTCTCCCCCGGCCCCCCTCCTTTCAGTCAGTGAGGAAGATGATGTTGTGCTGTGAGTGTACTGCTGCTAGTGACATTTACTGGCTGAATTTGATATTGCATTAGTTTAATCCATTGCATTAACTCAATTGATGTAAAAACTTAATAAATATTTTTTTCTGGGTTTCTGCTCTAAAAACTGGGTGCATCTTATAGTCCCAAAAATACGGTAATTATTTTAGTTTATGGTGTCTGTCTCCAAAATTTGTATTTGTTAACTTTACTCTTCAGGTTGGGGTCCATGGGATTCGGATCGAGTTCCTGAATGAAAAAGGAGTAAAACGCACAGCCACCTACCTGCCAGAAGTAGCCAAGGAACAAGGTGTGACCCTTAAAATGTCTGTTATGTTCATGCTTATGCATCGGCACAATGCATTAACATGAGACAAATATTAACATTTTTGCTTTAGGTATTCACATGGGAATAGTAAAATCTGAACAGATCTGTTTGGTTGTTTTATAGTATCCTATGTATGTCATTGGGGTTTGCAGTATGTGAATGGACAAAGCTTTGCATAGAGAGTTCTGGTATTAGCTGTGTTATATAGCATGTTTTATAGCACACCTTTCCTACTCACACACATACCAATTTGTAACTGGAAATGATCTTTCCTAACAAGAGAATGTAGGCAAGGCAAAAAGGGAAAAAAGAAACTGAAACATAAGTGCATCTTCTACTCATAATAACACATTAGATTAAAGTTGCAAACATACAAAAGCCTTACCAGTTACTGGGAGCTCACTAAAGCTGGGCATACACGGCTCGATGAAGAATTCAAAGCGAGCAAGCTGCCCATGGCGCAATGACCTCACCCCGCTGTGGACAAGCTGGCCCGATATCGAGCCGCAGCACTTCCGCGGCAGCGCGTCCAATTCTTTGGATGGGGACCCGCTGTCGAGCTCCTTCGGCCGAGCTCCTTCGAGCAGGATTAGTTGATCCTGCTTGAATGAAGCCTGGATGGCTCAAATCTTGTAACAGATTCAAGCAATTTCATGCCCTATGAGTGCACACGGTGCCCGATGCTGCTCTAATCTGTTACTGCATCGAGCTGTGTATGCCTAGCTTAAGAGTCCAGTTTTTATATTTGCAGCTATATACTTACATTGCAGATGCTGGTACCTTGCTTTACATGTGGCACCTGCTTGGATTTCTGTACCATCCTCACCATATATTCAGATTATCAGACAGAATACAGCTGCAGTGTAGTCATAGGAGTATCTATAAGATATTTTGTTGTCAGCAATCCATGCTGAATTACAATTAAATAATTGTGGATAAGCAATTTAGTGAGGACCTGCCATATTTTAAGTGTTTGTGCATCCAAATCTGTATATTTATTTCTCCTAGACTGGGATCAGATTCAGACAATAGACTCTCTGCTCAGGAAAGGTGGCTTCAAAGCTCCTATTACTAATGAGTTTAGGAAAAGCATCAAACTCACAAGGTAAGTTGCTTCACCCCAGACTCAACAACTGTGACAGGATACATACACAAGAATTTTATTCTGTAACTTTATTTGCTTACGGTTTGCTATAACCAAAAATTCCAGGTACCCTGGCCAAGGTCTTGAGCATGAAAGATGCAAGGCAAAAGTTTCATGACCAAGGTGAAGGGACGATGTAGGGGTGGTGCCAAACGAACCTGGATGGGGGAGGGGGGGGGTGGAGTAAGTGGGGTACCATAGGGACCACAGACAATCTGGCAGGAGGCAAGGTAGGTTGTGTGTATTGGATCCAGGACGACCATATATAATGTATGTGACGGTCCAGTATTATGGTGTGGTGAGCTTACAAAAAAGGAACCAGTTCTATGCTTGACTTGCTTGGAGAAGTTGTTGTTTCCAAGCTTTTGGTAGAGTTTAAGCTGCAAGGAAAATCGTAATAAGATTGTGTGTGGGGAGTTCTCAAAGGGGGTATTGATAATGAAAGCGAGCTTGCCAGGGTTCACGTGGAAGAAAGACTTTCATTATTGAGTATACCTGCCAAAATATAGTGGCCAGGGGACAGGTTCACCAGATGTGGTACATGCTCGGTTGGAGCATATATGCGGAAACGCATGCCTATAAAAAAGCATGCCTTTAAAAAACGCATATAGTGTGAAATGGCCCTGAAACTGTGAACACTTCTCAGCAGCAGAGTGGGGTGGAAGCAGTAATGTATATTTTCTCTTTCTGGGGATGGGATGTAATAAGTAAATGTATTCTGCTCATTCACTAGATTACATTTTTCAATAGGGGGACCCACGGCAAGGGTTAATAAAAATGGTACTCTTTTTTTCATCAAATCCAATAATTTAACATGCTGACAGTTATCAATCTGTGATTCTTTGGTCAGCCCTGCTGCTCTTTAATGAAAAGCCTGATGTTTGTATTTGTCATACTATAAAACACAACCCCTAGTTTTGGAGAACATTTTAAAAATAAATAGTCAGAAACACAGCCATTCACATATGAAGTGAATATACAGCATGTTTCAACAAAGTAGGCAGGTCTGGATCATGCTTCATGTTCCACCAGCCAAGCCAAAAGGCCAGGCTTTGTTCTACTTCCTCTGGGCAAGCTATTCACCCAGCTATTACACAGCTATTTACAAATGGGAAGAGTCACATTATATATTTACAGCAACATAGTGAGCTCACAACCGTAATAGCTGAGTGGGGTAATGTTATTTTGATTAGATGTGTATTTACATTCTAAATTATTATTTTTCCTCCAATATGTAAATCGCTGCTCAATGGGTAATGAGGTAATGCTTGCTATACACATGCCGATAAGCGGCCGATTTTTAACCTGACCGACGGGCGTTAAAAATCGGCCACTTATCGGCATGTGCCTACATGGGGCGACAGATCCCTGTCGCCCCACAGCTCGGCCGGCCAGAGAACGGACATGTCCTATATTCTCTGGCCGATGCAAGCCGATGCCATAAGCTTTAATGAAGACCGGTGTCTTCATTGAAGCTTATGGCCGGCACACAAAGGGTGCCGGCCGTATGAAGGGGCCCCATAATGCATCGGGGTGCAAACGTGATGACGTCATCACGTTTGAATCTCGGTGCATATCGGGACTGGTCTGCCTGTACACCATCGGGGTGTGTATGGCAGCCTTAAGTTCAGAAAATAGGTACTGGTAGTGCTAAAACAGCTAAAATCTCCCTCTTGATAGTGGCCTTTTGGCTTAGTTGGAGGAAATAGAACAAATTGCAGAGATGCAGAGCTATTGTTTCCATGATGTTAGGGACAAAAGAATATTCTATTTATTTATTTATTTATATTATTATTATCACTATTATTATTTTTTACCATAAGAATTGTTTCCATTGATTTTATTAAGAAAAAAGTGTGTCCTTCTAGTCCACAAAATATGGTACTTGTATACTATCTTATATTTACTTACATTAACTTTTGTTTTTAAGAATTGTATCTGTCTGTTTCTGGTACAGGTACCGAAGTGAAAAGGTGACAATCAGTTACACGGAATACATGGCCTCTCGCCAACCAGCACAGCAAAATGGCACTGTGCATGCACCGCCTCATTATACGCATTACTCCTGACACGGCGCTGCTCACACCGCAGCCCTGTCCCCCGCTCGCCGGCAATGCCTGTGACCTCCTGACATCTGACTCCTCCTCAGCTCCCTCCTCCTGGTCCAGTTATCTATACTACTGCACCATCTTATGAGCTTCACCAGAGGGAGGGAGCCGTGCCCAGAGACTCCCAGACACATGCAGCCTTACCTCACCCCAGCGCTCTCCAGGGACTAAGGAGGGGAGAGCTACATGGGATGTTACAGTATCCAACAACCCCTCCAGTGTAAGGGGCCACTTGCCCCACAAAAAGGCACTTTTAGGTTTTTACATTCTTAACTCCTCAATTTTTTATTATATAAATATGTCATATATATATTTGTCTTTTTTTAATCTTAAGAAACATCCTTAACTTATGGAATCTGATCCCTTACCGCTAATGCTTGCCTTGGTTGGGATAACTAGTACTTAGTGTGGTGCTCTGCATCAGAAACAGCTAAGACAACCCAGATCTCGAGCCGCACTTGTTGCTAGTCACAGAAGAATAGCACAAAGTGACTGGCCAGTATACAAAACCCTTTTAACTGGCAAGAGAGTTTCCTGTGGTTTTAATCGTTATATATATAAAAAAAATCTGTATTTTAGCATTACCATTTTTCTTTTTATTCTCTTTATATTAGTAAACTACAATTTAATATTTATTGGAACTTTGCAATACCATGCAGTGTACACATGCACTCAGACCCAGCAAAGGTATAGCATTTATATCTGTTGCTATGCTACAAACATGGCATGGGTGACAGCACTTGTGATATCTCTGCATGAACAAGAAAACTCAATCTGGAACATTACCCATGGAAACTCCCATCCACTTCAAAGCCAAGTGTACCTTTCTGACAAATTTCCTACCCTAAGGCAAGGGAAGTGAAGAAATCAACTCTAAAACATCATTTCTTGTATGGTTGTACAGGTTCTTGATGTATCTTCTATACCCAGTGGGGAAGGTTCAGTGTTTCCACAGTGTTGATGTGTGAACACTGCTTTGTCTATGGAATGGAATGCCTTTCACTTGGGTGCATTCAGCTTTCTTATGGCTAAATGGACCAGGCACAATGGATTATTTAAGAGCCAGTACAAGCATGTTAGGCAATAACAGATGAATAACCCCTTTGTGACTGCAATATTACTTTATAAATTGTAAATGTAAAATTGGCTTTAATGGGTAGAACTATAATTTACCTTGCAGTAGGGAATTAGGGATGTTCAACCATTTGTCCCTCTTTTTCAAACCTGCTGTCAAATAGCCAGAGATTTTGTCAAATTAACTGATGCATGCTGACAGTGTTCAACATGACCTGGACAAAGGCTTTGTTTCCATTATACGTCGGGACCTCTCCGCTTAGCATATTGCGGGAAGTCCAGACTTAGCACATAGACTTACCTGCTCTGTCTTCACTGCGCTGAGCCCCTTCGTCGATATAAGGCTGAACGTAGTCGGGTACGTTCAGCCTCTGCTTTGGCAGATGTGTAAACAGAGGGTCCGCTGGCAGGCAATGTCTGTGTGCTTCGTCGGGACCTCCCGCCAAGCAATACGCTTAGCGGAGGGGTCCTGACATAAATGGAAACAAGCCCTAAGTATCAAAAAACTTTAGATGAACCCTCCAACCGTATTTAAAAGGTTAAATGTTTTTTTATGTTTTTGGGGTGCAGATGAAGAGCTTTACTTACCTGATCTTTTGCTCCCCCAGCTACTCTTCCTATAGTAGACTAGTCTTTGACCCTCTGTAATAAATCCTTTCTAAGCAGTTTGAGACCGTGACGTCAACCACCACAATTGCTTTAAGTTGTAGGAGGAGTATGCATGGTACCCTCCCAGAGAACTGGTAAGCAAGGCTGCTGATAAGTAAAGTTTTTATCCTGCACCCTTTGGCATTAACAACAACATTAAGGTGGCCATACACAGGTCGATATCCCAGTGCAATCGATGAACCCCAGAGTGCAGATGACATCACCATGCTTTGCTCAAGCTTTGTTGTTTGAATGGAGACTTGATGTACAGCACTTCTGCACAATCAATGGCACTCAAAATTTTGGATGGGGACCCTCGGCCGGTCCTGCTTGAAGAAACTCAATCGAACTGGGAACCAACATGTTGGTAAACCCTGTTCGATTGAGCTTGAAGGCGGTCGCAATCAATCTGAGCACAATCACGGCTGATGAATCGATGTGCTCGAATAGATTAAAACATGGAGCTGTATGGCCCCCTTAACTATAATTTTCCCTCGTAGTAAGGTTGAAGGATTCACCAACAAAAAAAATTAATAAATAGTGTTAGGGTCCCCATACACCTTTTAGATTTCTCTGTCAGATTTCCTTTAGATCTCCATTTGATTTACCCAAACCATGTAATATGAGGGGCTTTCTAAACCATCAAGTCTTCTTGTGTTCAATCGCAGAGGACTCGGCACTACATAGTTGTTGGTAGATCTAAAGGATATCTGACAGAGAGATCTAAAAGTGTATGGCCAGCCTTAAGCAATGATTTCACTTCCGTGCCTTAATATCACAAATATGTCAGTAGGGTAAAGTTTTGGTGCATATGTAGTTTGAAGTTTCTTGGCAATTGAAATATTTATTCATTACTCTCCCATTTGTATTCCATGAACTCGATGTCGAAGCCGGCATATTTTATGACAGTTGTTATGTCTGCTGACAAACTGGAGAGGCAGCTCAGGGGAAGAGTGTGCACTTGTGTAGCAAAGACAGGGAGAGAGGATGGATTTTGCACTTGAAATGTCAGACTTCTTGGTTTCAAGCTGTGACTCAATCGAAGGAGACAGCAATTTACTGACCTCTCGGACAGTAAATCTGATCAGGCCCCCCAAAGCATATCCCCCTCTCTTCCTCTGAGGATTCACGGAAGATTGTTTTTCCTTTCATGCTGCTCAGAATAAATTGAACTGATTGATTCAGGCAATGAAATATGGTCCTGTCTTGATTTACAACACTTGGGCTCATTTACATTGACACCTGCTGCTTGTTTGGGGATTTTTGTATTTCCGTATCTATCAACAACAATCTATCAAATTAGGATTATTTCTCAATTCAGTACAATGAAGCCATGAAAAGAATTCCTGTATTCCCATCAGCCAGATGCACATCCAGAACCTCAGCTATATTTTTTATTATAAATCCAATTATTCGTATTTGGACATTATCAGTGGGGTGCATGAAAGCATGGCTCTTTGAAGTAGGACCTGGCAGTATGGGTATGCTAACCTTAAATATTGGTAAAACACATCCAGTTGTGCTCTAGCTACTGTTCAGCTGCAGATTGACTCAGGACTCTTGGGAATCATAGATCTTTAAGCTACTTTGGCAGGTAAGGCTTATTAAATTATACCCATTTGTAAATGTTTTAGTGGCATCAGTTGACATCATCACAGACCTGCTTCAAGCCTGTTTTGTGTGGGGAGCTTTATTTCTCTTTTCCCACCTAGACTACTCCCCTAACCCTCCTCCTTCCATTCATCCTCACTGAGCACTTTCCCCCTTTTATCTCATAACACCAGTGATGTATCTATCCCCCCTATCACCAATTATTATTTTTTTTCTACTCCAGTCAGTGGCGTAGGAACCACTATAGCAGGCACTGCAGTGCTATGGGGCCCATATTCACAAGGGGGCCCACCACTCCTGAAAGGACAGGGCTTGGAGTGACAAATTGGGATGGGGGGGCATATACATTTTTGCAATGGGACCCAGTCATTTCTAGTTACACCCCTGACTTCAGTGATCCAATTTCCATCTCTACATCCCCAGCTAAAGCCTGCCATACACCCAACAACAACGAATGGGTCCCGACAAAGCTGCTTAGATCATTCTGTGAAGCAGCGTGATGATGTCATCACCCTGCAGTCCCGAGCTGTAAGCATCGGCGGGCACACTTTGTGTGCCGGCCATTAGCTTCAATGAAGATGCCGGTCTTCATTAAAGTTAATGGAATTGGCCAGAGAACATCGGACATGTCCGTTCTCTGGCCGGCCGAGCTGTGGGCTTCCCTGTCGCCCCATGTGGACACATGCCGATAAGCGGCCGATTTTTAACCTGACTGACGGCGCGAGAGCGCACGCCCATCGGTCAGGTTAAAAATTGGCTGCTTATTGGCATGTGTATGGCTAGCTTTAATTAGACGACCTGTGAACTACTGAACTATTTTGCAGACTATCACAAGGAGTCGTTACTCCCGTGGCTGCGGGAGCGCACTGTCGGTTCTCGAGCTGAAAGCAGCTCGAGAACCGACAGTGTAAACTTAGCCTCAATGTAGAAGGTGCTTTCACATGTTGTAGCGATAAATCATAAATGATCAAGAAAATAAAGAGTAAAGTATTGCTCTGCCCGGGCAAGCCGATGCCATAAGCTTCATTTAAGCTTATGGCCAGCACACAAAGGGTGCTGGCCGACTGAAGGGGCCCCATAATGCACCGGGGTGCAAATGTGATGATGTCATCACGTTAGCATCCCGGAGCATATCGGGACAGGTCTGCCTGCACACCATCGGGGTGTGTATGGCAGCCTTAAGGACCCCATAGAGGTCCTATCGGGCGGCAGCCCAGGAACCGACCTGGGGACGCCTAACGTGGCGTCCGCCTGTCGGTCTTGATAAAGGGTCATTTACCTTAATCTAGCTTAATCTAGAAAATAACCACTTTCAGGATGTGCCAGCATTGCAGTAACAATACATACAGACAATACACAACCCATATAAGCAAATAAAGGGTAGGTGCCAATGGCTAGATCTGCAGTGCCACACACACTTTTACACCTAGAGACCAGGAATACATGCTGATTCAGTATCCAGGGAGAGCGACACTTTACATATGTGAATATATATATAACTGCAATCCCTGGCATCATCTGGCCCAATGCCCTTTATAGCTCTGGATATTTCGCTATTTTTTCCTCTGATATGATAAAGCTGGCAGCGGAGTGGGAGAAGACAATTGTGAATGGGATCTTTAAAATAGACTTTGTAAAGAAAACACACCAAGAAATGCCAGTTCCAGAACCAAGATGGCGGCACAGGATGGGGTATGCAGAAGTAGAATCAGTTTGGTAGAGATGAATGAGGGATAAGAAGGTCATGCACTTATATTTAATGTGGACAACACTGCAAATAGGTAGAGGACAGTAAATGCAAAGATCACACAGGAAGTTAAATAGTAGACCATGTCACCGCATTGCCAACATGAAATAGTACACTTATGTTCCTGCGCCGTTTTTTCCCCGAACAATCAATCACATGCACATTTGTTGTAATCGATTGTTTGCGGATCGAGCGTGGCCACCCTTTCATTGAGCGGGATCAATTCACCCTGCTCGAAGAAAGCTCAATCGAACAGGGAGCCAACGTGTTGGTAAAACCGTTCGATTGGCTTTAACAGGTACCCAATCCAAAGAATCGAACAGTAGTCGGTTCACCATCCAAACACTTGAGCACAGCGTGGCAACATCATCACATTGCGCATTTTTCGAGCCGGTATAAAACTTAATGCTGGACATACACTGACCAATTTAGCGTTTGATTCCCATTCCCTGTTCGATCGATTTTTCTTTGGAGTGGGATCAAACACTTCAGGTGGGCTGTGATTTATTCCCAGACGATTGTTTGCTGAACGATTGTCACGAATGCGCACGGTGGACGCAGCCCAACTGGATCGATCGATCCCGCTCCATAGAAATATCAATTGAGCAGGGATCCAATATGTTGGTAAATCCCAGTTGGATCGCCATTACTGGAGGTCCCGATCCACAGTGTCGGCCAGAGACTGATTGCTAAAGGTGGTGTGCCTCGACTAGTTGATCGAAGGTAAAGTTATGGCGATCGAACAGGAATTTACCACCATGTTGGATCCCTGTTTGATCTACATTTTCTTGGAGCAGGATTGATCTCTCCAGTTGGGATAATCCGTGTATGGCTACCTTTAAAAAGCCTTCTACCTACCTGTAAGTGGGAGGCCATGAAGTGGTAACAAACCCGCAAATAAAATAATTTGTGTATTCTCTGTAAGCTGGGCATATATGGGCAGGAACCTGCCCGTATCGGAAATTGGGTGAGCCCCCTGGTCATATTCACCAGGAATCTGCCGCATGTCGGATTGCATGGTGATCCGACATGCTGGTAAATTCACAGCCGATCCCATTAGTCCCATCCGAAGTAATGACCGGCACACAAAGGGTGCCCAGCCGACTCTATGCACTAGCAAATGTGCGTGATAATGTCATCACGCCTGGTCGATCGGCTGAGCAGTCGACGGGAAAACGACCCATCTATGCCCAGCTTAAAAAGTTTAATAGTGCCATTCATGTCCAATTTATCCATTGGGCTTCCATGAAGTCAGTCACAGAAAGGCATAAAATGTACATAAAACACATTGCTGTTACGAGGTGAAAATCCACACACCACAATGAGAGCAATAAGGGGAATATTGTCACCCCTCAGGGCTCATACACACTCATTCCCAGATACTCTGAGATCTGCCAACCATAGAGAGCAGAATGAAGGGGAGGAGCGTCCACAAAGAAGCGCTCTCTCTGCTAAAGACTACTCTGTGGTATAGTACGTACTTCCGCTTCCTGTGAGTCTGTACCGGGAGATGCAGTATGGCGGCCGGCGGAGGGGAGACGCGTTCTGCTGATGTGGAGGAGGATGCGTCTCAGCTACTCTTCCCTAAAGGTGAGGTTTGTTAGTGTTCTCCCGCAGGACAGACAGGTGGAGGAGGACTGCTGGACACCAGACAGCTCCTGTACGTTTGGCGCCTCCTGTGAGTTGTGAAGCGGACTTGTTTCCTGACCTGCCTGACTCTATGTGATGTGTGAGCCGCCAGGAGTATACAGACCTGATGAGGAGCTCACAACCTTCCGCTGCCTTGTGTAGTGTTAGGTAGATCTGAGTGGTTAATGTGGTGATGCAAAGCGCTACATGTTGTAATGCAGAAGGGTACATGGGATGTTGCAGAGGGGCGCATGCGATGATGCAGAGGGGCGCATGCGATGATGCAGAGGGGCGCATGCGATGATGCAGAGGGGCGCATGCGATGATGCAGAGGGGCGCATGCGATGATGCAGAGGGGCGCATGCGATGATGCAGAGGGGCGCATGCGATGTTGCAGAGGGGCGCATGCGATGTTGCAGAGGGGCGCATGCGGTGGGTCTGTTTATTGACTGAGCTCTCCCTTGTATACGTGACCTCTCAGAGCTTTACCAGGTTTCGATTCTGACAAGCATGTGAAGTAAGACACAACTGCCAGGACAACTTTTATCAAATGAATTCCTGTCACTTCTGTCGTCTGCAGAATTTGAGAACTCTGAGACGCTGCTCAACTCTGAGGTGCACATGTTATTGGAGCATCGGAAGCAGCAGAATGAGAGTGCAGAAGAAGAACAAGAATTGTCCGAAGTGTTCATGAAAACTCTCAACTACACAGCCAGGTTTAGCCGATTCAAGAACAGAGAAACCATTGCCAGCGTCAGAAGGTACGGGAGTCCCCCTCAATCCACGGGTGTCCTCTGTCTGTGTTGGTTCCCAAATCTGCGTGTGAATGGAAGGAATTTAGAGTTCGCTGTGCTTTTATTGTTAAACATACATACAAACGGGGGATACTATTCTTTAAACAATGGAGCCGGCATCCCAAAGGACAACATATAAATTATCACTGGGGTGGTGGACCAAAGTCCATCAGCCCAGATCACAATTTAATATGTACAACATATGTCGCCCACTTCTTGATGTTGTACATATTAAATTGTTTGTCAATTTTTGCATACAACCTATTGACCTCCCGTACCTAATTGTCTGGAGCCTTTAAAGTCCCCCAGCCCCTGATTGTTTCAGGGGGAATCTACTGATCTGGGCTGATGGACTTTAGTCCACCACCCCAGTGATAATTTATATGTTAAACATACATACATTGTTATACAGGACACACAGTTAATACACACTTCAGTTTAACTGACAGTATTTGTGATGTAACAAATGAGACGGCAATAAAGTATTTCCAAATATACATATTTATTTAAACAATAACCAGAGAAAAAAATGCACAATAAAGTGGTTGCTTACACTAATAACATTACAGTATTCTGCTTTCTGGGGTTGGAGTCCGCATAGCGCATCTGTATTTGGTCATTTTCTGGCCACACTTTCCTGCTGAAGTGTTTTACCTCTGAGAGATCCCTGCAAATCCCTTTTTCTGGTCACTTCACAGATTTACTATTGGATATAGCTCTGGAGTGTGGAGCTAGTCTAAAACTTTTTTTTATAGTAAAGTAATTCCTTAGCTTACCTCCTGGGCATTTAGCCCAAGTTATCTCAGGGTGAGTTTGTTTACTAACAATACTCACCCACAAGTTAACCTCAGGAATACTTACCTGTCTGGTGCGTGCCCAGCATTCTTTCCAGGTCCACCTTGATGACGCCAGAGAGGCAGGGGCGGCACCATTGATCTATATGTAATGGAGGCAACGCCGCTTTTTAACAGCACATTCCCAGCATCATCATTGCTGTGGGGGGTGTTGGGGGATGGCGGAGGGCACAAAATATTTAAAAAAATCTTTTAATATCTTAAAAAAAAAAAAAAGCACACCATGGGCAAACTGCCCAGGATGTTAAATTTAATTCCAAACGGCTGAACTTTGGGGTCATAGTCTTTATAAAAAGATTTGGGTCAAAGAGTGACTGGTATTGGGTATCCTCACAATATCCTTGTTTATTAACCTCCCTAGTGTTCAGTGTTATAAAGGCGCGGTACAGGCAATCGCAGCAGTGTACAATTCTGCCCCCATCGCTGGCATCATTAATAATGCCGGCTGTGTGGGCTAGAAAGCTGACGCCCCTCCATTAATAAGGCGGTCTCTGAGCCCACGCCACAGTGACATATCAGTGACGGCGCACAAACCCAGAAATGCGGCCAGAGAGAACATCGCCACAGCTTTCCGGGGATATGTGGTGTTAATGGGAGTCCAGCTCATCCAGAGTTTGTCTTTCAAAATAATTCTGGACAAGCTGGGCTCGTCACGAACGCTAGGGAGGTAATCCGTTTCACATCACATTGGTCCACTGCCTCCTGTATGTAACTCGAGCTGTGTTCAGTTGCACCATTCCAGCCTGCCTTGGAAGCTAATGGTATATTCATGAATGTGCTGAGCAGACCCAATATCTTTTCTTTATGAGTTATAGGACTACCTCCTGAGTTCAGGTGTGTGATGTTTTTTCTGTTTCCCTACACAGCTTACTGTTACAGAAAAAGCTGCACAGATTTGAGTTGGCCTGCTTAGCCAATTTGTGCCCAGAAACAGCCGATGAAGCGAAAGCATTGATCCCCAGGTATGTGTGTTTGTGTTATGTAATCCTTTTATTTGCCTCTATTTCTGTGTAGCATTCATTATTAAATAGAAGATAGATCTCCTGACCTGTCCCATTGCGGTTAGTGTTCCCACTGCTAACAGAGATGTTTTATTCAACATCCATTCTGTTGCTGACTTAAGCTGAATAAACAGTGATTTTGGCCTTGCATTCTACCATGCTCTTCATGATTGTGCTGGGAAAAGAGAATAATATTGTGTCACGTGACCAGGATGTTCCCACATGTTAAGCCAGAAGATTTGGCCCTTGCTATAGTGACATTTTTGATATATATAAATAGAGCTTCATGCCCAGCAGCCATCTGGAAGTGTGAAAGTTAGTTGTAATGTAACTACAGAAAAACCCTAAGAGCCCCCATACACCTTTAGATTGCTCTGTCAGATTTCCTTTAGATCTCCTTTTGTTTTACCAAAACCATGTAATATGAGGGACTTTCTAAACCATCAAGTCTACCTGTGTTCATTCACAGAGGACCCGGCACTACATAGTTGTTGGATCTAAAGGATATCTGACAGAGAGATCTAAAGGTGTATGACCAGCTTAAAAGTTTAATATCATATTGCTTGTAACATTGTACTTGTATATGTCTTCATGGTATTTAGTGTTCTGTAAGAAGCAGTGAGGCAGGAAAAGAAGAGAACATAGATTCTAAAACAGGGGTGGGCAAACTAAGGCCCGGGGGCCGGATCCAGCCCATTTGTATTACTTTCCAGCCCTTTGTTACCTTGTTGAAACAATGCTTCCCTCTGCTTGTTCTCCTCCGCATAATGCCTAGAGGTGTCCAAACATTGCCTTGGGGATGATGCAGTGGTGTGATTATTTGATGACACTGTGGGCGCAGACTACAGTGACAACAGGCAGTCTCTAGGAATTATCTCTGCTCAGTGCAGGAAATGCAAAAAGATAAAAACATCCCTGTCATTAATTACACGTCACCGACATCAGTAGTGATGCCGGCATGGAATCGGCACACCTATGGCGGGTTAGCTATTACAAGCTCTTGGTCCATCTCCTTTGTCAAATTTAAGAAGCCAATGTGGCCCACGAGTCAAACCGTTTGCCCACCTTTTGGGCTTAAATACCGATGCGTGTGTTCTATACATGGAGGTGAGGATTTTTTGATTGTTATAGAAAAGCGTAGCTGGCGATCGAATAACATTATTGTATTTTTTATTTCTACTTTTAAACATTCAAATATTCATAAATATAAAAGTTTTTTTTAAAATAAAAATTTATTTTTGTAGCTTGAAAATATTTTTGTAAACTGTATTCTTGTTTTTTGGCAAAGCTGGCACATGTAATGCTGAGGATGGTCATTGTTTTGTGACCTAAACAGAGTGGCAGAGCCAGATGAAAGCTGCCAGGTGGTCGCTCTCCCAGGCAGCTGTGTGTGAGCTGGACTCTGGCTTCAACACACACACCTACCTATCTTCAAGCCCTGTGCACGCTCACGGCCATCTTTCTGGCCCATATCATATGCGGCCATCGCTGTTTACAGGGAACGTTGGACAGCTCAAATATAGAGCCATCTGTACCCTGCTTTACTGTCAGTGACAGATGCAGAAGGCAGAGCTGCCCATGGGAGCTCACAGATAGCTCTGCCGGTCGGGGCTGGAGGGGGGACAGCTTCCCTGCCTCCATATCTCCCACTCTGCTGGTCGAAACGCTGATGCGACCAAAAAACACATCCAAACCCCTTCAGAACCGCACCTAAACCGTTATTTTAAGCATGCAAAGACGCAGTGGAGAAAGACATGTTTTTCACATGCCAATGGATTAAAAACCATGCTTAAATAGTGTGACTGACCTATTGGTCGCAATGGGAGAGGTTTGGGTGCATCTTTTTAGACGCACCCCAGCCACTCCCAAAGCATACTATGGGAGCCTCAGTCTGATGGTGTTTTGGTGATTTTTTTTTTTTTCTGTGAAAATTTTATAGTTGTACTTCTTATGTATCTGATGACATTTACCAATCACGTTAATCCCCTTCAATCCTCTTCATGTTTCTCCAGTCTTGAAGGAAGATTTGAAGAAGAGGAGTTACAGCAGATTTTGGATGATATTCAGACAAAGAGAAGCTTCCAATATTAAACCTGGACTACTTCCCTGTGACGTGTGCTTCTCCTTCACACTTTTGTACTTGGACTCTGAATGCAGGAGTTATAGTGAATAGTTTTTCTTTAGGCTGGTCTCTCAAGAGTTAAAAAAAGAAAAGAAAATGTTCATTGTCTATGGAATGTTGAATTGTAATCAGCAGCTGAATGACTATTCATTTGAACATTTAAACTCTGCTGTGAGACAACTAAACAAAGGTAATTCTATATAAATATTTCCTGTTGTCCTAATTCTGTTTTATGACAACAGTTATCCAATGGGTTTTGTGGGCATAGTGTGTTTTTTTCTTTTGTTTTGTTTTCATCTCTACTAGGAAGACTACGGACCACTTTATTTGTTTACATATGGCCAAAAGCTAGAAGCAAATAAAAAAGTTACTTATATGTTGGTTGGAACAGATCCTTTCATGTGTACGATGCTTTTCATTAATGTCTGTATATTTCTGAATCATTGCGCTCCATAGCAAGTTTATTAAAAAAAACAAAACATAAAGCCGGGCATAGATGTGCCGATTCCTGGCCATAGTTGCGGGTGATCGACCGGCTTGCGCGTTCCTGCCGAGCGCTTAATGGTCGGTCGCCCGCAACTACAGGGGTGCCCACCTTGAGGTTTCCACCCAAAACGGCGATCCGTCCTGCTGCTTTTTGTGGCCCATCCTGCTGTAGGCAGTTGCTGTGGATGGGGAGTCTCCTCCCCTTCAAATTAATTGGCTGCAATCTGCCAGGAATTGCGTGTGTTGGTGGAGCACACAGGATCCCCGTCAGTTCTGTAGCCGACTCCTTACAGCGTGATGACGTCGCCCCGCTGTAATGAGTCTGCGACAAGCTGGCCGTGTATTGAGGTGTCTTTAGCCGGCTTAAGGATGCAGGTGTTGGACCAGTAGGCAGAACCACGTAGCTGAGCAAAGAACCAGCAGTCCAGAACTTATTGAAGTGTTGGTTAATGCCTGTTTGTTAGATTTGTTTTCAGTGGTACTGGAAAAAGTTGTGGAAAGACCTTATTATTCACAATGAAATTTTAGTGACAATTTAACCTCCTGGGTGTTTGGCACGAGTTAGGAGAAACTTACCTGTCTGCCGATTCTTCTGGGTCTGCCCCCAATCACGTCACCGGTGACGCAAAGGGGGCGGCAGTAGATGGGGCTGTAGACCATGTAATGGAGCATCACTGTTTCCCAGCACAATTCAACTGGTGACGCCAGAGTTGTGCACGGGACCTCCGTGGGGCAGGAAATCTCAGCAAATGTTTCGAAAAAATGCACCACATGCATAATGCCCTGTGCATCTGTGCATTTGCTGCATATTATTACATGAAAATGTTATTCGTGGGACCGTATCAGGTTTCCATACTCGGACATCTCCTTGCTATGGCCGCCCTTCAGTGGGTGTCATTGACACATAAGCACTATGAGTCTTTGACCCCTTAAGTGGGAGCTTTTCCCTGTTGCTCCCGGGTATTAAAGCCTTCACACCTCTAAATTGTAGATGTAAAACTCCATTCCTGGAGGACAAAATCCAAACAGATTTTTTTTTATTTCTTTAGCAGATGTTTGGTTAATGAAGTAAGGTTAAGTTTACAAAGAGTCCAAAGGATGACTTGATACCAAAGCCTGGCCTGCATGTTGGCCCTTTGTATGACAGCCATGCAAATAATTGAGTTCAGGCATTTCCAGTCACACACAGTGTTTTTACCACAAATACATTTTAGCTGTTCCCATCCTACAAAAGCTTACAAAGATCTTTGGTTATATCCGCCTTCCCAACTTCTGTTATAATTGGGGCGATCACAAGCCGGCACCTCTAGTCTGGCAAGGATTTTATTTTTTCTTGGGTAATGTCAGAATTGAGTTAAAAACATGTTCAGTTTGGAGCTGCATCCCTGTCTTTACAATGAACCAGTTCCTAATAATCTGATTTCTGGGCTGCTTACCTAGTGTTAATTACTTAACTTAATTGTATTACAACAAACATGATTTATTGTACATCCTATAAGTATATTAATTTCCAACCATGATCTTGGCATATTCCATATATATTTACAAAGAAACCCCCTGTAGGGGATATTGTTCAGGTAATTACATATGTCACGTACAGCCGGCCATACATCGATTTTGGGTTCGATTTCTAAACGATCAATGCAAACGTGCACAATGGTCGATTATTTGGGAATCAAACCCAAAAATGGCCCGTGTATGGTCAGCTTTATGTTACACATGTAATTACTTGAACAATATCCCCTACAGGGGTTTTTCTTTGTAAAAGAATGGCTGCTCATCTTGATTGATTACGTTCAAACGGAAAATTGATCAACCAGGGATCCGACATTACATCAGGGGTGAACATAAAGTTTAGCCAATAAAACCAAGGCTGCCTGATTCCTCTCTCTTTTAGGGAAGCCATACATACAGGGGTCCATAATTCTGTTGGATTGACCACAAATATTCTATATTTTGAAGTCAATGGAACAGAAATCAATTCCTGCCCACCTGGTTCGATCGACCAAGTGATCAAAATCGAACATTAAATGAATCAAGAAGTGATCGGACATGTTGGTAACTTCCATTCCATAGCTGACCTATACGTGTAGTATTTTTGGCTTCAGAGCACCCTCTTGTGGCATAAAGCAGCAATGATGCTTGACAAAAAAGTCAATCTATAACTGTGGCAGTACAAACGATCGATGTTCAACTGGCGATAGATTTTTTTTATTGCTCAATATGATCTAACTACAATATAATCTACCCGTCTATGACTACGTTTATATTGCTGCTATATTTTTCTCAATAGTTTTTTGCTCTGTAGTTACCTATGGATGTCTAGCAGCTCATAGGTGGTATTAGTGGTTGTTGCCTGTATAGAGACATACAAATCCTAGCCCTATTGATGAAGTGGACTACTGTGCTTCTGGGATATTTACATCTCAACAAAATGTTTTATTCTATTCAAAAAAGGTGTAGCAAGAGAGCCGCTGGATTCTTACTTAGGGTGACATAAGGGTTACTATGATGACCAAATCCAAAAAGCTTTGAACCAGTGGACAGTCACAAAATATATGCATATACGAACCCTTGCATTGGCTGCACGTTGGGGATACCTGAGGGTACATAGTGTTGATTCCTGGAACCTGTTGGCAAAGGTGGCCTTTACTGCAAAGTAGAGTATACAGTCTGTGCAACCACATTCAAGTCAGATTCCTATTAGAATATATTAGGGGGGTGGTCAGAAGTTTGTAAAAATGTTTAACACCCCTGCCGTTCCTGACGGTCCCAGCTCGTCCAGCTCTGACCTGGTAGAACAGCAGTGGACGAGGTGGGTTCGTCAGGCAGAGATCAGAGCCACAGGAGAGCAAACTCACCGATCCGTGTGTGGTCGCAGTGCTAATTTACCTGATAAAATGAATTATTAAAATCTTCATTATCTGATATTGTGAGTTATTCACAAAGCATCTGAACATGTTACTATATTCAGGATGTCACCAGACTCCTGTATGGACATGCCTTGGGAAATTACAGGCCTACAATGTACAAAACTTTTTTTCCTGTACCTCCGCAGTGCACTAGGGAGGTTAAAAGAGCACCCCTGAGTAGTGTCAGCTCCCACCACATCTATTCAAAAGGGGAGGTTGGGATAGGGTGCGGTGTAGATTTGACCAAGATAGTGTCTCATTTGAAGGGTGCTCATAGATGCTTTAGGGGATCTGTCAACTCACAAGTCAGAGATTGATTTTCGTAAATGTGGACACGTCTGCGATTTAAAGTCCAGCTCCTGAGATTCTGTAGGCGTACTGGTGATTTTCAAGATTTATTCTATCCATATCATTCTAGCATGTAGCTTACTCAGTATGATTTTTATGTTGTAGCTATAGTGATTAAATATCTTACAAGTCACTAATGCTCAGCATATAAGAATTTATAAGTAGTAAGGACATTTTCTATATAAATGTGTTCCTATCCGGCCCCATTCAGCTGTCCTTCCCTGGAAAATGGAAGCATGTTAAACAAGAAAGTAGTCAGCAGATTCCAGAGACAGGCGACATCTATAAAGGATGGTGATTTATACCGAGTAAAAAGTGAAGGAGCACAGGATTGGAATACATCTCCATATAAGGCTGCAAGGAGTGGTGTTATAAAAACATTTACGCTCCCTCCTAACTCAATATACTACAATATGTTCACAAGAAGTAACAGTAGTTTTTAGTTGGTCCATGACAACACAACTGTTATGGTTTACTTGTGTGAGTAGAAAACATTAGAATCAGCTGTGACCGCTCCAGATAATCTCCAGCTTTCATTACTTCTGTTGTGTTCACGGTCACATTGCATCTTGTATTTCAGTGGTTCCCAAACTGGGAGGTATTGGGGAGGTGTTTAAATAGGGAGGGGGGTCTTGATAATGTTCCTAAATAGAAAAAGGGGCCCTGCAAGGGAAGTTTGGGAACCACTGCTGTAATACATAAACTGCACAGCATCAAAGTGGGATCTCTGCTCCTGGAAAGATGAAATTGGGTCCTGAATTTGAGGCAGAAAGAGAGTATACAAACACAATGTATAGACTTCACCGTGGTAATGTAGCCATCTCACCAATATATAGATAGGCATCCCTCCTCCAGAACAATAAAGAAGAAGGTTTTACATAACATTCATCAATTCTGAGTGGACTCTTGCCTTACGAACTAAATTTGTGCCGAAGGGTTGGTTGTAAGTCAAAACCATTTTTGCCATTGAATGTTCCTGACCTCCCAAATAACCTACCACTTTCTTAACCTTTTCATAATAAAAAAAAAAGGTAAAATATGTGTAACATACAGTAAACACCAATTATATTCCTTCTTTTACAGGAATTAAAATTAGAACATGTTTCTAGCCTACCAGAAACAACAGCGTAAAGCTGGCCATACACCTTCAGATTTCTCTGTCAGATTTCCTTCAGATCAGATTTTGTTTTACCAAAACCATGTAATAGGAGGACCTTTCTACACCTTCCAATCACTATGTATTCTATCAGGGAGGACCCGGCACTACATGGTTGTTGGTAGATCTGATCTGAAGGAAATCTGACAGAGAAATCTGAAGGTGTATGGCCAGCTTAAGACTTTACTCACCATTCAAGAGGAAATCTTTCTTCTGCGCCAGTGTATTAGCCCTCTTATCTCTCTTCTTTTTTTCCATCTGTCCTACCTTTTTTGGGGCCATGATGCACTGAAAATGCACCGATTGTGCTCCGCACAGGCAGATTGCAAGATGCATAAGTGGTCCTTGCTTACACCCCCAAGCATGCTCATATATCTGGGCTCGGAGGTAAATTTCTGGACACCTCAGGGTGTCCTTGGGTGCAACCCCCAGGCAACACTGTTTGTACTGGCTTTAAGTGTTGAAGTGTCATTCATGCTTTGTGCCACTGGAGGGCGCCTGGAAACCATAAACGAATACATATAAATGTACTCATACTGTGAACTGGCTTCCGGACGGAAATCTGGTCATATATCGAAATGAAACTTTTGGTAGTATTTAAAGTTAATTGTATATTGAGGGTCCACTACATTGACAATCGGTCTATGATCATACACATTGGGTGGATATATATATTCTCTATATTCTCTCCAATAGGAGACCAAAGCCCTCCTGTCAACCTGTATCCCGGGTAAGTTGTAGTCACAGCCTTTTGCCACTGGCTTCATCAGGATTCACCAGATTTCTACAAAAATAATCATTAGGCAATAACAGAAGGAGACAGGATTAGGCAGAGCTGGTCACATGACCCACTACTTTAGACCTAGTGCCTAGTACATCACTCTAGGTACTCCCCTCTGCTTGTTCTCTGCAATGAGCACACATAATTCCTAGAGGTGTTAAAACATTGCCTTGGGGAAGATGCAGTGGTGTGATCATAACAATGTGGGCCCATTCTTATTGTGACAACAGGAAGTCTCTAGGAATTACCTCTGATCATTTCAATAAACCAGCATTTCTTTCTAAGTACAGAAAATGTAATACTGCAGTTGTGACTGTCTTGTGCTTCTGATACAAATCCCGTACTTTTGTATGAATGCCCCTCTGGCATATTTACGTTTTTCTTTTTTCAAAATTACAGAAAATTTAAAAACATAACAACGTTCTTGTCACACGTCATCTATTACACTTCACAGACATCATTAGTGATGTCGGTGATGGATGGAAGTGGCACACCTATGGCAGGTCCCCTATTACAAGCTCTTGGTCCGGCCCCTTTATCAAATTTAAGAAACCAATGTGTCCCACGAGTGAAAAAGTTTGCCTACCCTTGGTCTAGGGCTTCACTTCCTGTAAGGTTCATAGGGATCTGAGAAGAAAGGCACAAACTCATCTGGCAAGATATATGATCTGTATATATATATATATATATATAT
>CM070035.1:36976706-37015257 GCA_036250615.1 Ptychadena robeensis
CCCAGCACTGTACCCTGTGTATGGTGACACCCAGTACTGTACCCTGTGTATGGTGACACCTGATACTGTATCCTGTGTATGGGGACACCTAGAACTGTACCAATCGAATACTTAGTTTGATCCACAATATCTCTCTGTAGAACAGAGACGTGTATTTCGTGTTTAGTTCCACCTGAAATAAGACTTACAATGAGGAAGGTAATCTGTGAACTCCGTCACTTTCTATATGTTTGTCTTTGTTTATAAGTGTTATAAAACCATTTGGTTTCCATATAAAAGTTCAGTACTGAGAAACAGCTTCTGAGACTTCAGGAAAACTTCTTCACTTCTTTTGCTTCCATATTATTCCTTTGTTAGTTATTCTCGTTTTATCTACACTCCATCCTATAGTTATTTTCTAGTGATATAGCCAGCGGCTCTGATCACAGTGTCGGCCCAGAGCTGTCTGCTCCTTTCATATATAATTGGTAATATGTAAATATCCAGGAATAAAGGGGGTGCTGTTCTTCCTTGGCAGTGAACAAGGATCTCTTGTATAATTCCTAACATGTGAAGTGAGGAGTCGCACGTAACCATTCACCCCCATCACATGATCATCTTTATGGAGCCGCTCCTTGCCTTAGGCATGGTGAGTGTGTGGCATGTGGGTTTAATTTTCTATCACTAAAATTGGAACCAAAATACTTCCGGTGACATGAATTGTGCAATCTGCGTTCTCATTACAGTAGAGACCCCCTATAAGACCCCTAGCCTTTGCAGTCTGTCAATGATCCCCCTACTTACATTTTCCTAAAATATGTATAATGGGTAATGGTTGTTGGTCAAGGTGGGTGCAGCTTTGTCCTCATGACTGTTTGTATAACTATATGTAAGTAAGTTACTAAAAAGTCACTTGAACAGGAATAGAGGTAATATCTACCAATAGGTAAATACATTTCACCTGTTTCCTGTTGCCTATGGAACAAGAAGTAAATCTTCCAGTGTGAACATTAGAGGTCAGGTTAAGCAGGGCACAGACGGCTCTATATTGGAGCCAGCCGATGTCCCCTGCAGCAGCGTGATGACGTCATCACGCTGCTGTCAGATATTGGAGGAGCCGGGAAGATAGCTCTGCTCTCTCCAGCTCAGCCGATGCTTTGCACGGAGACCCGCGGTTTCCATGCAAAGCAATGGACATTGGCCGTATTTACTGTCATGTCCGATATGGCTCTTTTCAGGATTGTTTGGTCCCGCTCGCAAAACAGCGATGGCCGCATATGATATGGGCCAGATAGATGACCGTGAGCGTTCAAAACTGCCATCCATCTGGCCCATATCTTCATGTCTGTTCCCTGCTTTACTATCATGATTCACAAAATTGTTATTAGAATTGGTGGAATATTTTTGGAAATTTCGGCTAGCTGAATTTTGAATTGCAAAACCTCCTAACATTTGATAATCAAAAAAGCTGGAGCTGTAGAGAAGGGTGGTGGAAACACTACAAGAAAGTAAATGTTCTCTAGCACATGTAGGTGTTCCATGCGATAAGAAAGCTTTTGACTAAACTTCAAACTTAATTCATGCAAAGACTGCATATGCTAGAACAATATTTTTTTTTATACTGGCAAACCGATCCACAAACCTAAAAGCTTTATATACTTACCTTGTGGTTCCTAAGCTTTTCTTCCATAGGTCCTTAGACACCCAAAACCTGCCCGCATTTTCACATTTAAATAAATTTGACATCACAACACTCCCGCCCTGAGTTAATGTTCCCTCCCTCCTAACTTGCATGCACACATCTCTTTTTTATATCAATTGTGGGGATGATATCATGTTCATGGGCTTTGTAATTAAGTTGTAAAATCACAAGTGGAAAATGTGTAGTAAAAGTCCACAACATGATGCTGCTACATTTCACTAGCCTAAATCCAGCTCCACTTTCAGCGAATTTTTCAAGCCTGAGCTGTACTCTGCTTACAGAGAGAGAATGGAGGGCAGCACGAAGTTGAGCACAGGGTGTTACCTGTCAGGGGTTATAAGCAAGAGCTGTATAAAACTTTAGGAACCATGAAAAAAACTATTATCGGGGAAAAACTTTGGTTCCAGAGATGTGACAAAATAATCACCTCACAAGAATCCGGATAGTGATATGGTCATATTGTGCAATCCATAAAACAGGGCAACAATAATCATGCAAAAATATAAATTTATTTAACATACACGGAGGTATAAAAAATATATAATGAAAAGAAAATACCACCAAATGTAATGGACACAACACATGTACGTTATTCGTTGATACACAGGTAACTTAGCACGCGGTTTTCAAGTTTCTTGTCTGTGTTCAAGCGGAACGCTCACATGTCGTTGTGTCGATAACATTTGGTGGTGTTATCTTATGTCTGATTTTCTGGCTATACATCTGGCGGTATTTTCTTTTCATTTTATATTTGATATATCTCCGTGTATGTTAAAAAAAAATATTTTTTTGTATAATTGTTTGTGCCCTATTTTATTGATTGCACAATACAACTATATCATCAGCCGAATTCTTTTTGAGGTGATTATTTTGTCACACCTCCTGAAGCTACTGATGGTGTCCCCCCCCCCCCTCTGCGATCTCTAACACACCCACCCCCGGGTTGGGAACCACTGTACTAACCTTCCCCACTTCCTCACTCCGGTCACTGCCATGCCTCCTTTAAGGTAGGAATACACAGGTCTCTTCCTGCCCAACCAAATCCAACATGTCGGTAAATTCCAGGCGTCCCGATCCAAAATAATGCCCGGCACACAAAGGGTGCCTGCCGATCCTCTGAGCGATCGGTCCCTCATCTATCGAGGGAGAATGGTCCTGTGTATAGCTACCTTTAGTCTAATTTGCTTTACTCGAAGATTTTCATCACACACTCTTCTCCGTGGTGGGCAGCCAAACACGAGGGTATGTGGAAAGGTAGATGTCACTGTGTTATCCATCCTTCCAAGTCTCCTTGCACCTGGCAGCTTGCCGCTGTGTAATACCTTTAGAGGGGCAGAGCATTGTGGGATTTCGTCAGTCATATCTTTGCAGGTAGAGTTTTTCTTTTAATAAACATTATCCCTGTAATGTAGGGGATGTGGCCATAAGATTGGTCCACTTTATCTCGCAAATCTATCTCAGAATTTATCTCGGCTAGTCTAAAAAAAATTCCTATTAAAGGCAAAATACATCTAACACTTGTTCTGTACTAAATGTTTTTCTGCAAATATAGAATGTGAGGAATATGTCATAAAATATATTGTTTTATTTAAGCAATTTTTCTTTCTTTAGGACAATTCGAGTATGGCTGAAGAGAGACAGCGGACAATATTGGCCAAGTATCTACCATACCATGTCATGTGAGTGTAGCAACTTTTCCGTACCATATTTTAGCTCAGGAGGGGCAAACTAAAGCTGGCCACACACGGCTCGCTGAAGTAACAGATAAGAGGAACATCGGGCGCCGTGCGCGCTCACAGCACCCGATGTTCCTCTAATCTGTTACTTCATCTGAGCCATCAACGGTTCCCTCGGGCAGGATCCATTGAAGGAAGGAACTCGACCAAACAGGTTTTCAACATCCAATGTAATGGACAGGCTGAGCCGTGCACAGGCAGCTGAGCTGCACACACAAGCTGTGTGTTCAGCTAGCTACTCTGTGTGTGTGAAGGGGGTGTGGCCAGCACGGACCCAGCTCTGCCAGAAGAGGGGGGGGGCTGGCTGCAGACGGACTGCTCTGCCCAGCTGGAGGAGCTGTCTGCTTCTCAGGCTGTCGAGAGACCCGGGAAACCAGGTCCCCATTGTACAGTAATTGATGTGCCCATATGGTGCACATTGATTACTGTCTGATTGATCAGCGATCAATCACAGCGGGGGGACGTCACCATGCTGTAATTGATTGCCGGTCAATTGCACAGGAATCTACCCATGTGTGGCCAGCTTAAGGCCCCGTGTCCAGATCTGCCCTGTTTAGCTTCCTTTTCCGGCCCTTTGTCTTCTTGTTCTTCAAGGTGTCCAAACATTGCCTTGGGGACAATGCAGTGGTGATCATGTGATGACAATGTGGGCGCATCCTCATGGTGACAACAGACAGCCTCTAAGATTTATCTCTGCCGATCGCAATAAATTAGCTTTTTTTTAAGTGCAGAAAATGTTAAGATAACGTCCCTGTCACATGTCGTCTATGACACATCATCGCTGTCATTAGTGATGCCGGCGATGCATGGAATTGCACACCTATGGCGGGTTGGCCATTGTAGGCTCTGAGTCTGGCTCTTTATTTAAATTTAAGGAGCCAATGCGGCCCACAGGTCAGAAAGTGTGCCCACCCTTGGTTTAGCTTGTCCCAACATATCACATGTAGGTTTGGGAAATAAAGAAGTTGTTTAGTTGGTTGCTGCCTGGTGCAAAGCACAAAGTGTGTTCAGCCACCAAGCCCGGGAGCCCTCCGAGTTTCTCTCTGACCATGCTTGAAGATCAGCTCATCTGATTTTACAGATCCCCACTACAATGCTGTAGTTTCTTTAGAGAATTTGAGAATAGGAGTTCCTGTGCTTGTGGAAGGATTAACATAGATTGGAGGTGAAGCTAAACAAAGCTGACTTCTTTGTAACATCCTGGAAACTTTTGTGTTAGCTAAGAGTTTGAAGTAGCAAACATTAGCTGGATAGATCCTGAGCTTTATGTTCTGAGGGAAGTCATTGTTGTTGTGGAGTCAGGAAATATCTGTTACAAAGTATTTTGATGCTATAACTGGCGTAATTAAGGTCAGTTAAGATCTACCATGGATTCTCATGAAACTGGCCAGTATTTTATAAAAAGCTTTGGCTTACATAAATGATTGATGTGTCTAATAGATGAGGCTTCACGAGCTTGTAAGAAATTAAGAATTTCAAGGGGAAGCTGTAATTGTAAGGAGTGTCATGTATATCTGAATAGATAATTGTAGTGTATTCCTATGCAAAGCCTCTTCTCTGCTGTGCTATGTACTTACTTATATATATCTATATATATATATATATATATTGTGAGGGATTAGCTGTAGAGCGGCAAGGTGCGGTCCCCCTGGATGGGTCCCCAACAGGCGAAGGAGGTACAGCAACAAGATTTTCAGGTGAAAACACGCAGGTGGTTTATTGGTGCAAGTCTATATACAATATGTACATCATCGACGGCAGAAAAGTCCATAAATCACAGCAGCTGGTTCAGGGTGGAGGCCTCTGACTGAGCAGGTGAGGGGGTTTTATAGAGCTGAAACACACTCTAATGAGGTAATAGGACACAGCTGTAATTACCCTGCACCAGGCCCAGCGATTCCAGCTCCCTCTGCTGGTCAGATAGCAAAGTACTTGGCATATTGCCGGTATCTGGGACACACATATATCCCATACTGGATACAACCAGAGGATTTGACAGGCTTCCTGTCACAATATATATATAGTATTAACCTGTTGCTTGGTGAGCCTGCAGCGTTTTGGAATCCACCATTTAGCTAATCTCTTCTGGCACCTCCATGTTAAGGAAGCGGTGCCAGTTTTCCACCCCACATCATCGATTATCGATGATGCAGGGAATGTGTAGAGGAAGGGGGAAGGGTGGGGAAACACAACAGTGTACTGTGTACTCTACTGGGAGTGCCCGTACCGCTTTGTTTAAAACCACATAGTATGGGAATACTGCCAGGGAGGTTAATGCGAAAGGTATGTTATTCTCAGAAGCCAACCCTCTGTCCATGCAGCGATAGGGCCCATCTCAAAACCTTCTCCTGGACAGGAGTTCGTATGTTCTCCTTGTGTCTGAGTTTCTTCCAGGGTACTCCCACACTTCAATAACGTGTCAGTGACTGTGGTAGGTAGAGTAGGTTGGGAGCTCATCTGAGAGACCGTGATAAACTCTGTAAAGCACTTCGTAATGTGCACTTTATACATTTGAGATAATAATAATCCTTGTAAAGCTAATTTTACTAAACAGATATTCTGATGAAATACTCCTTTATGCATTTGTCACATTTATCTCCAGTTCTCTTTAGAATGTCAGATAGTATATGATAAAGGATACATTGGACTCTATATTTTGTGTAGAGAAAATACAACAAACAGAATATAGGATTACAAACTTTTTGTTGTCTTGTTTCAGCTCCATGTTCAGCACTAGTATACCACCATGAGAGCAGGAAGATTTTTGTGGGGCAGGATAGTGGAGCCGTTGTGGTAAGTCAGTCCTGACAGAAGCCCTGCATTTTCAGAAGGCATTAGTGCTGTGTTAAGCCTGTTATATGTTCTATTATTGTGATTTTCTTTTATTGTAGGGTTGTCAAAATCAAATACACAGTGGGCCAAATTTATGATCTTGGACTCATTTTGGGTCAACCTTGATATTTAAACAATTACACTGCGGGCCATTTTTGGCTCATGGGCCAAAGTTTGACACCCTTGGACACACGTGGACTTCAAATAAACTGTACAATGCATACAGTGTGTAGTCCATGTATGCCCCCATCCTTGTGTGTACAGTGTGTGTGTAGTTCATGTATGACCCCATCCCTGTTTGTGCAGTCTGTGTACTTTGCTGTAACCCATACTCATCCCGGTAGCCAGCTGACTGGATCTGCATAACATGCGTCTGTCGTCCAATATGGGAGCAGAGAACTATGGATCTCAGTATACTCTGGGCAGTCTGCAGTCAGTGACATCACTGAAATACACTGCACTACAGGACTTGTAGTTCTCTACTCCCAGAGTGTCAGCTCCTTAAAGTTGACCGTATATGTTGTCCAGTTCTATGGTGTGACGTTGTAACATGTTTTTTTCCCCTTTTGGTTTATCGTAGGAGTTTCTCATCTCTGATGACTTCAACAAAATGAACTTTGTGAAAACATACCCTGGTAAGTACTCATTGTAGTGTTTTTTTGTGTCTTTCACTGTAACCTTGTCAGTCTCACAACTAGATCATTTATAATATTTCTTTTCACCCTTTACAGCTCATCAAAACCGTGTGACAGAGGTTGTTTACTCTCCTGGTCCTGAATGGGTGATCAGCACTGGGCAGGATAAATTCCTTACCTGGATGTGCACTCAGAGTGGTTCCCTGGCGGGCAGATATGGATTCTCTGCTTGGGCATCCTGCCTACAGTATCCTTAACCTACCTGGGAGTTCAGTTAATAGTTTTTGTTCCCCCAAAGCAAACCCAAACCCACTTATTTATCTCAAAATTCCGGCTTGGCAAGTTAACCTCAATTACACACATACAATATATATATATATGTATACTCATATACACGCACAAAACATGTAAACACACACTATCTTATAAGATAGAATAGGAGAAGATATGGTGTGCTGTGTGCAATCAGAAGAGGACTGACAGCACGCGTGCCATAGGTTCGCCATCACTGATGTAAGCTGTTTCTGCCCACTCTTCCTCCCACTCACACGTCAATGGACGGATCAAGGACAGCAAGGATGCAAGGAGTATACCTACAGTTGCAAGAAAAAATATGTGAACTCTATGGGATTATGTGGCGTTTTCAAAGAATTGGTCATAAAATGTGCTCTGACACATTTTATGTTCAATGAAAACATATAACATTTGTGTAGTATTATTTTATTTGGTGTGACCTGAGATGAAGATCAGAGCACATTTTATGACCAATTCATGCAAAACTCCACATAATCCCAAATTGTTCACATAGTTGTTCTTGCAACTGTTCTTGCCAAATGGCGGAAGGATGTGGATCCAGGAAAAAGACAATGGACCGACATCGATGGAGAATGCTGATGGAAAGACATCACTTCTGCTCTCCTGGAACAGGTAAGCAATCCTGAGTGTGCCTTAAGGTTATTGCTTTTGGTAATTAAAATCTACCCTATACCACACTCGCGTATATCGCCAGGGTTAAAAGCCTATTGTGATCTATCCTGCTGGAGTTTACTAAAGGCACACGCACCGAGTGGGGGCCGACAGAGCTGCTAAGATCAGCTCTGGAAAGCAGCGTAATGACGTCATCATTCTAGAATTTTATGTATCCGAACATTAAAAAAAAAAAAATAATCTGGACCTCAGCAGGTTCTAGCATAATTTATCTTTAATTTAAGATGTACAGTAAAAGAGCACACAAATGATTCCACAGTGTCATAACTCTCAGATTGATGGGCAGCAAAAACTCCTTCTCTAAGGACATTGCTGATGTCTTACCTTCTTAGTATTATCTCTCTATTCAGCTCCGCCGATGTCTGATGTCATCACGCTGCTGCAGGGAACATCGGACGGCTCGAATATTGAGCCGTCTGTACCCTGCTTTACACACCCTTCACCTCTGCAGATTTATACTTTGAGATCTGTGGTTCTCAATTTCCTGCTTTGTTTACATCCAACTGGTTCGTTCAGTAAAGTCACATAGAATTCTATTGACGCCCCTCTCCTAGTGTCTATGAGGGAGACGGGCTCCATCCAGTCTATGAAATGTTACTGTGTAGACACAAGCAGGAAGGTGTAACATGTATCTCTTGCTGTATTTGTTGTTTGATTAGTCAGATCTGTTGGTGCAGCTTCCTGATGGCTAGAACTCTCTGCAAGACAACTTGCTGATCTGATCTCTGTAATAGGCCAAGTGATCCTTAACACACGTGTTGTTCAGGTATGATGAAGAAACCAAATATGCCTTTGTTGGTGATTTCTCTGGGGTGATTACACTGCTAAAGCTGGAGAAGGATGATTGTACTGTGATATCCACACTTAAAGGCCATGAAGGTAACTTCCGGTGTAGTATATTTTATTTGTGAAATACTACTGAGAGGAATCTCCTACTGGTGAGCTTCATCAAATACCATATTTTTCAGACTTTAAGACGCACCGGACCATAAGACGCACCCAGTATTTAAAGCAGGAAAACCAGGGGAAAAAAAATTGATATATAAAAGTGTTCACATCAAGTGGGTTAATGCAATATCAAATGAATGCAATATTAGATTCAGCCAGTAGATGTCACTATCAGCAGTACACACACACAGCACATGATGTCACCTCTTCACTCATCAGGAGGAGGGGGGCAGGATGCTGCCCAGCCCTCTGCTCTCCCTCCCTGGCTGCCTGTGTCTGTGCAAGCTGCAGAGTGATCGCAGTTTCCTCGGACACAGAGAGAGAGATAGGTGACAGTTCATCTATCTCTCTCTCTTCTCTGCTTATACTAGCAGGGCTCTGTTGGCATAAGAAAATATACAGTTCAGATATGAGATCCAGCTGTGGGCAGATCTCACATCTGAGAGGTCCCCAGGTAATCTCCTTGCCGGGAAAGCTGGTGGGGAGCCAAAGCAGGACCTTTAGAACCATGAGACGCAGACACTCCCCTGCCCCCCCCCCCCATTTTGGGTATGAAAAAGTGCATGTTGTGGTCCAAAAAATACGGTAATAAGCTTTTTTAAATTGATGGAGAACCAGTGACCCCATGTGTATTATTTATAGGTGGGAATTGCAGAGAGGTATCATTAACATTCACTATACATTACCTATTTAGCACTGCCTTGTGACATCACCATCACATCCCAAAACTCTACCTCTTCCAGTGGTTCCCAAACTGGGGGGCACAAATGTATTACAGGGGGGCGCAGGCCCTCATTCTTAACCTGTGTTTTAATGGGGAGGGGGGCCCTCGATATTGTTTCTTAATAGAAAAGGGGGGCCCTGCAAAGGAAAGTTTGGGAACCACTGACCTACTCTTTCCATTATCTATAGATTAAATATCGATATCGGACCCACTCTTGTATTTTTTCTATATCCTTTTGTGAATTTTGTTTTGTTGTCTTGTGTGTTTTGTCAAGTTTAAACCATTATTTTCTTAATTGAATCTACTAAGTTGCTAATTTGTCTTTTTGGATTTGTTTGGTGTTTTGCTTTTATTAGGTAGTATCTCCTGTCTGTCCTGGGACCCTGTGCAACGGTTTCTATTTTCAGGGTCAACAGATCATAGCATTATATTGTGGGATATTGGAGGAAGACAAGGACGAACGCTTATTCTCCAAGGACACCAGTAAGAATCGTTTTTGTCCTATGTATTCTCTGGACTGCCACTGGTGTGTGATGATGCCATATTCAGTATTGTGCTGTAACATATCTGATATGCATGTAGAGGGTTCTGGCCTAGGGCCAAAACTTTAATTGAATGGAATGGGAAAGTGTGACGTACTCTGAGTCACTGAGCCTATATGTCATGTACCACTGGGTGACTGATGAGCACAAATTGAGTTTCTCAAGGAAGAATTAGTGATTGATGGATTGGAAGGCATGACATCACTAAAAAATTTAACTGAATGTGGGAAATTCATTGTAATTTCTGTTATGTCAAATGAGCGCTACCTGTGCAGTCATCAATTTAACATTAACATTAGTTTCTGAAATTGTGGAAGACTGTATGAGAAGTTTGTGATAAGACTGTAAACCTTCCTTCTTTGCCCAGTGACAAGGTACAGGGAGTTTGCTACATACAGCTCACACGCCAGTTGGTGTCTTGTTCTGCCGATGGAGGAATCTGCGTATGGAATATGGATATTGATAGGGAAGAGGTATGTAGTCTTTCTTTGTGTTGGTTTGTGATCTAAATATAAGAACAGGAGATTGTAACATGTTTAAAGCCCCCCATACACGTTTAGATTATGACCCGATGTTTTGGGCGATCGACCGTGTGTGATGACGTCGGGTCACATTCGCCTCGGGCACCCTGTGTGTGCCAGCACTGTCCTTTGGGTCTCTCTAGCTGTCGGCAAGCTAATGGCCCGAGCAGCTAGGGAGACCCATCTAGGGACAGCGGCTGTGAGAACAGTCTGCGAAAGATCATAAATAGTTGCGCACAACATTCAGCAGTGATTACACAGCTACAGTGATTTCAGTGGCCAGAAAGGCCCTCAGTGGGTGTATGGGGCCTGAGCAAAGATCACAGAGTGAAATGGGGTCAGTATGATGGTTGGTTGTTTAAGTTGTGTGTAGGTGTGCAGCTCTCAAAATGGAGGAGTGTGGCCCCCTGTAACAGACAAATAAGAATAAGAACAAGGACAGAGGCGTACAACCTAGTACAACAAAGTAAGGCACTGTAAATGGTTAAATAATATGGAAAGGAATAAAATGAAACAGAACAAAAGACAACATACTCACATTAAAGGAGGTTTACAAGGATTGACCTCTCAGGGCCATGTGTTTTCCAGGATGACCTCACTTCCTGGTTGGGGATGAGATCACTTCCTGCTTACAGATGCTGGAGGGCTCAACAGTAACAATGGGACGCGCTTTGAGCGGAGGCTCTTTTTTTTAACCAATGGTTGGTTGGTTGAAAAAGAGCCTCCGCCAGAAACACTATAAAATGCCCATTTTACTCACCTTAACCAAGAGCACATGCTGATCCTATCCAAAGATTTTTTCTTTTGGCTGTTCATGTAACTACCTGCACAGCATGAACACTTGATATTGGTATAGGCATGTGTGGGTATGACAAAATCCTAACGCCAAGTCTTGTTGAGTACCATCCACAGTGAACGCAGATGCCTATATGTGTGAAGGTGGCCATACACACATCAAGTTTTGCTTGATCAATCTTCGATTCAGTCAGCTTGTGCAATTTAAATATCGACTGTCAGTGTAACAATTGCATCCATACGCAGTCTGATTGATTCCTTTCCAAAGGCCTGTGTGCATTATCCATAGTACCATCTGATACAAATCCATCAAAACACCATGATCGATTTAATGTTCAATTTCCATCACTTTTGGACAATCCATTTTTCAGTCTATTGAATGGAAATTGAACCGTGGATGACCACCTTTACCCGTAAGATTCCTAGAAGAACCTGACTCATTGACATTGCTATGAATGGTTTAGTGAAGGTTTTAGCCTATTAAGTCTTTATTGGACAGAAAATGGAGTATAAGGAAACAAAGAGTTGGATTGTCCATATTCTGATTTCTGCTGCTTGTGTGGTCGTCAGCAATAAATAGTAACTTACAACGCCAGGCTTGGTCTCGTCTGCCATTGTTTACAATTTTCATGCTTCTAATGTGTTCCAGGCTCCTCAGTGGCTAGAGAGTGATTCCTGCCAGAAATGCGCACAGCCTTTCTTCTGGAACATTAAGCAGATGTGGGATACGAAGACACTTGGGCTACGACAGGTGGGGAAAGTGACCCTATGTGTACATTTTTTGTATTGTCCTAGATCCGACGTAGGTGTATGCTTTTGTTAATAGATGAGGAAACATCCCTGTGTTTTTTAATTTCAGCACCACTGCAGAAAATGTGGCCAGGCTGTGTGTGGTAAATGCAGCTCTAAGAGATCCAGCTACCCCATCATGGGCTTTGAGTTCCAGGTTCGAGTCTGTGATGCTTGTTATGAAACCATCAAAGATGAGGAGTGAGTATCGATGGTAGAAAATGTACTACTGTGATAAGCTTAATAATAGTTTTTGGCACTTCCAAGTATGTGTATGTGTAATCCTAAGACGCACCCCCCCAAAAAAAAAACAGGGTGGGACATGCCTGCTTTTTATGATGCGAAGGCGCGTCCTCTCGCTGGCACATTTTCCCTCCCTGAAGATGGCTAAACAATAAGCTTAGCCTGGGAGGCTGAGGAGCTGTGAAATAGAAGCCCTGGTGACATAAACAATGCAGCATAATCACTGGCCTCTCTTCCATCTAGCTCTGCCTCTGTATGAGAGCAGGGGGGCTGTGAAATCAGCTTATCCTACGGCTCTGTGCTTCCTGTCTGTGAGCCGGGCAGCTAGAGCCCAACTTACATACAGTTGCAGATCGGAGAGATGCCAAGGTGCCCAGCTCACATGCAGAAGCTGGAGGCAGGGAAGCTGTGGGTAAAAAGGCGAAATATTTTTCAGCTATCAGGCTTTCTGCATTGTAGGGTGGGTCCTACAGTGATGGCAAACCTATGGCATGGGTGCCAGTGGTGGGACTCGGAGCCCTACCTGTGGGCACCCAACCTGTCGGCCAACACAGAGGCTGATGGAGGAAAGAACCATTGGCTTTCAATGTTGTCAGTATTTGTCCCCTCTCTTCTGATTGCACACAGCATCCCACACCCTCCACTAGCACTGCCAGCTAATTAAATGCCTGGGAAGGGACAACCAGTAAGCCAAAAAAGAGGTTTGTGTGTAATGTGTAAAGGAGAGTGTGTGTAATGTGGGTGAGTGTTAGAAGTTGTTCTGCAACAGCTAGAAAAGGCAGCAGGACATGCTGGGTAGTGTAGTTCTTTAGCAACTGGCAGAATGTTATACTTGCAGTTGTAGTTTTCTTCACACAGCAAGTTAGGTCTTCTCCTTTTATGCTCTGTCATCAGAATGCACTGGGACACAAACAACTATATGCATGCTTGGGTCTGTAGTCCATCAGCAGCGTAGGATTTACAGGAAGCTTGTAACTGCACTGATCCCCTATGAATGACAACTGCAGCCCGAGTTATAACCCCGAGGATTTGTGTGTGTAATTCAGGTTAAATTGCCATGTCAGCACTTTGAGATAAATAAGTGGGTTTTGGTTGCAGTTTGTGCGTCTCTAAAAAGTTCACCATCACTGCAATAGAGCGTTTAATGGTGCAAGAAATTCAGTTTGTGTGTGTGTGTGTGTATATATATATATATATATATATTTTATATTTCTATATTTTTGCTCCCCCAAAGGGAAATGTAGTTATCTACTTTTCAATATGCAGAATATACAGAACATGGCAGAGGGTTTATAGTATTACATTTGTGGAATGTACTCCTCTGTTAGGAGTGCACTTGAAATTCCTACATTGATGATGAATGGTGTGCACAGTGTGTTTTGCTTCACTTAAGGTGTACAATGGCCCAGCAAAAGAATTTAGATAAAATCACAAGCTACTGCCTACCTGCTCTGTGGACAAGCGGCCACGTCTCACCTCAAAGACAGCATCCAATGATTTATCTACCTGCTAACAGGACCTACAGTGTATTCCTTAGTACCTCAACAATACCTGACCTTTGCTGGATGTAAAGTACTCCCCTGATCCCCCGTTCCCTGGCAGGAGCACGTATCTGGCCCTGAACTGGTCACACCCAACCAGGCCCCACATGCCTAATGTGGTTCTTTGCAAAGAAGTACTCCCGTGTATACCCCTGATGAAGTTTTTCTCAAAAACGAAACGTACGTCGGGTTGGGAGCCATGTTATCCATCCGTGTATATATGGGACCATAACAGATCTGGCATGATTATTATCAATTTTCTTTGTTGTTGTGTTTGTAATTGAGTATTGAGCCTATTATTGTTTTCAGGGCCTGCGGCCCAATCTTGCTGATTTTTTCAGGGGGAATGTTCGGATCTGGGCTGATGGACCTCGGTTCACCCTCCCAGTGACTTGTTTTATATTGTATTTTGGGATGCTGGCTCCATCGCCTTTAGAATAGTATCCCTCTTTTTCTAAAATGTTACCATATACCACCTTGTTGTCCCTCCAAAACGTACACGTTCTGCAGCCCATACAAACATTTAAAAAGAAATATTGCCTGGACTGTATAAAAATGTGGCAAATACAGTAACTAATTGATATTGAATGTAATTTTTTTTAGATGTGGTGAGCAGTGAGCGCCATCTGCTGGCTGTACACGCAATGTCTTTCTGTACAACATTTTGGGGATTGACTGCTTATTATTCATAGCGGCTGGTAACTAGAAACTCTCATTTTAAAAACTGTCTTTCTTCTTAAGTCGAACACCACTGGCCACTTTCCATGAGGGGAAACACAACATCTGCTACATGACGATGGATGTCTCAAGAGGACTTATGGTCACATGTGGTACAGACCGGCTAGTCAAGGTACTGGACAGTTCGCCCATCCGCGCATCTATTTTGTGTGTAGATCACTTTGACATTTTTAAAGTAGCTTGCAAGGCACAAATAGTCAACTTGGTTGATGAATTACACATTTATAGATATCTGAATAAAAATATTATTGTAAACACAAAATGATACATATGACCAGTTGAGTTTAAGTGTATCGACAACCCTGAAGAGCAAGTCCCTGGAGGTGTCCATAGGCAAATAGTGTTTTCAGGTCCTAAATAGAGATTATCAACAATGTTTTAAAAATTTCCACTAGTTGACTATGGGTAAACTGCAGTGACCCTGAATATGATGGCATGACAAAAATTGCTGCAGATGTCGAGAAAAACTTGTACTAGCACATGTACTTTTTCCATAAATGATATTTTAAGTCAAGTTGAAATTTCCCTCAACACTTCCCTCAACGGCGCTCGAAACGGTCATCGATCTGGCCCATATCTGCAGGTCTGTACCCTGCTTAAGTCTCACTTCATCACCTGACTCAATAGAAAGTAAAAGTTTGCCCTGGGTTCAGGGAATATTGGGTATTTACTGACTATTATTTCAGTATTAGTGTATAGTAGTTTCCCTAATTACTTCAGCTTAAAATTAAATATTAACTGTAGTCTCAAGTGGTAAAACAGAAGAAATTAGCAATTTGTTTAAAAAGTAGAACAATCAAAGAAAAGTTAAAGATTTGGTCAGTAAAGGCCCCTATACACCTTACAATCTTAAGCTGGGAATAGACGGTAAGATTTACCGTCGACTCCTGATCCGATCGGCCGGCACTCTTTGTGTGCCACTCATTACTTCAGCTGGTGGCAGCCGTCCCCATCCAAACTAATGGGATCGGATTAAAATTAACAGTCCTGTCGGCTCTGTGTGCGATCCGACATGACTGCTGATTTTAGCCCAATCCTGCTTTTTGCTGCACCCGGTTCCTGCATGACCCGATCCCTAAGGGATGCGGGAGCTCGCACGGCATCGGATTGGCGGTCGGGTCGTGCAGGAATCGGAACGTCTATGCCCAGCTTTCCTTATCAACCTTTCTTCTAACAAACCCATGTACTATGAGGACCTTTCTAATCCTTCCAATCACTATGTATTCTATCAGGGAGGCAACTATACTACTTAGTTGTTGGTAGATCTAATTGTAAATGTATGGAGTGATCTAAAGGTGTATGGGGGGCTTTAGACTTTCATAGTCCCACCTATGTTCTTGTTAAAGTTAGCCTGCTGTACATGTCCTCTCTTCTGCGTTGACAGAATTATCTTAGAGAGAACTCTATTGGGTTGTGCTGGCTATAAAGTCTGGCTTAATTTTACACAATTTCAGATTTTAAAAAGTCACATGTTCAATTCTGCAATATAATTTCCACTAATGTATGATTTAAAGAATAAAATGTATGTATACCTTGTTTGTTATTGTAGATCTGGGACATGACACCTGCAGTGGGTTGCAGCCTGGCCACTGGCTTCTCTCCTCGTTGATCCCTCTGTGTCCAGTTTACTTTAAAGAAAGCACCTTATGTACAGCCACGTACATGCACACCACCACACCCAGGGCATTGCCTATACTTCCTTGCTTCTACCGTACATGCCCTATGGAAGCCAAGCAATGCAACAGCTCTCCCAAACCAGGAGGAGGTGCCTTACTGACCACACAGCCACCCACCTATACTGTAACTGCGCTACATGCTTCCACCCAACCTACCAATCCGCACAGGATCCTGCTGCATGTAACCATTTCAGACAACTTAATGGAGTTGACGATCATTGTGTAATGATCTCGACTACCTGTAAAACAATTCCTAAACATACTTAGGTTACTACTTTTTTTTGTTGTTAATCTGATTGTTCAAAAATAGTTATTGTTTTGCATTTTTACTTTCTTTTGAACTTCTTTCTATTCCAATATACATATAACACAATATCGTTGTATGTTCTGATATTTTTCAGTGACTAGAGACTGACGTTTGTGTTTAACGTACACGTCTGTTGTTATGGTTAGTAAACCGATGACGTCTGACCTAGTATTTCTGTAACCTGATCCGTTTTACATGGCGTTGCATATGTTCCTATATTATTGGCTTGTTTTATATATAAGAAGGGTTTATCTGTCTTGGTGGCCATGGGTGGAAAATGGCAAGATTGAATAATCAAACCGCACTATTGCACTCCCATACTGATATTGTTTAGGTCTTGATAATCTTCTCCTTTCCACTGTGATTATTGACATTTGTGTACATTTAGGCAAGAGTTTCTTTTTTAGGTTTGGATAGTGCGGGAAGAATTAGAACTCTTGTAGGTTTTATTGTTGTACGGGGTTCCATTGGTGGGAATACCCCTCACTTCCTGTTCTAGTGGCAAATGATTTCTTTGGTTTGTTCACCAGACACAAACTTTTTTTTAAGGAAATAGGTAATTTTTTTTTGTTTGTTTTTTAGAGAGATTTTCCAGGAAATTTGAGGAATTTTCACTAATGGAGACTAATGGACTAAAATTAAGGCAATGGCATGGTACAATTACAATTAATCATATAACACAGTCTCTTGGCATCTGTTGGGGGCTTTGCTGGGGAGAATCCGTAATTGCATCCACTGGTTTATTGGTTATACCCACAAGGCAGACATGATGATACAGCACAGATTAAACTTTGTGTCAGGTTGTAGATGGTAAAACCATGTACTCTTCATTTCGGGTCTCACCACTGAACTCTATGTTTGAATGATGAAGCCAACCAACATCTGACCATAACAGAAACGCATTCAGAGGGAAAGAGCATTCAAATAGGACCTTGCACTACGGGGCGAGGTGACAAATAATGTTTGACACATTACCCTACTTTCAAGGTCATGTAGTGGTAATTCAGAAATTCATCTGCAAATAAACAAGTTAAAATGACATTAACCCTTCTTAGGTATACTGGGCTTGATGTCACTCCTGGGGAGTTTAGAGCAAATAAAATATTGGGGAAGGCACTGAAGCCCATTGCATGCTTCCTATAGATGCTCTGTATTCCTTAACATTTAGGTCTTGTTTCCACTATACATTGGGACCCCCTGTGCTAAGCATATTGCTTGGCAGGGATCCCGACGGAGCACATAGACCTTACCTGCTCGGCGGATGCAGAGGCTCAACGTTCTCCACTACATTCAGCCTTGCATCGGTGGAATGGCTCGGTGCAGTAAAGACACAGCTTACGCCAAGCGGGTAAGCAAATGTGCTCCGTCAGGAGGGAGGGGTCCCAACATATAGTGGAAACATAGCCTAAGTCCTAAGGAATGTGACAACATCAGGCGGTAAGGCAAAGTATGAATCAAACTTTCTGTGAATTTCTAACCTTTTAGTAATATTCTTTTTAAAGGGAAGGTGGCCATATACAGGTAGAAGTTATATTGTCTTTTGGGGTCTTCAGGTCTTGGTCAGTTATAAAACGTCTACAGATATAAGGATATGCATGTTGATATTAGAAAGAATAATTATCGTCATTCCTCATATTGTTGTTTTAGATACATTTCCTTTTCCAATATTTAAATTGCATTGCTGCACATGTAAATGTACATTGAAGAAAGCACCTTCTATGCACTCGTCTTCAAAACTGTTCATCACTGAAATGTTTAAATGAAGGAGATTAGAAACCAGGTACACAGAGTGTAATGTATAGAGTGATATGTATTTTACATAGATAACATTACAAATTTAATATGATATATTCCTTTACTTTATTTCCTAATTCTGTGAGAATACTGCTGTTTTATGCTCTCTGGACATGCCCCTAGGTATCCTTGTCCTCCTAGTATACAGGCATGTAACCCATGACTCTTATTCGGCTGGGAAATGTAGTTCGTCAGCAGCTGTATAAAGACAATGTTCAATAAATTGTGGTCTTCAGTGGTATATAAACAGACAGGATTTCATCGACAGTCAGGGGTTGTTATATTATAGATTGAAACTCTATGATAATATAGGCTTTAGTACAAGTATTTTTGAAGGTTTGTCTAAATAAATGTGCATGTTTTGTTGTAAAATTTTTATAAGGCTACCTTAGAGTGAAGTATAAAAATATATGTTTAACCCTCTGGGCGTTACGGGGTTTTTGCGCCATTTTCAATGGCAGGAAAAGCCGTTTCCACCGCAATCGCGGCGGAGTACACTATACTCCGCCGTGATTGCCGGCTCTCTGCCCAGCCCTCTACACACCGCTGGTGTCAAATAGATGCCGGCGATGTGTGGGGAGGAGAGCGGCGCCACCTCCATTAACATGGAGGTCTATGGCCACGGGGCCGGAAAGGCTCAGTGTGTCTGCTGCTCTTCTACAGAGCCACTGGCACACGGAGAGGCGGCGTTTGTGCCTGATCCCGGCACGGGCGAAGTTTGTTCCACGAACTGAGTTCCGGCAAGCCGCGCAGGAGGTTAAATATCATGACCAGGGGATAATATATAGAGAAAATCATACATCTGCACGGTCTAATAAATGGGTGATGCACATGGATTTATGTATGTTTTACCATTGTTGACCCATGCTTCTGTAAATTCTAGTTATCTGTCTGCTGAACTTCTATTCACGCAGTGTTTGGACATGGGCTCACCAGGTTTTTATACGCTGCATGATTGTTGGGGATGAAAGCCAGGCAGCTAGCATTTTAAAGATTTGGTTTGCAATGTAAACACATGTATTCTCAGTTAATGTCTCATGTTTGGGTAAATTCTCAGGTTTACTTATTATTAAGCCATTTGCAGTAGCGTAAACTGGCTTTCCATTTATTTTCCCAACCTCTCCAGCTTTGGGGAGTAAACAAATACCCTAAATAGAATGAGTTATACTTTGTACAGAGTTATGGACTCCTTGTGTAAGTGTGCGTCACGTGGTCCTCCACACACAGGTGTAAGTGAAAGTGAAGAAACGGGTATGTGCATGGTAGCGAGGGGAGATATGTTTGGGTTTTATTCTTTAAAAATTTAGTAGTTGAGTTTGGATATGCTGTGTGGCTGTTATTTGTACCCAGAAATTTTAAGTTGGCTATTCATGGGTCGATTCCTGCGTGATCGATGACTGACTGATCACAACGTGGTGACACAACTAATCGATAACTGTTCGTTCGGAAAATCGATGCACACCACTTTGGCAAATGATCCCTGACCCTCGGCACCCATGCAAGTAATGGCAATCGAACAGCGATTTACCAACATGACGGATAACATTTTCTTGAATCACGGTTGATTGCTACATGTGAGTAACATGCAATTTGCGAATGGCGATCGTTAAAACGGTGATCACTTAATTGATCCATGTATGGGCAGCTTTAATTTAATTTCTTCATCGAAGCAAACACAATTTTGTACAGAATTGCCCTTTTATTGCTCTTCGCACTTTATTGGATCATTCTAAACCATGTTGATTTCTTTGTCCAGTTTCTTTGATTAGTATTTGTAACTGTCAGTCTTATTTGGTGGGAAGTCAAGGTGGCCTTACACGGGTCCTTTTTTTAATTGTTTGCCGTGCGCATTCGCGGTGATCGGTTGTTCTCTAATCGATTGCGGCCACCCTTTCTTCAAGTGGGATCAATCGATCTCGCTCGAAGAAATCGAGAACCAACATGTAAGTAAACTGTTCGATTGCCAGCAATTTGGATAGGGACCCAGGGTCCCTATCCAAAGTATCGAACAGGGTCGGTTGTGCAGAAGTGCTGCGCATCAATACTCCATTCAATCGATACTCCATTCAATCAACGTCATCACGCTGCCCACAATGGTTCATCGATTGAATGAGAATCAACCCATGTTTGAAGGGCCTTAGATTTCTGTTCCTCTTTTGCTAGTTATGTCATTGCGCATTGAGTTTTCCAAGTCATGGCATATAAGGGGTTTCCCTGCAAAGGTAGAAGCTTGTTACTTATGGAAGTTTTTTTACCAAGTACTCTACCTACAATCAGAGCGGATAACAAGACTTCTTGCAGAGACAGTATTCATCCTACAAGGCCATCCACATAGGAGACAAGGCTTCACTTATATCCTGGCTGTACATGGGAATGCATATGTACATTGTGGTGCTAATGTGAAATATCATTTACTGGTTTGCCTTAAATTGTATCGCAGCCTCCCTTGTGTGTATGTACATAATATGTTTATTCTATTGCCAGTATGCAGACAGACAATCTAGCATGGTTCAGCAGAGAATATTGAACCAACGACTAACAAGACGGAAGTTTGACTGTTGTCTTTACGGCAAAACGCAATGGAAGAAGTTCTAAACAGTGATGCTAGTGTGTTCTCCATGGAGCAGTCATTGTGTATCAAAAGGAGTGTAAATCTGCAACAATGGGCAACACAAAAGTTTCTCCACCCTGGTGTATATAAGAATTATAAGTCTGTGTTTTCAGTACGGTTTTATTATGTGTCCAGTGAAAAGAACTCCGTATGTATCTTTCCAGTCATGTGCTTTATTATAAAATATGTAAACGAGTGAATTCTCTATAGCAATAGCAAGTCACCAGCTTTGTTCTGTCATTTCTACAGTCCTCATGCATTCTGGGAATGTCTTATATTTGCCCAGCTGACATCCCTTATACTCTTGTTCACCAAAATAACAAGCTGCCTAATCTAACGTTTCTTTTATGTCATTGTCGTTTTTTTTTCTAATAAAAGTGTTCTTTACAGTTGTCAAACCATCTCTGTGCTTTGTCTGTAAATATGTCTGGAATGATGATTGATGACCGTCAAATGTGTAAAATTACAAAGCTGAAAAAATTTTCTTTTGTGAGATTTTGTTCATCAAAGGAAGTCCAGCCAAAAACATTTTACTTGGTCTAGAGCAGTGGTGGGCAACTGAGTTTACCTTCCTAGCGCACTGCCCGGTACTGCCTGTCACTCACTTCCTACCTCCGCTGCACTCCACACAGCAGATGTCATTATTGATGCCGGCTGTGTGGGCGGGAAAGCCAGCGCTCCTCCATTAATATGGACCCCAGAAATGCTGCAGCGATGAAGACAATAGCTGCAGCTTTCCAGGGAGGCATCAAGTGTACCCGATGCCGGCTTCCCCTGCGGTAGGGGCGACCCTGAACGGCGAACGAACAGGGTTCGTCTCAACCGCTATCACTAAAGGGCCGCACATAACATTTTCAATCTATACTGACTTGTATAAGCATTTTTGAATAAAAAATGGCAGCAGGTATAGCTAGAAGACATTATTTTTAAATAACAAAATGTGTGTTTAATTTATACTTCAAGCATTAGGAAACACTATAGTATGGTAATGTACATAAAGCCAATCAGCGATCGGGCGAAGATGAGTCAGCTGGGGATTGGTGGATAGGTGAGTGGCTATATTCTATGCATTAACAGTTATGTTTCAGGGGCAGCTGAAGAACGCCCAAAGGGCCACAGGTTAGGCACCTGGGGTCAAGAGCGTCAGGGGCTTGGAACACATCTACTTGTTGTTTTTGTTCTTAGCTAGCCAACTCTCTATTATTGGGGCAATCTCTAAAAAAATTCAAAAAAATCCTAACCTGTAAAAGGAGATACCTGTGCATTTCCCCCGTCACTCCTCTGACGCCCGCCGCGGCAAAACCATATGTCCGTTGGCACATTCTTAAATCACAGTTTTTCCGGAGTATTTACTTTCACATTGTGTCCATTGCCAGACATTGTATCTGGCGGCACCCGATGGCTGTTAATGTTACTGCAGCATTTGCTTAAATCACTGGAAGTTACACTGAAGTAAATATGGCGACTCCCACAGACGACAGCAGGCTAGGAACGTATATTTTTTTTTTTTTTGAAACGTTGAGCCCTTGGTACAGTTTGGAGGTGAGTAAAAATGTTTTTAGAGTTTAGGTGCTCTTTAAGTATAAAACATTTGCTTTGCAGCTATTCGGAACAGTATGTATCCATCGCCATTGTTAGCGGCTCAGCCTTCATCAATTTCTAGATGATCCAATTGATGCATAGTATTCCTAGTGTGCACGGTTGCCAGGCAACAGAGAACTGATGTGTCCAATTACACGCACTCTACTACCAAGCAATACTAAAAGCCAACTAAGCCAACTAATAAAGTGTCAAGTGTAATCCCCGGCCTATAAATAATGGCGGGTTTACAAGGCTTGATAATCAGATACACACAGATGAAGCTGCTTGGTTTATACTATAATGCAGTTCAATAACCAGATGTGTTCAATGGAGTCTGAGAGGAAAGTACAATTTGTATATAACGGCTATTTACATTTCAGAACAAAATCCATGAATATTCCAGTATTATCTGGAATCAATAGGCCGGTATATGCCTACCACATTGTTAATCTGATACTACCTGTAATAGATGTGCCAGAACATACCTACCACGTTGTTTTCTTATGGTAGTACCTGTAATAAATGGGCCAGAACATGCCTACCACGTTGTTTTCTTATGGTAGTACCTGTAATAAATGGGCCAGAACATGCCTACCACGTTCATATTATGTTACTACCTATAAAAAAATGGACCCGGACATGCCTACCACCATAATATTATATTACTACCTGTAATAGATGGGCCAGAACATGCCTGCCACGTTCATAATATGGCACTACATGTAATAAATGGGCTAGTAAATGCCTACCACGTTCTTTTTTAGGTACTAACCTGTTTCCCCAAAAATAAAGCACCCTTACATTTTTGCCTCTACGCTGAAATATAAGGCATCCCCCGAAAATAAGGCACCCCTGAATATACGGTACTGTAACTCTGGACAGGGGAGGATCAGAATGGGCAATTAAAATGACACAGGAGGATCAGAAGGGGTTACTAAAATCGTAATCCCCACTCTGAGTCTCCTGTGCTATTTTGATTCCCCCCTCTCATGCCCCCTGTGTCATTTTAAGTGATCCCCCCACCTTGATACCCCAGTGCCATATTCTTCTTCATGGAAAAATAAGACATCCCCCGAAAATAAGATGTAGGGCATTTTTGGGAACAAAAATTAATATAACGTCTTATTTTCGGGGAAACACGGTAGCTCTAATAAATCGGGCAGAAAACACCTAACTTTTTCATATTATAGAACTACCTATAAAAATGGAGCAGAACATACGTATCACTTTAATATTATGGTACTACCTGTAATAGATGGGCCAGAACATGCCTACCCCGTTCATATCATGGTAGGCCAAAACATGCCAAATGGGCCAGAACCATGTTCATATTATGGTATTCCCTGTAATCGATGGGCCAGAACATGCCTACCACATTACGGTACTATCTGTAATCAATGAACGGGTAAATGCTTACCACATCAATTTATGGTACTACCTGTAATCGATGGGTCGGTACATGCCTACCACAATACCATGGTAGTAAATGTAATGAATTGGCTGGACAAAGCCATGTTATTATTACTGTAGCACCTGTAACCAGTGGCCCATGCTTACCTTTATGAATTTTTCTGTACTACCAGTAGTCAAAGGGCCGGCACATAGTACAATAATGTTAACCTCCCTGGCTGTCACCAGGTCCATCACACCAGGGGACAGTGGGTGCCAAAGGGAATTGTACTGGACACAGTGATAACTGTATTCAATACAATTCAAAGTAAACAAGAAAACACATTTCCAATTGAATACATTTTTTTTCATAAACAAAATATAAATATAATTACATACTGTTTTTAAATCTTCCATACAAATTTGTTTTTACATAATAGTTTGTTTTTCAAACATTTTTATATTTAGGATGTTTACTAGACCCTTGTACTGACATATTTTGGGAAGTTACCGACCTACAACATAACAAAAACATTCCAAGTCTATGGTGTGCTTTTGGTAGGGAAATCTGGACCGCTATGAAGGCTAATGAGGTATGTACCTACCACAAATACAGTACAGTGACATTAACCTCCCTAGCGCACTGCCGAGGTCCAGATTTCTGTACCAAAAGCGCACCATAGACTTCAATGGTACATTTTTCTTTATGTTGTAGGCCTGTAACTTCCCAAAATCTGTCCGTACAAGGGTCTAATAGACATCCTGACTATAATAATGTTTGAAACAAACAATTATGTAAAATATATATATATTTTTTTATAAATTTAATGAGAAACTACAAAAATCAGGGCATAAAGCTATGCTGCTATGTCCTAAATCTCGCCCAAATAAAGTCTCTGGTGCCTCAGATGTGCCCATTTGCAGTTAACCCTCTCTAACCTGGTGTAATGGATGTGGTAAAATCACACCAGGGAAGAGACGGCTACTGCATATGGGCACATCTGGGGCACCAGAGACTTTTTATTCTGGCGAGATTTAGTACAAAGAAGCACATTGAAATCAGTTTTCTACATAGGAAACTGATTTCATGCACTGTTCCCAGTGGTGTAGGAACCACCATAGCAGCCATAGCGGCGTTATGGGGCCCATAGCCACAAGTGGGCCCACCGCTCCAGGCTGCCTGTGCTTCTTTGCCTGGCAAGTGGGGTGGGGAGGGCCCATAAAAAATGCTATGGGGCCCAGTCATTTCTGTTTTCCTACATCTTGGAGACACCTGCATTAATCTTCAATGGAGGTATCTCCTGCACCACCGCGCGGTGCTGCTTCAAAACAGCACAGCGGGCATGCATCTAAGACTTCGCAGAATGAGAAGTGTCCTCTCTGTGCTGTTTTCCACAGGGAAAAAGATGTAGTGGACACAAGCCCTTAGGTGAATCTGTGGCCAGGCCATCGATTTTTTAAGTACCGTACATAATCGAATATAAACTGAATTTTTCAGCACCTAAAATATGCAAGAAAAATTTAATTTGTCTTGGATTCAAGAAAATCGCACCATTTTGCGGGTGGTATCATCACTAAATTTGCTGGAATTGTAGAGAAGGATTGTAGGACTATTTAAACATGTTTTATTAGGCTATGTCTCCACTGCGTTGTGTGATCCGTCGGGACCCCCTGCGTCAAGTGCAGTGCTTGGCAGGGGTTCTGATAGAGCACATACACATTACCTGCCTGGTGGATCCTCTGTTCTCAAAACGTTCTGCAGATCTGTCGGCCAGAGGTTGAGGTACTGCACTACGTTGAACTTCCGTGCGGCAGATCTGCAGAAGAATGTAAGAACAGCTGGTGCCCGAGACACGTAATGTGTATCGACTCTGTTGGGTCCCTGCCAAGTAATGCGCTTAGCCCAGGAGGACCCCACAGAGCTGATAACGCAGTGGAGACATACCCTTACTCTAGCACCTAGGTGCCCAACTTGCGGCCCTTTGGGCTTTCTTCTGCGGCCCTCCTCTGTCCTCCACTTGAGGCCCCCGTAACCTTACTGTTCATGCATAGGGCATAGGAACTCATCATTGCATCACATAACCTCTGAATTAAAATGTGCATCACCATACTACAGTGTTGCCCAAAGCTTGAAGTATCATTTAAAATAAGATTTGTTATTTAAAAACAAAAAAATAATGTCTTCTAGCTCTGCCTGCAGTCATTTCCATATAAAAAAATGCTTATACAAGTCAGTATAGATTGAATATTTTATGTCTCTTTAGTGATGCCGAGGGCCGCACTTGTGGCCCTCCATAACTCAGTTGCCCACCACTGCTCTAGCACATGTATTAATAAATTTTTTCAAAAACTTCATATGCTAGAGCAATATGTTTTCTTAACAATCTTCCCACATCCCTTCTCTACGTCTCCAGCAATTTTGGTGACGATTTCATGTTCAGGGGGTCTGCAATTCACTTACAAATTAGCTAGTTGAAATAATAAATCTCAAAACAAAAGCACGTGTGCTGTGTGTTTCTGTACCTTAGTGTTTCTGTACCTTAGCTGCCCCCCCCCCCCAGGCTTATACTCAAGTCATTCACTTGTTCCAGATTTGTTTTTGTAAAATTTGTAACCTCGGTTTATATTCTGGTCGGCTTATACTCAAGTGTATACAGTATTTAAATAACAAAAAATAAATAAAAATTTGATTTAAATACAAACATATAATGACCTCAGTGGCTGCAGGTACTGCTGAGCAATTTATCCTCAACATACAAAGCAAGGGCATTGAAGACATCCATGTGATTTTTTTACAGCAGAGAAAAGAGTAAACTGGCTGCCATCTTTCACTCCCTGGGGGGGATCTATGGTCTCACTGCATAGGTCCGCCATGTCCCTACCAACGTAAACATATAACTATATTATCCAAGCAAGGGACAGGCTTTTCTACTTGGGCTGCTTTCTAAAGCTGGCCATACACCTTTAGATCTCTCTGTCAGATATCCTTCAGATCTACCAACAACTATGCAGTGCCGGGTCCTCTGCGATTGAACACAGGTAGACTTGATGGTTTAGAAAGTCCCTCATATTACATGGTTTTGGTAAATTAAAAGGAGATCTAAAGGAAATCTGACAGAGAAATCTAAAGGTGTATGGGGCCTGAATGGAGACAAATTTGAAGATTTCGGAATATATTTTATTTTGAAGCACCTGGAATGTATTTAGCATAAAAGTTCAGTGGAGAGTTAAGACTTCAGCTAATGATGAAAAGAAGTGAAAATAAAACTGCTGTATGGTAAAGGAAGCCGTCTAATGCTAGCCATACACATGCCGATAAGCGGCCGATTTTTAACCTGACCGACGGGCGTGTGCGCTCGCGCCGTCGGTGAGGTTAAAAATCGGCCGCTAAACGGGGCGAACGGACGTGTCCGTATTCTCTGGCCGATTGAAGCAGATGGCATAAGCTTCAATGAAGACCGGGTGCCAGCCAACTGAAGGGGCCCCATAATGCACCGGGGTGCAAACGTGATGACGTCGGTGCATATCGGAGTAGGTCTGTCTGACCTACTCGGGCTGTGTATGGCAGCCTTTACATTGATAATGTCTGTTTGAGATAATTGTTTCATCTTTTGTTCACCTGAAAAGTCAAATCTAGTTTGGTGTGTCTCTGGAAATACAGGTTTTTCAAGGTGTTCCTGTAAATGGGAAATTACAAAGCTTTCATAGTTCTCTTAGGTCAGCAGTTCTCGACCTGTGGGTTGCGACCCCCTCGGGGGCACTTGAAAGCATCAGAGCTGCTGTTAACAAGCAGCTGCTCTGATGCCCACAACTGGAGTAGCTAGTTAGAAGGGAAAGTAAGCATATCCAAACAGGGCTCAATTTTGTAATAGATTCAAGCACAATCGAGCAATATGTGTGTTCACGGTGCTTGAATCTATTAAAAATCAAGCCGTGTATGTCTTTCTCGAAGCATTGATTGATTAAAATCCCAGTCAATCTGACAAACAGCGCAGAGAGCAGGAGGAAGGAGAGCCCCTGTCGCCCTCCCCAAAGCACACAGCCTGTGATCAGATCCCGGCAGGGGAAAGGGGGCGGAGCCTGTGTCTCATCGCTGCCTATCAGCAGCTTCCAGCCAGTGTTAAGACATATTTTCCAGGAGGTCCAGGGTCCCCATCGAACAGGAGTCAATGGTGCACATTGACTCCCATTTGATTGACCCGTGATCGAGCACAGTGTGGTGACGTCACTTCGCTGCGAATGAATGCGGGCCCATTGCACGGGTATTGACCTGTGTATGGGCACCTTAACGCTCCTAACTTAAGGTAGGAATACACAGCTCGATTTTTGCACAATAGAGTGCCGTGAACACGCACAGCTCTCTATTGTGCAACAATCTATACAAAAATCAAGCCGTGTATGGGTAGCTTCTGGCAGGATCAATCAATCCCGCTTGAAACTACAGGTTACCAACATGCTGGTAAACCTTGATCGAAGCCTATACTTTGAATGGGGACTGAGGGTCCCCAATCAAAGTATAGGAGCTTCTGCTTATTAAAGCGTGATAATGTCATCGCGCTGCTGCTGAGATACCTTGAACGAGCCGAGGAGGGAGGGGGCATTACCTGACCTTAAGGGCATTACCCCTCTCCCACCCCACACATATTTTGCACAAGTGGGGTGGGAAAATAGGTGGGAGGGGACATTACCTGACAGTGCTGGAAGTGATGTTACAGAGTGTAATTTAAGGTATTTGGAATGCGCATGTACCACTCCGCATCGGCACTTCCTCATTTCAAATACCTGAAGTGACACTTCCCTGGGGCATGATGCGTCCATATCACCCAACCAGCAGATTTGCCTGCAGTTTAGGGCACATCATTACCCTATTGGCGCTAAAGTGCTTTATTCAATTGAATTGATTCATATTAGACTGACAGATGATATTTGAGTTGCACAAGTGAAATAAAAGATTGTCCGAGCAACGTTTGATGTGTGTATGACCAGCTTTAGGCTCACCCTCCAGTCAGGTGGTAGGTCACTATATCTGTAGAATCCCACTTGGTGGACAATGTATGGTTGGCAGTAACTTCAGTTCCCTGCTTGTTAACTATATTGATCTACATGTGTCATGATGCTTATCTATACCTCACTGTTTATATAATGACACACCTAATATGTAACCGTGTATCTTACAGAATAACAACTATTACAAGTCCTGTTTCAGCTGGTTATGCTTTAACCCGGTTGTTATAATCTTGTGTGTTTTATCTACAATATCCAAGGACAGACACTGGGGGGTATTCCTGCTGCGGGTACAATGCGGTGACAAGGACCTGCGTGTTATCAGTAGGAATTCCATACAGTGAATTGAGTTTACAATGACTACACAGGGATGGCTCTTTTACACTAGACATATGCCATCCGATGGTAGCATGCACCTATGCGTTCAAGGGTGGGCATTTTTTGCGGTCTCCATACACCTTTAGATTTCTCTGTCAGATTTCCTTTAGATCTCCTTTTGTTTTACTCAAACCATGTAACATGAGGGACCTTCTAACCATCGAGTCTACCTGTGTTCATTCGCAGAGGACCCGGCACTACATAGTTGTTGGTAGATCTAAAGGATATCTGACAGAGAGATCTAAAGCTAGCCACACACGGTTCAATTTTGGTTCAATCGATGCTCGATTAGATCGAGGAATTCAATCGTTTAATCAAAAATCGATCTTAATCGCATCAACATACACCCCACATTGAATTAGCGATTGTGGTGAGATTTCGATTAAAAAATATTACTGAAATCGTGGATTTTGGTATTGAAACGATTGAAGTTCAGATTGAAGTGGTCTATGTTATTATATTGAATCTAATCGATCCAGGAGAAACACCACAAACATCCATGATTATAAAACGATTTTGGCACAATCGACAATGATTTTCCAACATGTCCGATCAAAATTAGATTCATTTTCTGCCTTCATCGAACAATTATCGTCGATCGTACCATGTGGGCATTTCTCGATTTTCGTTCAATCGATGAAAAAATTCATCTAATCGAGCATCGATTGAACCAAAATCGAACCGTGTTTGGCTAGCTTTAAGGTGCATGGCCAAAGACAAATCACTGAGAACCACTATGGCAGTATGTACCAGATAATATACATGTGAACTCCACCTAAAGAAAAAGCAGGGAACAGGCGGCTCGATATTGGAGCCGTTCGAGGTTCCTGGCAGCAGCACAATGACGTCATAACACTGCTGCCCGATATCGGAGGAGCTGGGGACGCGGTCTCCATGTAAAGCAAGGGACATCGACTGTGGTTTACAGTTATGACCGATTTCCCTGTTTTTGACCGGGATTGATTGGTCCTGCTCGAACACAGGGATGGCCGCATTTAATATGGGCCAGATAGATGGCCGTAAGCACGCATGGCACTTGAAGCGGCTATCGATCTGGTCCATATCTACACATGTATTCCCAGCTTTAACGTATTTATCCAGAATTGAGGTAAGATTGGACCCCAACTTACGGAGTCTAGATATAGAGACCTCCAATCCACACTGGAAGGTGTAAATACAAATTCATATTTTCTGATGGGCCAAAGAAAGTAGGAGGTAGATAATGGTGGACTTTCTGGACAGGGAAGAGGATGCTGCTATACAAGGAGGACTTCCAGCATCTTGACCATGGACTCCTGCTGCCCCATCGGCCACACTTCAATGATGTTATGCTTCCTTGGTCCTTGGTCAGTGAATCGATACACGGAAAAGTAAAAGCCCCCAAGGGTTGATACATGCTTGATCGATGAATGCTGGAGTGTGGTGACGACGCAATGATGACACCACGCTGCACTCGAGTGTTCGTTGATTAAACGGTGAATCAATGCACACCACTTTGCGCAATTGATACCCTGGTCTCCATCCAAAGTAATGTCAATCGACGAACAGGGATTTACCAACAAGTTTCTCAGTTTGATCAGCCATATCAGACATGATCGTAAATACGGCCGATGTCTATTGCTTTGCCTAGAAACCGCGGGTCTCCAGGCAAAGCTTCAGCTGAGCTGAGAAGAGCAGAACTGTTTCTCCCCCGCTCCTCCGATATCTAACAGCAGCGTGATGACGTCATCACGCTGCTGCAGGGTACATTGGACGGCTCCAATATCGAGCCGTCTGTACCCTGCTCAAAGCCCCCCATACACGTTCCGATTATTCTCCCGACCGATTTTTTGTCCGATCCTGTCACCCGATTTTCACCTAAAATTTTATGGTCGGTCGGTCGGCTGGCACGAAAAATCGGAATTCGAATTATCACCGATCCATCAGCCCGACCCTATTTATTAACAGCAGATCGACCAAAAATTTACGGACAGGTCCGAAGTGGTCCCGATCGATTTTTCGGCCGATTTTGAGAAATCGGGATCGGTCGGGTACATAATTCCGAATCCGATGAATCTCCCGACCCGATCGGTCTGTCGGGCAAAATTCGTACGAAAAATCGGAACGTGTATGGGGGGCTTTAGGAAGACAATGATGCTCTCACATTTTGATCCTGACAGGTGCTCTTTAAACTTTACTTTACAGTCGTCTATCTGGGTGTTGAGCTGGCGATGCGGCTTCCCTTTATGTACGCGGTGTGTGATCACAGGCCGTGTAGAACTTGTTTGGCAGGACTGATTGAAGAGGATAAACAAGCTTGCTGCGCCTGACGCACGGTGACATCATTACAGTCTCCACCATGCAGCCAATTTACCTGAGCTAAAAATAATACAATCAGAAAGTCACACCGTGATTATGAGGCTGGGGACACTCGGCGCAGTTGGAGATTTAATAATATAAAACGTGTGAATTTGGAAGCTGGTTTAACCCTCTCACGTTTCTGTTAAGTTTAACTGTTCGCAGTAATTATATAAATCTCTCTGCACGTTGTTTCAGCCTGATCGCCATTGTTACCAGGAACAAAGGAATGACAGAAAACAGGATTATTACTACATTCAGGAAAGATATTGTCTCTAAAGCTGGGTACACACGTGTAGATGTGGGCTAGATTGATTCAAGCGGGACCAATCAACCCCACTGGAAAACAGGGATATCAGACATGATACAAAGTAATAGGATCGGACAGAGAAAAAACAGACTTTTGGCCGATTTGGTTCGCATAGATTGGTCGCTACATGTGGGCAGCTGCGATTGAATCTAAGATTTATCCAGCAAAAGTTGATGCATGCATGGCTAACGTTAAGGAATCCTTACATTTGAACAGGCATCTAACATGTTGGTAAATCCCTGGTCGATCGACATTACTTTGGATGGGGATCAAGTATTGGCCAGGGATTGAGCACCTAAAGTGATGTGCATTGATTCGCCGAACAATCATTGAAAGATCATTCATCATCATCAACTGTGGTGTAAGCACGTTGATTGATCATTTGGGAATCAATGCTTGTGCCCCCCATACACACATAGATCCACGGACGATTTTGGATCGAAGCTGCCCACCTGGAGTGACCTATCCATATCACCCAAAATCGTGATCAGCCAGAGAACGGACATATCCGTTTTTGTTTGGTTGATTGCATTACATTGGAGCTGGCGAATAGCGCACACAAATTGTGTTATCCTATTCTCTGAATCGGCCGTTTGAGGATTGCACCGGATGTATGTGTGCATGAGGGCTTTACGCAGGGTACAGACGGCTCGATATTGGAGCGGTTCGATGTTGCCTGCAGCAGATGACGTCTTCACACTGCTGTCAGATATCTGCGGAGCTAGGGGGACAGCTCTGCTCTCTCCCCAGCTCAGCCAATGTATTGCCTGGAGACCCGCGGTTTCCATGTAAAGCAACAGACATCGGCCGTATTAACGGTCATGTCCGATATGGCTGTTTTCGAGCTGGATTGATTGGTCCCGCTGGAAAACAGTGATAACCCCATATTATATGGGCCAGATAGATGGGCGTGAGTGCGCATGGTGCTCAAAGCGGCCATCGATTCGGCCCATATCTGCAGGTCTGTACCCTGCTTTAGTCTACGGAACAGGAAAATTACAATCGATATACGATTCAATGGTCGAATACTTTGATCGAATTGATGATCGATTTGTTGCAAATTGAACCACGTATGGCTACCTTAAGGGCCCCCCATACACCTTTAGATTTCTATGTCAGATCTCCTTTGTTTTTACCAAAATCAACCTGTGTTCAATCGCAGAGGACCCTATGCTACATAGTTGTTGGTAGATCTAAAGGATATCTGACAAAGATCTAAAGGTGTATGGCCAGCTTTAGGGAAACCTCCTTAGGGCTTGTTTCCATTGATGCGATCCCGTGCGTTTGTAGCAACCGCGCGGCTGAACGCATGGCATAGTTGTCGCGCGTTTTCATGACGCGATTTTTTTTTAACCTTCCTAGCGCAGCGCCCGTATCGCGCCGTTGCGATAAGGGCAGTGTACATAGTACACTGCCTGTCGTTTCCGGCATCTCGCCGGAGCTCTACACGCAGCTGTTGTCATTACTGACAACAGCTGCGTGAGAGAGAAAGCCGGCGCTCCTCCATTAAAATGGAGGTCTATGGCGCTGGCCCCCCGCCCCCTTCCGCGTCACCGCGATCGGGGCGGTCCTACCCGGAGATGCTGCAGCGATGTAGACAATCGCTGCAGCTTTCCGGGGAGGCATAGGGTCTCCCCGCCGCCGGCTTCCTGTGCGGTTGAGAGGACCCTGTTCACCGAACGAACAGGGTTCGTCTCAACCGCTAGGGAGGTTAATGCGGATGGGACGCGGATGCGTTTCAAAATGCTGCAGCTAGCGTTCAGAAACGCACCCTGAACCGCATCTGCACCCGAACGCGCACAACCGCACCAGTGGAAACTATATTGAAGTTTCCAATGGATGCGGTTGTTTGCGCTTGAGGCCGCGCGGCGGGCGGGATCGCATCAATGGAAACAAGGCCTTAAAGAGGTACAATGTTAAATAAACAAACAAATGATCTGATAATTATCCTTTAACCCTTTAGTGTCTCTGCTGTACATAACACTGCACAATATCAGCAGAGGACCAGCAAGCTTCAGGGTGCCATAATGGAGGAGATCCATCTTTGCCATCAGGTGCTGTGCTGGGATTACCTATGGTATCGGGGTGCCCAGGACTTCCATGGTGGGGGTCATGGTGTGATAGGAGACCAATGAACAGGTTCGCAGCCATGTAATCTTTGCCATGTCATCCAGCGTCAGCAGGCTGCAGAGGTGACCTAACCCCTGGGGGCTCCTATAGAACGTGTCACCTACACAATACTAATACATTGGGGGGGGGGGGTGGGGGTGGGGGGGGTGGTGGGTGGTGGGGGGTCCGCCCTCTTCTAATATACCCTATATAATAAAAAACTAGGAGACCCCCCCCCCCCAACACACCGTGCATCGCAGGGTCTTTGCATTCAGAACGTACATGATTATTGGTTCGGCAGCGGAGGAGTTAAACCCCGGACCCCACAAAGATCAGCCAATAGAGCAGGCTGGGATCTATAGATGCGCACACTGACACCATGTAATAATATGTGACCCCCTCCCCCGTGACCCCGGCAGACGGGTGTGGCGGTACCCTGGTGCACAGTGGTACGGGAGGGAGAGGGTGTTGTCAGGTGGGGAGGGTGGGGTGGCGGGACCTTGTTGCTAGGAGCCAGGTATATGCTGTCGCCAGGCTCTGGGTTTCTGTGGGTGGAGACCTGTGGCCTGGGTGTGACCGCCCGCGACAGGTGCATTTGTGGGCGGGACTTGGTTGGAAGTGGGCGGGGCGGCGGTGGTGAAGTGGCTGTTCCAGTCTCACCTCTGTCGCTGTCACCTGTTTCTTCCTTTTTCCGCCGGAACAGAAATGGTAAGATGAGGTTCTGGGGGTCACACGGGGTGGGGATGGGGGTGACAGGGGTGTCACCTGAGCGGATCAGGCTGACACACTGCACTGGGGAGATAGGCAGGTTATACGGGGTGTCCGGGCACACTGACTGACGGACGGTCAGGTGGGTGGCCATCACCTGTGCCCATTGTACAGCAGTGTGGGCTGAGGTACACAGGATGTCACGTGGCCTCCCAATCACTGCTCTCCTCACACTGAGCGCTGTGTACCTGCAGTCAGCATGGTGTCTGTGATGTGTGAGGGGTGACACTGCTTGGGTGGTGTATCTGTTTTGTAGCAATACATGTAATAGAAGGATATTGTATCTCACAAACACTCACCATGGAAAATACATTGTTTCACTTTGTCTTCCTGCTAAATCTTCCCAACCACTTCCTGTCTATATGCACCTCTCACATACACCCCTCCTGTACTTCTCTGCCTTTTGTTGTTTGACTTTCTTTTTGGGTCATGACTGCAAATTGAGGTTGTAAATTGCCTGTTGTGGACGCTGTTTAGGGTGACAACACTGGGGCTCAGTTGGGAGAAAAAGACAGGGGGTGTTGACAAACAGGTGAGCTGACAGGTCAGTGGTCTGTTGGGGTATCAGATCATGTCATTGTTGGCTGAGCCAATCAGATCCCACCTATATCTGAATCTCACCTGTGGGTGGAATCACAGTCGGATCAGATCCATGACAGGAAACACATCACCATCCCAACAGGGTGGATTTTGGTATAAACTCACTTCCTGCAGATCTCGGCCCTCGAAGGCTGGGATTGGACAACCGTGGCTAGTGCAGAGCTAAATGACCCCGTCTGGATAAATGTTTAGAATAGAATAGAAATAGAATTTATATCCTCAGTTTCCTGATGTGTCACTGGTGTCACCATGACATCTTACTACAGCTTCCTAATATGCTACTGGTTGTCAATGGTGTCACCATGACATCAACTTAAAAACAAAGTTTTTTTTTTACAAGCTTTCTTTTCCTTCGTGTCACTTGGTGATCCTGCCAGTTATACATATCATCCTTTGGGGGAACGGCATTAATTCAGCTGTATCCATATAGAAGCTTAGGAACACGGTACACAAGTTATGTCTTCAATCCTGAGTGGTATCACTACTTTTTGTTGCATTGACATGACATTCATTGTTATCACCAGATTTCATTCTTAATAAAATCCATTTTTAAGTATTAAGGCGCAATGTAGCCATCCTTGGGCAGCAGTATTGTTGCCCTATATAGAGAGGCTAGTGCAGGGGTGGGCAAACTTTTGGACTTGTGGACCACATTGGCTTCTTTAATTGGTAAAACGTCTGGAGCCTGTGGTGGCCATTCCGCCATAGGTGTGCCAATTCCATGCATAGCTGCAGGGCTGTGGAGTTGGTAGATAAATTCCCCGACTCCGACTCCTCAGTTTCTGATACTTCTGACTCCTCGACTCTGACTCCTCTGTATTTAATATGCTAATGGCTTTTATCCATCCATTGAAGGAAAGGAAGGCAACGTACATTATCCACAGAACTACAGGCCAGGAAACCAGCACTGTACTGTAATGGCCAATTAAAGCAGAGAAAGGGAGTTAGGCAGAAGATGCTGCTGCTTTTTCCCTTAGTGTTCTGATCTTCTGCTGAGATAGGGCAGTGGAAGGCTCCAAGAAGAGGCAGGGCGAAGGGGCACTTCAAACGTGATTCATGATTTCCCTTGAATCCCATAGTCATGTTTAAAGTTGAAGCTAACAATGTAAGTATTTGTAGCCTCAGCTGAATTACCGCACAAAAAGAAACAAGCCCTCAGGTTAGGTTCACATTGGGCGCTGCGTTCCCTGTAACAGCGGGACACAACACAATGGGAAGCGGTGCCGCACCTTCACTGTGCATTATGTCTCATTCAGTGACACATACAGCCAGTGTGCAGCATGCTTCATGGTCATGTGACGTGTTAGTTTTGCGGTAATGTTATGCACGGCCTGCATTTATTCTTATAGCAGAGAAGTAGTTCATTATGACTGTTTGTTAATTGGGACATTTGAACTTGCATTTTTTTTTAATTGCCAAATTTAGTAGGAGTTGGATAATTTTTTGCCGACTCCAACTCCAGGTACCCAAAAATGTCTCTGACTCAGACTTCACAGCCCTGCATAACTGGCATCACTTCTGATCACGCCACTTTATCGTTCCCAAACCAATGTCTGGATACCTCTAGGCATTATGTGCACTCGTTGCAGAGAACAAGTGGAGGGGAGCATTTGTTCAACAAGGTGACAAAGGGCCAGAGAAGAAAGCTAAATGGGCCAGATCTGGCCCCCTGGCCTAAGTTTGTCCACTCCTGGGCTAGTGAAAGGGTATGTTTCCACATCCGTCAGGACCCCCTACACTAAGCGCAGTGCTTGGCGGGTGGTCCCGATAGAGCACATACACTTTACCTGCTCAGCGGATGCTGTGTTCTCACAGCGCTGATCCCTTCCTCCGATGCAGGGGTTGACATTGTGGAGTACATTAACCCCTGCATCGGTGGATGTCTGAAAACAGCCTCCGCTGGGCAGGTACAGAGTATGTGATCTGTCAGGACCCCCGCCAAACACTGTGCTGAACGCAGGAGTCCCGACAGATCACGGTCAAGGCTCCACTACTGCGGCTAGAAGACGCATGCTTAAAAGCTGGTGTTTTCTATGCTGTTTGGTTGAGGTTTAGTCGATTTGATTTACTTTTTGCTTGTTGTTTTAAGTAAAAAACCCCACACATATAATCCCTATCCATTGACAGTAACGTAGGACATTTCTCAGCCTAATACCAGAAAGCACCCATGGAAGGGCTTTGTCCTGTCACTACTTTTATCTCATCCTTTGTTTTCTGTAATTGAGGCTTAGGGCTGGGCAGTTTGTATTACGCGGGTACTTCCAGAGATTTCCAGTGTATCATTCTGCAAATAAAAGCCGGGAATACATTCCTGTGCCCAGCCCTGTCATATTGGCGCTTTAATTTATAGACTGCATTTAGCTATAGCGTTTTACCCTGGTGCAAAGGGTGTGGGCACATGGCCTTACTGCCCAGATTGGCAGTGGGAGCTGCGACATAAGTGCTGGTTCATTCTTACCCCCCATTATTGTCAGGATTGCCTCTCTTCATTCAGTCACTTCTGTGTAGTGCACTGTGATTGAGCCCCTGCAGGTCTATTCCAGCAGATCTCTAGCTTCATCACACCGCACTACATGTAGCATATTAAACCCTTGACGTTTATTAAGCAAGCAGCGATTATCCCTGTGCCCCATCACTGTGCTCTGTGTGATGCTATCCATACATTGTAGTGTTTGTATACAACAGTCACACAGGAAAAGCTTCCTGGAAGCAATATTTCTATACATTGCTCCAAAATATTTAATAGTAAAAGCAGCATTATGATTGGTCCGTCTGTAATGCTCTGTAATACTTGCTGGGAACAGAATGATTAAACCTCAGCTCCAGCCAGGTCCTCAGTCTTACACTGCTGTCCGGGCATCTGTACTGATGTTACCCACTCTGATTTTCCTGCACAGTCACAGCCTGACATAATTCCTGACTGTTGGTCACCCAGCACTGTCCTATTCCCTGACTGTTGGTCACCCAGCACTGTC
>CM070035.1:37022541-37038573 GCA_036250615.1 Ptychadena robeensis
TGAGATACTGTTCTGAGACTTTTCATTTCTTTGTCATTGGACAAACTTACAAAATCAGTGGGTCAAATATATATTTCCTCCACTGTATACTATTAACTTCTGAGGAAACCTCCATAGTGTGCAAATGTACATCTTTATTTCTTTAATTCATCTAAGGTTTCTTCTGTCTTTCTCTATAGTATTAGAACCCAGGTGCCCAACCTGCGGCCAGGGGGCCCCATGCGGCCCTTTGGGTGTTCTTCAGCCGCCCACCTTGAATCAAAGGTTATGTGCCCCATAGGTATCATCAAAGGTTTTGATGATATCTATGAGGCACATAACCTTTGAAGATATATATGACACAAAATGTGCATTATCACACTACAGTGTCCCTATACTTGAAGTATCATTTAAAACACGTTTTTTTTAAAAATAATGTATCCTAGCTAGCATTATAAAATGCTTATACAAGTCAGTATAGATTGAAAATGTCATGTGCAGCCCTTTAGTGATGCCGAGGGTCGCATTTGTGGCCCTCCATATCAACTTAGTTGCCCACCACTGTATTAGAAGATAGAGATTTTCCTTAATCATCAGTCATTAGTGAATATGAGTATCACAGACCTCACACATTGGTGTCATCCCATACAGGGTAGTCACCTGCTGCAATGTCTAGTAATGTCTCTTCATTGTGACAGAGAAATGTGTGAGGAACGTGTAACGCATTAGCACCTGAAATATTTCTCCTGCAATGTCAGCATCTACTTCTCAGCACTGAGCGACAGAGAGGAGCCGAGTGCTAATATTGCTGGTAAGGAGTAGTGATGAGCGACTAGGCAATATTCGAATTCACGTAATTTCGCGAATATCCGCCATAATATTCGATTCCATATTTGAAATCTTGAATATCCGCACTTGTGGACATGAATTGCGATGAATTGCAATGCATGCAAGTCAATGGAGCTCGGATATTTTACTGGGAGAATATCCATCATTTCCGTTTAAAAAAATCGCATTGCCATTATATAATCGCGATCCCATTCATTGCAATGGATCGCGATTATATAATTATACAATCGCAATAAATCGCGAAAAATTGCGATCGCGTCGGATATCGGATGATATATTCGCGAATATTCGAGCTAAATATTAGAAAATCGAATATTTAAGCTCAACACTAGTAAGGAGCTGTGTGGGGTTCACCCAAAAAAAATTTGAGTTGACGGGCGACTCCATCTGAGCCTTTTGAGTTAATATTAATATTGCTAGGTTGTCATTGGAATGCTTAGTGATGTATCTGGGACTGTGTGTGGAAACGAATAGTAATATCTGCCCGGTATACCAGATAGGAGGACTGACATTAATAACACAGGGAGAAGGATCCATGGGATCTCGGGAATGCAGCAGCTAATTATTAAGGAAAATTCATACCATGCAAGTAAACCCCATACCCTGAATCCCATACACCTAAATAAGCATTTGCCCTTTGCAGGGGTGGTGGTTTAGTTGTACATTAATAGAGGTTTAAACCTAGTAAACATTATCTGTAGTGTTTAATTTAAATCAACTGGACTTTTTTTTCTGTTTGTTTCTATTTTGAAGTTTTTTTAAAACCATTCCAAAAAAATCACAAACGTTTTTATGACACTATATATGCAAATATTTTCCAGTTTTTATTCCTCCTTCTTTATAATGATACTGCTGTGAAGATCCTTTTCTTCCTTTGTAATAAAACTTTTATTTCTGGGGGGATGTCTCCGTTAGAACCTTGTGTGATGGATGTGCTGGGGTGATAATCACAGCTGCTGGAGATATAAAGAATTTTACTATTTTATATGCAACGATATGCTATTGAAAGGGGGTTTCAGCTACTGTTTTTGCTGTTCTGGGGATTCCCAATCTAGGGCCCAGATGCCCAACCTGTGACCCGCGGCCCCCTTCAGTCCCCAAAACCTAACTGTTAATGCATAGGAACTCACCTGTCCACTGATCCCCCGTTGACACGTCTTCACCCAGGATTTTCTACTGATATCTATAAGGCTCATAACCTTTGATGATATATATGACACAAAATGTGCATTACCATACTACAGTGTTCCCTAATTCCCTAAAATTGAAGTATAATTTAAAACAAGTTATTGTTATTTATAAAATATGTTAAATTAAAAAGAATGTCTTCTAGCTCTGCCTGCTTAATTTCCCACTAGAAAATGCTTATACAAGTTATTACAGATTGAAAATGTCATGTGCGGCCCTTTAGTGATGCTGAGGGCCGCACTTGTGACCATATCAATTCAGTTGGCCACCACTGATCTAGGGGATACCTAGCTTGTTTCTGGCAGGTGCATACATATTTGCAGAGAGCCCCTTTACTTTTCTGAGATACGATCACCCTTGGATTTTAAACCAGAAGGCTTTATTCATCTAACTATCAGTCATATGTGAAAGAACAGAGTAAACAATAGGAATTCTATCTGAGAAAATATAAATGAAATATAATGTTCTATAGTTTAGAGGGGCTTCCATGTTTTGCTCCCAGTATTCCATGTAATTTTAGTAGGAGCATGCTGTCTGTCTATATGATATCCTAGTTATATGCTAAACTGGGCATATTACTTTCAAGTACTCACTTACAATGCATTGTAAAGGTAACCATACACAGGCAGATTCCCGGCCGATTGACCGCCGTGTGCTCCCCCCCCCCCCCCCCCCCCCCCCACCCCAATCGCCCAGCTGAAAATCTAGTGTGCCCACCTGACACCCACTGTGGAGGTTTCCAGCTCCACATGGAGGAGGGAAAGGCTAAGTTGCGTGGTGCAGTGATGTTTTGTGACAACGGCAAGGGAGGAGAAGGTGTCGTGCCAAAATACTTGGATGGCGCTTCGTTTTGGTACCTTTTAACTCTTAAGCTGGGCATAGACAGGACGATTTCCTGTCGACTGCCAAGCCGACCTAGTGGGCGTGATGACGATCCGACATGACGGCAGATTTTAGGTCAATATGGCCAGTTGGCGCACCCGATGCCCTGGGAACACACACGGCATCCGATTGGCGGTCGATCAGGAATCGGCCCGTCTATGCCCAGCTTTAGGGCTTGTCCCCACATTGGCGGGTGGCTGCAGGGCAGCGGGGTCCTGTGGTGTTTTTTTTTTATACCAATCCATTCAACTCCATCCATAGAGCATGAACGGATGCAGTTAAAAATCGCACATCCCTCCCGTTTCAGACTGCGGCCACCCATCTGAGTGGGGATACGGCCATTTAAATAAATGGAGGCAGCCGCCCATGGTTGCAGCGGCCGCGTAAGTGGGACAAGCTCATAAGGAATTTTTAGGCGCCTGTTTTGTCTTTAATAAGTACTGTATGGGGCTAGAATACTAAAGTTTATAATTAAAGTGTCGCAGTATAAAATGGGAGTTCCTCATGTGTGAAGTGATGCAACGCTTAAATGTAATGGAGGCTGGCCCCACCTTAGATTTCTTGCATTGTTACTTAAGTTCATTTGAACTTTGCCCATATTATACTTTTTATAACTCGTATTTACAAGAAAGATGAGTAAGAGACTACTGACTGCAAATAAGTGCAAATAGCTGGTGGCTCTGTACAGTATTACTGCTATTTAGGCCAAAGTGAATCACTTCACACTGCTGTTCTTATTCTTTGTGTCCCGGAGTGTGTTTTCAGGCTGGAAATGTCTTGGTTCCAAACACAACACGGCGTCCTGAACACTTTAGTCTTTTAAAAAGAAATTCAGTAAATGACAAAACACAGCAGTAATGTGGGGTAACAGAAATAAACAAAGTAAAATAAGCAGAAAGGTGTAATGGCCTAAACAATGTCTATTGCCAACAAGTGTGACACATACATGAACCTCCAAGGTTTAAAAGAAAGTTTTTCAGTGATTGGGGGGAGGGGGGGGGGCTTGGAGTTTCTACTTGGCTTGGAGTTTCGAAGTGTACGGTTACCATTACAACTTGGGGAATGGTGAATCTGAAGTATTACCTCTCAGGAAGCACCATCAGGCGAAGCATATTTTGTACCAGAACCAGGATTTCCGCAAAGTGATATATTTTGAGTTAATCTTTCTTTATGTGAAGAAGTTGCTCAGTTTCAGAAATAAAAGAAACTTGGGAAATCCATTTCTATGCTGTAGGAATGCTGGTCTTTCTCTGATCTAGGAATGTGTGTACTAGATGGGTGTACTGGCCGCATTGATCAAGTGGTTTTGTAATGATTTATAACGTAACTATAGTGAGCCTCTTTCTTCATGGCATTCCCAACAAACATCCCTGACCCTGGGGTCAAAGGTCTGTATGCGGTCTGGGGCCATTTTTTGTTTTTGACAAATTTGCTTTTATTTTTATTCTTTAGATTTTCTATCAATAATATAATCAACTTATATACACTTATGTCAAATTTTACAGATAACAGTGTTTGCACATTTGAAATTGTCCATAAACTGGTCAAGAGGTAGAGAAGTTAAATGATCAATATACCCCTGGTATCAGTTACCTGGATGACTGCTATGCACCCATTGATCAGTACAATGTGTATTAGGGAGTACTCTATAGCAACCACCATTAAATGGGAATGGTCCCCATTAACTATGATAGCAAATCTTTCCATGGATGTAGCATGTATCATTAAATCAGATTTGTGTAGTCAATGGCGGTCCGCACAGCCTTATGTGGAACTTTGCTTTGACAAACATTTGAACGGAAAAGTCAACATTTGACATTCTGTCCCCATAATGCATACTCTAAAGATGTACTGATTTTGAGCTGTATTCCTGAGCAATGGGTGTGCGCGTTCGCGGCGATCGTTTGCATTTGATATTTTGGGTATCGAACATTAAAAACCTTACTTCATCTTCTATATTAAATCTTAAAAATTTACTCTGTTTAACAAAACATGGCGATGGCATATGTTTGAAGTATCCGAGGAGGGTGCTAGATTTCTGGCGGGCCTTTAGGACAGGGTTGAGCCATACTTGTGTTGCACTCTGGCTGATGGAACATTGGTTGCTAATTGATACAGTAAACTTTTTGTCTCCACCTTCTCCCCCACCCACCACCTCTTTCTCCTACCATCCCTCCCACTTATTTTTGCTAGGTTGTAAGTTTTCTTATTCTTGCATCTTAATTTTGTATTCCATGTTAGAATCCCCTTTAGGTTATAAAGTGTTAAAAAAAAGTAATGGGTATCTGTGCAAAGGAAGATGTGTTCTGTATGTATGTCTTTCTGAATTTGCTTGCTTGCCATGCATTCATGTTTTGTACTGCTATGATACCCCAATAGAGGTTTATTGGAATAAAAAAAAAACTTTCTTCAAGCGAGGTCAATCGATCCCGCTCGAAGAAAGTCAATCAAACAGAGAATGGACATGAACCTGAGTCCCCCATCCAAATGATTAAACTGGAATCATTCAAGTGGTGCACATCAATACGCAGTTTGATTGACAAGCGATCGAGTGCAGCTTTTATTGAACGGGTATCATCTCTTGTATGGGGACCTTTACTTCTGTGAGTGATTCAGCAGAGAAGACCCCATGGAATGGCTGACCGTGCTGACATACTCTCACATGCATGTATGGTAGTACCAAAGCATGATGGCTGCATTCAACTCTCTTCTTACTGATGCGGCCATCACTCTAGAACAGGGTACATCTGGACTTGTCAGACCACATGAGCTTCTTCCATTGCTCCAGAGTGTAATCTTTAGGCTCTATAAAGATGTGTGTGTGTGTATGTGTGGTTTTTCTTTCTTTCAAAGACCACACAGCTATGTTTTCCCCAATTCTCTTGTGCTCATTTCAAATTGTGTGTGTGGAATGTTCTTACTGTCACTGTCGACTTGTGCTGTTTTGTGTTGTTTTTTTCTCTGAGTGATAACACATTTTTGTGTTAAAAGATCATATTTTCCCTTTTGATTGTTGCAATAAATTGTACTGTAATGTATTTTGTGAAATAGTAAATCTCAGAACCCAGTAAGATATTCTGGTCTGTCCTAAGAGGCTCACTTTTTGCTCCATTTTCCTTGTAGATTCGGTTTCTCCTGCTGTTTAGCCGGCAAGGGAAGTTGCGACTTCAGAAATGGTATGTCACACTACCTGAGAAGGAGAAGCGCAAGATATCAAGAGAGCTAATGCACATCATTCTTTGCCGGAATCCTAAGACGAGCAGCTTTATTGACTGGAAGGATCTAAAACTTGTGTACAAGAGGTAAAGTTTCAGGTCCTGTTTTAAGCTTTGTACACACACTAGGTAAATGTCATTCAAAAGAATTCCTGACTATCGTTGGATGATCATTTGTGCTTCCAAACAAAAAAGACTTTTACCATATGTCAAAAGATGCAGGATGATTGTCGGGTACTAATCCATCCCGCCAGATCCCCGCAGATGATTATCTGACATTTAGTCTGTGTGCTCAAACACGCATTCATGGTCACTACAGTCTGTTCATTTATAATGTCATTGATGGTTGCAAATGCCATCAGTACATCAGTTCCCAAACTATCTAGAAGTTACGTTATTGCTGTATATATGGCATTGTGGGTTGTTCATTTATAGTGACGGTAACAAAGTGCCTGTACCTTCTATATACTGGTTACTTTGCTCAGATACATGGAAGCACACCATATGTCTTTTCCCTGCAGTCTCTCAAAGTATTGGTGAACTTCAATGAAATGTAACCAGAATTTTGTTCCAGAACTGGGAACTATATTAAAATTGTGTCATCAATAAGCAAATCTAACTTGGGGTTCTCATCTTTGCACTAATGATCAATACAGTTTGGACGACCATAAAGAGGATGTATTGAAAATCACTTTTGTATAAATCTGTCATGGGAGTTATTTTGAGGAGAAACTTCTTGTAGTTAAAGCAAAAGGGGAAAAAGTTTCTGTCAATGTTTGTCTTTCCCATTACCAAACAAGTGGAAAAGTTATTATAATAGCTATTATAATAATATTTTACATATAGAGAGTTTGGAGTTCAAGTGATACCGTTTATTGGCTAACTGAAGTCATTCGAGAAGCAAGCTTTCTGGATGTCGCAGATCCCTTCTTCAGGCTGATACAATTCTGGTTTTAGAAGCTCACATTTATATAATACAAATTAGATCAGCCTGAAGAAGGGATCTGCGACATCCCGAAAGCTTGCTTCTCTAATGACTTCAGTTAGCCAATAAACGGTATCACTTGAACTCCAAACTCTATATTTATCAATGGCTAACACAGTACAACACTCTCATATTGCTTTACAGTATCCATATTTTAAGGAAACTGTTTATACATCTTTCTGGACTCTAAAATGCAATCTATTTACCTACAACATTGTAGTGCCTTGTTAGCAGCAGCTCTGATGCTTTTAGTAAGTTAAGGGACCCCTGTCGAATGGTCGTTCGACCCCTAAGGGAGTCCAGCCCACAGGTTGAGAACTGCTGGTACTATTTCTGCAATATGTGATGGCTGAGAAGATGGAGAGCAATAACTTGCTCTCCCATGACCATTAGCAGTCTCCATGGCACTGCCTCAGCCGTAGATGACCAAAATAGTGAGGTTTGGATTTGACACAAACACTTTGTTGCCATAAGACACCCCTACTTGCATGTATTGTCATATTTTGATATTGTTGGAATATTTCCAAGCGAAAAACATTTAAGTTTTGCATTACTTTTATTGGCTTTACTTATTCATGTAACTAAAGTTAGTCTTAACTTAAAGATTATGTAAACTGTCATTACTGACCTGTTTCTGAAGAATTAAATTTCCCTGGATTTAGTTCAGTGATAAGGCCCTCATACACCTAGTGAGCCGCCAACCAATGTGTGTGCGCACTCGCGGCTGTCGGCAAAATCGGCCACGGAACGTGGGTGCCCACATGCCCAAAGCTCGTTTGGCCAGAGAACGGACATGTCCGTAAATCTCTGGCCAATGCCATTAGTTTGATCGGGGAACGGCGTCCCTGTCCAAATGAATGGCCGGCACACAAAGGGTACCATGCTGCACTTTGACACAAATGAGTGTCGGAGTGCAGCATGGTGACATCATCACGTTGCTCTCAGTCGCTCGTCTTTCGGGCCTGGCTCGTCCGGTGTATGGGGGCTTATACACATTAAAAAAGCAGGCAACCTCAGGATAAGTGTACCAGTATCTGAGCTGTGTACTTTTTGTAGAGTCAAATGACCAGAACACAAACTTGGCAAGACGTATGTCTAGTTCCAGGACAGCAATGGCAGCTTTAGTAAGCTCAGGCATTGTTTGAAGATGCCTAGAATGTATTCTACTGATGTTGGATATGTATTGGAGGTAGTGATGGAGGTTTTCACTAGTGTTAAGTACTTTTTCCTCCCGGATTACAATTATGGTACAACTATAATTGCAACTTATGACATCACAGCTAATTATAGCCCCTCCACTGGTCTCACTGTATTATTTATTTCTCCCCCTGTGTGCAGGTATGCCAGCCTATACTTCTGTTGTGCCATAGAGGAGCAGGACAATGAGTTGCTGACACTGGAGACTGTCCATCGAATCGTAGAGCTTCTTGACAAATACTTTGGAAATGTAAGTAATCCTTGATACCTAAATTATTATCCGTCCGTTTTATTTTTGGATTCTAAACAGGTGCACATTAGTGTTGAGCTCGAATATTGAATTTTGAATATATATGGCGAATATCTGCCATTCGAGAATATGGCGCCAGATATTTGCAATTTCGAATATTCACGATATTCTGCATTGGGATGCTTATAGGCATGGATTGCGAATATATATTCACAATGCGAAAATAAATGACCATTCATTTTGAAAGTAATCGCAAATATCAAATATCAGTAGAATTATTCACAAAATATTGCGAAATCGAATATTGCCTATGCCATTCATCACTAGTGCACATAACATTACATATGCGGGGAGAAAAAATAGCAATGCGCCTTTGCATACTTAAGACAAGCCCTTTCTATGTTTTCCTATATTTCGGTTTGGGGTCCACTTCACCCCAACTCAGACTCGACAATGCTGGAGCCGGAGGCAAGCAGGTGAAACAAGACCATTTGTTCACCTGTGGAGGGATATACCATATTTCTCAGACCATAAGACGCACCTTTTCCCTCCTGGATGGAATCTAATTTTTATACCCTTCTGAGCTACCACATAACTTGGAAATTATGAAATACAATAGACATTTTCTATCTTTTAGGTTTGTGAACTGGACATAATATTTAACTTTGAGAAAGCATATTTTATCCTGGATGAGTTTCTGATGGGCGGAGAAATTCAGGAGACCTCCAAGGAGCAGGTGGTGAGAGCTATTGAGGATGCCGACATGTTACAAGAGGTAATGGTAGTGATTTTTGTTTATTGGTGTACACTGCTTCACCTTTCTAGTCAGTAGCTGATTTTTCCTACTTTGTTTATCTTGTTTTTCTAAATTTCTATCAAGAGTACATCTCTAGGCAGTTCATAACTCCAATAACTTAATCCTAATCGGACGTACATGGGCTGTTTGTTTGTTTTTTTGTCTAGTTTATAAGTTAATTATTGACTATTCACCTTTTTTTTTATTCCTGGGAGCTGAGAAGAAATGCTGGGTCTACACTGTACTGCCTCAGCAACCGGGGGGGGGGGCATATTGGGCACGTCGGTGTGTGTGCGCCCATAGCGACCGCCCGCTGTTTGGGAGCTGTTTAGGGCGCCTATACATTACTATCGACAAACCGGGCCTGAAAATGCCACGAACCACGCCCATTGGGTGCAGTACGTATTTACAATGCGTCGCGGGACACCCCTAGATCCAGAATGCCCTGCCGGACTTTCTGAATCCGCTGCTGGCGCGTCATTCCTCATAGGAATTTACAGGGGTGGCTGCACTGTGCGGTTTCCGTAGTGTAGACGCAGCCAAAGTCCTCCCACCCTTAAATATGCTGTTATCTTTTGGGAATGAAAACAGGTCTTTCTGTAAAACTAATATACATTCTTCAAAGTCTAAGCTGTGGTTTGACATTGACTTGACTCGATTTCCCAAGCTTAAAGTGCACCTAAACCCACCTGATAAACTTTTGTCCCTTGCTGGCCAACCCCCTATTTTTGATGCGATCTGTAAATAAAAGATAAAAAAAATCCTTACCTGTTAGGCAATATATGTGTATTTCCCCCGTTGGTCCTCCTGTCTCTTGTCACCTTTTGAAGCATCCTGCGGTGAGAACGATGTGCCAGATTACACATTCTTAAATCGCTGCTCTTTCGGGGTAGTTACTTTCACTTTGTCACTATTGAAAGACATTGTATTTGGCGGCCCCCGGTGGCTGTTTGCGTTACTACAGCCTTTACCTGAAGGACTGGAAGCTACACAGGAGCAAGTATGGCGGCTTCCACAGACGACAGCAAGGTAGGTAAGTATATTTTATTTGGGTTTTGGAGCAACTTTGAGCTATTGGGACAGTTTGGAGTAAGTACAAATGTTATTACATTATTATTGAGTTTAGGTGCACTTTAATGCTGGCCTCTTTGCATATGGCCTAAGATTGAATGATCAACCCTTGCCCAACCATTCTCAGTAGATAATAGAAACCTTTTAGCTCAGGTGCTGGTGCTCTATAAGTGTGCAATTTTTGTTTTTTTTAATAGGCCAAAACCTAGACCTGTCTATGAATTTTGGAATAGATGTCAAAAAACCTAAAACTGTTTTGTGGGTGGGGTAAATACTAGCATTTAAAAAAAGTTTGTAAAATATTTCTCATTCCTTTTTTTGCAGACAATGGAAGAGTACATGAGCAAACCAACTTTTTAAGATGGGAAATTAGTTCTATATCTTAACAAAAGCAAAGATGCCAAGGGTTCCTATGGACAATCAAGGTTCCAGGCAGCCTCCGTGCACTTGATGAAGACATGGCACCGCTGGGCGGGCCACCTGCCTACTTGCAACAGGGAAACATGGAATCATGTGGGACGTGATTACCAGGACTACCTTAGGGAACCCGTTGCCGCATCATGGACCTAAGCACACCCTATGTACAGGGAATTCATGTATGCAAAGGACACATTGCTTTTTAAATAATAAATAAAATATTTTTATATGTATAGTTTGGGCTCTTTAAATAACGAGAGACGCCACAATTGGCAAAATATCCACTGTAGTAAAAAGTAAAGATTTTTATTGTTCGCTTCTAATTTTTTTTCTATTTTATGTAAACAGTAATCATTATTTACAGGGATTTGGGGAATTAAACATTAAAGTTATTTTTAGATGGGGTGTTTGTATGACAATGATCGTGGATTTAAGCTGTGCTCTATCCATTCCATCTACACATTCATACATAGCTGTTTTATCTGCCAAGTTTTTATTCCTGGCCAGCCAGTTCTCAGAGTTATACATCTCCATCACACAGCCGTATCTTGTAGTACTGGAGGCATGGATGTTTATCAGTTTGGTGGCAATATTGGGTGTCTTCAGCACTCCCAGCCTGTGGTTGGACAGTGAAAGGAGCCGCAGCACAATGATAAACACAACAAGTTTGTTTTCTCCTCCTATTAGTACTGCACCACAACTGATTGGTTTATTGTGCTGCTTCTATCTTCCCTATTCCAAACTGTTGTACAGGGGCTGCTAGAGGCTGGTACTGGAAATAACTCTGATACTTACACTGGAGATGTAAAAAAGGGTTGGGGGTATACTACAGAAACAGTATTGCTCTAACACAAATAGTTTTTGCACAAATTAAGTTCAAAGTCAAGTAAAAATTTCGAAAATCTGAATTTTCAACTGTTTTTGAACTTAATTTATATAAAAACTACATGTGCTAGAGCAAAACTTTTTTTTTTCAAATGTTCCCACAACCCTTCTCTACATCCCCAGCAATTTTAGTGATGATACCATGTTTAGGGGCTTTGCAATCAGCTCACAAAGTCAGCAAGTCGAAAAATTGACCATCTCTAGTGGGGGTAAGCTGACCTCCATGTTAATGAGGCGGTGCTGGTTTCCTGTCCCACATTGCTGGCATTATTAATGACGTCCGCGATGTGTAGAGGGGAACACATTGTTGAAAATGACAGGTGTACCACCAGGGAGGTTAAGAGGAAAGTGCATGTAATGTACGGAACATAGAGCTGTATTACTTTTCATTCATAGGTGCTACCGGATCTCATTGTTCACAGTGGAAACAATTGTCGAGATGCAATGATCAGCAAAATGTCTATATAAAGCAGTGTTTTTGCCTTTTTATAACACATATTGTCTACTTTAAAGGATCACGATGAGCAGTCCATGTTGTTTACTAATTATTGGCATGCTTTATGGAGTGCTTTAAATATAATAACCACCACAGTTGATCTTCACACTAAAGGTCCCCATACACGGGTCCGTTTCCCAGCGGATTCCGGGGCGATCGATTCCGGGCGCGTGCACGCGAAACGATCGTCCCGGAATCGCGTGAAGCCCACCTTGTCCGATCGATCACGTCCGACTGATCGGGGGCACAGAATCGGATCCGACAGAGAACCAACATGTTGGTCTTTCTGATCCGATTCTGCACACATCAGGGGGAGTTGCCATGTGTGAAGTTAGCGATCGGACACGGAATCGTCCAGGAATCCGTGGGACAAGGTGGTATGTAGCGATCGGACACACTTAATTGGCCGATCGATCCGACCTCCGATTCCCGCTGACATCACCGGAATCGATCGGATAGGTGATCGATCGGCCATGGAATCCGACAATGTATGGCTAGCTTTAAAATGAACAGGTCTATGTACCAAATGTATGGGATTTCAGTTTCTCTGTAGCCTCTGTCTAACGCCAGACAAATGTTTTAAATGTTCTCTCATAGGAAGCAGGTTTGCATCCCCTTCTTTTACCACTTTTCTGTGTAGGTCATTAACTTTTTAAGCGATCAATGCTGAGCCATGAACAGCCTTTATAGCCTTCACACTCTCCAAGTGTAGCTATACACAGAGGTGCATATAACTATTTTAGTGAGCTCCTCAGATGAGTACTAGGAGATGGTGTGTGGTACTCACCCTATATGTAGGGTGATCTTCCTCACTGTCCTCTGCGTCAGCCTCCTGCATGGTAGATTCTGCTGCAGATGGACCTCCCTGTTCCTGATTGATCCCCCGATTAGCTGTCTCCATCCACAGGTCACCAGCTGGATTCGGGTCACATGTAACTCTCACGGTACAACACGTTTGAAGCCCCTGATCTCCTACCTCAGTAGTACAACCCTGAGATTTTCTGTGTTCGTATCTAACCCCTGTGACTACCAGCAGTTCAAATGTTAACCTTTCATAGTCATATTCCAGCTGTGAGTGTTTTTCTCTTGTCAGAATTTACCTTTACATATGCCTACTCTGACTTTCATCCCCCAGATCTCCAACACCCTTAGGTGTCCAATCTTTTTTGTGGGATTATTAATTTACATTCCCAATTTCACATCCCTAACTGCAACCTTTCATAATTATTCATATGTCCCTGCAGTTATCCAAGTGACATAAATTATATACATTAAACATTGAGCTGCGGCCGCCCAGACACGGAGTTAGTACGCATATGAGCTTTGTAACAATAATGCAGGTACGCAGAGCTAGGTTTTGGCCCATTTTGAGTACCAGAGTACCACGTATGTGCACCCCTGGCTATACAGATAGAATAATTTGAGCAGAAAACACAAACTCTGATGCAGATCTCATGAGTTCTGTAATGTTATGCACACTTGAATCTTTGTTTCATGAGAGTCTATATATGATTGTAAAAATAACATCTTCATACTGTAATTGCTAGCACTAGGAAAGGTTTTTAAAACACTAACTTGTAATAAAGATTGCATAAGAAATTGTGTTTGTGGAAACATACAGCAAATCACACTAAGTGTTGTAAATTAAAAATAATAAATTCATACATTTTTATAGAGTATATTAATATTTAAAAAAATTGTGTTCGTGTGTAAATCAGTTGTCAGAATATCACTTGGTTCCTTACCAGGAGGTGTCCAGTGAGGGAAGTAAGTATTTGATCCCCTGCTGATTTTGAGTGTAGTGTGTGTCTCTATGTGAATGATTCATGTCTCTTCATGAGTGTAGTGTGTGTCTCTATGTGAATGATTCATGTCTCTTTATGAGTGTAGTGTGTGTGTCCCTATGTGAATGATTCATGTCTCTTTATGAGGGTAGTGTGTGTCTCTATGTGAATGATTCATGTCTCTGCATGCGTGTAGTGTGTGTCTCTATGTGAATGATTCATGTCTCTTTATGAGTGTAGTGTGTGTGTCTCTATGTGAATGATTCATGTCTCTTTATCAGTGTGGTGTGTGTCTCTATGAGAATGATTCATGTCCCTTTATGAGTAAAGTGTGTGTGTCTCTATGTGAATGATTCATGTCTCTGCATGAGTGTAGTGTGTGTGTCTCTATGTGAATGATTCATGTTTCTGCATAATTGTATTTGTGTGTGTCTCAATGTGAATGGTGAATGTTACTGTACGATTGGTCTCGGTGTCAAACTTTATTTGAAATACCACTTGAACAGCTTTATTTGGTATAAAGTTGTACGAGTTGTACTTCAAATAAAGTTTGAGGGCCATTTCACACTAGTACTAGTACATGATACTAAAATGCAAACAATGCTAGTAACAAATGGCCCTCAATAAAGAAATTAATAATAAAAATAGAAGTTAATAATAAAAGTGCTCTTTACAATAGCGGTATGCAAGAGGGCATCTCTGATGCTGCCCAGGTGCAACAACCTAACAAGACGTTTGCTTGGTGGTAGCATCTACAGAGTGTGACTGAGCTGTCACAATGGTGGAGAAGTGCTCCAAAATCATAATACATATTCTCACCTGCTGTTCTCTCAGGTTCTGGCATCTTTAGAGGTTTATTAACTATTGGCACATATAGCCACTTGATGGTACCATATACTGGCTTTGAATGGTAACAATGTATCTGTGTGGGTGTGTAGAGAAAACATGATGATATCTCTGACTTTCCTGAGGTCTCTGTGTCAAGCTGGCCAAGCACTGTGGCTTTCCTGAGCTGAGGGGAGAGTGGACAGATTGTCCATATAATGGGGATTTGACATGGAGGCACGTGGAGTACATTAGGTGAATTTAGGTAGTTTCTGTTGCACTGCACTGCATTAAATTGGTAAACTAACTAGCAGTACTAACTCAAACAATTGTTTAAAGGTCTTCACTCTCCATCAAGTTATCCTCACCAGGTTGTTCTCCTTTTTATTATTACATCCTATTTAAATGTATCATCATCTAAGAGCATTGTAAATAAAAAAAATTTCCATCAATTACGTAATTCTTCTTTATTTCTGAAATTAGGGTTGAAAGGGAATCAAATGATAACCCTCCACCCAAGGTTTATTCCCCCACACAGAGGCACGGTATAGGGACTTAGTTATTTAGCGTCAATATTAGCCATTAATTAGCAGTACCTTTAACTTCTTTGCCCCTTTGTCACAGATATTAGATGCACCCTGATAGATGATACACTGAGTCATATGACAATGATTGGTGGTAATATCATTCTTGTATACCTGTCTACCATCTATTATTGTTGCTGAGACTGCACTGAAATCAGATGGATCATATATTTAAACAGTTGGCAGATGACAGCCCTCAAGCCCCCACTCCTTCCCCAAGGCGTATGCAAATACTGACATTCTAAAAGTTTCCATTTTCATATTCATCAACACACTAATTTATTGTCCATGTCCTGAGCACAGCGATGTGATATATTGTTACCATTACCAGCAGGGGAAGACATTGCCGAAGGCCTCATAGTAGTTCTAGAGGGGCAGCGGGGGCTCACATTTTGTATCATGTACTTTAAAACACAATGAATGCTAATATGTAAGATGGAAGATATTGTAGATGTGGTAGAGCTACAGATGCCGTAAAAACATCTTCATGAAGACACAACGAACAGAGAAGATTTTGGTGCTTAGAAACCTGTTGCTTAGCAATCTCATTGTGTAGCCGGACGGAATGGACCTTTGAGCTGATTAAGATCTGCAGAGTGACAGGTAGAAATCTATTCCATTTCATTCCC
>CM070035.1:37074445-37113219 GCA_036250615.1 Ptychadena robeensis
ATATATATATATATATATATATATATATATATTACATGTGTAACTCACATCAGTGAAATTGTTCTCTGGCTAATTGCTAGGAGTTATTATAGGTTGTGTCTTTTTAGATATGACCACCAAACATTTATGCCAAACAATTTCTTGATAATCATGATTTGCATAAAAATCTCTTAAAATAGGACATATTAAATGATAGCATTGCCTATAGCAAACATATGGTGGGTTTTGATTATGAAACTAGCATTTAGTAATAGAATGAATTGATACCTTTACTACGAGTATCTAGTAATAGAATGAAGTAATAGCTGTATGACTAGTATCTAGTAATAGAATGAAGTGATAGCTGTATAACTAGTATCTAGTAATAGAATGGAGTAATAGCTGTATAACTAGTATCTAGTAATAGAATGAAATGATAGCCTTATAACTAGTATCTAGTAAAAGAATGAAGTGATAGCCTTATTACTAGTATCTAGTAATAGAATGAAGTGATAGCTTTAGTATCTAGTAATATAATGAAGTGATAGCTGTATAACTAGTATCTAGTAATAGAATGAAGTGATAGCTTTATTACTAGTATCTAGTAATAGAATGAAGTGATAGCTGTATTACTAGTATCTAGTAATAGAATGAAGTAATATATGTATTACTAGTACCTAGTAATAGAATGAAATAATAGCTTTATTACTAGTATCTAGTAATAGAATGAAGTGATATCTTTATTACTAGTATGTAGTAATAGAATGAAATGATAGCTTTATTTCTAGTATCTAGTAATATAATGAAGTAATAGCTGTATAACTAGTATCTAGTAAAAAATGAAGTAATATCTGTATTACAAGTATCTAGTAATAGGATAAAGTGATATCTTTATTACTAGTATCTAGTAATAGAATGAAATTATATATTTATTACCAGTATCTAGTAATAGAATGAAATGATATCTTTATTATTAGTATCTAGTAATAGAATGAAATAATATCTTTATTACTAGTATCTAGTAATAGAATGAAATGATATCTTCATTACTAGTATCTAGTAATAGCTTTTGTACAGCTGCTGATATTTACAACCTCTTGGGATTCATTAAATCATTATATTAGTCAACCCTTGGGATTCAACACATTCTATAGAGTTGCCAAATACAAGAGGGTTGATCAACTGAATATTAAGAGCCACAAGTCTCAGTCAAATCTCATTTAGTTTTATGTTCGGATTGAAGTTCCTCAAGATCTATATGGATCACATGGATCTCTAACTTAATCTAGGGCTTAAACTGATAGAAGTTCATTGCTTGGGTGAACATCACTGGATGCTAAACACAGGCATCTGGGCTGTTTTGCAGTAAATGGATTTCAGGCTTATCTGATATTCCAGGTTACAACAGTAGTAGATGCAGTACACGACGCCATAAGACGTTTCATTGCTATCATCCGCCTAACGATTTGGTGCCGAAGCAAACGATCCTCTGGCCCGTGGGTGGTTCTGGCTCTTCTTGATATGCGAAGCTGAGAAGCTTTTTGTGGGAATGAGCCAATACTGCAATCATCTCTGCATTACATTTATTTAGTAGTTCCTCCTTAAGCCTTAACACATAAACCTAAATCCAATGCAAAAGTTATTTAGAGCACTCAGCAGTCTATAAATACAAACACATTAACTGTGTTGCTATAAGTAGACAGACGGAGATCAGTGCATGACTGAGATTTATTATGGATGGTTAGATGCTACAAAGCAGTATCTAATACAGCACTTTGGATCAACAAATAAATCAATTTGTCCATTTGTAAGAACTATTGACATTTATGGTATGAAAGTGCAGCTAATGTCATTTTACTGTTATATAATAATAATAATTTGTAGTTGTTTTGCAATATAATGTATTACTTGCTTTCCACTCATCAGAATTTATTTTGTAGGAAACACTGACCACCATGTCATCTCAGAGGAAATACTGTCTTGCAGGATGCTTATCCTCGTGCATTTTGATCATCTTAATGTCCTTTTCTGATGCTGCATCCTTTCAATATTACCAAGTGCCACAACAGGAACAAGAATATAGAATGAAGACTTTGCAAAAGCTGCCAAGCCCAGATATGATGAAGGCCCTCGAGTACATTGAGAACCTCAGGAAGCAAGCAAGCAGAACGGAAAACGTTCCTGACTATACCTCCTACCAAGGGGCACCCTTCTTCTCAGAACAGAAGGACCCACAAGCCCTATCAGCAGACACTGCCAAATCTCCTACTAACGATGATGAGTCTGAGTGGATGAGAGCAATGCTGGAAGCGCTGATGCAAGCTGAAAAAGAAGCAAAGATATCAACACAAGAAAAAAATAATCCCTACATAGAGAAGAACATACCACCTGAGTTGATTGAAGACTATGATTCAAATAAATGGTCAGAGAAGAGACCTAAAACTGGAAAGCTTTCTTCCAGGTTATATGATGACTACTCTCGGGACAATCCACTCAAGCGTACCAATGAAATAGTGGAAGGGCAGTACACACCTCAAAACCTAGCCACCTTACAGTCTGTCTTCCAGGAACTGGGGAAATTAAAAGGCCAAGCAAACAGCAAAAGAGACCGCATGGAGGAGGACCAAAAACTTTACAAGGATGACGAGGATGACATGTTTAAGGCCAACAACATTGCATATGAGGATGTAGCTGGTGGAGAAGACTGGAATCCTATTGAAGAAAAAGTTGAAAGCCAAACTCAAGAAGAGATAAAAGAAAGTAAAGAGGAAGTTGAGAAGGCAGATGATATGGAAGATGAAATGAAGAGATCTGGGTTGTTGGCGCTACCAGATGAAGAGCCTGAAAAAGACACCAAAGAGCAAGAAAATGAAAATTTATCAAATCTGATGAACACATATCTAAAGATGTGGATGAACAAGATGGACAAAAGTAAGCAGAACCCTGATAAGCGTGCATTAAAATTCTCAGGAAAAGATCTAGATCCTGAGGCTATTTATCAGTTGATTGATATTTCAAGAAATCTACAAATCCCTCCTGAAGATCTTATTGATATGCTGAGGGATGAAGAAGGCAGGAAGTTTGGTGGAAGATTAGAACCTGAAAAAGATGTTGATGTTCCTGAAGACTTGGATGAGGTTACAGAGACAATGACTGATAAAACCAATATCTATAAAAACAAGCAAGGTTTTCTAAGACAACCTTCATCCTCTGTTCCTGAAGGCCTCACAGTGGAAGACATGGTAAGCCTTATGGGTGCAGAAAGATTACAAAATCGATTTAAACAAAATAACGGTTTGCAAAGACCCTATCCTATGCTTGGCAAATCCAAGGGACACAAAGCTTTTTGGCCAAAAGAATATGAAAAGAGGCAGATGGAGTATGAACCAAGGTCTGAAAAGGAGGAGGAACTGTCAGATTATGTAGTAAAGATGTTATCTAAATATCCAGAGCTGTTAGGTAACAACCCAAACAAAAAGTTGCCTGCTTCTTATTCTCCAGGGGATCTTCAGGAGCTAGAAAAGCAGTATGAGAATGCTTTGAGAGGATATGTAAATATGCGTGGTTATCAGGATTTAGAGACAGTTTCCAGCAGTAACCGAAGGCTGCCATTGACCAGAGATACTGATGATACGCAGAACAAGCAGTATATAGATGAGGACTTGCTTATGAAGGTCTTGGAATATCTGAATCAAGAGAAAGCAGAAAAAGCCAGAGATCACAGTGTTAAAAGATCTATGGAAAATATGTAAATTTTGTTCATTAATCCAACCCCATCAGTTTTTTTTGCTCTGTTTTTGTTGTTCTTGCTTTGACTTAGTGGATGAGAATAAGTCTCTTCTTCCACAGGCAGGAATGATCATCTGATGACCAGTTGTTAGGATGCACACACGTTAACCATCCATGTTCATTAAAGTAGTAGAATTCTATTTTTTATCCACCAAACACTTTTCTACATTTGAGGACTCTTCACCCAAGCTAAGGGGAGTCACTAAAAATATTTTCCTGAAAATAAAAGTGCCCAACTACATTATTCTTCAATATATAACCCGCACTATTTACTCAAGCACTCATTTTTCTAAAAGCAAATGACATTGATATTCTCTGAATGTTAATTAGTGGATCCTGTAAAATACAGAGATATGTGTATTTGAGCATGAAAATATGCACTGCAAGAACTGTTCTAAAAAGATTGTAATGAATGGGAAACGTGTGATATATATTATGTTTTGCATATACAGCCAACACACTAAATTGGAATAATTGTACTAAAATGTATTTACATAATCTCTCTTCAACAATGGAGAAAGAAGATTTTCCATGAGATAGAAGTGCTAACCAGAATACGGAAAATTGATACTTACCTGCGGTCATTTTCCTTTCCTGGGCATCTTAATGGCAGCATACACACCATAGATGGAGGTCACTCAGTCCCTCTAAATTTATATAACCCCTGTCCTATGGTGTTACAGGGGCAGAGCTTTACCCATTGTATGCTGCCATGATGGGCAGAAAACATTATTACTCCTATAAGATACCAAATTATATACTGAGTAGATGGAATGTGAATGATGTATTAAAGACTATGTTGAAAGTTATAAATACCTAAATATAGGCAACCCATAATATTAATTTACAGTCATCTTGCCTTGTTCTGGCTTATTTTTTTAAATAGGCATTTGGAATGGTTGCTCTGCTCTGCTTTGATTCAGCAAAGTCTGTCCATCTCCCCACCATTTACACCAACAGAAACTTTGCCATGGTGTGCTCATCAGCCATGAGAATGGACCTATAAATATTAGGAATATTCATAAACCACAATATCGTGAAAGACTCATTTAACAACATTTAAGGTCAGCTGCTAGAAGTTTATTTACACCATTTCTATTGAGTATTTTGTTATGTGCATGAGCATTACACTGCCTTAAATAACCACCCTGTAGGCCCAACATCTCCTACTTTCCATGTTTGTTGGAGATCCTTATACTTAACAATATAGAAGTTTATATTTGTACTACAATTAGATTATGATAAAACAGATACCAGGAAATCATGGAGGGTGAAAGATACACCTGTCCCTGCTAGACTTGAGAGGCTTGGAATGGAAAGAAGCCATCCAAGACATTCTGATTGTGCCACTACATTAATTGATCCAAAACATAATACACAATAAAACATTTTCAATATTTACATAGAAGGCAACAATAAATAATAATTAAAACATTGCAAAAACTACCTGAATACAAGGTGGCACAAAAGTAGGTATGATAGAGGCCATCATTTGCTAAAGAATATTATAGTTCTTGTCTATTAAGTATAAAAGATGCAATGCCGACCTACTTCTGTAATGAAAGGCACAACATCATATTATATAACATCAGAAATGTGCTATGTGGTAGCCCTGTAACTTACGGTTTCTGTTGAACTCTTACATAGAAGTCCCATGTCTTGAACATTCCAGCTAACACGTTTACCAGGTTGGCTCTGTATATGTGTTTGTTGAATGTTGTCAACCTTAGCTGCCGAGTCACTATAACACATCTGCTTAAAACAAATTGTAGGGATACAGCGTTTCGTATTCTACACAGCTTTTCCGGACCACTACAGGAACCCCTGACACTAGACAACTTTCTGGTTTCTCACATGATTTATTTATGAATTTTTTTATATATAATTGTTTATTTTGTTACTGTTTGTTGTGTATTGTGTGGTACTGTAAAAACAAAGAAAAATAAAGCATTCTGTATATTTGAAGCATTTATCATCTTGGCAGATATCCCATTGATAATTGGGTAACAGTTTATATCAAGATGGGTGACACTTTGAATTCTCATGCACCATTGATTTTAATTGCCAATCATTTAATGTTCTTTGCATTTGATATGCTTTGGAATCCACATACATATGCTTGATGAAAGAAAATGTACACAAGCATCAAAATTTGTATACACATGCATATGCACATATAATGATTATCAGAGGAGCAATTAGCGGACCTATTGTGGATGGCACCCGTGTCTCATCTATTTTTTAAGGTTATAATTAAGGACAGACACATCTGTCTGGATTGTTTTAAATATTCTTCAGTAGACCCTTTTTATATCCATTAAATGGCTAATTCTTGTTCTTAAGCTCTGTCCATTTGTAGGGTTAAACATCAAGCAGAAAAAAGAAAATATGACAGATGTGATTCCACCGCATTATAAAATTGGACTGGGTCACCTTATCAGTTTAATGGTTTTAGGACTGGGCAACCCTCTGAATTATTAATTGTGCCTTATCCCTGGTAGGCTTCACCAAAGTTCTCAGGACTGAATATCAACCAAGGTTAGCAACAAACTTGAATCTCGCCTGTAATGATAATTTTAGAAGAAAAGTGTACATTCCACATACTCAATTTATGTAATTGCTGTCAAACAAACCAAAACTTCATAGAGACAGCTGCCTATTTTTTATTGCTACAGATAAATATCTTTTTTCTGTATAAGTATTTTACAAAAGAAGAACATTACAGATATAAGAATAAATAAAATAGAACAATAGAAAAGGGAGGGGGAAAGAAAAGAGATCAATCCGAGCATCAATAACAAACAAAAATCAATGACATTAATAAAAACGGCCTCGCTAAGGTGCAGCTTAGGATGGGAGGGGGCACCCCAAACAGTAGGCCACCACCATCCGAAATACCCATAACAACGTAGCACAATTGAAAGGAGCATACATTAAAGAGAGCGGAAGAGCCAAGTAAACAGACATTTCAATTGCAATACGTCAGTACAGTAAACAAAAAAAAAGGGGGAGAAAGAAAGCAAGAGAATGCCAAGAGAGTGCCAAGCAGTAATCTGAGCAAATGGTGGCTATTTTGAAGAAACTAGAATATAAAACATGTTTTCATTTATTTCACGTTTTTTTGTTAAGTACATAACTCCGCATGTGTTCATTCATAGTTTTGATGCTTCAGTGGGAAACTACCAACTTAAATGGTCATGAAATAAAGAAGACACGTATATATCATTTCTACTCTGTGGATTATTGGAAGATGGTTGGACAGGCTTAAACCTTCTGTTCCCTACAGCAGGTATGCGCTCATTTGGTTGGCTATGTGAATTGATTGGAGTGAGCTAGCTCTTTATATTTAGGCTGAATCCACAGTTTTTTGCGTCAACTGCCGAGTAAACCATGTAGTGCAGCCTCCTCCTGTATCCCCTCCCCATGGGAAATGACTTACTAGTCTATACTGGTACATCATGACCGCATCAGGGGTCATGAATGCAGAACACCCGAACAATTTGGTTAACAATAGGCTCTCTGAAGCAGTGCCCGGACAGTGGGCAACCCGCAGACGGACGCTATGGACACGTCACACCGTGTCTTACCTTTCTGTCCTTGTGAGTGTCCATCTGTGACTGTCCTGGTAAAAGTCACCATAAACCTGCCTGTGCAATTTTTGTACAATCAACTTTTGTTTTACCAAACTATGATTTACTGATTTTACCAAACTATGAATGACAAGTATACCGAGCTGGACATCACAGGAAGTGGATGCGTACATACATTCATTCCCACTTTACATTGGTGTTTAGAACAATATTAGAGAGAAACTGATAGCAACTAGTCATAGAATCAATAATAATCTTAAGGGGGTTAGTCTCTCCAATTGGCAAAAAAACAAAAATAGAAAAAACAACATACAAGAGTCATAATATGAGCGACCATGAAGAAGAACAAAACAATAACCAATAATAAACCCACCAATATTGGAAGAGACTCAGCAAATGCATCTTGATTCTTAGATTTTGTGAATTTTCTTGAAATAGTCTATCTTCTGTATGTATCAGATTTTGCCGCCGACCGATGTCCTTGCTCGTGGCTGGCGGCAAAATCAGCCTTGGATGGCGGGTGCCCACATGGGGCGACAGGTCGGCGAGAGAACCGTCATGTCCGTAAATCTCTGGGAGATGCTGTAATGCTAGCCATACACACACAGATGGTGTGCAGGCAGACCTGTCCCGATATGCTCCGGGATGCTAACGTGATGACCCCGGTGCATTATGGGGCCCCTTCAGTCGGCCAGCACCCTTTGTGTGCTGGCCATAAGCTTCAATGAAGACGGCGTCTTCATTGAAGCTTATGGCATCGGCTTGCATCGGCTTGCGCCGGCCAGAGAATATCGGACATGTCCGTTCTCTGGGTGGCCGAGCTGTGGGGCGACAGGGATCTGTCGCCCCATGTGGGCACATGCCGATAAGCGGACGATTTTTAACCTGACCGGCGGGTGTGCGCACTCGTGCCGTCGGTCAGGTTAAAAATCGGCCGCTTATCGGCATGTGTATGGCTAGCATTAGTTTGAATAGGGACAGATGTCGATACGTGTGTGGGGGCCTTTAACCTAGTAGTAATAACCTTGCTATCTTAGTAAGAGATTGGTCGAGGGGGAGGGGGAGGATCATTTATTGAACATCTGACATTGGTTTTAAACAGGCTGGGGTTAAGAAAGGGTTCCTGTCCACTGAGAGGACCCAAGGATTTCGGGTAAGTTAGATGTGTACTGTGGATAGAGTGTAAACCTTTAGAAGAAGGCTGATATAAATGAAATGGAGGTTGTGGAGAGAGCATCTGGATACAGTATCAATGAAACGCCTTCCAGAGGAACAGCTATAGAGTATTGTTCTAGCTGTACTACGGTTCCTGCACCAGTCTAGAACATGTGCCATGTGGGTATAAAGGTCTAGAAAATCAATACCATTAGATTTTGGTAAGGACAGTAATTCTTAGGGAAGACATGGGCCTTTTTACCACATACAAAGTGAAGAAAGAAGATATGTTGGGATATCAAGAAGGACTGAGGAATAGAAAAAGGAATGGCTTGCAACAGATGGCACGTAAACAAAGTATGCAGAATTCTTCACTCCACTTAGAACAAAAGTTGTTGTTTGTATGGCTAGCTTAATAATCTTCCAAGTTCTCAGGCTTGAAGTCAAACTGAGGGATTAAGCTGGCCATAGACAGGCAGAATCCAGCCCGAATTTTTGTTCGGCTGAAATTTGCGTGCGCCCACCTGGCAAGATCAACAAGGAATCTGCTGCATGTCAGTGATCCGCCATGCCGGTAAATTTCCAGCCGATCCCATTACTTGGATGGGATTGGGGTTGGCAGTCCCCAACCAAAATAATGGTTGGCACACAAAGGGTGCCCGGACAATTTTCAGCACTAGCAGCTAGTTGATCGGCAGCAAAATGACACGTCTATGGCCAGCTTTAGTAATAGGGTTATTATCAAATAAACCCAGCTAAGCTTACACTAGTCTTCTGAGTTTTACAAAGTTCTGGTAGAAGAATATTTAAAAAAGAGTCTATCCAAAGTCATACCTTTTTTTAGCCTCCATAAAGTTAAATATGTGGTTATTGGTCCAGACAGGATATATATATACAGGAGACCTTTTCCGAACAGATTTCCAGGACTGCAATCACAAGCTTCTTTGTTGGCATATTGATTTTTCTTTATCTTAATATGAGTCACTGTTATAATACTTTGATTACAGTATGGATGGCAAGGTGTTAAGCCGAATTCATAAAGATCCAGCCTGCGTCACCTATCTGATATTAAAGTCCAGTCATAGCCAGGCAGAGCTTCAGCATCATGACTAATATATGACTCACACTGCAGTGATGGGGGGATAATTCTGTACAAGTATCCCTGCTATTGTACAGCACATACCGCTTTGCTTTGTGTTCAGTAAATATCAAGCACTTCTACACATTAAATACTATGTGATATAAATAATTACTAACATATCTCCACAAAATGATAGCAATATCAAAGGGTTCATTAAAAGAATGTAATAAGACACCTTCATTAGCAAGAACCTTATGTGATTAGTGAAGTGTGTCTGTCATCTGGATAACTGTCAAGTCTTCCCCATGATCGTGTGGCTAAACCAAACTGAGGTTACTAAACCAAACTGACAGATCATTTAAAATCTCATGAAACCTTTGCAAATATTTGGGGTTAATTAGCTAAGTGGAATGAGACACCACAAATCTTCAATATTGACCTTTTTTACAATAAGTAAATTTCAGATATCCGACATAAAGACAACTAATATCTAAGATGGAGCTGCAGTTGCTCCTTTATCTATCTGAGGGATGTGACGTAGGCACCTCAAGAACTGCCCCTGGCCTGGTGGCATTCAAGTGACCAGTGGCTCTGTTTTGCTGCTGACAATATGTGGTGTACTTCGGGCTATTCCGGTTGATAAATGGGGCCGCATGCCATTTATTCTAAGGGAGTCGTTTTTGACCCAAAGCTTTCAGGGAGATGGGAAGTATACTGTGGATAGTGTGTAAAAAACTATCCAACCTCCAAAGAGGTTGTGAAGAGAGCATTTGGATAAGGTAGAAATGAAAGTCCTACCAGAGCAAGAGCTACAGAGCTGTACTCCTTTTTTCCCAGGAAGGTCCCAGCACCAACATAAGACATGTGCCATGTGGGTATCCCAGTAAGAGAAGGTCTAGAAAGCCAATACCCTTAGATTTTAGTAAAGACAGTAGTTATTGTGGAAGACATGGGTCTTATTACCACATAAGAAGTGAGGTATTTTGGGATATCAAGAAGGAATGAGCCAGATAATTACTGCAATTGGGACACAACAACTGGGATGGCAACAAACATCAGACAGATTCTAAAATCAAAATTAATGAAATGAAAGGGCTCGTTCCCATTATCCTGGACACTAATATTTATGTTAAGGCAGCTCCATCATCTCATCAGCAGAACACACCAAATAGGTGAATGTACCATTCCTGAGAGTAGACTACATAGTCCCTTAGGGTGTCAGCAAAGAGTCTGAATGATTAGCACCACATTACCTCCATTTCTGCAACATGTTTCTTACATAAATCATGTAAATAGCTATAGCTTACCAAATTTTGACATCTACTTGAACGTGATTTTTTTTATTTTATGTAAATCATCCTAAATATGTTTGTAGCGGAGCGCTGGTGTGACATAGTGCTTCTCCGCTCGAGTTCCAAGGGGTACTGCAGAACCGGGTAACTAGCACAGGAGGCACAGCATACGTAGTACACAAATCCATCCAGGAACATCCATCACTCTTCCCAATCACTGGACGACACACAGTATCAGGTGCAGAACTCAACTTTAATGTCACATACCCAGGCTTTTTATCCCGTTCTCCCATGCAAGGGAGACACCTCCAGAAAGACAGTCCATTGTTCAATCATAGTTCGGTTCCAGCCCGCACCTCCCCTCACCCTGAGACATAACTCAATCATCAGTCCAGGGAGACAGACACCATACCTATTGTGTTCCTGCTAAACCAGACGACTGCTCCGCAGGGGACTGGTTGCTTTTTTTCTATCCATCACTATAAGGCAATAAACATGACATTGTCTAATCAACAGGTAAACTAGTTATGGTGGTCTTTGTTTCTACCCACCCACTGTCCAGACGACTGTTTAGACTGAAGTGTCCTAACATTGCATTAATAATAATAGAAATGGACAGCCACCAATAAGCATTAGGGTCTCCTAAAATTTTTCCATTATAAAGCCGGCCATAGACGTCCCGATCTATGGCCGACATTTAGCAGACTCTTCACAGCATGGTGACGTCACCACGCTGTGAGCAGTCTGCTACAGAACGGGCAGGAATCCTGTGTGTTCCACTAACACACGGTACTCCTGTCAGACTGTAGCCAATTAACTCGGAGGGGGAGGAGACTCCCCCTCTGAGTTAACAGCCTGCAGTGCAGGAACAGAGGATCGTGCAGAAAAAAAAACAGCAGGACGGATCCGTGTGCGATCCGCCCTGCCGGCTTTTTATTACATGGTTTTGGTAGAAGAAAAGTTGGTTGTACAGAAATTGCATGGTAATTGTATGTGGTGTATGGGGGGCTTTAGAAGGAACTGTTGTTGGCACTCTTCAGACTGAACATAGTCATTTCTTTATGACACAGAAATGAAAAAGTTGAAGGTCATAATGTAACACATTGATGGTGACAAAATCAACACTTATTATGTGTGAAACGTTAAATGAGAATGAGATGAAGCCAATGGATAATTGGGACCTGGCATTTTTCATTTTTGTTAACTTTTCTACTGAATAAAGCCGGCCATAGACGTCTCGATCTATGGCCGACATTTAGCAGACTCTTCACAGCGTGGTGACGTCACCCCGCTTTGAGCAGTCTGCTACAGAACGGACAGGAATCCTGTGTGTTCCACTAACACACGGGACTCCTGTCAGACTGTAGCCAATTAACTCGGAGGGGGAGGAGACTCCCCCTCCGAGTTAACAGCCTGCAGTGCAGGAACAGAGGATCGTGCAGAAAAAAACCCAGCAGGACGCATCCGTGTGCGATCCAACCTGCCGGTTTTTTTTTCTACAAATCTCAAGGTGTACTCCCTCATAGTTGTGGCCGACCAACCTTTATGTGCTCGGCGGGAGCGAGCACACAGGTTGGTCTGCTACAACTATGTCCGGGAATCAGCCCGTCTATGGGGGGCTTAACAAGGTGAGGTTAGTACTAGAGATATCACTTTGCACGTGCATATGAATGTGACCACTGAACCTGATGTGCAGTATGGTCCTGTCTCTGAGCTTTACTTAAAAATAATGTTAATTGGTGCCTTCTAGTCTACTTCCTAAGCGGGCCATACACCAGATTTTCTTTAGATCTCCTTTTGCTTTACCAAAACCATGTAATATGAGGGACTTTCTAAATCATCAAGTCTACCTGTGTTCAATCGCAGAGGACCCGGCACTACATAGTTGTTGGTAGATCTAAAGGATATCTGACAGAGAGATCTAAAGGTGTATGATCAGCATAGGTTCCAGCAAGGACCTTAAGGCCCCCATACACCTTATGACTGATCCATACAATCTCCATTACATCTACCAACAACTGTGTAGTATAGTGGCCTCCCTGATAGATTACATAGTGATTGGAAGGTTTAGAAAGGTCCTCATATTACATGGTTTTGGTAGAACAACATTTGATTGTACAGAAATTGTATGGAAAGATTGTAAGGTGTATGGGGGCCTTTAGGACTATGTGGTTCTGATCCAACCACGCAGCTAACACTAAATGTAATAAAAGTAAAGTGATGTCCTACGATAGAGGTCATAGGTTGTGATGCCAATCCCACATGTATATTTTGCTTGACCACATATTGTATGGTCTGTACATTTGAATACATCTCAGGATAACACAATTTGTTTTTGTTCGCAAGATCAGTGTACAATTGTACGTGGATCTCCTTAAGTAAATCAAAAGCAATGCACATATTGGTCCGCACAAGTATTTGGCAGTACTATCAATTTTCCAGTACAAAGTGTAAGTTGAAGACAAACTTCTGAAATTTGTGTCACAGAACAATTTAACACATAAGGCTTTGTGACGCACAGAATATGTGTATCTCCCATATCCGGGAAGGTTTATTTACATGAGGCTTACGTACTGCTCTACTGTGCTGCTCTGTCTATTTTCTGACATATACTATCTGTGTATGAGTCTATTGGAGTATAGCGGCTGTTGATTCAGTCGGTTTACCTGCGTTACATATCCGCGTGAAGCTGTTCTTATGCTCCATCCCGTGGGATCTGACATTTTAGAAAGGAATTAAGGCATCAAGATGCATTAATAAAATTCTGTTCACGCACTCGAAGGCACTGACAAATACAATTTAAAGTGTTACTCCACTTGCAGCATGTTTTACATGATAGAAGTTCTTTACCTTCATTTTATAACCCATTAAATACCGAAGAGTTATACAGTTTAAGCAAGGGTGAAGATAAATGAAAACTCAAAGCAAGAAAGAAAAAGAAATGTTATTGTACAACACAAAGATACACTCATCAGTACAGCACAACGGAACTGACAAATCTGAAAGGGCTGATAAAGATAAAAACTCTTTTGTTTGCCTCTCTGATTCAGTTTTTTTTTATTTGTAGATATATATTACTTCCATTGAAAGAATCTGATTTACTCTGTGGACCCCATATTTCTATTGGGGAGTCTTTCTAGTATGCACAGCACCCCTTAATTGAATAATATAAGCCCAATGGATTTAAAAAAGAATGAAGATCCTCTGCCCCCCAGGTACTACTTTAGTAGGGATTAATTTACCTGGTCCTGCCAATAGGTATGAGCATGTCACTTGCTGGCACACTCATTCAGCTCTGTCTTTCTTGTCCTGCCTAAAAGATCATATCAGGGTCCAGTGATGAAGGGCTGTGGATCAATTCACAATGCCTTCCCTCCCACAAGTCTATATGATGCAAAAGCATTGTAATTCCGCAAACTGCACCTGTATTGAGTTCTAGATGGTTTTAATCTAAACTTGTAGTCTATAATTGAAGTAAAATGTTTACTTTGCTTCATTGAATCTAAAGCCCCCCATACACCACATACAATTACCATGCAATTTCTGTACAATCAACTTTTCCTCTACCTAAACCATGTAATATGAGGACCTTTCTACACCTTCCAATCACTATGTATTCTATCAGGGAGGTCACTATACTACATAGTTGTTGGTAGATCTGATGGAAATTGTATGGAGGAATCTAGAGGTGTATGGGGGGCTTAAAGCTCCCCGCCAGCTCTCCCGCCAAGTAGATTAGCCGGGGGGTTGTCCGATGTGAGATCCGCCCGCAGCTGGACTGTATAATTGCTTATGCCAACAGAGCCTATAGCCCTGCTAGAATAAGCAATGAAGATCACTGCAGCTTCCATGGATACAGGCAGCCCGAGAGGAGAGGGAGAGCAGAGGGCACCCTCCTGCCTCCTGTCCCCCCCCCCTCCTAATCAGTGAAAAGGTGACGTGATGTGCTGTGAGTGTACTGCTGCTAGTCACATCTACTGGTTGAATCTGATATTGCATTCATTTAATCAATTGCATTAACCCAATTGATGTGAACACTTATATATTAAATATTTTTTCGTGGTTTTCCTGCTTTAAAAATGAGTCTTATGGTCCGGTGCGTCTTATAGTCCGAAAAAATGGTATTTCACAGGCTTAACCCAGGGGATTAACCCAGGGTGCAATATTGCGAGTCGCCACTGGGGGCGTTTTGTGGTTTTCTTTGGGAATTTTCATCAGTGTACTTTCAATGGAGAGCTGAGATCAAAGAATTACCTGGCAATCACAGTTCTCTTAGGGTCAGGGAGAGAGGAGGGATCTTCTTTAATTACACATTACAGGCAAGTATTTTTTGCTTTTTGTCATGCATTCCTCCCTTTTATCTGCACTTCTTGTGCCATTCATGAAATCCAAATTTTCTGGTGGTAGGTCTTCTTTAAGAAAAAACTGACAATTGGCAAAACTTAAGATCAAGACGTTCATTTTCATTGTTATAGGTAGGTGTCCTTGTATTGTTACATGTAATAAAACGTTAATATCTTGACAAATTCATTGGCATAGTCTGTAGGAAAGAAACCTTCCATAAGATGTGACACAGCCAAAGTGCAATAGACCTTTATCTAAAATAAATACAGATGGAAAGTGGATGCTCCAATCTGCCTGTTGCTACGGTTACCATGTCAGGAGGATCTGTTGCAGAGAATGTCATATAATGGTGAGAGCGAGGATAGATAGGTTACAGACAAGGCTGGAGTCTCCTTCTTCCCTACAAATACAATGTCCTTAGGCTAAGTCACAAACAAGCACAAATCGTGAAATCATGTCACATGACATACAATTAAACAGAGCAAGAAATATAAATGGAAGCTGCCGTACCATCCAGGTGTGGGGTGAACTGGAGCATAAATTGTTTTATCAGATAACTTCAATATGTCCAGCTCCCTGGCAGAAGGTGGCTTAGTGGAAGTTGCAGGACTTGATGTGAAACATGACATAGGGCTAATTTACCTGGTTGGTAGCCATCCTGAAATGGGGCATGTGAAATAAGCCACATATATAATAGTCAATATGATGTTGAAAGGGAAGGGGGGGGGGGTGTGCTAAGAAAACTATGTGGGAGCAATTATGCAAGGGTGATCCCCATAATTTGCATAGCGGGGGAAACTGCCCTGATGTCGACATACTACATAGACCAAAGTTGAGAGTCGAAGGGATATGAAGGATACCAATTGTGGGTTAGTGTTGTGTTGTGTAAATCGTGGGCACCCCTATGTTAAGCTCAGTGCTTGGTGCGGATCACATACACTTTAGCTGGCTGGCAGATGCTCTGTTCAGACATCTGCCGATGCAAGGGTTAACATACTTTACCACGTGAGAACACAGCATCCCCCAAGCAGATAAAGTGTATGCGATCGGTCGGAACCCCCCGCCAAGCACTGTGCTTAATGTAAGGGTCCCGAAGGATCACACGACGCTGTGGGGGCCTAAGGGGACTTTCACAAAGCTATAGAATAACTGTCCACATATTACTCGCTCACCACGCTATGATTATTCTAACAGAACAACCTGTTTGGTTTTAAGGTTAGTTTGCTCAAAGCTGATATTTCAGTTCTTGATAGATGTTGATGTTAACCTCCTCACAATTTCTCTGTTGATACATCCCAGGTGATGAGATATTTGTGTCCTGGGCCTTCATATATGCTGCAGCCATTACGGGGGCTTTACATTGATTCCGGGATTGTATATTTATTTTATAGTTTGCAGAATGTAAATGGAGGAAGTCACAAAGCTGAGCAGGAACTAAGTTGTAACTTTCGTAAAGAGCTCTTGCTGTTGACCTATCAAAGGCACATGAGAAGCCAGGGGCCAAATCGTCCCATCACTCTTCAGCTGTTTGTGTCCACCAATATAGAAGTGTATGGTGTTGAATAATGTTGAGCAAGAATATTTGAATATATTCAACGAATATCCGACATTCGAGAATTCACAATATGTGCGCTCGGATATTTATAATGGCGGGTATTTGTCATATTATGCTTCAGCATTGTTTACCGGCATACATCGTGCATATGTGTGCTGTAAAGTTCAGGGGAAAGGATCACCAGCGCAGCCGGCCGATAAACAAAACGTTGGTTTAATTTCACAAAAAGGAAAACATAAATCCAAACTTGACCAACATTCACTGGTACTTAGTACAGATTTTCAGCTCATCGCAGTTGCTCAGTCCACCTGTGTTTTCAAAGGTCCTGCCAGCCCTCCTAGGCTTTCCACAGGAGCAGTCTTCTGAAGAGAGTATTGGACTTTACACAGGCTCTCCACCTGACCACTACTCCCACAGTCCACACCCTCTCTGAGCACCTGAGCCTTTTTCAGACAGAGTTCCTGTCTGCCTGACAGCAGCAAATCCCGGCGTGTATGCCGGGTGGAGTGGGAAGTCCCACCCAGATCCTTCCCTCCCACTCCAGAGTCCGAAAACCCACAAAAACAAAAAAAGTGGCAACCCCTGGTTACCTCTGTCTCCCCCTGGACTCCATACCCAGAATACACTGAGGACCACAATCCATAATATGGGGAGACAAATCTGCCATCCAAGATCCATCCCCGGGGTCCTTCACAGTGCGCATTGCGAAAGGATATGCGCAATACGTACACTGCTGGCAGAGATCACAGAATGACGAAGAGAAGCTGTAAAGCTGGATCGCGAATCTTTGCGAATAATTGCAAACAGCCACACACGATGGAAGGCAATAGAATGTAGTAGAATCAAATTTTACGAATTTTAAATGTTCCTTTATATATTCGCTAAATTACGCGACCTTGAATACACCATATGCTGCTCAACACTTGTGTTGAACCATGCCCATGCGGACATAGAGAGAGTAAAGCTAGCCATGCACGTTTAGATCCCCTTTGGTGAGCGAGTAATATGTGGACAGTGTGGTGATGTCACCACGCTGCCTGCAGTTACCAGCAAAATAAACAGGAAACGCGGGATTCGCCACCAACACAGCTATTCCTCCGGGATTCTTTGGATGGGGATAGAAGGTCCCCATCCAAAGTAAGCGAATCGTAGTAGTATTTACCATCCTGGCAGATCCCTGTGAGATCTGTTTATTGAACTTTTTACACTTTTGGGTCGATGACTCAGGGTGGGCAGTTGCAATCCACGGCTGATTGCATTGTGTATTGCCAGCTTATGCCACAAAGAGATATGCAAACGATGTAGTGGACCTCACTGGTGATATCTCAGGGTTGTGACACAAATTATCAAGGAAACTTTTATTTTCCTTTCCATTCAAAAAAGTTTAAGCGATTAGTGTCCTTAAATGAACCTTAGTGGATGTCTGCAGGTGATTTCCTGACTCAGTCTATAGTTGAAAAGTCTTTACACTTGTAAACTTGAGGCACACTGCCATTTTGTGATCCGAGCTCTCCTGGTATTGCTGTACATGGTGGTATTGTTGTGACAAGTGTGTGGGAGTACAATATTGTGATGAACAACCCCGTTTTTGCAGAAAATATTAGAAAATCTAAAATGTGACTCATGCACTTCTAAATGATGTCTCTGGCCTGAAGGCAAAAAGATAAGAAATGCTATGAAGGACTAAAAAAAATGTAATGTAAAATGTCACAGAAAGTTACAAAAAAACAAGTCCATGAGGTTACAACTTTGAGTTGAATTCTTGCAGTTTCACTTCATAAATAAGTAAATTAGGAAGCTGGAGTTGGGGTACAGTGCTTCCTGACCCCACAAGGGAAATCAAATCAAGTTTCTGTAAATATTGCTATATTATTCCTTAGTACTCTGGACTGCTAATACCTTTGGTTAAAAGAAAACACGGCACACTTTTTAAATGTGTTCTTGGTTTTGTTATAATTTTAATTTAGGTGTTCCAGAGTTAATAGAACTTTGATCTACTTAAACATATTAACTGACAGTAAGATATCTTTTCCAAACTAAACATGTTCAGTTTTTTAACTTTTTTATTGTCATCCGAAGTCTTTTATTTGTTTCGTTTTTCATCTTCCATCTCTCGATTAAACTACTCACCCTGTTACAATGTGTCTTTTTGGGTACACTTATAATTAGTAATGGCCGAACTTCGAAAGTCCGATGTCCACCTGTTCACAGCAAGATTCAAATTCCCCGCCTGTTTGCAGACACCGACGCCACTTCTGGTACCTGAAACGTACAGTTTGCGGTTTCGATATTTGGACGGGGCGTTACTGAAGTCGCTTCTGGTTTAAGCCGGTTTTCTTCTGCGGTTTCTGGCTTCTATCTGCGGTGTTTCGTCAAAGGATTTTTCCACTGGTTGGATCTTTCTGCTCCTGATCCGGCCAGCGGAAAAATAGTAACCTTCTTCCCGTCAGTGAACATGTTCACAGACAGTCCAGCCATCACTTCTTATAATATCAGCATACTGTATATACTCGAGTATAAGCTGAATTTTTCAGCCAGCAAAAAAATGGGCAGAAAGTGCTCCCCTCAGCTTATACTCGAGTCAGCTGAGGGGGGTCCACTCACCTGACCTGAATTTCCATGCTGAATGCTTCAGACAGGCAGCTTTCCTCTTCGGTAGATCTTCTGTGATCTCTCTGAGTTCCTGTGAGCTCCAACTTCCCGACTTACAGCTGATAGATATCAACAAACTCCACACTGCCACCTAGTGGCCAGTTACTAGTACAGATACAACACTCCATAGCCTATGATTAAAAAATAAGAATTGCCTTGCAAAACCCATCCTGTAATAATAATATCCTGTGTTCTCTTAAATTTATTGATGATGTGGCACTAAGATTAATCCTGTTTGATTAATTTGTAGGGGCAATTGTGCTTTCTCTATATTTTCTCATTTAGAAAACTCCACTATCTGCATTTTCCACCCTCAGCTTATACCCGAGTCAATACGTTTTTTACAGTTTTTGTAGATAAAATTAGATACCTCGGCTTATACTCGGGTCGGCTTATACTCGAGTATATACAGTATGTTTAAACCCACTTTACATACATTAAATTTGTCTGCTTATATAGCAGCTGTTCTAGAAATTAAATTATTTTGAAAACATGATTTTGATAATTCAAAATACATGACATGATAAAATACATGTAAACCAAGTGCTGAAAAATTAACAATAGGGTTGCCGAAAGATAGATAGATAGATAGATAGATAGATAGATAGATAGATAGATAGATAGATAGATAGATAGATAGATAGATAGATATGGGATAGATAGATAGATAGATAGATAGATAGATAGATAGATAGATAGATAGATAGATAGATAGATAGATAGATAGATAGATAGTCAGATAGATAGATGGATGGATGGATGGATGGATAGATAGATAGATAGATAGATAGATAGATAGATAGATAGATAGATAGATAGATAGATAGATAGATAGATAGATAGATAGATAGATAGATAGATAGATAGATAGATAGATAGATAGATAGATAGATAGATAGATAGATAGATAGATAGATCTCTGGGTGTATTCATTAAACATACATAGTCCTAGATATATATTTCAGAACACATTATTGGCATGCAGCTGTCATAGTTCCAGGCTGTGATTCTGCTCTCAGGGCTTGTCTCCTTGTTACATAACATTCTTCTGCAAATGAGAGATGAACAGGGATTAGATGGATTTCCACTAATTAAGAGTCAGCACTGGTTACGTATTTTACAACAAATAATATTGCTATTTTAGTAAAGACCTAAAAAGGAAAAAATTAAGGCAGTCCAAAAGAACAGATTTACATAAATATATGGGTGATAAAGCACAGTAGCAGCATTATTCTGAGAAGCGATTTTTACTCTTCACCATTCATTACAGCGCAGAGAAATAACATTACCTGCAAGATTGTGTTCCCTTTCCTTTGACTGAGACCTTTTGGCTTGTCCCTCAAACATTAATATACTAATAGTAACATTAATGACAGAGATCAATTACTTTCTTTGAAAAAGTGTTTAATATAATGTAAGAGCAAAATATAAATTAACTTTGGCAACAGCCTTAAATTAAACATTTACATCAAGTGCAGTGCCACCAAAATCCACTTTCCTTCAACAACCGTACCAGCCCTCTAATACCAGCTCCATGGGTACCTTACTTACTTCAACATAGCATCATTAACATAACAAGGGCATAAACCTGACCTTGATTAACACTTAAGTGAGTATTTGTGACTGTCCTGTTAAATCCCGACACGCCACAAGAACTCCTCCAAACACTGCGGCACTGCTGAGCTTCTGCCATGCGTTGACAAAGAACAAACAGAAACACTGAAAGACAGAAGAAACACAGTAACAGCAGAACTTAGACCCCAAATTAGGGAGAGAGGGCGGATAAAGATCCCGATCCCAAGAGGAAGTGCTTTCAGTCTGCCCCTTTCTAAATAGACTCCCGGGTTCCTCCCCCAGAACACCATCCCTACTGTGAAGCAAGGGGGTGGTAACATCATGCTTAGGAGGTTTTCTGCAAAGGGGACAGGACGACTGTACAGTGTTAAGGAGAGGATGAATAGGGCCATGTTTTGTGAGATTTCGAGCATTGAAGATGGATCGTGGTTGGGTCTTCCAACATGACAATAACCCGAAGCACACAGCCAGGATAACCAAGGAGTGGCTCCATAAGAAGCATATCAAGGTTCTGGATTGGCCATTCCAGTCTCCAGGCCTAAATCCAATAGAAAATCTTTGGAGGGAGCTAAAACTCTGTCCAGAAACCTGACAGATCTAGAGGAGATCTGTGTGGAGGAGTGGGCCAAAATCATGTGTGCAAACATGGTCAAGAACTACTGAAAACATTTGACCTCTGTAATTGCAAACAAAGGCTTCTGGACGAAATATTAACACTGTTTTCTCAGAAGTTCAAAAACTTATGTGCAGCAGTGCAATACAAATACATTCTTTACAAATCATACAATGTGATTTCATAATTTGTTTTTTTAATGCGCTCTCTCACAGTGGGAATGCACCTACAATGGGAATTTCAGGCCCCTCCATGATTTCTAAGAGGGAGAACTTGCAAAATCCCAGGGTGTTCAAATACCTATGTTCCTCACTGTATTTGTACCAGATCAGTGACACTGGATTAGTGTAAGAAGCAGGAAGGTTAGCAATGGCAACCCCTGTGCCTCCCTCATTAAAATTGGCTATTAATAGAGTGTAATACTTTTGCTTCAAAAATACATCATGACACAAGGGAAATCAAATCTACAATGTGAATGCATGCACAGTGTGAACAGACCTGGAACAGAACAGGTTTGTTTCTTGTAATAAACAAACTCCATTTGTCTTGGTGGAACAGGGCAGCCACCTAGGTCTGTAAATGGTCTCATTGTTCAAGGTCATCTTATACAGTGTTTGCAGTCTGAAGTCAACTTAACATGACTAGGTTTCCCTAGTCATCCATTAGCTTCTTCAATTTCAATTTCCTATGCTCTGTTTGAATGAGAAATATAAACAGATTACAAATGTATCTCTTCATTTTTCCAGTCTGCTTTGGCCCCTCCCATTGTCATAAATGAATTACAATACAGGCTTATGGCAAAGGGACCCCCCACCTCCCTTGCATCATCAGTGACATCGGGGATTTGGAACCAGGAAAAAGAGCCAGCACCGCCAGAGGACAGCGTAGGCCCACCTGCAGCACAAAAGCTACCTGGAATGTAACTTGGGGTGACCAATATTGGTAAAAAAGATCTACCCAGAGATTCACTAAAGCTAGGCATACATGGTTCGGTATTAGATGTTGATCTTTTAATCGAACACTGATCCTAATCAAATCCAAAGTAGTACCACATCCAAGGTTTGATTGTAATACAATTGTAATCCGACCAAAATCTACAATTATAGTTTTGATCACTGTGTTCATCGAATACAATCAACTCGACCAAAAAATTAAGCGCTACGATTTAAGTACAATCATTGTACAATCGTCAATACAACAATTGTTATTCAAATTTTCCAACATGTCTGATCACTTTTGAGACATTAATCGTTTTAGGTCGATCGAACGCTAAAATCGAACCGTGTATGCCGAATTTTTGAGTTACCTTTAAGAGGGGTAAACATCTGTAAACAGACAAGGGTGGGAGGAGAACTAAGGACATAATTGACCAGCCCCCCTTTAGATTACATACGCTAACCAAAATACACATTGCTTGAAACAACTTAGAAATAGCCTTCTTTCCACTTTTTTGTACTCCAACCTCCTCTTATATACAAAGTAAGCCGGGTCAGAGAAACAGAACTCACTAAATAGGTAGTTTCCAATTTTGTCTCCAGAAGCTATAGAGTAAGTTAATCTGTGTTTGAAGCATATATACTGAATGGAATTTAGACTGCCTTTTCCATGTTTACTGTAGACTGTAAAGGCCTGCATAGACGTAACGAGCTGTTTGCCGATTTTGCAGCTGACAGATCTCTGTCGTCTCAAAGCTCGGTCGGCCAGAGAACGGACATGTAATATCTCTGGCCGATGCCATTAGTTTGAATGGGGACGGGCTTCCCCGGTTAAACTAACAGATGGCACACAAAGGGTGCCTGCTGATACTCTGAGCAACGGGGTGCAGCGTGATGATGTCATACACTCCACCACTTATCTGTTGGCCCCCACTCGGTACATGTGTGGGGGCCTTTACTTTGTAATGGTTGAAACAACTTATCTCTGCTGGGAGAAAAAATTCTTCTTGATGGAATGTCCAAATGAATCAAGCGATACACTCCTTTTGGCTAAAATATATGTTATGTCATCTATAAGCAGCAGGGTCGTCCTTATGTATTTAGGATGTAGGTCATGCTCCTCTTATCTGCAGCTTTCAATTTCTTTCTAAAATACCTAATGCAAGTTTTAGAATTCAACATGGACGTCCAAACCAACAGACTAGTCACCCCCCCCCCCCCCCCACCCCAACTTTTCTTAATGGGTGAGGAAGCCTCTCACCTGTAAGCTGGGCGCCTCTTAAGGGATGAGGAAGCCTCTCAAAAGTATTTAACACCTATTGATATATTATTTGATATGTAACATGATTTTGTTTTGTCAGTGTCTGTCCATCACAAGGACTCAGAAGCCCCCAGGGACAAAACGTGTCAGATGGTCAGACATACCACCTTGATATTCCTATTTGTGCACTATGTACAGTTTTTGTGTCCTGAAGATGTAAATAGGGTTTTGATATGTGATTTTAAAGATCTTTGGGTCAGTGTTGCAATAAAGGCTTATTTTAATCAGTAATATTTGTTTGGATGATTCTTGGTAGTGCCGTTAAAGCCCCATTTTTGGTCGTTTTTGTTCTAAGTTCTAGATGCACTGGGACTGGTCATGACTTAACCAATGAATGTAGTTTTATGCACAAATTCAGTTCAGTACCATTTACAAATTTAACTTTTTTTATCTTAACTTTTTTTACACTAACACATTTTATAAAAGGCCAATGAATATTTCAGCAATACATTAAAGCAACTTCAAAGTTGAATTTCAGGTTTGGTTTAATTAAATAATTAAAAAAAAACATTATTTTAGGAGATTTTTGTGTGAGTCATCTAATGAATTTAATTTCCTTTGTGCTTCACAGAAACACTAAGTCAATGTGAAGCACCACCAAAAATGTTGTAATTATAATTGTGACAAAATGTACACAACTGCAGCTTTATCTGTTCAAAAATACATTTTATTCAAAATTATTATATTTTGCTAATATTATAGATAATTTTTTAAAAAGCTTTTAAACTTAAAATTGCTCCTACGCACACATATTTTGCCTATTTGGGGTCCCCTTCATTAACATGCTAATGCTTAAACCTAAAGCTGGGCATAGATGTTTAGATTCTATGCCGATTTCGTGGCAGATTGACCATGCAGGAATGGGCCATGCACATAATGAGATTGACCTAAAATTTACAGACACATTTTTTTAAAACACCAAGACGCACAAGATTAATTTCCATCCAGTGTTGTATTGTATTCATTTTTCACCAAAATTTTACAATGATGATGGTAGAGTCTGACCACTGCGCAAAGCCTTCTCCAGCACATCCTAAAGATTCTCAATGGGGTTAAGGTCTGATCTCCCTGAACCACTCTTTCACAATTTGAGCCCAATGAATCCTGGCATTGCCATCTTGGAATATGCCCGTGCCATTAAGGAAGAAACCTGGTCATTCAGTATAGTCAGGTAGTCAGCTGACCTCATTCTTGGAGCACATACTGTTGCTGAACCTAGTCCTGTATCTATTTGCTTAGTTAAATCCAGGTGGATTTTTTTTTTTGGCCAGGCAGTGTATAATGACACCGTGGGCCAGATTTGGCCCCCAGGTTAGAGTTTGGCACCCCTGGTGTTTAGTGTCAAAGGAGCCCTTAAGCATAAGTGTAGTTAACACTTCTCCCCTCACATAAACCACAGTTGGCTATTGGCCCAAACTGGGGGGGTGCAAAGGTATTCCAGGGGGGAGCAGGGGGGAGCAGAAAAGGGGGGCCCTGCAAGGAAAGTTTGGGAACCACTGGCCTAAAGAATGCTCATCGTGCAGCATTTAGTAATTGTTCACCTATTTCATGTAAAGGCATTGCCCAATGGCCACTCCTAGGCAGCAGCTTACCCATAAATTTCTGTAGGTCTGTCACTAACGCAGTGAGGTTCCCCAGAAAACTATGGAACCTTTGGCTTCTATGCTTATTTGTTTGTATCAGCATCATAGACATATCGTTGAAATTAAAATGTATATGATACAGAAAGAAAATATAAGTCTTGGTAAGATGTATTGTGGGATTACTCTAGTTGTGTTAGACGCATGTTCTGTCTGTCTTGAAGGCTGCGTCGTTAGGGATTGATAAGTGGCTTCTTCATATGCCTTGTCGCCATGGTTACTGCTGCTCCCTTAAGCCTCTGGTCTTTGTTGCCTAGGCTATTTATTGAACATGTTAACTCTGGAAAGAAGGAATTAAATGACCATTCCCATGATGAGGATAGGAAGAGAATGAATATAAAAGCATCGGGAAGGGAACAACCCCCATCCTTTAGGGTGTGGAGTAGCAGAAGGAATGCCTCAAAGGAAAACAGCAGAAAGCACTTTCACGGAGTTAGTTTAGTTATCTTGACATGAATATGTGTTGATTGCTTATTAGAAAAACCTTCTCCATGTTGCCATTGATCCGCATTCTACAGACAGAAGTTGCTTGGCTTTGAAATTCATCCAACGGCTTAAGTATTTATAGGTAATAACTTACCTAGAGCAAGTAATCTTGTTGCAAGTTAGCATAAGCATCCTTAATTTATAGCTTTAATAATATGAGATTTCCTAAAAGCTGACTGCAGACAGGGATTATTACCCTACCATGGTTAAAGGTATACAAAAGTAAATAGAATGCTGAAGTATAATTCCACTTTTGCAAAACATTAAACTTATCTACTGGACTCTGCATGTAAAATCCCAGGGTTATTTATAAAATAAATCAATAAATCATTTTCTAGTAATATCAACAATCATTGCTCTAAACTAGTGGTTCCCAAACTGAGGGGCAGGCCCCCTGGGGGGGGGGGGGGGGGGGGGGGGGGGGGGGGGGTCTCGATATTGTTCCAAAAAAAAGGGGGCCCTGCAAGGAAGGTTTAGGAACCACTGGTCTAAACAATCTTTAACATGACATCACTTCCGGCACAATCAGGTTAGGCTATGTCTCTACAGTGCTGTGTGATCCATCGGGACCCCTGCGTTCAGTGGGGGTCCCGACGGATCACATATACTTTACCTGCCGGCGGATGCTCTGTTCTCACGGCGTGTAAGTATTAAAAAAAGTCACCTATAAAATTAAATAGAACAAAGGATGAGGATATAATTTTTTGGGGTATTAAAGAATAAATAATAATAGGATAAGGAAAGAGATTAGCACAGGAATACATCTTCCAACCAGATTATGGACCAAATGTAAGTAAAGGAAGTGACAATGAAAGCAGACAAGTGTTTGTTTATAAACCTGCAGTGTGCAAACTTGTAGAATGTCTGGTCTGTTGGTATATGCTGCCCTTTGTCTCTTTTTCCAGCCATAGAGATGTACAAAGGTATGGTTAAAATTGTCAGCCTTTGGTGGATACACATGGGATTCACCAAATACACTGATGGTGGAAGAGATGAAATATATCTCTGGAATTCAAAACTTTAGGGCAAAAAGATTTTTTGGTTATGCTAAGTACATCACACATTTTTAAATATTTCCAAAACAAAATTGGTTGACACCTGTATATCAACTCACTAGGGGTGGCCAGTCCCCAGGGACTTTTAAGGCAACATGACCAAAATGACACTGAGATTGTTCACAGAGGCACTGATTGTTGCATAATGTTTTTTACCTATTACCCAATGGGGCAGTTTAATTGGTCATGACATGTTCTCTTGGCAAAGCTCCCTTTTGAGTGAAACGTGTTGAGTTAAAGCATGGCATCTGAACCACCACTGTAGAAAAGCCTGGTTCCGACCTATACAAAGTTGGCATTTCCCAGTTAACTTAAGTGCTTTTTCCTCATGTAGCCTTAAAAGTCCATGGGCACTGGCCACCCCAAGTGAGTTGATATACAGATGCCAACCAATTTTGTTTTGTAAATATTTATCTCTAAAATGTTTTTTTTAATTAGCATATCAGTGTAAAAATTTGCCAACTGCAGTGTAAATTCTATGATGAGTAGAGAGCTCACTATTGCATTTCCTTTACTACTTAGTGAATGAACAACATAGATGGATTGTATTTAGATTACACTTGATTTTTTTCCCCTAGATAATAATTTAAAGAGGACCTACCACCAGAAAATGATTATTACATATATGGCACTAGAAGTGCCCATAATAGTGAGGAATGCATAAAAAGCTTACTTGCAAGGAGTAATTTAAGAAGATTCCCCGCAGCTCTCCCTCACTTCCTGGCCCTGATTACGTATAGCTGCGGCAAGTGTTTGTCGGGTAATTCTGTGATCTCAGCTAGTCATTGAAAGTAAATGTAGGAAAATTCCCATAGAAAACCATGGAATGCACCCAGTGGCCAGCCGCGGTATTGCACCCAGAGTTAACCCTCGGAACCCTGGCGAATAAAGATGGAAGTGCTCATACAATTCCATGGAACAGCAGGTGAGTATATTATCTTAGGATTGTGGAGCCCTAACCTACCATCACACCAGCTCAAAAGGTTGACTTACCTTAAGTCAAAAGGTTGACTTACCTTAAATTTTTCATGTCATTTTTACATATTGAGTGTACATCCGCTCTAAGCATTTCATCAGTGAGAGTTTGCTAAGGGTACTTTTGAGTTCTTACCATTCAAGATGTCGCTGGTAATTGGCAATATGTGATGCCAGCACCACCTAGAGGAAACAGTCACCACACACTATATCTAAGGGGGTGAGAATGTTCTACAATGCATCTTGACATCTCTAAATTTCATTATATAGACAAATTCAAATTTCTGACCGAACCAGGCTCATGTAAAAGCAATGATATTGGTGACACCCATTATTGCAATCAATGTGATGATCATGTACAGATGCTACCTTCACATGTGCTGTGTCTACCTGTCAGCCAGGTTCAGGGAGAAGATATGACATTGGTTTGGTGGTATATTTATTTCATTGCCACTTTAGTCAAGTAAAACACAATAACCCCTTCCATTCTCTGACTCACTGTAAATGAGTATGTGCCATGTGCATTAGTTGTGCGGGAGTAATGCAGATAATTTAAGTGGAAATGATCGGTTGAAACACCTCATTATATTCTGTTGTCTATGAAACACAACCAATAAATCAGGATTGAAGGTTAATGTCAGTTAGGATTAAAGGTTGTAATTGGAAGAGGAAGAGCGGACAGATGGAAATCTAATAGCAAACACAAAGGGTCACTGGTGTAAATTACATCTTATAGATTCTCATGACGATTGTGTACATATGATGTGACACATGCTGCATTAACAGAGAACAGTCCCTTGGACTTTTGCAATATATGATTAGTATACTATGTGCTCTTTTGTGTCCTCAATTCCCTGTACTGTTTAGCGATAATTATTTAAGCCAATGAAACCTCTTTCCCGAATTAAATGATTCTTTACAGATCAGAATGATTTACCAAAAAGCATTCAGGCCATTTAAAGGGTAGGGAATAGGCAGGTGTGCACATAAGTGTTACTCTGGTACTCATAAGGGGCCAAAATCTCACTATGTGCAGGTAGCATTATTGTTACAAAGCTCATATGCGTACCAACAACTTGGAGGCACTCCGTGTCTGGGTGGCCGCAGCTAAATGTTAAATGTATACAATTAATTGTACAAGAATTTGTCTCACAATCCCAAATATAGTGCCATCATCCCAACCAAATAAAGAGAACAGAAATTGTGTAGAAACAGGTCTAGGGATTCTAAAGGCATCTAAAAATGGTGTTAGTATATGGTTATAACAATACAAGTATACAAATCAAAGTCTTTAACAGTGTCCATTTTCAACAGGTTTATCCACCATATATATCTCCACATTTGCAGTCTATGGAGATGATATGTTTACACATGCGTCTCGATGCGTTTCGCTAACATTCGCTTCATCAGGAAATCAGGAAATCAATGCAGTACTGTAAATATCTGGGGGATGAGGAGAAGAGGTATTAATTTACCTAGGGATTCAAGTAGGCTATCAAAGTTATTGTGGGACCATACATGGTTCCTCAGAAGTGAGCAATCAGTAACTCAAAAAAGTAACACAAAACTCGTATATGTGTATCACCCACATATGTGAAGCGCATGCTCGTGAAACACGTCGAGGCGCATGTGTAAACATATCATCTCCATAGACTGCAAATGTGGAGATATATATGGTGGAAAAATGGACACTATTAAAGACTTTGATTCGTAAACTTGTATTGTTATAAACATATACTAACACCATTTTTAGATGCCTTTAAAATCCCTAGACCTGTTCCTACACAATTGTGTGGTAGCAGAGACGAAGAAGTTTTTTGCTTTCTGTTCTCTGTATACAATTATTGTCACTTGGAAATATGAATAACTATGAAAGGTTGCAGTTAGGGTTGTGAAATTGGGAATGTAAATTAATATTAAAAAAAAAAGATTGGAATTCTAAGAGTGTTGGGGATCTGGGGGATGAAATTCAATGTAGGCATATGCAAGAGTAAAAGCTGACAAGAGAAAAGCACTGTGTGACAGCTGGAATATGACTATGAAAGGGTGACATTTGGACTGCAGGTAGTCTCAGTGGTTAGTTACTAAGAAAATGTCAGGGTTGTACTACTGGGGTAAAGATTCTGGGGGAACAAACAGTGTTGTACTGTGAGAGTTACATGTGACCCAAAGCCAGCTGGTGACCTGTGGATGGAGGCAGCTAATCGGAGGATCAATTAGGAGCAGGGAGGTCCCTCTGCAGGAGAATCTACCATGCAGGAAGCTGAAGCAGAGTACAGTGAGGAAGACCACTCTACATATGGGGTGAGTACCAAACACCATCTCCTAGTACTCATCTGAGGAGCTCACTAAAAAGTTATGTGCATGCCTGTGAATAGTTGCTGATTCTGATTCGATATTTGTGGATTTCCATAGTACAAAGATTTTCATGTGCACAGGTATAATGTACGCTTCATGGCCATGTGTTAATGCGCGTTGCCCAAGGTCTATGCAGCCTCAGTTGCAGTGGTAGCTCAGCTGTTCCTCCTATAGCAGAAATGTCATATTGTATAGACGGCCAGCGAGTGTCTTGTTTGCTCCGTGGTTAGTGAACCACATTGTATTAATGGCAAACAAATACTCTGATATTGTTGTAGAGGTCTATGGTGGAGGAAAGAGTGAAGACAGTAATTAGTGAAGGGCTTGGCTATTTCCTGGTAATTCCTCTGAGACAATAAACATTTTTTTACACTTCTATTATTACTGAGGGATGGGAGCTTGAATAATAGATTATGCTCTTAGCGGCTGAAAAACTCATGCATATTCTGTCTTTTTCATTGCAAGAGTAACACTTTCCCAGTATGTCTGGTCACTTGTGACCTGGAGAAGAGATGTCTCTTATAATTACAATAGAAGCTGCACATAGTGTTCACTAATGTCATTGGGGAAAACGGAAGATTCATTACTCGCATTACACACAACAAAATTGTGTGCTATAGAACAAAAGTGCATTTTCTTGGAAAACTGGATGAAGGTGCCTGTATACAAGGCGGTGGTTTTATGGTGCCTGAAGGCCAAAGCAATAATAACTTGATTTCCCAAGCCTGGAAACACAATTAAAGGCACCACAGCTATTCTGGACTAGTGTGATGGTGTAGTATCAATCCTCTATTTCTTTGCTCACTTAAAGCTTACATAATAAAAAGTTCTACACATTATAGGACATGGACCATCCCTGCCAGTGGGTGCAATTGATTCATTAAACATTAAACTTTTTGTTTGTTTTTGCGTCTGATACAAGTGTGTGGATGCATTTTCTCCAGAAGAGCTTAAGCATGGGGGGTAATTACTCCATATACTTTTGTATAAGCCGACTTTTTCAGCTGAAAAAGCTCCCCTCAGCTTATACTCGAGTCAGGGTAAGAGTCAGGGTCCACTCACCTGTCACAGGTCACAGGTCACTGAATCGGAGGCATCCACAGGCTCTGTGAAGCTCCGTTGTGTTTCCGACACCAGTTGATGTAAACAAACAGCGCAACACTGCCATCTGGTGGCCAGTTACTGTTACTGGTGGCCCATTAATTGTTACTGGAGAAGGAATTTAATAAAAATTCAAATAGAACACTCCACAACTTATGATTCAAAAACACAAGTTTCCATTCCATGTATTGGTCCCAATAAAATACTTTTTAAATGGAAATTAATTTTCATGTTTGAACATAAGAAGTAACTTGAAAACCCATCTTGTAATAACAATAAACTCTCTTAACTTTATTGAGGTTGTGGCACTAAGATTTATCTTGTTTGATTCATTCCTAGGGGCAAAGGTGCTTTCTCCATAATTTTCTCATTTAGTAAACTCCACTATGTGACTTTTTTCACCCCCGGCTTATACTCGAGTCAATAAATTTTTCCCCCTTTTTGTAGAATTAATTAGGTTATTTGGCTTATACTTGGGTCGGCTTATACTCAAGTATATACGGTAAGTCCCTGTGCTATGTACCTATTATGATGTAATAAGGTGGCTATAATTGAATATGCCTATGCCAGTGATGATGAACTTGTTGGAGGCCGAGTGCCCAAACCCATAACCCACTTTTTTTATCTTAAAGTGCCAATAGGACAATTTAACCTAAATATTCATTAAACCTTTGTTTAAATAAAACATGCTTCATACAAAACCATTTCATTCATAAACACAGTAACAGAGTGTTTAGTGATGCACACAACTTTTTATTGAAAAGGTAAACATTTTCCTTTGGCAAGCTTTTGAACAAAAATGCAATGTTTTCTTGTTCATCCTCTTTATAAAATGTTCATAAATTAACATAAAGAAATAAAGACATCAGTGTTTAAAATACAATACAATTATGTCATGTCAGCAAGACAGCAGGATTCCATAAAAAGACCAGATAGTTGTATTACAGCTTGGAAACCAACGGCAGTGCAACCATTCAAAAATAACAACACAAAATTAATGTGATTTTTTGTATCAGAAAAGATACATAGGTCAATTAATTTGCAAAGTCAGATAGTGGAATATTCAAAATGAAATTTCACAATTTTTAGAAAAAACTATCAATATGGCCACAAGATGGCGCTGCTGTCTGTTTTACCAGCAGAGTCCAGCTCTGGAATGAGCTGAAAAAATCAGCTCACCTTCCCATCCCAACCAGTCCATGTCTCTGCTTGGACAGTGTATTATGCCGGTCACTGGGCAGGTTAGCTTTTCCTTCATATCTCCTTCATAGCCAGTCTGCGCGCACACAGAGATATGACTAATTGACAAGTTTATAAACCCTACACGAGCATCCCAGATTCTTACTTATCTAGGAAGTTATCTAGGAGTTGCCAGTACAGCTGCGTCCATATGCCTGTGTGCATTCCCAATATTGATTGATGGTATCACTACACAGTGTAATTGTAACTGATTAATAACATTCAGCACCTTTCCTAAGCCCTTTCCTAACGCATGCTCCCTAGTACCATCGGATACAATATGAATTGAAATACCATGAAAAACCCATCAGATACATGTCCAATCACTGCTCGATCAATTTTTTGTTTAATATCGCTTTTGATCAATCAAAACGTTAAATCTAAGTAGGTTGATTGAACAGGAAAATCAAACAGTGTATGGAGTTTTGACCTAGTCACGCAGCTCCATCTCTTGATAGCCATTATGGGTCATTGATGCTCAGTGTCTCAGCATTGATAGCGTGATAGCTTCATGGTCTATGATACCTTGTAGCCCATAGGGGATTACCGGTGTTCTGAGATATTTTCCTACCCTGAAATTTTTTCCTATTCTTCTGGTGTCAAGGATAGGGGTTTGGGGGGAACCCTCGGAACCCCCAACCCCTAACCTTGACACCTGAAAATCGGAAGAATAAACCTGCAAACACCAAAACTAGGGCTATCCGCATATGCGCAGTTGTAACAATAGGAAAATATTTCAGCTAGGAAAATATCTCAGAACACCGGTAGCAACTATTTCCTTATGCTGAAATAGCTGTGTTAGGGCTTGTTTCCATTGATACGATTCAAGGCGTTTGCAGCCGCGCGGCCGCCGCCGCCGCCGCCAACCGCATCCATTGGAAACTTCAATATAGTTTCCACTGGTGCGGTTGTGCGCGTTCGGATGCGGTTTAGGGCGCGTTTCTGAACGCTAGCTGCAGCGCTTTGAAATGCATCCGCGCCCCAACTGCATCCACATCTGCATGAAAAAAAAATTGCGTCGCTAAAACGCGCGACAACTAAAGGCATGCGTTCAGCCGCGCGGCTGCAACCGCACGGGAACGCTTCAATGGAAACAAAGCCTTAGGGGCACGCACCGAACGTGGGGATTTTGATTCTGTGGACACAAGCAATGAATCTTAGATTTCTCTTGGTAAATTGTAATTTTCTCTGAGAGACAATTATTGACATTTGAGTGGACTCTGTAAAGATCAGCACTACATAAATGCTTGGTAATATAAAGAATCACACAATAAATAATCATTAAAGCCTGAATGTGCCTAAAGGGGAAATTATTTGTTATATCAGCAGAGGGCAGTGAAGTTCCGATATATATATTACTGGTATTTCACACAGCAAAGTCCTACAAACATTTTCTAAACATGTAACCCTTCCAATCACTATGTATTCTATCAGGGAAGGCCCAGTGCTACATAGTTGTTGGTAAATCTAAAGGAAATTGTATGGAGTGATCTAATGGTGTATGGGGGGGGGGGGCTTTACAGATTTATATATAGATTTCTACATCCATTACACTTTACCTGAAATTCTGCTTCAACATTGTAATGTACATTCATATCCACTTATGGCTGCCTATACCCTTAAAACAAGCAGTAGAAATGCAGCAAAGTAAAATGTTTTAGGGGGTCAGCATACTCTCTAACACCCCGCGGTCTCCATGCAAAGCAAAGGACATAAGAAAGATAATAAATAGTTGCGCACAACCTTCAGCAGTTATTACACAGCTATAGTGATATCAGTGGCCAGAAAGGCTCTCAGTGGGTGTATGGGGCCTGAGCAAGGATCACCGAGTAAAATAGAGTCAGTATGAGGGATGGATGTTTAAGGTGTGTGTAGGTGTGCAGCTCTCAAAATGGAGGAATGTGGCCCCCTGTAACAGACAAATAAGAACAAGGACAGAGGCGCACAACCTAGTACAACAAATGGTTAAATCATGTGGAATAGGATAAGATAAAACAAACTGAAACGAAACAGAAACTGTTTTGTTTCATTTTGTTTTATCTTATCCTATTCCACATGATTTAACCATTTGTTGTACTAGGTTGTGCGCCTCTCTCCTTGTTCTTATGAAGAACTGTGGTTTACAGCAGTGTTTTTCAACCTTTTTTGGGCAAAGGCACACTTGTTTCATGAAAAAAATCGGAGGTCACCGATGATGCGCATAATTGCGGCGCACTTCCGATCCCTGCCGAAAGTACGTCATCAGCAGGTGCCCCGCTGGAACGCAGATGCAAAAACACCAGCAGAGCAAAAACACCGCCCCTGGTCTGTGAGGATGCGGTTGCTTAGCCCTCCTATCTAGCTGCTTCTTATAGTATAAGACTTATACTATAAGAGGCAGCTAGATAGGAGGGCCGAGGGTGGGGTCAAAAACATCCCGCGGCACACTAGTGGTTGAAAAACACTGGTTTACAGTCATGTCCAATATCCCTGTTTTTGAGCAGGATTGATAGGTCCAGTTCGAAAACAAGGATGGCCACATATGATATAGGCCAGATAGATGGCTGTGAGCACGCACAGTGCTCGAAGTGGCCATCGATCTGGCCCATATCTACACGTGTGTTCCCAGCTTAAGAGTAACCCTGCAAACTTATCCTGAGCTACACCGAATTCAGCGTCATCACGCTGCAGCCAGGCACTCAGAGGATTGGCAGGCACCATTTGTGTGGATGGTCCCCATGCAAAGTAACGCGGTCTGCCAGGAATTTACTGACATATCGGATCACCGTGCGATCCAACTTGTGGTACACTCCTGGTCCATCTGTCCAGGTGGGCACATCCAATTTATGGCCATGCGACCTCCGAGCAATAGTGATGAGCGGCATAGGCAACATTCGTATTCGCGGCATGCCGCGAATTTCTTGGAAAACAAGAACACAAATTTTCAAAAGTGCCTATTTTCGCAATATTCTGAATATTCGCATCACCCCAATATTGGATTTAAAAACTGTTGCTGGTCGCAGGGAGTATTGCTAAGCTCTTGTTACAGCCTTCCCATTCGTCCACTTGCATTGAGACGCATGTGTAATGGAAAAAAAAAATACAGAATTGCGAATATTCGGCAATATATTCACCATCTTCCCGAATTTCTGAATTGACGATATTCGCAATTAATATTCGGAATCTGAATATTCGCGATCATCACTACCGAGCAATTGGCTGGAATGTGTGTGGAGGTTGGCCGGCCGCAGGATCGGGCCGGGATCGGACCCTGTATGGCTACCTTTAGATGCCTTCTTCATGCTCAACACAGTTCTGGTTTTAGAGAGATGACTTGAACTCCAAACATTTTGTGGTTGAACTTGATACAGGTCACTGTGAATTCATAAGCTTAACCCACAAAACTCTTCAGAATCTTCTCCTTAGATTTCCTCAATATCTTTTACTACCACTTACTATGCAACTTCTGCTCTGTACACAGCTACTTTCTATCTTCCACAAGAATCAGTTCCTCATATTTCTATAAAAATGATTTGTTAAATGGTTTTCCCTTTCACTGGAACTCAAATGTACATTCATCTTTTCCAACCTTTGAAACCTTCAAGCAAACCTGTGTAACTTCCAGCAAGCGTACAAGATGTTGAAGAGGGTTTGGAGACCTTTACTACAAAGTTTATAAAGCTGGCTATAGACGCTTAGATTTCCTTGAGATCAATTTGTTATAAGACCGGGACATGCCAATGAGTCTTCAATCATAAGTTGTACATCGATCGAAAAGTGCACCATTTTCAGAATATGATTTATCACCGATTAATAGCGTCCTTACATTCATTATGGATTGGCTAAAAATTACAGGCATGTCTGATCCTTGCGCGTTTGATTTTTGTGAATGATCACTCCGATGGATCATGCTGGCCGATCAGAAATCGTATGAAAAATCAAGTCGTCTATTGCCAGCTTTACTGTTTCTTTCTTTTCTTTTATCATAGACTGAGGTAGATCCTTATGTTCCTGAGGTCAGAGGAGGTAAGATTAAGGATGCTGGTCATAAATTATTGTAACAATCCTATTTCTTTTCTCCATTCATAGACTGGGGTAGGTCTATGATTTCCTGGGCTCAAAGGAGGGGAGATGAAGGATGCTGGTCATACAGATATAGCACCAAAACATTGCAGCAAAAAACTTTATTTTCTCCAATCACAGACTGGGGTAGGTACAGGATTAAGAACAAGGACAGAGGCGCACAACCTAGTACAACAAATGGTTAAATCATGTGGAATAGGATAAAACAAATTTAAACAAAATGAGACAAAACAACAGACAAGATACTCACATTGAGAGAGGTTTACAAGGGTGGATCTCACAGGGCCATGTGTTTTCCAGGAGGACCTCACTTCCTTGTTGGGGATGAGATCACTTCCTGCTTACAGATACTGGGGGGCTCAATAGGAACAATGGGACGCGATTCGAGCAGATGCTCTTTTTCAACCATTTCAGGCTGAACTTAAACACCCACCCCTCATACTGACTCCATTTTACTCTGTGATCCTTGCTCAGGCCCCATACACCAACTGAGGGCCTTTCTGGCCACTGATATCACTATAGCTGTGTAATCACTGCTGAAGGTTGTGCGCAACTACCCATTATCTTTCTTAGTTAGGTACAGGATTACCAGACGATGTGAGATGAGAGATGCTGGTCATACAGATATAGCACCAAAAATTATTGTAGCAATCCTTTTTCTTTTCTCCAATCACAGACTGGGGTAGGTCCAGTATTACCTGGGCTCAGAGTAGGGAAGATGAAGGATGCTGGTCATACACATAGAGCCCCAAAATATTGCAGCACAATTGTTTCCCTTGTAACATTTATTAAATTTTTTTATTCAGTTTTGTTTTTTTTGGCTGGAGATCTGTCACAATAAAGGGATACAAATAACGACACAGTTCACTTTGAAACATTGTTTTGACTTGCAACTAGAGGCACCCATGACATGACATCAATCATGGCATCCCTGTAATTAAAAGGATTATGTTTTATTGTTATGTGCTTTTAATTGAATCAAGTTGTAGAAAGTATTAGGCCACCGAATGTTCTGTCCTCGTTTGTGATTACTGCAGACAAAAATAGATTCTTTAGTTATTTATAACACAGACTTTTTCTCTTTTTTAGTGTGAATATGTTGTTAATGTTGGGTACGTGTTGGCTATATTGTTTTTAAACCAATAAAGATTTATATTACATAAAGAAAAATATACTGAAATGTTGATCTGCAACATAGTCTGCACTTCTTCAGTTCTTTGTTGGCGGTCATACCCTAGCCGATAGATCCACAATGAGATATGTTCCTCAAAACTGATGGATTGCTAGGGTATTACCATGCACCCATCAACCAGCCAATGAGATAGCAGACCAGAATGCTCCTCAACAACCTAAAATCCAATGGGATCACTTCTTGTCATTTACAGTAATAGCAATATAGTAAACAAGGGGAAGCTCTTCCATTGCTTGGTAGTCGCAAGTAGGTGCTCTTAGCTGTATATTGATCCCAGAATAAATGGGTATATGACTAATATAGTCTATACCTGGGCTGAGGTTTCTGTTAATTTATGAGATTATTATTCTTAACTTTTATTTCTAAAAGGCCAACATATAATGGGGGGGGGGGGGGCTGCACATTAAATAAGGATGGAGAGACAAAACAGACTACAACACCGGAGAGAAGCTCAAATTTAAACTTCTGTGTTTTGCTTTGAACTCACTTCGCACCTTTTGCTTCCTTATTTGCCTCTCCTCAGATTTGTAGGATATAATTATGTCTGAGGCATCAATGCCATTTGTCACATGAATTAAACTGGTAAGTATTCAATGATGGCATAATAAATAATTGGATAATGGATTGCCCTTTAAAAGCAGCTTCCTTCTATTCCATCCAAAGTTAAATGTAAACAGTATAATGAAAAGACACATTTAACATCTGAACACTCAGAAACAGTAAAGGCCCCCATACACGGGTCGGATTCCGGCCCGAACGATTCCGGGCGCGTGCACGCGAAACGA
>CM070035.1:37115839-37129512 GCA_036250615.1 Ptychadena robeensis
GTGTGTTTGTTGTGCCTTCTTCGCCTGCCGGGGACCCATCCAGAGTACCGCACCTTGCCGCTTTACCGCTAATCCCTCACACATGATAGCATCACAAAGTTGCTGCAGGTTTGTCGGCTGTACATCCATGATGTGAATCTCTCGTTCCACCACATCCCAAAGGTGCTCTATTGGATTGAGATCTGGTGTCTGTGGAGCCATTTGAGTACAGTAAACTCATTGTCATGTTCAAGAAACCGGTCTGAGATGATTGGAGCTTTATGACATGGTGCATTACCCTGCTGGCAGTAGCCATCAGAAGATGGGTACACTGTGGTCATAAAGGGATTGACATGGTCAGCAACAATACTCAGGAAATTACTACTAAGGGGCCCAAAGTGTGCCAAGAAAATGTGCCCCTCACCATTACACCACCACCAGCCTGAATTGTTGATACAAGGCAGGATGGATCCATGCTTTCATGTTATTGACGCCAAATTCTAACCCTACCATCCAAATCAGGGCAGGCAACATTTTCCCAATCCTCTATTATCCAAATTCCCCTGTGGGAATTGTAGCCTCAGTTTCCTGTTCTTAGCTGACAGGAGTGGCACCCTGTGTGGTCTTCTGCTGCTGTAGCCCATCTGCCTCAAGGTTCCATGTGTTGTGCATTCAGAGATGCTCTTCTGCATACCTTGGTTGTAAGGAGTGGTTATTTGAGTTACTGTTGCCTTTCTATCAGCTCGTTCTCCTCTGACCTCTGGCATCAACAAGGCATTTGCTCCCACAGAACTGCCGCTCATTGGATGTTTTACCTTTTTCACACCATTCTTTGTAAACCCTAGAAATGGTTGTGTGTGACAATCACAAAAGATCAACAGTTTCTGAAATTCTCAGACCAGCCTGGTCCATGCCAGGTTTAAAGTCACTTAAATCACCTTTCTTTCCCATTCTAAAGTTCGGTTTCAACTGCAGTGGTTCGTCTTGACCATGTCAACATGCCTAAATGCATTGAGTTGCCATTAGTTGCTGACCAGTAATTTGCGTCAACGAGCAGTTGGACAGGTGTGCTTAATAAAGTGGCTGGTGAGTGTATATCTAAGAATGCCCAAATACAGTCTTAGACTTTAGCCAAGGCAATTACTATTCATCCTGGTCCACACAACCCTGCCCCTAAGTAAGAATGTGAAATCTAAAAATGATATTTTAAAACAAAAATTGTAAACATTTTTGAATTTGGACAGATTGCAATGATGTTCTGTTTTGTGAAGTCCACGTTCTGAGTAATTACATTATCTCAGGCAAACGTATAACTTATGAAGATGCTCTGACCTTAACACGATTTAGTATTTTCATAAATATAGATCTAAAAATACACCAAGATATTATGGCTAGAAATACTGTGTTTGAAAATGGTTTAAAATAGTGGACCTTTGAATCTTTTCCCATATAAATATTGTGAGGAGATTGTTTGATAGATATAAACCAACATCTTGCTGAAAATATTACTGGAATGTTATCATTTTTTCTTGTTACATTATTTAGTTTCTTCTTTTTTTTCTTTTGGCAATAAACCCAGAATTGCAGCAGACTGCACATATAAGTACCATATTTTTCGCACTATAAGGTGTACTTTTTTCTGCGGGCGGTTGGTGGGCTGATTTTCCCTGTGCAGAGGTTGTATGTGAGCTGGCTGAAGCAGCTGCGCACATACAAAGGTCTGCAGAGTAGGGCCAGGAGTCAGGAAACCCCTGACTTCTTCCCCACCTCCTTTAACTATGCCCCTCCCCCCCCCATGCCTGACTGGGAGAACGGAACATGCTCTGCTGTAAAGGATGTGTCCTATACGGAGGAGGGTCTTTTGTATATTTAGTGGAAAGATATGTCTATGGTCTGAAATTGGTTTAATTTTAGACTGATTTACAAATAGTTCTAAAGTATCAGGCAATTTAACTGCAAACTACTGTAGATGTTAGCTGTACATGTTCATTAAACTATATTCCAATGCTCATTCTTTGAGCTCTCCTTATATTAGAGCTTTCCAAAAACCTAATGAGAGACTAATGAGAACCCTCACAGGCAAGATGTGGTAGAAAATACAGTTTGAAAATAGTGTAAAGGTCCAGGGATCGACCAGATGACAGAGGTGGCTTTTGATGCTCAAACTGAAACTTTATTTAACCACAAGGCCCGGAAAGGGCTGAACACAGCAAAGCACGTTATGTCCTCCGTTGCCTCCCCACGCGTTAGACCCCATATATATTACCTGCTTGCCACACTCCATTGCGTGGAGCCAATACTCAGGAGAGGTTAACGCAGGGTACTTTGTCAACCTCCAGCAGACAGGTAATATATATAGTGCAACAGAAAGTTGCTCCCACGTCTGAGGGAAGCGGTATGGGCAGCATTCTCCTCACCCCGTAAGGCCAGGGGCCGCATGGGTAGACACAGCTGGTATAGAAAACAGGTATGGTGGGCCTGAGTAGCGGGCACAACAGCAATGATTCCACAGCCGTCTTGGAGAGGCCAAGGGATAGGAGCCAGATGTCTACCCCACCGAAACAGCAGTACAGGTCCCCGGCGGAAACTGCAGCGCGGCATCGTGGCAATGGCGTAGAAGAGATGCATGTGCTATTATGCTCTCTGGCTGCACGCATGCGGGGTAGAACTGCGGGGAAAGGTAGGCCGTGGCCAGAGCAAGCGATAGATGTGTGCTGTCTCCTTCCTCTTCTTCCTGCTTAAACACCGCCCCAGGCGGGACACATCCTTTTATTCTCTCCCTGCCCCAAAGCATCTTGGTTCGGCTTTTTAAAGGGCACCCTATTATGTCTAACAACCCATCGCCACTACAATTATAACCTTTCCCAAACAAACTGTCTGTATATTAAAGTTTGTATTGCTTACTTAAGGTTGCTTGAGGTAAATTATGCATATGGGGATGCTCAACATAAAGACGTGAGCAGTGAGTGTGGAAACCAGCGCTAATACATCACAAGGCTTTGCCAGGCTCGATGCCTAAAGGGGGTCTGGTAACGTAATTGTTTAGTACTACAATAAAAATTACACTCCCCATCTTCAAATGTTAAAAAAAATTACACTCCCCATTGCACATGAAACATGTTATGAGTCTGGAAAGGGGTTCTGCTGTAGGGTGAATGTTTAATAAAAGGTAATTTTCTGCTTTTGCACCTGTAGTAAAAATGCAGTGAAAAAACGCCCGGAAAATGCCCACGTAGAGGGTGCCCGAACAGTGTTAAACGTAGCTCTTGATGACCGTCTTTAAGAACCTAGGCTTAATGATTAATAATGTAATACTATAACACTTTCCATTACCCGCAAGTTCATTGTGACAAGCCAACTACACAACAGGCCACAGATGTTGTTATATTTTTCCCTGAAATCCTCATGTGCAGATGGACAGTTGCTCCTCTCTAAGTGCTCCGTGCTATGACCGTTCATTGTGCTGTGTACAGGCTGGAAGATGTTATCCCCAACAGAGGTCAGACGTAATTTGTACAGTTCAAAGCCCACACACTCATAACTGTGCAATTAGTTGAAATGCATTTATTCCCACACTTTGGAAACCAGTTGTGTTTTATAATGTACTGGCTTTTTGCTCTTTTTTTCCAAAACCTCAGAAACCATTAAATCCAATATATTTACTGAATTATGCAATAACAATCCCAGATACTGGATGGATGAGAAATACAGGATAACTTTTGATGAGAAATAGTTCAACCATAAGACTTATTAAAGTCACTTCACTACCCCGGGCCTCCTTTATTACATGTACACTGCCACACATCACACTTGTTACATGTCCCATTGATGACGCCGAGGGGACACAGATGGGGCTTGTGTAGATCATGTAAGTCACCCCATGTGTTACCGATTTTTGTACTGAAAATATACCCCAAGCCACACTTGGGATTACCACCTGGGAGGTAAAATAATAAACAACTCAAATCTGCAAAACTACATGCCTTACCATTAACAGTTTTCTAAGTTACCCAATTTACCTCTCTCTATCGTCCATTAAAGTGTCCTTCTTTTGGGGAAGGGGAGTAATGGTGATTATGAAAAATGAAATGCTGGTTAGGCTGGATTTCTACTTAAAGCAAATCGTTTTTTGGAGTAACAACAGGTTGGCAACATTATGCCACTTCCTTTTAATTAGCAGCAAGGTAGTGCTGTGCTTGGTTTCATTGGCCATTATGTTCTCCTCTATGTTCTCCTCCTTGGCAGCCCAAAGGCCAACTAAAGCACAATATGGGCAGAAAACACTATTGCCAATTGCTAGACATGGCATATCATTGTCTACCTTTAATAGATGGCGCTGATACAGAGTCTCCAGGCAAGGAACTTGAAAAGATTTCCAAAAAGTATTTGATTATAAAAACTGTATACAGTGATGCATGATGCCAAACATAAAAAAAAGATTACTCACTGCTTTCCCCCTTTGTGTCATACATTACTGGAACTGGCAATGAGTTGTAGAATACTTTACCACTTACTGCTAATTCAGTTTACTGCTTCATGTTTCACAACGAAAGTAGAGTTTCACTTTAAGTTCAAAAGAGTTTGCATCTGTGTAGAGATTTTCTTTTTGTATGATCATATCGATGTTTGGAATTTAGTACATAAGCATGAGTGGTGCTCTGGAATGGTCCTAAGCAGGATGCTGATTTTTCCTATTAAGGTAAACAAGTTTTCCATCAGATTATATTTTTCCATTCAGAATTCAATAGAATCAAGAAGTGTTTTTTGTATTTTATAGTTTTGGATCACCAATACCCAATGTTACTGGAAAATGCGAACATCCCTTTGAAGAGAATTACATACAGGCAGTATTTATACATGATTTATTTTGCAATCATAACAGCTCTGAACCTATAAAAATGCCACACGGGTCTGAAATAAAGTTGGCTATATTTAGGCTGATATATCGTTCAAAGACAATGAACTGTGAGATGTCTGCCCACCCTCTCTCATGTTATGGGCCATTCATTTGTGTTCATTTTCTCTATGGAATAAGCATCATATAGGAAAGTTGGGTGCTTATAATTCAATATTTTCTCACAGGAAATCTAATGGCCAACTTCCCTAGGAATCATAATTGCAACATAATGATTTCATCAGTGCCCCTAAAAGTAAGTGGACATTTGAATCCATATTTTATTTTATTCAATACTTAGTTTTTGCACTCTTCTGAGCAATGTATTTGGTAGATGTGTCATTTCACACAAGCAGAGTCACTGCAATGCACCGTGTTATAGCCCTATATTCGTGAATGGGAGACACATCACTGTATGTAAATGTGTGCTGCAGTGAGTTATGCAGTAATGAAATGCGTTGTGTGTTAATGCAATGCTTCCAGGTGTGAAAGGTGCAACAGGTTTGCTATGGAAATGTATGTCACATAAGGTAGCACAAGCATGCTGCGTTGTGATAAGAGTAATACAATGTATCTTGTACGAAAGGTCCTGAACTTAATTTTGGGCAATAAAAAATGCTTAAGGCTTTGTTTCCATTGCGTTGGGACCCCTCCGCTAAGCGTACACGCTTAGCGGGGGGTCCCAACGTAACAGATAGACTTACCTGCTCGGCGGACGGTCTGTCTTCATTGCGCTGAGCCGATCCGCCGGTGTCAGGCTGAACGTAGTCGAGTACGTTCAGCCTTTACACCGGCGGATGTGTAAACAGACCATCCGCCGGCAGGCTGAGTCTGTGAGATACGTCGGGACCCCAGCTAAGCGTATACGCTTAGCGTAGGGGTCCCGGCGTACAATGGAAATAAGCCCTTAAACTTCCACATGTACAGCTAGCATTATTGAGTTCTATTTAAATTTAAGAATGATTAGCCTCATAAATTTTGCAATCTGTAAAGGTTTTCTTTATCACACCCCAAAATGGCTCTAACTCTAAGATGGACAAATGTTTTGACTCATGGGTCACAATTGTTTTTAAAATTTAACAGAGGGACCAGACAGAGAGAGCCTGTAAGGGCCGCCTGGTCCTCCAAGCCTGGGGGGAAAATGTAAACAGATTACATTGAAAAATGGATACGTTTTTCATACTGCTTTTAAAACTGATTATCGTAAAACTGATTATCAAACTGCCAGCAGTTATAAAAAAAGAAAAAATATAAAAACAAATGAATAAATATATTTTAAAAGAGGCTTTGGATCATAACGTTAAACATACTATTACAGATATTGGAAAACTATAGGCTTTAGAAGGAGACCATAATAATCATCCTAGGCCAGTGGTTCCCAAACTTTCCTTGCAGCCCCCCCCCCCCCCCCCCCCCCCCCCCCCCCCCCCCCCCCCCATTCAAACTACACAGGTTCAGAGTGAGGGATAGCACCATGGGGAAACACAGAGTTTTATTAACGGTAACTGGTGTCGTAGCATTACCGCTAGCACGTCCATTACAGGTAAAAAAAACACCATAACTGAAGCTTGGCTAGTGTGAAAGGGCCCTCAAAATTTATATAAAATACATCTTCCTTTTTCACACACACCAATCATACAGAAACATTCATCATTCACATAGAGACACACACATATGCACTCTACCTACTGTCTGCAGCAAGTTCCCCCATGGTTGTTTTCCTGTTTGTCCATCTCTCAGACTGGCAGTGATAGGGGAGGGTGGGTGGACGTCTTCTCAAAATAGGAAAAGAACTGACACTGGGGAGAACCAATAGGAAGATCTTCCCCTCCCCTCTCTCTGTCTGACAGCGCCATTTTCACATAGAGGACTCCAAGTTCCACCTCTCTTTAGGTGCATCCCCTGGAATACCTCCGCCCCCCAGTTTGGGAACCAATGCTCTGAACATAATCTACACTTTTTGACACCAAGGTGATAAAGGGCCAGATTAAAAGACTAAACTGAATGGAAATGTTCTGCCTCTGCTCAAACCAGAACTCAGTAAATATGTAGAATCCTGCAGATTTAAGGTGAAAGCTTTCTTGTGTATAAAGTACCGACAAATGAAAAAAGACCATTTTAAATTTACACACAAAAATGACATTTTCTTAAATCAAACTCTTTTGTTCTAAACCAAAAAAAAAGGAAAAGTCAAAAAAATATTTATTGTTGGCACCATAAATGTTCAGGATATACATGGGTGTGTAGTTTAGTGAAATACGCTAAAAACCTGTATATGTGTATATTGTATATAGCTGGCCATGACATCTGCGTATAATGGTGTATATACCTATAAGAGATGTAACATTTTCTGTACAGCTGCTGTCAGGGGTGAGGTAATGGCTCCTCTTCGTGCTATTCTGCCTAAATTCTCTGCCTGAATACTGGCTAAAGCCCTCCCCTAGGCAGAGGGTATATACTTACCTTGTTACTGTTTTCCAGAGTCCTTTTGGCCTGGGCTCTGCCCACTGCAGAGCTAGGAGCTCAGTGCTCCCAACCTGAAGAAGTCTCCTTCTCCTGCAGCCTGAAGAATGATCCCAGCCAGGGTCTGGGTGAGGAAGCCTCCACCACAGCGTGTAACCTCTTTCAAGGAGTGCCCTCTTCACTGGGTAAGATCCATCAACACATCCCTGCACAGCTGGTAAGTTTGTTTGGATTGTAGCCCCTGTACAGTACATAATCCTCTAGTAAACCGTTATTCCCCCTAACCAGCTGTGTGGATATTCCGTTATTCTTTGGATGCATGCGCGTGACAGAGTTGGCTATAGAAACATTAGAAAAGGACAACGCTACAGGTGTACGTATAGATATTCACACTTTTGAGCATAAACAGTTTTACACTGTTTTTGCGTCTTGACCTATTTCAGTGGAGTAGAACAACTTGGCAAACTAAACACTCTTTGGAAAATGGTTATATGACGCGGGTTGGCAGGAATTGATGATGCCCATGCAACAAGTTTGACGCCTAACAGTTTACTGCCAAAAACAAAATGCTTTTTATGTCAGGTCTTGTATTTTATCATATTTATTGGTTGTCCTTCAAGCAGGCAATTGTTTTCTTTGATTGTATCTAAGTTCTGTTTTCCAGCTTTTGTGCCAAAGTAAAGTATACCAAAACTCTGTTTCTCTTTATGTTTTAGGCATTTGGCTTTGCATATTTAAAGTAAACCCTCCCATTCCCCAAACAGGTAAAATTGCGCTACCTGATTTTCCAGTGCTGCTGCTAGTATGCACATGTTTTTGTCTGAGCACTTTCATGTATCTCTAACCACTTCCTTTTGGGAACTGATGTACTGCACTAAGGTGGTGTCTCAAGGTTAGGTTTTCGGCCCTATGAGTTCTCGCCAATCGCTGGATAGCAGTAATGTCTGGCACAAAAAAGGCTGGAGGCTGATCCTCTGAGGGGAAGGTTGCAGCTTGATGACGTCACCACCCTGCAGTCTGTCTCTCATCTATTGATTGAGAATCTGCACATCTATGGCTACCTTTAGATGTGACAGCTATGATTGGCAGCTTGGCCCCAACATTTTATGGTCTGCGGAAGACAATGTGTACATGTGTAGCGTTGCCCGGGTAACTGCAACCAGGTTCTTTTCAGATATGAATGCCTATGCTCATTTGCATGTTGCTCAGTTGTCCACATAACATAGCTGGTTAGGGGTTAAGTGTTTATTAAATGGAATATATACAGTCATATTCCCCATCACCCATAAGGGCTTGTTTCCACTAGAGCGGTCAGCTGCGGATGGATGCAGTTTAACCGCTTCGCCACGTCCACATCCGACTGCTACCCATGCGGTTTTGCACGCTGTTGCACGCGGTCAATGTTTACTATGGACGGGGATTTTGACCGTGTCCATTCATTTCCTATGGGTATCATCTGCGCCCAACTGTAGAAGTGAAAGCTCACACATTGCTTTCTATGAATGTGATCGGACACGGATGCACGGTTTAAACCGCATCCATCCACGGCGACCGCTCTAGTGGAAACAAGCCTTAAGGTAGGGATGGGGTTTAAGCATAGGGACTAAGTTCTGAATAGTCTACCAGCTGCTGAGAGGTGAAAGGGGGCTGATGCTCTTACCCAGAAAATGTAAAATAATAGGTGGGAGAGAGTGGAGAGTTTTTCACACCCTGTGCAGGTACCGCACCTCCTTTGGAAACCGCTTTAGGTCCTGAGGCACTAGCTTGCTGGACGGCAGTGGGGGGGGGGGGGGGGGGGGGGACTCAGAGAGATGGGAGAATCCAGCTCCTAGCAGAGACCTGACATAAAGACCAGCAAAAAGCCAGCCAAAGATTTTCAAATCCAGAATATATAACCTCTGCCCAGAGGAGGGGTTTAGGGGTTACTGGGTAGATAACTAAATCTAAAGAGAGGGAAAAGAGCCATGAACTGACCTCTGCAATTGTCAGCAGTTGCTAAACCAAAATAGATACAAGTCTGAAAGCTATACACAATATGAATGATGTCATGGTCACTATACAAAATACATATAATATACACGGCTGTATACATATAAAGTGTAAAACCACTTCACTACACTTGTACAACCCTTGGTCCCCCTTGACAAGAAAGACAAGAGCTTAATGTATAATCCAGATATAATGAAAAATGTATGGCTATCCTGGATATCTTGTAAATGAGAAAGCAGAAAATATTTTATTTATCTTATGGTTCTAAAAGCAGAATATATATTCACTACACATGGGTCCCCTAACCTCTTCTGGTGACATTTAAAAAAAAAATAGATTTCCTCTCACTTTCTTTTTGAGACAATGATCACCAAGATAAATCTGCATAATAGGAACAACAACAGCCAATCTGAGCACCACAAATACCACAAGGTAACAATTGTGTGTTCACATTGTATAAAGCACACGGCTCGATTTAAGCATACAATCGATGTAAATCAATGAAAATTTACATCGATTGTACCAAAATCATGGTACAATCGACGATTTTAGTTCGATGAAGACCTTTACATCGATTGAAAAGTGATCGGACTAGTTGTAAAATTATTGTCGAATTGTACCATGATTGTACTACTTTTTCATTTTCATCGTACAATTGTATTCGATGAAGTGATAGTTTACTGTTTGTAGGGCATCAATAGCATCGACGTTTTCTACATCGATATTGTACTACGATTGTATGACCCTATAGCGCACACGGTACAATCGATAAAATACCAAAATCAAGGTTCTTCATCTAATCTTACATCGATTGTATGCTTAAATCGAGCCGTGTGTTCCTAGCTTAAGAGTCTGAGCTTTTACTGCTCATCAATTGCTTCAAGTTCAATTGCATTTCTTCATAGCATGCTAATGGGAGCAGACTAGGAATACACTGGCTGGATGGGGAACAGAAGACACATTTGGCAGCGTTCCTAGTAATATTCCATTGTAAATCTGTAGTCTCAGACCATTGTCCTTGGAATGTAGAAGAATAAAGCAGCTTAATGTACTGCTGCCCTGCTTTATGTCACCGGATGAGCCTGCATCCATCCTGGTGGGGTTTTTTCCTATTTAGAACACATTTCAAAGATTAAAATATCAAGAACTCAATCTGGTTTAATATGTTACCCTTTCTTGGCAGAGTCTGACCAAATACACCGATGTGCATCCTCAGTACCAAAATAGGATTAGGCACCTTATTTATGGGGTTGATATACTAAACAAGTTTAAACTGTTAATGTAGGAAAGTGAAGTATCACTCTGGCAGGGGTTAGTTACTTATTTCATGATTTGAAGCTCTGAAGACTTCAGCTATCCAGTCACGTTCAAGAAATGATCAAGTTCTTTGCCAAGTGAATTATCACTATGCGTATTATCCCCTGTAGATAGATAATTAACTAATTGAACTGCTTTAAATCTGAAACTCCTTTTTGTATGACGGCTGTTATCAGTGCTGAATTATCCTGCATGTAAAAGAAACATTATATGCTGTTTCTACAGTTGCAAGAAAAAGTATGTGAACCCTTTGGAATTACGTGGAGTTTTGCATGAATTGGTCATATGTGCTCTGATCTTCATTTAAGTCACACCAATAGAACATTTTATTGAACATAACATGTAAACATTCACAGTGCAGGGTTAAAAAAGTATGTGAACCTTTGGCAGCACTAAACTCAACCAAACGTTTCCTGTAGTTGGAGATCAGACCTACACAACGATCTGGAGTAATTATGGACCACTCCTCTTCACAAAACTGTTTCAGTGTAGCAATGTTCTTGAGATGTCTGGTGTGACACGCTCTCTTAGGGCTTGTTTCCACATACGTCGTATACGCTTAGCAGGGACCCCAACGTAGCAGATACACTACCTGCTCGGCAGAGGATCTGTCTTCACGGTGCCGAGCTGCTGCGCTGCTGCAAGGCTCAACGTAGTCAAATACATTTAGTCTTTGCACGGCGGACCATCCGTGCAGGCAATGCCGTGCAGGCAATGTCTATCTGCTATGTCGGGAGCCCGCTAAGCATATACGCCTTTGTGGAAACTTACCCTATAGGTCATGCCACAGCATTTCAATTGGGTTTAGAGTACTCTGACTGGGCCACTCCAGAAAGTGTATTTTGTTCTGTTAAAGCCATTCTTTGTTAAATTACTTGTATGCTTTGTGTCATTGTCCTGTTGCATCACCTATCCTCTGTGGAGTTTAAGTTGGAGGACAGATGGTCTTACGTTTTTCTGCAAAATGTCTTGATAAACTCTGGAATTCATTTTTCCATCAATTACAACAATCCACACATATTGTTGTGTGTTTCTTCCACACAAAACAGTTTTTTAATATTATTAAGAGATTTCAGCATAGAGAGGTAAATCCTGCTACTGGTAACCTAATGAAACATGTGTGAGCAGCACTGGGACCCTTATCATCCTCCTTGTAGAACCAAGGAATCACTAACTTGGAACATGTAGGGTATATTGGATACGGATGCCAATGGCAGGGTCTCTACTTTTTTATATTGACAGTTAGCCATTTAGGTTTAGGGGTGTGAATAAGAGTAGCTATATGAAAAAAAAATTGCTTAGCCTATTCCTAGCTGCCTGAAATCTTCATTCAGAGTGACTTACTGAAACTCAGTGACACCAATGTTCCTTGACCTTGCTGTATGTATTGTGCCTTTTCATCCTGTCTTTTTCCCTTAGTGTCCTTAGTAGCATATCCATAGCCAGATACATATTGAGGAGACCAAAAGTAAAATAGGGCACACAAGTTATTTTTAAGACTTATAACATATAGACATATACATTTTAACATTAATCCACCCAACATTATTAGTTTGAAAACACGGTTCATGTGTGCATTACTGTTAATAACAATGGCAGCACATCATAATTAATGTGTGATGTGAGGAAAAAAAATTACATTGCCTCAACATGGAGGTCAATGGCACGCCCCCTCCCCCTCCCTCCATTGCTTCTTCACTTCTTATGGTATCTTTGCATGTGCAGTACCCTCCTGGGTGTTTAGCCTATAGCGCTTTCCTCCTCTTTGACCTCTTTGGCGTCATCGATGAAGCCTAAGGAGCCGACCCAGAAGGATCACTGGGGAGTTGAGTATTGTTAGTAAACAAACTTGCCCTGAGCTACACTTGTGCTAAGTGCTCAGGAGGTTAAGAGGTTAGGAGATCAATCCATAGTAGATCTTTAACAGCCCACAGGCCTTATTTATCAAGATGCAACAAGGTACCATAAAGTGTTCTTAAAGCGGACCTATCATCTCTATTTCTAGTCAGACCATGGGGTCTTGCTCCACCATCTTGGATCCTGGTGGACTATACCCTGTAAGTATGGCAGCAGGAGAGTGAGGTAGAAGGCAAATCATTTTTTTACATCAAGGTAAGTAAGGTGTGTATGTTTTGTTTTGTTATTCTCCCCCCGTAGTATATAACTGCTTTTCGGCATGATAAACTGATCTTTTGTTTAAAATCCATCTATTGTATGCCATTTGTGCATGCCTTACATGCTATTTAGCAATCCTTAGATGCCATTGTAACTTTATCAATACAGAATTCCTGATCCTGTCATAATTTAACTTAATATTTTAATTGTGGATGGATCTGTTCGAAGCTGCCCTGAGACTGGTCACATTGCACGTAAACATCAAGTTGCTTACAGAGTTAACTCAAACTCCTAAAAAATACCTACAATAGATATCTCCCTTACAAGGATTGAAACGTTAAACTTTCCACTCGGTTTTATTTTTTATGCTTGGCATACCTGTTTATTTTATGACTCAAGGCAATGGCTGTGAGTGAAGGCCTGCATCTCCTGCCCAGACCTCACAGGCCGGTCTGAGCTTCCCTCCTGTCTCTGGGACGGAGCACTTGCAGGCCACTGCTTTTCTTGGCCTTCTGCAGGGGTTGGGGGGGGGGGGGGATTAAAGGGTAAGGGAAAACTTTTCATAAGCCATAGTCTTGAGATGAAACTTTGGCTTTTCAATGTTAGAACCTAGAGAAGGTTCACAGAAATCTCACAATGTTATTCATTTAAACAATTTCAAAGTATATTGTATATATGCAATCAGAACAATAATTTTCTGATTATATAATAGACACTGTATTCACATATGAACACATTTATACACATGCTGTAATGGTCAGCTTAATGGTCTTTAGGGGTTCACATATGAATCCACTGAGCCCAGAAACCAGTAGTCTGCTTAAGGGACATCTATTTGTGCAAAACCTCCTTTCTCCCAATGGGCACAGAGCTCTGCATTTAAGGACTGGTAAGTCTGAATACATTACATTTCTCT
>CM070035.1:37140997-37165729 GCA_036250615.1 Ptychadena robeensis
CGGCTTTAGGCTGCATTTCCAACTGTCAGCAGCCCAGAAAATGACAGCCAGTCCCTGTAGGGGGGCACTTGCACAGTGCAGGTGCCCGGGGGCATTGAGATAAAGGCAAAAGCTGCGGTTTTCGAGTTGGCAGCTTTTTTCACCTGTTGGTTTTCCCACCACTCAGTGATAATGGCTCCCTGTAACACATATATAGGTTGCGCCTGCACCTGCACGCATAAGGGTGAGAAGGCACTTTTCAGGCTGCTGATGACTGGCTAGTGCCCCTGTAAATGGTGCCTAAAAAACAAGAATTTTAGTCAATGGTTTTTCCATCCAAAACTAAAGACAAAAGCTTGGCTATACACACACAGGGTTCCAGAGAGATTTTCTGGCAGATTACAGATTGGTGGATGTCAATGGCAGCAGATAGGCAAGCCTTAAACGTTCTCCCATTAAACTGCCTTTCCAAGCAGGGGGGGGGTCATGGAATTACTGTAGGTGCTCAATTGTTGTTGTTGCCTGTAAAAATGTTAAAAGTGCTACTGACATGAAAGTAGTAACAACTTGACCTGCTCTCCCGCTAAATAACTTTCATTTGATGACAGCTAAGTGACACAGTTTATGCTTTTCTGCTGTCTTTGTGTTGAAGCCTTGAATTGTTCATGTCAGCTTAAAGAAAAACTTGTGAGAAGGAAGAGTTCAAGTTTAACTGATGACAGGGGACATGTGTGAAAAGAGTGGGCCTGACCTACAGTTGGCGGGGACAAGTATCCAGCTGATAACCCCACTAACAAATCTACATTTCAGGCTGAACTTAGTCTTGCCAGAAAAGTTTTCATTATGTTTGATTTCTTCTGAGACTGTCATTAAAAATGATTTTATATGACTGTCAGGATTATTATTGACAAAGGCTTAAGTGTGCTGGGACTTTACTCATCTCCAGCAATGTATTTCTGAGGACACAGTTCCCACAGGATTGCCGATGAAAAGATTCCCACCAGAAAATGACTAAATGAAAGATTAGCAGAGTGTTCTATTCCTCTAATGAAGCGAATTATCCTTTATGAGCAACACACTTTGGGTGACATTCAAGCTTATGGCGGCTGTGCAGGATTCGATTGGGAAATATAATGGCTTACAGCATTGTTGTTCTTCTATTAATATGCTGAAAACCAAAAATAAGTGTGGTAGCACCCGAGGTCTCAGATTTTAGTCCCCAGGCTGTTTGTAACAAGAAACCAATAAAAAATATCTGGTTGTGTCCAGAGAAGCCAACAGGGAATGAATCTGAGCTCTAAGGCCTTGAGGATACCCCAAGCGTTAATCACAATTATTGAAGGGGCTCAACACAGCCCATCCATATGCATGACTTACCATCCCGCCTGTTTCCACAGCTTTCAGCTGGTTCGTAGGCCGAGAGTTTAAGGTAGTGCACTACGTCAACCTCTTCTGTCAGATGGACATGGTGGAAACAGGTAGGGCGGTAAGTCATATATATGTTTGGCCTCGTTTGGCCTCTCAACGCCGTGGACACGTATCCTAAGGATGCACAGGGTTAAAATATGTCAGGTGTTGCCAAATATGCACATCCTCTTTTTTCCCAAAATGTTCTTTTTTCTGCCGTCACTCCAGTAATGTTTGTATGAGAGTCAGAAATTTTTGCTAGAAAGGTTGTGGGTCCATACAAGCAACTAACCCATAAAAACCATTGGTGTTTCATCTTGATTTTGCAGTCTAGTGTTACCACCTGACCACAAAAACTTTGACCCATAGGTGCTGCCCACCATTAAACCTCTAATATTCTGAAATTGTTTTGGGGCTGGTGAATGTAAATAATGGGAGATATGATATCCCCTCTGCTCTGATTTAGATTTTAGGGCTTGTTTCCACTATACGTCGGTACACCTCCGCTAAGCACATTGCTTGGCGGGGATCCCGACGTAGCACATAGCCTTTACGTATTTTACTATACCCATCTTTATGTTGATTTCTTTCGCAGAGACTATTGAATATCTCCTGTATATTTCCTGATGAAGCAATTACTATATGCGAAACATGTTGAGATGGAGAAATCCATAGTCATTTGATGATATGGTGATGTTAAGGAAATATGATATATAATTTGTACTTCTATACATCAATAAAAAGTTTTTTTTTTTACTTTTTACAATTTTGAATGGTATTGCCTGAAAAGTCCCTAAATCCCCTAACGGGGTATCTGATTGGGGAGACATACTCCTTTCTTTTCTCTATGTGTAAACAGAGCATTTGCCGAGCAAGTAAAGTCTATGCAGAGGTTTAACGTACTCGACTACATTCAGCCTTACATCTGCGGAGCGGCTCGGCACATTTAAGACACAGCATCCGCCGAGCAGGTGAGTCTATGTGCTCCGTCAGGACCTCCCGCCAAGCAATACGCTCAGTGGAGGGGTCCCGAAGTATAGTGGAAACATAGCCTAATAGTGCAAAACCCAACAATCTGAAGTATTTGCCTCCTTATTGTTTTATTCTCCACAAAAGATAAACCAGGTTTAAATGTCAAAACAAGCAGTTAAACTTTTTGGATAAAACCCAAACCCACATTAAAACAGTGTAATGCCATCTTTCACAAACAGAATTGATCATTAAATTTAGGTCCATGCTTATTGGCTTCTGGTTTGGAAGAAAGTCACATGAAGTTTGCTTTTCTGCTTATCTGATATCTTTTACTCAGAAGCCTATTACTGCAAATCCAAGGTACTCTGCATGTTAGGCCAGATATCATCTGTAATGGATCAAACTTGTACAAAAAGGTTCAGTACTAATGTTCAAGTGCAGTGACCTGACAGATAAGAAACTGTCATGTACTAGGCTAGTGGTGAGCAACTGAGTTGATATGGAGGGCCACAAGTAGGGCCCTTAGCATCACTAAAGGCACATTAAATTTTCAATCTATACTGACTTATAAAAGCATTTTATATCATGCAAAAATGACAGCATGCATAGCTATTTAAATAACAAAATTTGTTTAAAATGATACTTCAAGCATTAGGGAACACTGTAGTGTGGTAACGCACATTTTGTGTCATGTATATCATCAAAGGTTATATGCTTCAAAGCCATTGATTATATCGATGGGCCACATAACCTTCGATTCGGCAGACAGGTGAGTTCCTATGCATTAATAGTTAGGTTTCGGGGGCCTCAAGTGGAAGACTGGGGGGGGGGGGGGGGGGGCGCAGGTTGGGCACCTGGGTACTAGGCTGACCTCAGCAGTGAATTCTGATTCTGAAGTGACGATTAAACCACAAATTCTGCCTTAGGACATATATGTTGTTCTAAGAAATTGCTAAATGTGGGGATTTATTCTAAAGAGATTTCCAGAAAGAAGGTAATGGGAAAATTTTAAAAGATTTTTATATATTTGGCCACTGAAAGAAGAGCTGAACCTGCAGTAAACCTAACCTATGAAGGATGTATATTTCTTAGAACTATTTCAGCTTTCATGATTCGGGGAATATTTGAACATACTGGAAGAAGTAACAGTTGTGACATCCGTGTCCCTCTTGCCATATGTTTCTACTCCCAGTTATTGCTAGTAAGATATCATTGTGAAGATGTGTTACTGGAAGGACAAGCTACACACAGCGGCACACAACCCAGACCTGCTGCCCCGCTTCTATCATAATGATAGGGGTGATCATAGCGTGCTGGTTGCTATTGACTGTACTGAGCAAGGATGCAAAGGCTAAATGAGCTGCCATAGTACACGCAGGAATCACTATCTTCTCCCTGTATGATCTGCTGTCTAAACATTTTGGTGTTGTGCTGTACGAGGCAGATAAAACTAAGAGCAGCTGGAGCCGCCAATGAACATTTCCAGTTTGCTTTCCCAGATGATGTGTGGACATATAGTTGATTTTACATTTGAAGTGGCTCAAGTCATATTATTTTATATGTATTCATAAACGACCTCTACTACACCGAACACTTTCGGATCTAATAGAAGATTTTAAATGGCCATACACAATATTTCTGTTTGATCTACTTAAAATGACCGTACAGCAATCGTTTCCTGCCCAACTGGTATGATCATGCAAAAGTGATCGGACAGAAAATTTATCGAAAAGTGATCAGAGATTTTGATAAATTTTCATCGACCGTACGATTTAGATCGATTTGTATCTGATTGTACTATGGGACATCAGCGCATCAAATTCCCAAAAGGAATCGATTGGTTGTAAATCGATCACACTGTGTCGTGGTACAATCGATTGATGCTTTACCGACGATCAATTTTAAATTGGGCATGAAAATCAATGCTCGAATTGCAAAATAATCAACCCATGTATGACTAGCTTTAGAGCCAGGCCTTCTCCAACCTCATTGTCTGACTCTTAGAAAAACATTGAAAATATAAATGCCCAAAGCTTGACCATGGGTTTCCAGAAACATAGAACTTTAGGTATCCACAGTAGTCTTTAAGTAACTCAGCATTAAACCATTAAAACACAGTGGGAGGTGGGCATATTCAGTACTATATCAAGATATCGATAAAATAAATGGCCTCATCCCTTGAAAACTAAAAACTAAGCAAAAACTTAATAAGCTGGGGTTGGCTAACCCCTGGGACTTTAGATAGGACTAAAGAGATCCAATAAGTCGAAAATGATTGTGTAAGAATCCAAGTTTATTATACCCTTAATGGATATTGGGATCCAGACTCATATATGCTGGCCTTCCAGTAGCATTGGGGTCTGGACATGCACAGAGTACATTCCCTCCTGGTGCTGGAATAAGGAAAGAGGAGTGTCCATTTGGACCGTTGGTGGGTGCCCTTCTTCCATTGGTCCTGGGTGAATTAACCTGCCATGTTCCAATTGTTTTCTATACATACATATATATACTTAAATAAGGTTGCCATTATATTATTTGGATGTGCTATGTTGTATATGTACCAATGGCATTGCTATGGAGGAATGTTACGTATTGACCACTCTTGATAGATGTTTACAATATAGTGCCATGCTAATTATTTATTTACATGATTTTTTACAGTATCAGTATGAACTGCTACTGATCCATGACCTGTTTGTCCCAATGCAGATTTTTGTACTCGGGCCTTAAGGTAGCCACACACAGACAGATTTTCAGCCAATTTTTCGGCCAATCAATATTCATGCGTGTTCCCGCCAATCGTCCGGCGGTCGCTCGGGTCTGGTGGGCCCACCTGGTGAGATCCACCAGGAATCTCCCGCTTGTCGGATCACACGGTAATCCGATCATGGCGGTAAATTCCCGGCCAAACCCCATTACTTTGAATGGCAGTCCCCAATTAAAGTAAGTGTGCTGGTCGATCAGCTGAGAGGACGGCTGCAGTGGGATGACGTGACGCCCTGATGTCCATCCCTCATCTGTCGAGGCAGAATCGCCTAGTGTATGGGGACCTATAATCCACTTCTCCATTGGCGCCAAAGCTGGGGCCATTTCCCCCATGATAAGTCACAGGGAAAAGGGGTGGAACGCGTCGGGAGGAAACAATTGAGGGGTGCTATATCAGTCAGCCTGTTGGGAAGCGATTATGATACCCGGGGTTGTCATTTCAATGTCTGTGTTTTTTATGTGACTTATTGAGTCTGGATCCCAATATCCGTTAGGGATTTTAATCGAGCATTATAAACTTGCATTCTTTCGCAATCATTTCCAACTTCTTGCTACTCTTTAGGCCTTTAGGATCTAATGTCCCAGGGGTTAGCCCACCCCAGCTTATTATGTTTTTACTTCATTTTTGGATTCAGCAATAAATAATTACTAACCGATTGTAAGATAAATCTACGCAGCTTTCCCTTTTCCAGTATGGGTATCCTTTCCACTTGGCTCAGTATACTGTCTGTAGAACTTTTCTTAGTATTTTAAGAATAGAACCTAAATCGTTTCTAACCAGGAAAGGATGTTTATCAACAGACAAAAAACGTCAATTTAACAAAATCGGCAGTGCCACAGAATGTTTGTGGGAATTACACGGAGATACAAGTGTGGTCAACATGTTCTCCATGATGGAGTTAACACTGAATTAGAGACTGACCCCCTAAGGGACTATTCACAAGGGAGAATTTCTGAGAGTATTCTAATTCACAGCTATCCGTGATGTCATCTGGAAACTGAAGACTCCCAGCCAATTATAGGGGATAACACAATCCTCATGTTGTGTTGGGATGCAGGGGAACCAGGAAATGTTTTCCCATTATGTAAGTAGCTCTATGTTCTTGTATCGCTTCATTTGGTGCCCGATGATCCTCATAACCTGTGTTAGTACAATAGTTGATCTGACTGCCTGAATATTAAAGAGTCCTTTGGAATGACATTACAGTCCTATGTATGAAGAGGTCTTCATGCTATGTGAGCAATGTCTGGCCTGAACATATATTAACATGAAGCAAAATCGGCAACATTCAGTTATTTAAACTCGATGCCCTAACCACTACTTATGGATTGAAATGGGTTTAGATGTCAGAAAATGTTTTATATACAGCATGAAAGAAAAACCAGGGTTGGCAATGATAGGTTAGAACAGAACTCCAGGAATAACGCTAAACGTGGAAAAGAAACACATATAAAAGGAGCCATTTACCTACAGAAGGAATAGTTTCCATTCATTCTCTATTGTAGTTACTGATTGTGACTAAACAGTAAAGCTGGCCATACAAGGGTCGATTCCCGTGTGATTTCCAAACACAATGTGATGATGCAACTGATCGCCAAGCGATTGTTTGCCGAGTAGATGCGCGCCACCTTTGGCAATTGATCCCTTTCCGATACCAAAATTTTAACTAACCAACATGTCAGATACCTGTTTAATCGACATTTTCTAGGAGCGTTATCGATCTCTCCAGGTGGGCGGCATCCAATTCTCAAACAATTGACACAAATGTGTACAGCGATCGTTCCGGCGCCGAATGATAAATGGACCCGAGTGTGGCCAGCTTAAAGGGAGAAGCAGCATTACCTTTTCTCAGTCACTTTGTTTTCTCACTTAGCAGCACTACAAAATTGCTCTCCCTGCTACTTCTTTCTCCAAGTGCAGAGAGTTTGATATTGAGACTTTGTTCTAGTGTCCATTGCGGCACATGCACACAGGCACCTCAGCATTGCGCATCATCACATCCGAAAAACAACAGATACATTTCTGATGTGTCCGAAGCCAACTCAATAGACGCATCAAAAATGCGCTCTGCTGAGGTTCAGATTTCTGTACCAACAGCGCACCATAGACTTTAACGAATTATTTTATGTTGTAGGCCTGTAGCTTCCCAAAATATGTCCGTACAAGGGTCTAGTAGACATCCAATATAATAATGTTTGAAACACACATGTAAATAAAACTTATGTTTACAAAAATAATAAAAAAGGTATTATCTGAATGATAAAATCTCTTTTTATTTTAAATTTGAATTGTATTGGATACAGTCAAGACTGTTATCACGTCACTCGGGGGGGAGCTCTCCTGCAGCAGCCACCTCGTCAGATCAGAGGCACCGGAACAGTAAGTTTGTGATGCCGGGGCCCCATCTCGTTCAGTGCAAGAATAACAGGACAGCGCTGGACGAGATGGGGACGCCAGGATGCCAGGGGGGGGGGGGTTAACCATGAATCGACCAAAGTGATGGAAACAGAACAAAAAATTGATCGATGATCATTAGGACATGTTGGTAAATTTCAGTTGATCGTTCAAGTATCTGACAGGTTTTCTTGGCATTTGGATGAATATACATCTGATAGTACTATTGAGCATGTGCACAGGAAAGTAACCGACCAGCGTTGAATCTATAAAACTGTTCGCTGGTACGATCAATGTATGTTACATTGACAGTTGATATTTTAATAACCCAAGCCAATGGAACAGAAGTTGGTGTGTATGGCCAGTTTAGGGTTCTGAGGATGGGATTTATGACTTCCAATGAACGTTAAGTAGAGAAGATTTCTTCTTCAATGTGAAAGGATCACACACATAAATATGGGGCAAAAGTAGAAGCGCAATTTCAAGCTTATAATTTATTAACTGTAGCAGTATAATCAAAGTTGTATTTTATTTTTAAAATGAACATGGTGTCATCTGGTATTTAGTAGAGTGCCACCTTGTCTTTTGAGTCTTCTAGGGAAACCCTTAAAGCCAGGCTACCAGTTTTTGAGAAAAGAGGTAAGAAATTCAATTCTACATTCTATTTCTCAGCAAAGGCTTCCTTTATTGCCAAGACTGCTATTTTCTGCTCTTTCAAGTGAATAGTTTCTACATTGCTACATATTCCCACACAAAAACACAGACCACAAAAAAGTCCATTCACATAGTTTATTTGAAAACCTCAAACCATTTAGAGTAACAAATAAATAAACTGAAAAACAGCATAACCCAAAAGTGACATTTGCTTTAAATCCCAGTAGAGGAGACGCCGGCCTACCTGTACATTATACCATCAATGCCGGCGCCTGGGCTCAGCTACTAACAAAAGAAAGTTTACACGTCAACAGAACAAGGCTTCAAACAAATCACATTTATGTAGTACACAAATATTAGGAAGATGGTGTTCTATAGAAAAGGTTTATCGATTTCTTAAAAAGACACAACAAAAGGACCCCTTTATTTTATTCAAAACGCCACCCTGAATGCCATTTACCAGCCAGGAAAACAGAATTGCTTCATAGAAGCATAAGTATATCACAATAGAAGAATAAATAGACTATATTTCAGGTGCACTGCCAAAATAATTTACAGACTATAGAATGTTAAGATTGGAGTCATTACATGGATGGACATTGTGGGAGAGTCTATGCTGAACACTGAGATGCAACAAACTTTAAATGATCATTTAACGACTAGAAGACTACAGTGCACCTAAACATTTACTGCTATGTTTTATACTTTAGGGTTAGAAACTATTTCATTTCAAAAAAGCCTCCCATTTCCTTCCACTAAACCCTGATTTCATCCACTGCCTCATCTAAAGTGACAAGTGTGTACAAAGGCATGTTCAGTTAGACTGCACAGTGTCGGTTCCTAGTCTGCATACAGGCTGGCACATATATAGTGTCCAGGAGTCCCTGTGATCTATACCTCTAGAACTAGCCCGGTATGGACCAGCATATTGGATTCTACTCAGATCTGGATGGATCACACCATTGTAGCCAGATACATCATAAAAGAAGGTAATGCACCAAAGCGGGAACACCCATCATAAGGGAATCCCAGGGATGCAAAGCACGTTTACCAGTACCCCAAAAGTCTGTAATAAAAGATCATGAACAGTATTTGGGTGATGGTTCAAAATGGATAGGCAGGAATGGATAATGGATAATGGCAGGATTTCCATGTGCTCAACAAGTACTGCAAGGATACACGTATCAACTTTAACACAGACCTGTGTAGTCCAAAGCAACAGGACTGCATTCAACTTGCCTCTTGCTTTCACTTCATCTTCTTGCCGGTCCATTCACCATGCCTGCAGTGAAAGAAGGGACGTGTAGTTGATGGCGCTGACGGAATAGTGAATGTGTACCTCTGTCCCGTATGGGACAAGTACTGATCCACTTTAAGGGGATATGCCCGTCTGTCAATAAGTTCTATAAACTACTCCTGTCTGTGAATACATTTTGCATACTATTTACATGTTGTACACAGCTAATAGGTTATTTGTGGTCTATTATATAACATTGCCCGGAAGGCCAGCTCACATCTTGATACGATATGGCCAATAAATGTACACCCAACACGTGAGGGGGTATCTTTTAGATATTTGTAGTAATAAAGTGTACAATCTATACAAATGATACTCTGCTCTACAACACATGACAAGGTATGAATTCCATCTGGTCAAGGGAGTTCCTGTAAGTAGCTGCTGATGGCCAATGACAATCTAAAACAAACTATTGTGTATTGTGTGGATGGTCTTTATTTTCATCAGGCTTAACCATTAGTGGCACGGCTTTATTTGTTGGCTTCCCATATCAGCTCTTTGGATCACATGTGACTCAGCTTTTGGAAACTGAACAGTAGTTTAATGGAGTATATATACAGCTAGAACCTTGTAGTGTTTGGTAATTTCTTACTAGCATTAAAAACAAGGAAGCAATGGTTCATCAGGGTAGCTATACATACACCACTGCTAGTGCAAAACGCTACACTCTGGTTTAACTTACAAGGTAAGCTTTAGGTGCTTGCTTCAATCAAGGTCTCCATTTTATCTAGAGAGGATACCTGAATATTTTTGTGAAACACAAAAATTGCATAATACAGTAGACTCCCTGTTATGTGGAACCCATGGGGAGTGGTAGGCTCTGGATAAATGTAGTTTTTGGTTGGTTGAAAGTCCCTTTTCATTTATGGGAAACCTGTCTTGTGGGACTACAATTCTTGGTCAAAAGAGCTGGAGATATCACAACAGCAATGCGGTGCAGTATACTCAGTAAAGCTCGTCAAAATTTTACTTTATTTTAGTTTTGTCGGGGTGACGTTCTGGATAACTGGGAGTCTACTATACATGGCAGATATGAAAAAAGACAAAGCATAAGGCTATGGTCCAACATTAACAATTCTAATCACGGTGCGGAGCTGTGGGAGATCGCTAGCATCCAGTGATCTCGCGTGATTCGAATCGCGGCTGTGAGATTGCAGCCAGGAATTGGGGGGTGGGACAGGACATCTTGCCCCACCCCACCTGATCCTGCACATAGAGCGAATGGGCATGGTTAAAATGACATGCTGACAATTAGGTCTATGGCTGCAATCAGGGGCAATCGGCTGCCCTTAGTTGAAGTGGGAACAAAATCCCCACGCGTGAATAAAATCACCTTAGGGTTAGACCACCCACAAAGGCTTTAGCTGTAATTTTCAGCACATATGTTTAATGTAACAGATTGTTCTTTTTTGGAAGAGCTGGGAAAAGGAAATGAAGCTGTACAAAACAAATAATTTAATGATGTGTATGTACAATTTGCAGTATTTTTTCTGATACTACAAAATAATGGATGTATGATAACAGGATATATGTGTCATCTATGTAAATGGTTAAAGCTAGCGAGCCTGACAATCAGAGTGCAGACAAAGAATTGGAATGATCAGAAGAAATGTCTACCTAACGCATTTAATACCACATATCATGGGTCTTGGGCATGTATGTAGCCTGTATCTACCAATTAGAAATCAGATTACAGCTGTCCAATTTGCATTTATTTGCAGTCAAAGCCCAAAGAGTTAAATATTAGCAACACTGATGTTCTCCTCTCTTGATAACTTGTGTGGTCAAGTTCCACACTCTGAAGTCAGACATGTTGTGGGTAGAGCCAACATTGAGCAGAATGAATCGTTACAAACTACTTACCTAACACATGGCCTCAAGTATTGATTTCCCCCTTTATAACCATTAAAAATACCTAAAGGGCCCACTATCAAGCAATCCTAAACACAACATGCAAACATGCAGTCCAGTGGCTTAATATGACCACCACAAGAGCGATAGAAAGCTACGATAAGTCAAACATTGTGAAGGAAAATATTGTTGGATCAGCCATTCCAGTTCTCAAAAGGTCTAGACCGCCTCCAGTTGTCATTACCAGTGAGCAAAGTAACAGAAACCTATTGGCAGACATGACTACATTTCTAGTAATGTTTCTGGTCTACATTTTCATACAAATAGAGTAAAACTCATTGTTTTAGGTTACATAAATCAAGACCAGATATATACCATTGTACCACAATCATGGTGTCTGTTTAAATACTTCTGTCCTTTTGTATTTTAACTCCTTTTTGGGAGTTATTTATTTGAATATTTGAAACACAAGGAAAGAAAATCGCATAAAGAGTCTCTCAACATGCATGAGACGGTCTAGTTTATTCGGAACACGGAAGTGTTGATCCAATCCTATGCATATCTGCCTTCAGAATAGGAGAATTATTTTTCACTTCTATTGCCCCCTCCCAACAAATAGGACTGCATTGTTGATGTGTATGCTTTATAGAGGACCATGTATATCTCATACACAACTGCCAGCTCGAGTCTCACCCTACATCATACAAGCATGAGTTTGTGAACGTTACATATGCTCCGATTCCATAGGTATGAGATAAGTAAACAATATTGGCAGGTCAGAAAAGAATAATAAATAGTGCGTGTTCACAACCTAGCATTACCTCGTAGCACTGAGTATACATACCTCATATAACAACTATCTAGTAGAAAATGAAGGGCACCTGTCTAGACAGATATGAATTTTATGGACGGGTATCACAAGTCATGTCTAGAACAAAGGACTGCTTTCTTAAATCAAACTAAAAGTTTGGAGTTCAAGTGATACTGTTTATAGGCTAACTGAAGTCATTGAAAAAGCAAGCTTTTGGGATGTCTCCGACCCCTCAGGGGTCGGAGACATCCCAAAAGCTTGCTTTTTCAATGACTTCAGTTAGCCTATAAACAGTATCACTTGAACTCCAAACTTTCTGTATTCATCAATGGCTAACACAGTACAACACTACTAACCAAACTAAAGATAACAATGAATTCATAGACGATGTACAGCAAACGATTCTAGCTTAACTAGGTCCAGGAGCATTATTGACCAAGAACATGGCGTCCTGGAATGGTGGCAAACTGGGTTCTTCTTGGTCTCTCCGTGCGGCCAGAAAAGGCACAGTGTAGATGCATACAATCTGCTCTTCGCTCCAAGATAAATATGGCTGTAATGCACACATAGCATGGGGTCTGCATTAACCTGGAACCATATTCTGTGTGTGCAGAACACCAAATATATAATGAAAGGGAATGCAGTCTGTATGCAGGGGAAAACATTTTAAATATCACTAACAAATCTAACTGCCAATGCAAAGTAGTCATTTGAGACCCTGTTCATATAAATGAATAATATTAATTGCCATTTCAGTTGTTTAAAGCAGCAGCCTGCAGAGGCACTAATAAGACAGAGGAAAGATTGTGGTTCTATTCTGTACACAGTAAGCAGATCTATGTAGTGTGATGATGAAGTAAACTAGTACATTGTACAAAGAAACAGTTTCCATGGTCTCTCACAAATTTTAAATTGACTTGGCACTAGCAGATGCTCCTGTTGGTACAAGCATCAAACATCGGCATCTTTAAGATTCAGTCATATGATCTATGAGCGCCGTTCTACAGTTTAAAAATTGTACAGTCATAGAATAAAATGTCCACCAATTCATGGGGTGAAACATTTCTGAAATGATAAACGTAGGACAATTTTGTTCTGTATTTGGATGATTGGGTTACACATAGATATACCACAACAACGGCCTTTTGGATATTAACCACATAACAATATCATATATAACTAGTTATATGACTGACCGCTCATTAATGCCACAACGATGGGGATTCAATATATCCCCTATATCTAGGTCTCCAGACAGTAGAAGACAGCTAGTCCTATATTAGCCATACAAATTACAACCTCTATGCCAACCGTTGTGTACGGTAAAGGCAATGCTTAAATATTCCACTCAATTCAAACCCTGCATCTGACTACATAGGTGTTGGTGAACAAGACTATATAATCAAATTGTAATATGTATATTATATATGTATGTATAGATTTATGAATGTTTTGCTATTGTACATATCTCTATCCAGAAGAAATGCTTATGTTATGAGAGTGTTGGTATTCTGTAGGTGTTGCATGTAGTTACATGAGGAACAAAATAGGACAGTACAACAAATACATAGATGGAAAAAACTGGAGCATAGTGGCTGCTGCTTTAAACAAGGGCACCTTATTACCTCGGCTTAAATATTGGAATTTAAAGGAGTACCCTACTTCCTGCTAAAACAAAGGGACAAAGGTCTTTCTTTTTAAAATGTTTCCCTGTGGTTTGGTAACAAGTTCAATGTAGGTTATATTCAAGCTTTTCCGTTGATTTCAGGTCCTAGCTGTAGGCTGACAGCTGGTCCAATCTGCTGTAGACAGGTCTGCAAGCACTACAGGAAGTAACTGGTTGTTCTGAAGGGGACAAAAGGCTCCCATGCTTTATTTTCCTCCATACATCCTCTCGATGTCTTCCTGGTAGTGACTTTTCAGCTCTTTGCGCTTCAATTTAAAGGCATCGGTCACCAATCCGGTCTCGGGAGTCCAAGGCTCAGCAACAAGGCGGAGCTTTGCTGGGACTTCAAACTTCTCAAGGGTGGCTGGAAGAAATACATCCGCATAAAACGACACGTATTTTTAAACTGTACAACATCCAACAATTAAACTTATCGGCTTTATGATATGCGAACCCCAAGCAAACTGATTATATACAGTATATATACATATACACATATATATACACATACACATATATATATATATATATATAGTTCTGGGATATAAAGAGCCAGACTAACTCCATCTTGTAGTGCTGGAGATCCAACTTCCTTGTACTGCCACTGCGATTCCAGGGCGAAGTTATGGAAGATCGACCAGCGTGCGTGCTTGGTGGTCGATCTCCCGCAACTACAGAAGTGCCCCTGCAGAAGTGACAGATCTACCTGAAAAGCCCCACCAGATGGAATCGTCGAACTTTCTCGCAATATTCTTTCTGGCTGATCCTGATACTTTGGAAGGGGACCGGAGTCCCCATCCAAAGTATCAGCTTACAATCTGATGGGAATGCCTGCGTTAGTGGAACACACAGGATTCCAGGCAGTTCCGCAGACGACTCATCACAGCATGGTGACATCACCATACTGTAATGAGTCGCCTATAAGATGGCCGGGAATGCAATTCACATTCAATTTATAAAAAAACTAATACTAATACATGGTATATCTGAAATTCAATATATGCAGAGTGTAATGACTGTTCAGCTTAGAACATTGGAATTCATTCACAAAGGGCACCCTTTGTGTGCCGGCCGTTTTATTTGTGGTTATTACATTATTAATGTTATGTTAAAATGGCCAAAACACTATTTCAGTGGGGGTTAAAAAGTTTTGAACACAACTGTACATTCTCTGGCTGACCGAGCTCTGTCGCCCCATGTGGGCACCCGCGATCGGCTGCCGCACGTTGCATGTGTAGGGACCTTTAGTGCAAGGTAGACCTGCCAAACTTATAGAATGTGAAAAGCCAAACTTTGAGTAAACCAGTGAATTAAGATACTGTGATACAGAGCATAATCTAATCATAAATTATTACATTTAAACAAACACCTGGCCATACACCTTTAGATCTCTCTGTCAGATATTCTTTAGATCTACCAACAACTATGTAGTGCTGGGTCCTCTGTGATTGAACACAGGTAAACTTGATGGTTTAGAAAGTCCCTCATATTACATGGTTTTGGTAAAACAAAAGGAGATCTAAAGGAAATCTCAGAGAAATCTAAAGGTGTATGGGGGCTCTTACACATTAGAGACAAACTAGAATTAGTATGTAACTGTGGGCCAAAGAATCATAAATTCTGCAGTTACAACAATCTATAACACATAAAAGTGCGGTGTATTTTGTATTCACAGTATTAATATATATATTTAACACTATGACAAAGTTTGTAATTAGGACGTGAGTTTGGTTCTGAGAAGATCGTATGTTAGTAATGTATATATATATATAATATAATATAATATAATATATGATTACCTGCTGCAGGAGATTCCGTCAACACTCGAAGGACTTCCTTCTCCATTGTGGAATTATTGCACAGAGACTCGAAGCTTCCTAGCACTCTCCTCTGTTCAGCCAACTTCAAGAGCTCCTTCTGGTTTGGCACCACAAAGCCGATCACATACGACTGATCACTGCAAAGAAAGATGGTGTCTGTGAAAAAAAAGGACCGGCAAACCAGCACATGCACCATATAAAACCTCAATAACAATTCTAGCAACATATTAGATCTGGTGTCTACAATAGACATAACCAGGACCCCTGGAAAATGGGGGGAGAGCAATGTACTCCTTATCCTACAACAGAAATGAGTCAGCATGAAAGTAGTGGAAAGATGGCAATGCTTCCATGTAAACATAGCCCAGTTCTAGAGAATTGGAGTTTGGAAATAACACAGACATACACTAAATGGAAAGTATGACCATTTATACCAGCAATGACCAGTCTGTGTATTACAATTGTTCACTGAAAAGCAAACATATACACTATACTATATACACAATACTGCAGTTACCGGTATATTATTCATTATTATAGTTCAGCCAGATGTTTGTAATGGATAATACAATCATTTAACAAATAAAATACATTCAGTAATTATGGGATTTCACAAGGTCTGAAAACAGGGATACTCATGATTGTAATCTATATAGAAAGGCCAGAGCATTAGTTAAACCCCCATACACCTTTAGATCACTCCATACAATTTCCTTTAGATCTACCAACAACTATGTAGTGCCGGGTCCTCCCTGATAGAATACATAGTGATTGGAAGATATATATATCACTGCTATGTAGTGCTGGGTCCTCCCTGATAGAATACATAGTGATTGGAAGGTATATATCACTGCTATGTAGTGCTGGGTCCTCCCTGATAGAATACATAGTGGTTGGAAGGTTTAGAAAAATCCTCATATTACATGGTTTTGGTAAAACAAAAGTGGATTGTACAGAAATTGTATGGTAAGATTGTAAGGCGTATGGGGGGCTTATGTTAGAAGACATTAGTTAGAAGTCAAGACAACTAATGTACAATATAATGGAAATGTTCTCTGCAACCAGATACAGAGCGACCTCATAAGGGGAGACTAGAGAGTGTAAACTTTTCATAAGTAGAATGTTGGCTTAGCAAGAACAATATTTTAGTGGATGGTTGTACACTAGTGACCAGTTTAAATTGCTCATCTATCAGGGCAAGGAACCAGGAAAAATATGCAACTTCTACTAACTGAATTTCTCATATAAGTTTTCAGTGGGGGCGAGCCCATTACCCATGTAAGTAAGTGACTCCACCATGCTACTTGTGGTCAGCGGCAAAACGGACTGCCACTGACACATTGATTCCAGACCCTGGACCCCATACAAATGATTCTGATCGAACTGGGATTTACCATCTTGGCGGATCCCTGTTCATCCGTTCCTTGCACGATTTTGATCTTTTCAGGTCGATCGCTCAAGGCAGGGAGCCATCGATTCCCCAAAGATCGATCTGCATGTGCATTCCTGAATGGGGATCTAAACATGTCTAGGTAACATAAGTCTATCTACATGACAATATTTCAATTCAGTAGAACTATCCAGCAACAGGACAGGCCATTGTCATGTAAATAGAGGTTTAAGGCGTATACAAAAAACCTGGCCAGGAAAGAATTGCTCAAACCAACTAGATCTACAAAACCACTCTGCGTCATGATGGGGCAGCAGAGACGGTCAGCGTCCCAGCAGTGATGGCACGTGTGAGTTGTGCGATACAACAAGTGAGTCACAAAGCTGCTGATACACTTTTCACCGAGCACAGGAAATATGCTAGCAGCTTGCTGCCAGACGTTGGGGAAGTCGTGACAGAGCGCACGGAAGCTGTCACTGCAATGTGAATATCCGTTCATGGTAACATTTGGCCTTAGGCAGCCTGTCTTACAAGGATATTGTGCAGCTAACAACTTGCCAATGTCTGATGACTTTTAAGCTATTGCACAAATCTGTCTGTCCTGCACAGAACTATTTCAGAGATGAAGTGTTAACTCCGGTTCATTCGATTCACTTGTATGGACTAAATTTATCAGAACTATAAACAAGTCTGAAAATAAGAAGAATCCAGCAGAGAAATCATTCCAAGATGTTTCATCAGCTCTTCTCCTCACAGAACAGTAGTACACACACACACACCCACACCATCTGAACACTGTACTGATGTTGGAGTAAACATGTCCTACATTCAAAAACAAGGACAAAATGAAGGGGAGATGGAGGAATTCACCATCCACCAATTTCCACCCGAAAAGTGGGGATTAAACCCCAGGGATTCTGATGGCACATGGTTGGCAATTAGATGCATCCATTCCTATTGCACTTTAAAAACATTTGAAGTTTATAGATATCTTATTCAATAATGCCCATATCCTCTCAAAGCATTTTGCATAATTGCTTCCTCAAGAGATCCATACAACAGCATCAGTAGTATGATCCATCAAGAAATATATATCAATCATTTGTCCATTAACTGTTACCAACTGTAATCGCCTTGTTCCTGGATGTACTAACTCACACGTTCCAGTAGTAGTAATAAATATAGTAGTAGTAGTAAATATGGTCTACTGAAGAACTGACCCAGGGGACTGGATGAAAACTGAGATAAAAATCAAATGTAATTAAAGTGCAACAGGAATGGATATGTATTAAGCCCCCTATAGATGGTACCACGTATGAAGGAGTCATCATGCATGCCTGGGGAGAACCGTTGATCCCCACTTTTGGGGTGGAAATCGGTGGAGGGTGAATTCCGCCATCTCTCCCTCATTTTTTGTTTTTGTATTAATAATGGGATGGCGGCACACAAAATAACAACTAGGGTTTGTGGTTTTTGTGGTTCACATCCCATCCTATCAGGTCATCTAAAGGCAAGACAGAATTTCTGGGCTCCCTCATCATGACCCGATTATCAGGAAGCCACTACTTATTATAATACACAATCCAACATCATGGTATGTCCACATCCTGCATGGAATATTATATGTACATGTAAAATACTTTCATAAAATTGCTGAATTGCAGCCCCATGATTATAGAGCCCAACATGTAATTATCAGTTGGGGGGGGGGGGGGGGGGGGGGGGGGGGGGGGGTTCTGTGATTTGACAGAGCTGTAAAAATATCAGAACCGGATGAAACAATGAAACAAATACCTTGTCAGCACTATAATTACAACTTCTATTACCGGCCTAATAGGGGAATGCCGATATTTCAGCAGCGGGAAAGAACAGATCATTTAGATAAGTCCAATCCACTTACCTGTTCGCATATGCACAGATGTTATCCACAATTGGGAGGTTCTTCAAGGCAGCTTCCACTTTCCCAAGTGAAACATATTCCCCAGCTTGGAGCTTTACCAGGTCTTTCTTCCGGTCTAAAGAACAAATTATTACAAAAGGTAAATCTTTTGCTGTAATTACAATAAGGATATATCTTAATGCAGCTAGCGATTTAGACCCAGATTCCATTTGTTTATAAATTATAAACCATTAGAACACCAAATGGTGACTATGAATGGCTACAACCCAGAATAGGAAGGGAAAACTATACAGGAGTAATGAGAAACTAAAAACATCTAGAATAATCTATGGAAGGACCATCTCCTCTGGCAATGTTTTTACTGCTGCCTGTGACTACCGATCCCATTAATGCATCAAAATTAAAACTTGTAATTACTTTTAATTTCTCAATCTCCAAAACGACTACCAAACAGACAGTTGAAATACAAGTGTTCCCACATCCCGCAATTGGACCCGCGATCAGTCGCGGCTGCCCACATTGTGATCGCAGGCAGCCGCTATATTTTTTTCTGATTGCACTCAGACATGAATGGACGCGATCAAAATTTATCGAATTTTAATTTTTTATAATGGGGCCGATTTATAAAAATAAAAAAATCACGGTTGAAGATCGCCTGGTCAATCGCGCCCGATTGTGTAAGTAATTGCGCGTGATGGGCCGCCTGAGATCACAATGTGCGATTAAAATTGTGTCCGCCCCACGGCTGATCGCCTATGTGGGAACATAGCCTTATTCTGACCCAATGTCCTAGTAAAAGATATCTGTACTAGTAAGATGTTACATTTTGGTTCATCATCTCAGTCTCCTGTGTCACTAGACAGACTGGCAGTCCAAGATCCAACATAAGAAGCTGCTGAACCAGAACTACTGATGAGAAATTAAGTGTCACAAGGCAGAATGTTTATAAATCACAGGACTGGCTGTACATTATTACCAATCATTTGACAGGCTGTGAGCATACATGTATATCAACTACATATTTAGCGGTTTATTAGGAGATTTCCTTTAAACAGATTAGCAAAAACAAGGCAAGTAATTCTGGGTCAACTTGTTAAATAGATAGTTCATTATAGTTGTTAGTAGTGACCAGTAAAGCCTATTCATTATTAAAAATCATCTTCCATAGTACTAAAGATCTTCTTGGTAGTACACAAACTACATATTAACATGCATTGGAAGAGTTGAGAACTGTGGAAAATGGTACTTTATCGTTTCCAATAATAACCAATAGTAATAGCAATTAGCCAGTAGTTAATATTTAATGCTAGAAACAAAAGAAAATGACCGTTTTGATAGAGACAATAAAATATTCTTTAATAACTCAAAACTGTGTCAGGATTAGGCAAGCAGCAACAGTTCAGTTGGTAAAAGAACTAAAAGTCAAAGCATATCCTGGCAAACTGTCCACAGTAATCTGTGTTTACAAATCAGACAAGAGCAAGGCTTGCCATAGGACAGTGGCTCCCAAACTGAGGGGTGCAAAAGTGTGCCTCTTATTCTGAACCTGTGTTTGAATGGGAGGGGGGGGGGGCTAGAAAATGTTCCTAAATAGTAAAAGGGGGCTCTGCAAGGAACATTAGGGAACCACTGCCATAGGAGTACATCCACCCAAGAAATAGGTATGGGGGAATGTGTATGCAGCAGTGGATTTTGCCACCGGTTCTGGTACAATTTGTTTGATAAACAAAGGAAGTGAACATTCCATTACCAGGACACACAAACTGTGCACAGATACAATTACAGTGTACAGTGTGGGTGCTTAGTAATGAGTTTTGAAACTTTTTTTTATTATTATTATTATTATTATTTTATTATACCACAAGCAGACATGACTTTATGAGGACATTTTCCAAGCAACTTATTCATACTGTTGCAGCCCATTTTGAATAATTAAAAAAAGCTTAAAGCTGATCTACCACCTCTGCACCCATGGAGGGGCGGATCATCCCTGCATTCAGATCCAGATTGGTTGAGGGAACAAGATCAAAAGAGTCTCGTTCCTTCATCTTGCAGCAGAAGTGAGCAGGCAGGAAAGTTGAGTATTTTTTGTCTTTAGAGGTCGTTGTTCCTAGATGAAAACTGGAAGTAGGCGAGGTATGTATGTATGTATGTATGTATGTATGTATGTATGTATATTTTTATGGTTACATCCGATTTTAAAAAGTTAATCTGCAAAAGATGCACTATTCCACAGGTTTGTCAGTGGGGAAAAAAAGGACGAAGTCTAAAGTTTAAAAGCCAACTTGTTTCAGAAACCTAAAGCAATAATGCAGCAATAAAAACAATATACAAGTTCACAAATATCATTTGTAGAAATCATAGAACCAAAATTAATCTAATTAATCATGTTCTGCTTTTATATTATTTATTTAAAGACATTTTATTCAATAAGACTTTATGGTCTTATTAAAAGCATAAGTGAGAGAAAGACAGGCTTCTACAGAAGTCTTTGATGCTCTACTGCGCATATATAAGGGGGGAGCTGGTTAGAATAAGTTAGTATAGTATAGGTGAAGGATAAGTGCAATTTCTTTTCAACAAAACCCATCCATGAAACGAAAGCACTACTTAAATTTATAAGAGGGATTCCCAAAAAGTTACTTTATAGTTAGAATAAGGTTCTACTGGGTATTCTAACCAGTGTCATGGCACTTCTAACTTAAAGAACCCCAAGTGCTGGAGATAACTAAAGTTCAAACACTTACCAACGATTTTTAAGCAGCCATCAGGATGGAATTCACCAATGTCTCCGGTACAAAACCAGCGCTGACCGTTTGCATCCACGCAAAAGTCCTCCTTTGTCTTCTGCTCGTTCTTGTAATACCCCATTGTAACATTTGGTCCACCAATCAAGATCTCCCCTCTGGGACATGGCTTGTCAGTATTAAAGTAATGACCTGTGTAATAAATGACTTAATGTGTCAGGCAACAAGAGACGTCATAATAACATAAATAAAAAGGATAATATTCTTGGCACTTTAACATGTAATTATTCCCACAAATATTAATCTACACACACTGAAAAACTGCTGACCTCATACATTTAGGAATAACATGACATGTCACACAGGAATGGAGCTTATCAGGAACTTCTAAAAGTCATTTCCTGCCAAAATAGATTTTACTCAAATCAAAGAACATTTAATCTGAGCGATCACAATGTGGAATCTCCCTGCCCTCCCTTCTTAAAATTTTGTTCAGCCCAAAGTGAATACATGCATATATAGAACTCAGAACCCTCTGTTTATGGTTCACGAATAAAGTCTGTGTTAAAGTAGATAAAACACAAGAGGCAATAATGTTTTTCATAAAGAATAATCAGAAATCAGTGTTTGGTGGGATTACCCTAATTTACAATTACAGCTTCCATGGTCAAAAGTTTTTCACAATGCTTTTGAGAGACAAAGTTTGGAGGTCAAGTAATACCCATTATCTGCTTACTGAAATCATTAATGCTGGCCATACACATACCGATAAACGGCCGGATTTTAATCTGACCGACGGGCGTGCGCGCTCTCGCGCTCAGGTTAAAATCCGGCCGTTTATCGGCATGTCCCCACATGGGGCGACAGATGCCTGTCGTCCCACTTCTCGGCCGGCCAGAGAGATCCGACATGTCGGAAAATCTGAGCCGATGGGAGCCGATTGCCATAAGCGGCAATGAAGACGGCGTCTCCATCGCTGCTTATGGCCGGCACACAAAGGGTGCCTGGCCGATTGTGGGGCCCCAGAATGCAATGGGAGGCTAACGTGATGACGTCATCACGTTAGCCTCCCGGAGCGATATCGGAGGGCGATATCGCTCCAGCTCGCCGTGTGTATGGCCAGCATAAGAAAAAGAAACAGAAAGGGCATTTATTAACAGTTTACACTTCCAAGTTTAACTTACCTTCTTCCCAATTCTTGAGCTTTATCTCACAACACACCAATGGAGCTCCTACTCTCCCTGTACTGTAGTCCCACACTGAAAGATAGAATAGCCTGGTTATTAAAACCACATATCTGAAGTAACTTTACTTAAACACATACATATAAAGCATATATACCACAATCTATATTACGTTTTAATACTTGAATATATCAAAACACATTTTCTTCAACATAAAGCACGGCAACCAAAACATTTAGCAATTAACATGTACTGGTGACACAGATCTTTAGAAGGATTCTTTACCTAATTCATAGACCATAGTTCACACTTACTTTCAGTAATGGTGCCAGCTCCACATGTCTCCGTCAGGCCATAGCCCTGACCTACTGGACAGCAAAAGCAGATATTCATAAACCGCTGAGTGGCAGCTGACAGAGGGGCACCTCCAGAAAGCAGGACCCTCAGTTTCCCTCCTAGAAGTTTTCGCACTTTCCAGAAAACAATCCTGGGAAAACAGTAATGAGAAACATACATTTTCAACCATGTTGAATCAAACCAACTACTGACATGGCAAAGTACATCTCTTTGTCCTTGTTTAGCAAACCCACACAAAATGGAAAATGTCTTCATTAATCAGTAGCACAGAAATATTATGAGTCCTGTGATCTGAGAAGTTTTTCTATCTATCCTGCAGGTCCCTATGTGTAATTACATAATGCTACAGACAGCTGGAAGAGGCCATTGCACCGAACATTCTGGAAATCATAATTTACATTCATTATGTGAACTCCAGACTTAATACAACTCCATTAGTAGACCCAGACTTTGACAGTCCGCTTTCCTAGAAAGCAGAGAAGGATTGCTTAACGGAATATCCCCTCGCACAAATTACTTTAAATAGGACACCACAATGTCCCTTCCACAGCCTCTACTGTCAGCAACACACAGCAGCCTTGCAGTACTACTTCTGCTGTAAATGCCTGTAGGAGCTTGTCCCCACTTGCGGGGCGGTCGTGGGGCAGTTTTGAACACAGGCGGTCACTTCCATTTATTTGACTAGCCCTGCCCCCCGCCTGGGGCGCAGTCTGAAAACATGTTCCTGCGTTTTTATGCATGAGCTGCAGGCGGCTGTAGACGATCGCCACAAATCACACCCATAGACATGATTGGATGCAGTAAAAAATCATGTGTAGACACCATTTTTAACCACGATTCATTCTACATATGGACGCGATCTGGGGCGATCAGGAGAGGCTGCATGTTGAAAAACCACCGCAGAACCTCGCTGCCCCACGGCCAGCCACTAACGTGGGGACAAGCTCAAAGTTGTCACCGAAAGTTTGTCTTAACAAGTATTTGGTATAATAATATTTAGATTTTTATACAAAGCACGCATTAACCATTAACAAATAATTAACAAACCATGTAAAAAGTATCATAGAAAGTGATAAGTATTAGTGCCTTTTAGTATTAAAGGCACCAAGACCCCACATGGTGTATACCTGTCACATAGCGGAGTGCTGTACCCTCTGGCAAGCTGCTTCATTTTGTAGTTGTAGGCAAGAGAGAAGAGACCTTTCTGAACCGTACTCATAGAGGCTACTTTGCTCATAACATTCTTATAAATACGATCCATGATTTCCTACAAAAAGAAAAAAATATGAAGTGCACTTAACTGGATTTATTGACCATACCCATCGCATATGTTAAATGCATAAATCCAACAATTTGGGGGTCAGTGGGATAAAAAAAAGACAGAAAATGTGAAAGCTTTATTTATGCAGACTATCCAGTAAACTTTTTAAAAATAGTAGCCAGGATATTAGAACAAAACTTAATACAGCTATATAAAACAAAGTCGACATAACAGGCCGTAGATCTGAACGTCTTCAGGAGGCTTCATGGGGGGGG
>CM070035.1:37165739-37192374 GCA_036250615.1 Ptychadena robeensis
TTGAAGTTCCGGATTACTAAAACTTCACAGGCAGGACAAATGAGGACAATGAAAGCATATAGAAGAGAAAACAGGCGCATTCTTTAACCTCCCTAGTGTTTGTGACGAGCCCAGCTCTTCCAAAGTTTGTTTTAAAAACTAACTCTGGATGAGCCGCATATCCCTGGAAAGCTATGGCGATGCGCTCTCCAGTTGCAGCATCAAAGTTCACCGCATTTCCGGGATTGTGTGGCATCACTGATCGCGTCATGGTGATGCGGGGTGGGCGGCGCCATAGACCTCCATGTTAATGGAGGGGTATCAACTTTCCATTAATGATGCCTGTTGTGTGGACAAGGGCGGGAATTGCAGGCAGTGTACTATAGAGTACAGTGCTAGAGAGTTTATAAAAAACCCCCCCACAAAACTCTTAAACCTCCCTGGCGTGCATTTTGCACCATTGTTTATGTACACTGTACTCCACCGTGATTCCCTGCTCTCTACACACCGCCGGTGTAAATAGGACCCTGGTGGTGTGTGCGGGGAAATGGTGCCCCCTCCATTAACATGGAGGTCTACAGCGCCGCCCCCTTCAGCATCAACTCAGTGAGCCTTCAGCGAAGCAGAAACGCTGCAGGCTCACAGAGAGCCGGCGTTTGCGCCCCCAACTCCGGCGCAGTTTGATCCAAGATTAAATTGTGCCCATACTGGCTTTAGGCACATCTGATGAATGCACAGCAGACCCATCTATCAGCTGAAGCTTTGCAGGAAACGGCTGTAAATATTTGTACCTGCATCTCTTCACACATTGTGCTACAAATCTGAACACGGAGTCAGTATAACGTCATGGCAGCTGGTTTACAGTAATGATATGAGAAGGTGAATGTCTTTTAAAAAAAAGTAACTTACTGGGACAGCAGCCATTAGGGTGGGCTGTAGCTCGGATGCGTCACCTTTGCTTCCTTTCTTGATTTTAGTCGACTGGAAAAAAAAAAAATCTTATAAATAAAAAGCACCAAGTAGATGTGTGAGAGAATGACGTCTGCTTAACATGAAAAATATACTAGTCGCCAGGGTACAGAATGGTTTACATCATTTCGGTGCTCTATGGCCTTCTCCTATACAAAATACGTAGTAAGATTACTCATGTGATCATCCATCATAGAACATTCCTCTTAGACACATACTAGATTTAAGGCAAACACATCTACAGAACCCAATGTTCCTGGACTATTCTACAGGTTGTTACCAAAGTGTGAGCCAGAAAGTTAGGGCTTGTCCCCACTTGCACGGGCCGCATCTTCCATTAATTTAAATGGAGTTGTCCTCACTTTGGCTGCTGGCCACCTGTGTTTCAGATCACAACCGCGGCCAGCAGCCCAAGTGAGGACAGGCTGCAGCCAATTTTTACGAATCGCACCCATAGACCTAAATGGACATGGTGGTTTCCGCGCTTAGACTAGCAGCAAGACACGAGCGGTGGCCCACCCAGTGGGGACAAAGCCATTGACAGCTATGGCTGTAACAGGCTCTGCTACACACTCAATGCTCACATAAAATAAGAGCCAAAGTACTTGTACCGAAAATTAACACAACTGATACCATATCAGGGTCTGCCTTGTTCAATTCATTTTTTATACACATCATAAGAGTTTCTTTAAAATTACATAAAATACATTTAAAAATGATTAAATAGAACACATTTTTACTTTTCTTAAAAAACATATTTTTATTAGAAAATGCTAAAACATGTACAAATATATGCAAAGCACATGGTACAACAGTACTTCACAGTTTGGAGAAAGAGGAGTTTCACCTGGAAGTTTAAAAATTCCTTCCGCATAGTTCCCAATAGCAATTCAAGAGTGAAAGGCTGACCCTTATAATGTTAGATCAGTAACAATTGATACCATGACAGTGACTAACAAATACTTCCATAATAACAAATTACTTACCTGATCTGAGAGTGTCTGTGGTGAGGAATAGCCCACTCCGCATCCACGGGACAAGCAAACCAACTCTGCACTCAGCTCTAAAACATGTGCCAAAGGTAAGTAACCGATGTAGGTGTCCTTCTCTCTGTAATAGAGGACTAAAGTTTATTCATCTGCAACATGCCACACACGATACGTTAACTATAAAGAAGAAACCAGTGTGATTTTTAACCAATTCTGTGTCATTGAAAACTTGAGCAGTTTGTGCCCATAAATGTACTCTAAAGAGTTTCCTATAATGTGTAGGGACTAAGCTTATTGCAATTCAGAAAGAGCTGTAAAATATCATATCCCATAAGCCTGATCTCATATTCTCCCCCTCTTAAATTTAACTTGTTAATTGGTAAGAGATCCCCTACACACTGTTGTGATTTCTACATCTGCAAACACACACAAAGAAGGTTCTGAAATTGCATCCCACAGTGCGTTGTCACACAATTTTCCCTCCATTCATAAATTTTAATGGAGAGGAATTGCAATGCACTTTTAAGATGCAAATGTAAAAACCCCTACATGGTTTACTATGGGGTACAGCTAAAACAACGAGAACACAACAAGAAATTCTGTATTACTAAAAAATATATATAAATCATTAGACAAAGTTATAGTTTATAGCAGTCTTGATGTTGCTGAGCTGTGCCCGTCATACCCCAGGTTTGGTATCCTCTGTGCCATGCCGGTTATGCCAGCTATGATATTGCTGTGAGATATCATCACTCCTTTGGGTATTCCGGTAGATCCACTTGTGTACATAATGACAGCAATGTCCCTTGCCACAGGAGGGGAACGGCGCTGGTTTACTGTAAGACAAGAGACAAAGCACAATATAAACAACAAGCACAGTTAAAACGGCACCCAATGCCAACAAGTTTCCCTTTTTATTAGGTTTTTAATATGGCAAGCAACCCAACGAGGACTACTTGCTGTATTAGTCCCTACAGGGAGAATTTGCTCTTTATACGTTCTGTAATGGAGACAGAATCCCTTTACAAAACCACATTCAGCAACATGAATACATAAAACCAAGAAGCCATGTAGTGCCTTCCATTCTTAATACTTACCAAAACATTTTGGATGTAGGTGTCTCCCTAATGGTTGCTAAAGATTTAGAATAGGATGCAAAAAAAATATATTCATATTTTGGGTGACTGAATTCACTGCTCTAAAGACATTTATAAAAATGTATATATGACCTGACTGGCTGGTGCCTATTATGAGGCATACAATGTATACAAACCAACTGTCAGGTCATATATACATTTTTATAAATGTCTTTAGAGCAGTGAATTCAGTCACACACCTAACACCAGGAAGGACCAGAGCCGACTCCTTAACAGGTATATAATTTTAAATATTAAAAACGGATACTGTTTGAAGATATATGAAACAATGCTGGGTGACGACATGGCTCAGCCATTGATATTATAAGCTTGGTCTATTCCAAACCTATAGATGAGCTAACATGATAGTAATTGATGAGGGCAATATTTAGGTAATCATATTGTATATCAGAAGAATTATGCTTCAATTCATAGGACTATGCAATTGAAATCCCTATTTTTGTTGGCAAATAACCTGTTTAAGATTAGTAAATAGGGAGGGAGGTGTGCTACCCTTTTTCAATAATCCCCCCTAGGGAGCAAGGGGACTTTTAAGGCAGTAATATCAGAAAATAGATGAATTTAATCACAGTGAAATCATATACAAACATTTACAAATTAACAAGTACAAAGCCAAGATAAGGTGTATACATGGAATTCCAAGCATGGATACAATTTACAATTGTATACAAAACATTGCACTAACCCTCTTTATTTTGTACTCGGTTACATAAACCATCTTGGAATGTATGCTTATTGGAACTCCAGATTTTTCTGGCAGAAATAAATGTGCAAAAAAGTTTGCCACAAACAGATCTTTTGTTTAGTACATCTATACAGCATTTCTGTAATTGTATATTGTTGCCCCAGTCCTACAGAGACCGTTATTAGGTATTCGTAAAGTCTGATCTATTTTCTATAGAGATGGTATGGAAAGGCTTTATTATTTAGTGAGGGTTTGTCTATGCCAAGCAGCTCCCATAACACTCCAGAGTTTTAATGGAGCCTGTACCTCTCCATCTTCTATTTACATTACAGTTCTAGTAGAAATCTCTGGAGCATTGGAGGAGACCACATCACTGGAATTTTAATGAACCAGTACATCTGCAGGGGGATGGGGAGAGAGAAGTGCACTCTGCTATAAAATGCACTTATCCTTCAAAGACAACCTGATCCAAACTTTGCATTTCTTAAGGTGCTCATACACGGCTCCATTCTTCCTTTTGATTGGAAAAGAAAAAAAAAAACAACAATGGTTTAAGTCCCTCATTTGAAAATCTATTACTTATTATATGAACTGATCAACCAAAATTAAATTAAACTGAACATTAAATCCTGACGGGGTTTCTAGGTGTTTTGGGATGATTTGGAGCACGTGCACCGGACTTAGGAAAGGAATCGCTTGGTTTTGAACTGATCATGCGGTGTAGTAAGTAGTATGAAAGTTCAATAGGTCAATGTTAGACCGACAGGCAATATTTCAATTGCACAAGCTGATCAAATCGAAGATCAATCATGCAAAAATTGATGTGTGTGTGGCTAGCTTTAATCTCATTTACAACACCAGGTCAGGTGAGCAGATAACATATTCTGTGTAGTGCAGCCACTGTCTGCAAGAATCCAACACATTATTCATACAGACAGCATTCTGGGCATAAGAACAAGTGTTTTAAGTGTGACAGACACTAGATGAAGCTGGAAACTATAATCATGAAGGAGTCAATCAGGCTTATGTAATGTGTACCAGATGTATGATCCTCGAAACTGCAACATCTGTTCACATGCACAAGGATCCTCCAACGCCATAAATAAAGGGGGATGGGTGGGATGTACCCAGTTCATTAGTGGCTCCAAGGATTCTGGATTTCCTGCTGTGTAAGGAAGCTTAATATCAGGATATCCTGATTTGTGTTTTTACTTCTTCTTAACCCCCTAAGTATTCAAAATAAGGAAATAGAGACACTTATTCTTTAACTAGATCCCACCAAGTAAAGTTATCTTGCAAGAAAGATCATTTGTTGAAGCATCACTAAAGCCTTTAGCTCACTCCATTAGATCTACCAACAACTATGTAATGCTGGGTCCTCCCTGATAGAATACATGGTGATTGGAAGGGTTAGAAAGATCCTCATACAAAAGTTGATTGTACAGAAATTGTATGGCAAGATTGTAATATTGAGTTCTGCATGGGTATTACCTTAATGTGGATAGAGAACATGTGATGCATTACAACAGTCGGTGTCAATAAGGTAGCACAAGGCCAATGAAGCAATTGAACCTCCTGACTCACCTTGCCTTGATCCAAGAGCCTGCACGGAAGCCATGCTGTGCACAGTGATATTATTTGGATAGTCTGTTTGCTGTGTATTGCTGCCATCAACCAAGATGATATGCCTCAGAAGAGGAACCTGGGGAAGTATGTTCTGTAAAAAGGAAAAAAGTTACATAAAACTCATAACAATGCAGAAGAAAACAAGTTTAACCAAACTGCTCGCTCTGCGAATCCCAGATAAACGACTCTTTTCTTGACTCCATCAGCAAAGGCTTTAGAGAGCCAATAAACGTACACATGACCTGTAGGCAAAGTTTTAACCAATGTCACCAACTTGGGAAAAGTTGTACTGAAATGACAACATTTTTGCTGCGGTTTGCAGATTGTGGGAAATAAGTGGGTAACTGATCTAAAATTACTCTAATGCAATTTGTATGAACAATTATTAAAATCCAATATTTTTTCCTATACATTTATCAACTTTGGCAACTCATGGTTTGATTGTCGGCAGGTTATGTACACAATGTATCACTGCAGTATCCAGCAATGCAGTATGAAATGTCAACACTTTGAAGGTGACAGGTGGATAGGCCTGTAATATCTTTTTGAGGCTACTAAACAATCAAGGGCTGGTTTTTAGGGAATGCCACCATGTAGGATCCTGCTCTGACAATGTCTGAATGCATGTAAATGATCAACTTAAAAGTTCCTTAGAATTTATTTCCCTAAATGTCATAGTGTAAGCTTTAACCTCCCTAGCGTTTGAGACGAACAAAGTTAGTTCTGCGTTTTGGTTCGTCCATGTTAATGGAGGGGCGGCGGTCTTCCAGCCCACCTTGCTGGTGTCATTGATGATGCTGGCGACGTGTACAGGGGCAGGGGAGGAATTTTAAGTTGAAAACGGCACAGCACAGGGAGAACGCTAGGTAGGTTAATCTAATAGTGGTCACTGGTCTTTAGCTCACTTTAAAAACCCCAGCGTTGCCTCTAAAAAGATATTTCTTGTACTGGTAGGTGTCCAAAATATACATAGAGAACGCAGACAGAAGACTGCACTGAGACTGTTTGGCTAGAGAAAGAACAATTAGTATAAGATAGGATTTGTATATATGGGCTGCTAAAGCTTGGTAACATTTCACTTACAAGAACATTAATACTCGAAACAAAACAGCACCTTCAGGTCAGAACACTCAAGATACAGATAAAATGGTTTACATGAAATAAAACATAGCAGCAGCACAGAGCGAGCACTCAGCAGGAATAATTGGAGTGGTGGCTTCACAACCGAGTCTGAAACATGGCAAGACTAACAAAAGCTAGATTTCAGTGTTCTCTTAAAAGTAGAATATTTGTACTGTACTGCCAGACGCCGCAGGAGCTCCTTTATCACATGCCTGAAATAAACCATGTCTGCTTTCCTATAGGGATCATGATCCCTTCTTTGTTGCTTCAATATTTGCAGAGAGTAGTAGCAGGAGAAATCCAGTTCCAGTTGGCAAAAGGAGGATTGTTTTATGAAACTATGGCAAAATCCTTTTCTTTTGTTATGTACATCACCATCTTTCCTTCCCTATCTTAATCTATATCACTAGGGATGGCAAGATCCCCCAGGAAAAATCCTGCAAGTAAACCCATGGAAAAGCACAGGATTTGCTGATAAATGACTTCTCCGATTGGTCGAGCCTTTTTTAGCCAACACAGGAAGCAGTAATCAGATATGATTAAAATAAGCCTGACCAGACCAGATAAGACTGACCATGAGCTTCTCTGGTTCTAGAACATGAGAACTTTTCTAGGAGAACTTGCCTAATCTCACTCACACTGAATGACGTCATCACAATACTGCCCAACTTCCCCGATATCGGTAGCCAGCTATCCGCCAGTCCTATACTAGTAACCGCGGGTCCCTATTCAAAAGTACAGAATATCGAACAAGATTTACCAACACATTGGTAACCTGTTCAGCAGAGCGAGATCTATTGATCTCACTCAAAAAACGGCATACACAAATAGATTGTTTCCCAGATTTCTGCACAGCTCAGTGCCACGAACGCGCACGGTCCTCAGCTGTGCAGAAATGTTGGGAACATTGAAAATAAAAAAGTATTGCTCTAGCATATCAAGTTTTTGCACAAAATAAGTTCAAATTTGACTTGATTTTGAACCTAATTTATGCAAAAACTACATATGCTAGAGAAATTTTTTTTTCAAATGTTCCCACAACCCTTCTCTACATCTCCAGCAAATTTGATGATGATGCCATGTTTGGGGGCTTTGCAATTCACTCATAAAGCCCAACTACAAAATGCTGCGTTTTTGATTTTTTGACCCGAATATAATCTGAATTTCATTTATGGAGCACATTTCAGGTGCTGAAAAATATAACTCAAATATAAGCCGAATTTGAGTGTATGAATATTACCTTTAGCTTTGATTGGAGGAGCTCCTTGCTGGTAATAATATGGGTTACTTCTGTTTCTGTAAGGCCGTGGGCAATAGCAGGGCCACCCAAAGTTGCATATAATGTCACAACTACAGAAAAGAGAGGGAAGGAAAAAATGCAAGAAAATATATATTAATAATAAAAAAATATATTATTCATCATGCACAATAGCCTAATCAACATTCTCTGAACAATATAGACATTCACATGCTCCACTGTATAAAACCGAAAGGATTACCTATGATCACAATACAACCATGGTATACAAATCAGAAATGTCAAGAGAACTAGAATGTGATTGCCTCATGGGAGGAGACACCAAGTCTAATGTGTTTTTGTAAAAGTGTGCAAGGTTAGAGACAGACAGAGGTCATGAGATTAATAGGGTGCAATCCCCACTTACACTCTAGCCCCCTATTTTCCAGCAGGGATTCTACACTGTACTCAATACAGTGGTATATCAGCTTTACTTGTTGCATGTACCTGTAGACCACTTTAGTAAGAGATCTAGTTGATTCTGGTTTACAATGGTCAGGTGAACTACAGATCATATATAATGGCAGCCAGTTGTCATCTAACAAACTGTAAACTGTTAGGCCAAATTATAGCTATAAGCTTAAAGTTCAAAGGCATTTACTTTAGTTTAACCAGTTGCTATGTCTTGTAGGGCGTATCACACCACATCCAGTGTAGTCTTTAGTCACTCGTTCACAGTTACTAAACATCTCCACGTATGCTGGAAAGTGTTCTATTTTAACCTTGTCTTGTAAAACCTTGGGAATGGGGAGTCAGGCCATGGTCCGAGCATTGTGCTGGAACATATTTGAACTAATGTGGACCAGCTGCTTGAATTTCCATGTATGAAGGAGAATCCAAAGGACTAGAATGCACACTTTTGTCAGCTGAATGCAGAGATGTTCTGAAAGTGTTTCTTCTCCCCCGCAGAGAGGAAGACACGAGAGGACAACAGCTGCACTTCTGTATGGGAGCTGAAATCCAGAGAGGAAGGACAGAGAGACCAAACAGCATCATATCTTAGAGGGACAAAGAGGCACCCATCCAGAACAGGTTAAAGCATATAGAAGACAAATCTAAATTCTAAAGCATCAGTTTATATATTTTTTCTTCCAAATTTCAAGTCATATTTGCAACATTGAATTTAGTTCAACATACAAATTTTGTCATTGGTCTTTGGCCAACTGCCACCTTCACCAGCTGTATACACACTTGACCAACTTACCCATCACCATACTGAAGATGGAGAAATATCCAGCATCCTTGTGCACACAATGCCCTCCTCATCATTGAAGACAGCCAAAAAGATTCTTATACCTCATTCATTGGTGAATTCCTGGTAACTATTGCTTCATTATGCAATCATTTGCACTGCACCAAATTATTGCAAGCTTCTTAATATACACTACAAAAATATTGGGACACCTGCCGCTACAAACAAATTCGACATCTTAGTCCAGGGGTGGGCAAACCTTTTGAATTGTTGGACACATTGGATTCTTCAATTTGGTTAAGGGACGGACCAAAAGTTTATAATGGTAGAGCATGTCCATGCATCGCCAGCATCACTAATGATGGCAGCGGCAACATGCGACAGGGACAAGAAATGCTCATTCATTGCAATATAGATAATTCCTATAGACTGCCTGTTGTCTTCATGCAGATGAGCCCACAGTGTCCCCAAGGCATCGCCCTCATTGCAGAGAACAAGCGGAGGGGAGCATCTTTTCAACAAGATGACAAAGGGTCGGGAAAAAAAAGCCAAATGGGCTGGATCCACCACTTAGTTTGCCCAACCCTCTCTTAAGCTGGCCATACACCTTTAGATCTCTTCATTAGATATCCTTTAGATCTACCAACAACTATGAAGTGCCGGGTCCTCTGTGATTGAACACAGGTAGACTTTATTGTTTAGAAAGTCCCTCATATTACATGGTTTTGGTAAAACAAAGATCTAAAGGAAATCTGAAGGTGTATGGGGGCACTTAGTCCATAGATTTGAATAAAAAAAAAAATCACTTCTACTCTTCAGGGAAGGAGTTGCACAATCATAATTTTTCCAAAAGGGCGGCTGTGAGGTGAGAAGCTGAAGCTGGAAGAGAAGGCCTAGCTTGCAGTCTGGATGTAATTTATCCATTTGCACATATCTATATTGACCTTGCTTTGAGCTATACCCAAACTGTTCCCACAAAGTTGGCAGCAGAAAATGGTCCAAAATGTCTCGGCTCCAGTAAAAGGAACTCTGACTGCTTCCAGATGCCAATAGTGAAGGGCTTTGCAACACTACACCAGACACTTTGCATTGAACTTGATGAAACGCTTGGATGTAAATGGTCAGCCATCCAAATCCATTCCATGAATTTCTCTACACACGGTTCTTGAGCCAACCTGAATCTTGGAGCCATATGAAGGTTGGAGGTCTGTAGGTCTCTAAAAAGTTGGCAACATCCATGCACCCAAGTGTGTTTCTCAATATGCTTCGGGATTTTATGCGGCCTACAACTTCTAGGCCGAGTTGCGGTTTACAATAGCTTCCACTTTGTTAGAATACTATTAACAAGAACAAAATAAACGTTTACACAAGTGGCACCTTATTTTGGGGCCATGATGATATTCACCCATTTATTCTTTCACAAATCTTTGTAGAAGATGTCTGCACCCCTAGGTGCTTGACTTACACAACCATGGAATGGATTGGAGGGGTGTCATAATGCTTATATATTAGTAATGAAGTGTATTACTATAATTATGCTCTGGACTGCATACATGAAAGGGTTTGAAGAAACAACATATTGAGTTGGGCATTGAAGAAAAATCAGCTTCTATTGAAATGCTACAATTTGACTTGGAAGAAGCTGTCAGGTTACTACAGTTTCAGAGAATTTCCTGACTGACGAAGAACCCAGGCCATACTGAATTCTCTAGGAAAGGGTATGTTTCCACAGCATTATCGGCTCCATTGACACCCCCTGCATTGATCGTATTCCTGGATGGGGATGTCAACGGAGGTGATCCATATACACACACCTACACGCACAGGCTGTTTCCAAGGCGCTAAGCTGGTCGCAAGGTTAAAAGGAGTGCAGTACGTCAACCAGCTCAACACCGGTGCGGGTACCTGTGTGTATATAGATCAGCTCTGTCAACATCCCAATTAGGAAATGTGATTAACGCAGGGGGTGTCAACGTAGCCAATGATGCCAAAGGGTATGTTTCCACTGCATTAACTGTAAAACGCAACTTTAAGTATCCTGGTTATGTTTCCGCTGTGCCATACACACGCATGTCTATAAAGTAAACTCTCAATTCTCTTTATTGTTGTATGAAGGCAGACCATACATCTCATTTTAAGACATAGATGACTAAGGTTATTGGATCGCACAGGCCATGCACACGCACTTCAGTTTTATTTATTTCCATGTCCATTACAGCAGGCATACTGAGATGAGAACCCAAGACAAACACACATACCCAGAGCTTTTCTTCCTGCTTCTGCTTTCTGAACTGCTGGGATTTAGCACTAAACCAGCAACTGGCTAGATGGTTCCCACAAGCTGTCTTAGCTCACTCCTGTGACCCTGTTACATAAACAATTAAGAACAGGGGAAGCCTGGGTCTAAGCTGAAGTTAATGTGGGCTGATGTCAAACAGTCTGTAAAGTAATATGGTCATCATACCTAGACCACCATCATTTACAGAGGATTCCTATTTTCAAAAAGCTCTATTGTTATCATTAGCATTAAACATACTTCTTTTCAGAAGCAACAGCTGGAGAAGTAATAAATGATAGGAAGTGGTTGCAAAGAGGCTAGAGCAGGTCAGCTGAACGGATCTGCAGCAAAAAATGGTTTATGATTCATTGCACCCTTTTGCAGGGATATCCAGCAACACCCGCCAATGAGTTAAAATATTGATAAAGCCCAAGGCTGCCATCACAGACCTTTAACAAAAAACAGAAACCAAAAACAATAGCATGATGGCATACACTATGATAAGAGGTACCATTGCCAAAGCTAACAAGTGCAACGATGAAGTCCTACTTCTGAATATACAAATGTTGTGGCTTTTCCAAGTCTGGTAAGGTTTAATCATATGAGAATCCAGTGGACTTGCCAAAACTCTACACTGACGTCATGGGGCTGACAGAGGAAAGGAAGCAGCTGGAATTGGCCGGATCCCTCAGCCAAGGTGAAGATTTTGATTCAAAAGAGTTTAAAAGCATCCACAAGTGGCTTCAGAAGCGACGGCTTTCTGCTATGAAAGCTGTATCGCAGATGTGCAAGTAAAAACCGAAGTCAAGCAGCCCGCATCCCTTAGGAGGAGAGAACATATTCTCCTTGTTCTGTTTGTTGTCATACAACAGGTGGAGAGAACAAGACAACTACACAACCGCACGTCTGCTCTAAACAAGATCCAAGTCAAAGACCCGTGTTCTGAAGTTAATAGGTTATGATGAAACAAGAACTTGTGTTCATACCATCATTTCCAAAAACACAGATAAACCAGCCAAAGTCAACAATTTTTACAGCCAAGGAAAAAAACGAAAGCTTTAAAATTTTCTTTACATACAAAGCTATAACTTAACACCATATTCTATAATAAACTAATGCTCACAATTAGAAGCCAAAAGGCAAATCAGCTTTGTTTCATAATAATGCAGAATAAACAAGAAAAAAAAATTATATCAAATGCACTGGTTCAAGACTTCTCTAGAACCGTTTCTACTCTCTGGAACTCTCTACCTTGTTCCAACAGATAAAAAAACATCACAAAAGCCCTGAAAACCCACCTCTTCAGTCTGGCCTACCCATCCTCTCATTCTCATATAACCACCCTGCCAGTCCCATACCACCTGCCTATTGTATACTTTGTTCACCTTTGGATGGTAAGATTGATTGGGCAGGGCCATCTTCTCCTCTTGGGTTTTAGTCTGTACATGTACCCTGCTTTTGTTGCATTTCAACAATTATTTATTGTACAGTGCTGAGTAATAGGTTGGCGCTATATATCGTATTTTTCAGCTTATAATACACACCCTATACAGCGGAGCATCTCATCCCGGTAAAAATACCAGGTAACTGCACGCTTCACTCTGCTCACATACAGCTCCGAGCAGGGAAAAAGCCGCTCCCTGGCAAATCGTCCCTGCTTCTGTATGTGAGCAGCTGCAGCTCACATAGATCTGCAGATGGATAATCCCTCCATGGATGGATCGTCGCTCTGCAGATCTGTGTATGTCAGCGGCAGCTAAAGTCCGCTCTCATACAGAGCTGTGACAGCTGCAGATGGATGATCTGTCCATGGATGGATGGACGGATCACCCATCTTCAGGTCCCTGTATGTGAGCGGGCGATCTGTCAGTGCTGTGACAGCTTCACTGGGGAATGCAAAAGTGCAACCACCTGCGTCGGGTGGTCGCGCATTTGTAATATAAGACACTCGTCTCACCCCCCCAGAAATTGAGTCTGAATATATATGAAGTCTTATAGTGGGAAAAATATGTTAAATAACATGTAATAATATAAACGAAGATGATATAAACGTAGACAGAAGAAGTCTCACACTTTTTAAAATTTATTTTTGGGTAATAAAAGGAAATCGCACTTCTGACAAAGGAATACGACTCAGCCCCAATAAAGGGTAAAATGCAAAAGTAGGCGATCATGTTTTTTGTGGTTTTTCTCCGTATTTAAAATATTAGGGTGCAAACAATAGACGATGGTACCACAACATGCCAATGTGTTCATGCTTTGTTACTTTAAAAACGAGGGTTTTTACCTAAACTTTTGGGATTTGAGCTGGATTGGGACATGTAAATACCTTCTGTTTCAAGAAGGCTTGGCTGTGCTATGCACTGTTCCGAGTTGAGGGCTTTTTGATTCCTTTAATCCCTTCTCCCCATAACCTTTAATCCCTTCCCCCCATAACTTTAATCCCTCCAGCTGTTATCTTATTCTTTCATTTCATCTTTTAATGCACCCACCAGTTTCCTGGTTCACTCCTCTAGAGCTACACTATCCAGAAAATTATACATGAGGTAGTGAACGAAGTTTCCAACTGTAAACCGTTTTTCCTTCCTTCCTCATTTTTACAAGCTGAGGGAGATTAATATGTAGAAAACCACGACTGGTTACCCTTTTAAAACAAATATTTTTTTCCATTGGACTTTAATAGTTCACCATGAAAACTATACTAAAACTGAAATGCAACCTTCCACAAGGCTTTGTATATATACATTAAATGTTTTATTCGCACACCTTAAATGGTTTTTCTAACATATACCGCTGCACATGCAATATAGGAGTAACATTATTTCTTTTAAAATGTATGCCAAAATATATGTAGACATTACTATATTATCTGATAAATACATAATAAAAGGAGGTACAAAGCACCCATAACTGTGAAACCGCTGCACAGCTATATGGAAACGTGAATATGGATACGTGAATTCATGGAAAAGAAAAGATCAGGGAGGAAAATAAGAAAAGGTTCTGGTAGACTTAGACCTACGTCAGCAGGATGGATGTTCCATACAACACTGAAGCCTGTAGCCGCGTAGCATGCAGCAGCAGTTTCCGTGTTGAGGGAAAAGGCCAGGAGTGAGAGCGAGCACGTTTCCAGAACTCTAGGAAGGCTCAAAGACCTCATGCCCTGAACACGCAGCTCCCCCCTCACATCCTGCTGTACAGCTCTGTAATACTGTCCAATATGGTGGGAAAGCTAGGGCTGGGGTGAGAAAGGGGGCTGCAGTTTATTTATGTTAAATGAAGAGTCAAAGGCTACATGATGCAGCCTGGGGGATGGTCTGTCCCAGGTTCTTGTAGTATCCGCAATGAGTTACAAGTACATGTAGTGGAAGGTAATCAAGTCTACTATTAGCCAACACAGGGACAGGGTAAAACTCAGGACAACCCCAGAGTATGACAGTCCATATCCCATGTCTGCTTAATGTAATGGATATCAAGATTGGAGGGAAAATACCAGATTGCGTGGTTTCCAAAATTCATCATGATATCATTATGATAACAAGCAGCCGGATTTGTAGCCGCAAGTCTTACCCAACAACAAGCATTTTCTGATAATAAGTATTATTCCACCAAAACCTCAGAGGGATAGGGATAGAAAAATCACAAACTATAGATGTCACACTTCTTTATTTTACAAGTTATAGTAAATGACATCATGATCGAATAAGTTACCTTACAGTAACTAGGAATTGTGGCACTGATGGAACATCTCACTGCTCTTTAAAAAATCACTAGGAGGCTGCAAAGTTCTGAGAAATACAACTTACTAGGCTGACAACATTGTAAGCACACACATAAAATATACTGCTTACTATTCGATTGTAAGCCCGTCCAGGCAGGGCCCTCTACTCCTATGTCATACCTGTACCTGTGTGTTATTGTGTGTTTGTATCTCCACTCTAATGTATTGTAAAGCTCTGCGTAATATGTTGGCGCTATATAAATAAATGATAATAATAATAAATATATATATATATATATACATACACACAACAGTGTCTTATCTTCAGGGAAACAGGGTAGTTTAATTCAGGTTGCATGCCGCCTCCTAACAGTCGTTTACAATGCTCTACTAAAGAAAATTGGAAATGTCTGACCTGTTTTTCATGAGCTTGATCCATTAAAGTGGGCCTACCACCAAAAATGAATCACTTCATGAATAGCATCAGATGTGCAGATAATAGGGAGGAATTCATAAAACAACACAAACATGCCTGTAAAGACCCCCATACACCTTAAGATCTCTGTCAGGTCTCCTTTAGATCTACCAACAACTATGTAGTGCAGGGTCCTCTGCGATTAACCAAAGGTAGACTTGATGGTTTGGAAAGTCCCTTATATTACATAGTTTTGGTAAAACAAAAGGAGATCGAAAGGAAATCTGACAGATATCTATAGGCTGCCGCACACGCACCGGCGTCTCCATTGAACTGCACTCCATAGCTTATCTGTACGTGTACCCTCTCTACCTGGCTTGTGCTGCGACACAGTCCAGAATTCATCACAGATCTCTAATCTGGACTCTGTACTAAAACATATGAGACATACTTTCCCATAGAAAACCATTATAAATGCCCCCAGTGGGCACACGCAATATTGCACCCCGAGTATTGCCCAAGTATATGTTGTTTTTGGAAGCATTAAGTAAAAAGTGAAGTCAGCCATGTCCAGGGGGCTTTGCAAACCAACTCACAAAGTCTGTCTGCAAAATTTAGAGATTTGCATCTCTTGAAGCCAAGTAAGGAATTTTCTGTGCTACAAAACTTGCCTTACACTCTGATATATGAGGGAAAAGCTAAAGCAGTGACTGTAAATCCTCCACAAATTGGCAAAATCTTTAAAAGATATTTAAAAGATAAAATGTACATGTAAATGTATTTTTATAGCATAATGTTCATAGACAACCTTATTTGAACACGGGATGCATACTGTAGATAGGCAGCACTCAGTTACCCAACATATGTAAGGAAGGACATCCTAGGAATTATGGTTTGTTTGAAATGAACCCTGCAAACAATGATTCCGGCAAGATGACAAGTCTGAACGACAAGCTAGATACACAGTCATCATAGGGATGACTCCATCCATGTTCTTTAGGAATCACAAAATGCAGTTTTTAGAAAGAAGCTGTTTACTCCAAACTCTGGGTATGGTTATGTGCCAATTGTGCCATGAGAATTGTTGTATCCTGGGTAATCCGGGACAAAAATATGATGCATTTGATGCCAACAAGCCATTAGAAGCAAACTTATGATGTGTGTAAGAAGAGAGATTAGTAACATTACAAGGAAAAAAGCAGAAATACAGAACAGATGTGCCGATCGTGGAACACATCTTATATCCTAGCACAGGGAAGGCTGCTGGCACCCTGGAGTATTACATATTAAGCAGTGCAGTGTGTTCCGTGGATTACATTCCCAGACAAGTAGCCAATTCCTGCAGGAGTGAAGGTTATTACTCACGTGGGAAATTGTACATGAAGCATGCCTGGGCCGTTATGATCCACTCCGCTCGTGTCTCACAGAAAATGGCGATGTTGGATCGCGGTTTCTGACCCAATGCAGCAAGTCCACTTCCAAAATGAGAGGCGGCCAAGTAAGCTTCATCATACGTTATCCAGTTGTACTTTCCTAAGATGACCTGTAAAAATGTAGGAATCATAAGGGTCAGGAAAGAAGAATGGGGTCTTACAAAACACAACAAAACCAAACTACTACCCAAGGGTCAGTATCAAAATAAGAATCATCGCCTAGAGCAGTGGTTCCCAAACTGGGGGGCACAAAGGTATTCCAGGGGGGTGCTGGCCCTCATTCTTAACCTGTGTTTAAATAGGGAGGTGGGACTCAATGATGTTTCCAAATAGAAAAGGAGGGCCCTGCATGGGAAGTTTGGGAACCACTGACCTAGAGCATAAAATGTGGATTATAAAAAGAAATATCCTAGGTAGCTATTAACCCAAATACTTGATTTGTCAACTACCAGAGGACAATTTTAAGACACACTGTTTGTTGCTTTAAAGTGCACCTAAACTTATTACGCTTATGAAACCCCCATTATTGGGATGACCTGTGAAAAAAAAATCCTTACCTGTAAGGAGATTTTCCTGAATATCCCTCATCACCCCGCCTCTCTTTGCAGTACCACCTAAAGCCCTCCATACACCTTACCATACAATTTCTGTACAATCAACTTTTCTCCTACCAAAACCATGTAATATGAGGACCTTTCTAAACCTTCCAAATCGCCATGTTTTCGAACAGGAAGGACGCGGCACTACATAGGTGCTGGTAGGTCTAATGGAAATTGTATGGAGTGATCTAAAGGTGTATGGGGGGCCTAAGTTGTAATCGCAATGTCAGTTGGGAGATATGGAGCCGTGACGCCATCATGTCCCTATACAAGTCTATGGCAATGAAAGCCATTGTATCTGGTGCCCACACATGGGTTTGAACCACTGGGACAGCTTATAAATATTTACACTTTAAGGAATCTTCCTGTCACTTGATAGCAAATATTGTTTTACAAAAAATAAATGCTGCATTTAACTTGTTTTGATCCCTGGTAAAAAAAATATTTTGGACACCGTTTATAATATAGCACAACATTGAAAGATTCTACAGTGGAACTATGTTCTGGAAATAGAATTTTCATGATAATTTTATATTAAGTTATAATAAAAAAAAATACAGAGTGTGGGAAATCAACTATTAAAGTCTATTATATGCCGCAGGAAACCAAGCAGCATTAGGATTTGGGGCAGGGCATGCTGAGTCATGAAACTATTAGTGCATCATAACAAGAGAATGCCTCCGACAGTGAACATTTCATTTCAAGTGGCCACAAATGTGCTTTGCTTGTTCAGAAACTAACATAAAAGTAGAAAAAATAAATAAATGGTTCCCCAAAAAATGGAAGATTATAAAGAAGAATGGACAAACACTGCCCTTCAGTGGTGTCACACAAAACTGCAAAACTCCTATTCCTCCATGCACACAGATACAGGGGAGCAAGGGAGATTTCTCTAATTTACATTGAAAACAAAAAGGAGCAATTAAACCTTATAGGGCATTATGTTGCAGAAATATTTACCTTAAAATCTAACTCCCAATGACTTTCATGTGTGGGCAGATTTTAAAGTAAAACTTCCACAAGCCTGGGCAAAGGAAATTGATGAAAAAAAGTATGACCACACCTTTCTCAATACCAGTCCCTCCCTGACGGTCAATTATTTTATGCATCACATTCAGTTAATAATAGGGAGGCTAGATAACCAGGGTTTGGCTGAAAAGCAAGTAAATAACTGCATATCAGATCAGCTTGCTGTATTAAAATAGTCCAACGTAGCTTCATTAGAAATACAGGATGTGAACTTTTCGTAAGGTGTGACCAACAGATAGTATAATGAACCCCTTTGATATGCTGTTTTTTTTAAAATAAATTTTATTGCATTTTTCAGTGTAAACAACAAAAACCAACAGTACGGCTTTTTGATATGCTGTTTGATAGGTCTCACTGCTATTTCAGGTACCAATAACTACCACATTTGTATTTACTCACCTTTTTAAAGACTTTTCCATTGGGCTGGATTTCATCTTCTTCGCTTAGCACCTCTCTGGTTCCCAAACAGCCTTTATCTTTGAAAAGTTCTGTGGCGTGTTTGAAGACCATGTCCAGGGTATCACATCCTGGGTATAGTGAGGAGGCCAGGCTCTGAAAGCTGTCCACAGAGCGGAAGGGGCTGCTCGGGTCCTCAATCAACGGTTTGGCTTTTATTCTTTTAGCGCGTCTCTGCCTCTCTCGTGCTCTGGACAGTAAGAACCATGGAACAAATGTAATAACGCCATAAAGCCACATAAAAAAGTGCAATACATAAAGCAGCACAGGGTTTATGTCTTCTTTTATCTGCATTTTGGTGTCTGGAGAAGGGGAAGATTGTATCTTATTGGACCTGGAAAAGGAAAAAACAAAAAGGACATATTAGGAGGGCTTCTGAAATAGCAACTGCATACGATTTGTCTAAAATGATACAGAAACAGACAGCACACTACATTCACCATTTCCAACAATGTTTCTCCCCATTATTGATGATGTATTTTTAATTTTGTCTTGTTTTTATTTACAATTATGTTGCGATTATCCCTTCCTATGTTTTACAGTCACTAGAGTACATCTCACCAACATAATTTTATAGATTCAGACAGGGTGGATAAAAAAAAATATTTTTTTTATCCCAAAAATCCGATTTTTTTTTATTTAAAATCAGATTTTTGGGGAATAAAATGCCTTTTGAGGAAAATATCAAGCTTAAGAATATTCACAGACCATATGCATGGGACATATTGACAGAAAATTTTATTATAAAATGTAATAAAAATAAGTAAAAACATCTGCTTGATCAAGGAAAATAATTGTATCCCAAATCTCATGCTGCAATAAATCCTCACTGGAGAATGATTGCATGCTAGTCTCATTATATTCCACTAGGCGGCGCTGTAACAATACAAACTCCAGTATACGTGGACCAGTTAGTAACTACAAATCTGCAGGAATATTCCGGACATGTTTGCAATTCATATAGTTATAGAAGCCATTAACTAATATGTGGTACAATATATGGGTCCTTAACATAGTTAACACTGTCAGGGGATCAAGCTATAGAATTTTAATTTCATTGTAGTGAGCCACAAAATGGGAAGCAGCAGCAAAGGCTGATATGTCTGACAAAAAAGAAAACCAGAAATTGCAGAAGTAAACAAGAAGTTGCAAAGTAAAAAAAAAATCCCAAACAACAAAATTGGCATTTGGCTACCAAGACCAGGTCTGATCCATGCACTGTACACAACAACATGACGGTCACACTCACAGTTGGATAAGTAACCTGCCATACTGTTATCATCTATGAAAAAAAGTTTTGGAGTGCCCAAGTTAAAGGATGAATATGTATATTGACTTCAGCAAAATGTACACACCTTCCAATGTGTTTTTTTGTTTTTTTTCCAGGAAATAACCCCTGGGCCTGAGTCAGCATAATCAGAAGATTCTGATCCTGGATGATGTCTGAGCAAAATGGCTGACATTTGGGAGAGACGAGTTGGTAAAGCCTGGGTCAGGGAGTGCAATGTGATCTCTGGGAGATCTACTACATACATGGAAGTGTTTAGCCTGGTCTCCACTGACTTCATCTGTGATTGTGGTTGCAGTGATGCGAGGTGAGCATCAGAGACGAAGAAAGATGCTAGTCTCTGGAGAAGCACCTCTCATCACTGCTGACAGGTCCCTGTCAGAAAGTCCTGCAGCTGTGATGATGATGATGACGTCACAATCCCCCAGGACTTGGCAGGCGTGACATCTTACAGCCTTAGGGGCACTTAGGACAGATGTCCCCCAAATGACCTTTCGGCTGTATGACATTGTGGTTGGGCACAACATCACAGTGGGAGGGGTGATCTCGCAAAAATCACCCCTCCTGCTGTTAGATTTTTCTTTTTTGGGGCAGTAATTGCCACAATTATCAGCAGTGCAAAGCGACCACGTGGTAGGTCTGCTTTAAGTATAAAGCAGGGTACAGATATTCGGGCCGTCTGATGTACCCTGCAACAGCGCGATGACGTCATCACGCTGCTGTCAGATATCGGCTGGCTGGGGAGAGACGGCTCACTTGGAGGCAAAGCATCGGACATAATTACGGTCATGTCCGATAAGGCTGTTTTCGAGCGGGATTGATTTGTCCTGCTCGAAAACAGCGGTGGCCGCAGATTATATGGGTCAGATAGATGGCCGTGAGCACGCATGGCGCTCGAAACAGCCATCGATTTGACCCATATCCCCACGTCTGTACCCTGCTTAAATAACCCCAACCGAATGACCTTGTTTACACTTCTCATCTCCTACAGTAGGTTTGCAATTACCAGTCTGCATCTACTTAACTGAGGTCTACATGATATTTCTCAGGGAAGATGTCCTGCTGGAGATAACAATGCTCCCTTTCTATCCATTAAAATACATATTATTTGATTCTGTAGTCCGGTAATGAAGCAGTAGTGAGTACAAATAGGTAAGACACCCAGGACCCAATATCAATCATAAGGGTCAGATAATTGGGGTGAACTCACCCACACACCTCATTAGTCCTGCTCCTCTATTACAGACTATAGCTGTGTACACTGGTAGATTCATTCTTTTATTGCCAGGGTTTACACACAGTATAAATGAATACTACTGGACTAAGACACAATGACCCCAACACCTAAAATTATCTGTTTAATCATCTGATTTCCAGAAGAATGTTGAGGATTTCCAGAAACGTATCCTCGATGTTGCGGACACACAGAGAAGGAATGATTCTTCCATTCTGTCCCCTGTACTTTCTCCATGTAATTCTAGCGGTCAGACTGTGGGCTGTGCTGTATACGTGGCAAAGGCGTCCCCGCAGAGCCCGGCCTAGTGATAGAAGAGGAACTACAAAACATAGATTTATTCAGCTGCCGGCTACACATATAATAACATCCCATTACCAACATCTGATTCCTAAAGCATTGAGTGAGCTCCCAGCAAACGTTTTACTGACAACGGGCAGTAAGAGAGTAGAATACATAATAACTGTCATATTGGAAAGATATCCTTTAACTTCTTGTTTAGCCTACATGGCAGAAGAATCCCTAGAATTACACAAAATAAATCTCTGACAGAGGTCCTAACCCTGTTACACTAAAATATAAAAATGTTATAACATCAGATACACTTTGATTGCTGACCTCATGTATATGAGACATATGATCAGTTCAGGTAAAGGAATGGCACACCACTCCCTGTATTCCACAAATACACATACAACTCACAGCTAGCCAAGTCCGAGAACCTGTGTCATTCTGATGTTTATGTGCAACGCGCTGGCAACTGGCACATGATGTGTGACCTGCATTCAGGGTGAAATTGTGTAATCTTGGATTATTATTTCCTAATGGTTATTACTAAGAACCGAGGGCAGGGATTTTACAGAAATATATTTGTTATGCTGAAGTCATATTTACTGGAACTTTCCCCCCAAAATGGCACCCTAATAAAAAGAACAGATCAGACAATTCATTGCCACAAATGGTTACAGTGCATCATACAGACACAAACAAATGTGCGTGTGTGTACACACACCGTATTTTTCACACTACAAGATGCAGGACCATGCAGTATTCCTCCAGCCAAAAGGCCAGTGCCAGGAGGGAGGTCTTTGCTGCAGCAGAGTGTCAGGGCTGAAACTTTATCATGTGTCTATACCCTAGCAGTACTCATTCTCTGAACTCACTGACCAATTTATGAAGAGACACATTTTACAACCAGCACTTACAACTTACCCATGAGAAGCTATTTACATATGGGAGGAGGTATGAGTCTGTTACAACATGTATTTATTGCAATGCAGAATGTTAATGTAAATACACAACTCATGCTAATGCAGTTGGCTTGGCTGCAGGGAATGAAACAAGTTTCAGCCTCCTTGGATGCAGAGCTTTTGCTCTCAGGATGGTTGGGACAAAAAAAAAAAAACAGATTCGGACTATAAGGAACAGGGGTATTTTCCCATTGATTTTAATGGTAAAAAAGTTGACTTATAGTCCAAAAAATACAGTATATTAATTAAAAAAAATGATATATATATATATTTCATTAATATATATTTTTTATAATATACATACACACAAACACACACACACCATATTTTACGCATTATATAAAGCATGTATACAGGGGTTCTCTTTTCTCCTCTATGCTCTGATCACTCCCTGATTTGGGGAAGAGTAGGCGTTGAATAGAGCAAAAGTACAGCACATAAACACAAAAATGATACATATATTCATTTTAATTACAGCTCTTCAGTTTCTTATGATCTTACCACAAAGAGAATGCCACTGCCACATTCCTAGCTATGAGCTAGAGAAAATATTAAGATGATATATTCCCCGATGTAAAAATTTATAAAAGGGAAATTTTGGTGAAGAAAGTGGGAGGGAAATGGCCTTTAATATGCAACACTAATATTCATTTGAACCACGTGGGCATTTAGCATGAGTGTAGTTCGGGGCAAGTTTGTCTATGAACAATACTAAACTACACTCTGGCTTACTTACCTGTCATGAGGGAGTCCTTTGCATGCCCATTCAAAGGAGGAAACGTCAGTTTTTTTAATCACATCCCTGGCATCATCGTGAAGTGGGGAGTAACATTGCCACGATTGCCCATACCATGTTTTCCTGATAAGCCATCCCCATCAAATAAGCCACCCCCGATTTTTGCACAAATCTTTGAAATAAGTCCCCCGCCCCCCAAACAAATCATACACCCACTACAAATCAGACATCCACAGATACGTGCCCCAAATCACCCATTCAGGTGGTATAATGGGCAACTGTGTGCCTCCGTCAGGGCTGGCTGCAGTGCAGAGCAGGAAGTGACTGCAAAGGCCCGTGCACACGCCCCCACCAGGAAGGAAGAGCTGCTGATCCCTGCCTCACCGTAACGGAGTCTGTAACCCGGCCGATAGAGCCCAAAAAAAAGTGTGTCGGGGAAAGGGACAATGAATGGCACAGTGATCAGAATAAGACATCCACCTGAAAATAAGACCTGGGACATATTTTGGCGTTCCCAAAAATATAAGAGACAGTGTCTCATCATGGGGAAAACACGGTAGCACGGTTTTATAAAAATCACTCTACAGATGAAATGCCCAGAGGGTTAGTGCAGTCACACGTCCACACTTCTAGCAGCATGCAGCAAGTTCAAAAAAAAAAAAAAAAATAGAAAATGGACATATAAAACCCAGATTACCCAACAATAACACTGCAGCAGTGGTACTGAAAATACACAATGCCTGGCAACCAAAGTCCCCAAAGTTTGCCAGTTAAATGACTGATGTGTAGTGGATTACATATAACCTCACTGTTCCTTGACAGGTAGGTAAGCCTAAGAGTTATCCCTTAATAACAGATCACTGACCTGGAGGGAACCTGCACAGATTAAACAGAGTGCTCAGAGACTGAAGTGCTGCTCGCACAAGATTAGGAATGTAGAAATGCTGAACTCCAGATAAAACATCCGAATACAAACCCAAGGTAGATTTTGGTTATATACAGTGATATATTGAATATGTTTCAAAATCTGCTTGTGGTCTAGGCTTAGGTCAGTGGTGGCCAACTGAGTTGATATGGAGGGCCACAAGTGCGGCCCTCGGCATCACTAAAGTGCAGCACATAACATTTTCAATCTATACTGACCTGTGTAAGCATTTTATAATGAATAAGAAATGACAGCAGGCAGAGCTAGAAGACATCATTTTAATGTTTTAATAACAAAACCTGTTTTAAATGATACTTCAAGCATTAGGGATCATTGTAGTATGGTAATGCACATATACATCAAAGGTTATGTGCCCCAATATATACTATACAATCAACTCCTGTTCATTGGTGGAATAGTGGGAGCATAGGCACTTACCTGTCTGCTGATCCCCCACCAACACTAGAAGAGGCGAGGGACTTGCTCAGGCGCCATCTGGGTCGCTGATTGGCTTTTACCTACGCCTATCTTGAAAGCTTTATTATCTCCTCCTCTTCCCACTCTAAAGCTAGCCACACACGGTTCAATTTTGGTTCAATCAATTAGATTGAGGAATTCAATCGTCTAATCGAAAATCGCATCAACATACACCCCACATTGAGTTTGCGATTGTGGTGAGATTTCGATTAAAAAAGATAACTAAAATTGTCGATTTTGGTATGGAAACGATTGAAGTTCAGATTGAAGCGGTCTATGTTATTATATCGAATCTAATCGATCCAGGAGAAACACCACAAACATCGACGATTATAAAACGATTTTGGTACAAGCGACGATGATTTTCCAACATGTCCAATCAAAATGTGATAAATTGATGGGCATTTCCCGATTTTCGTTCAATCGATGAAAAATTCATCTAAATCGAGCATCGATTGAACCAAAATCGAACCGTATATGGCTAGCTTAAGAAGATTCCCAGATGAGGACCCATCAGTGGGGGATCGGCAGACAGGAGAGTTCCTATGACCTATGCATTAACAGTTTCGGAGGCCGCAGGGGGAGGACTGAGGGGGGGCCGCCAAAGAATACTCAAAGGGCCGCAGGTTGGGCACCCGGGGCTTAGGTTGTCGCTGGGTCTTCCAACAAGTCAATGACCCAATGCATACATGCACGTCACTAAATTTGGCTGCCTCCCTCTTGCCAACATAAAGGTTCAGAAACCCAACACAAAATATATCAATATATTCCAGATGAGCATTAAATTTTTAAAAGAGGAGATGCAAACAGAATTTGGGATGGATGTGAGAGATCTGAGCTGCCCAGGTTCGTGGTACCCATGCAGAGGAAATATCAGCCTGCAGAATGTAGTCTCTGGAAAGGAAGGAGACAAATAACTGGCAGGATCACCAGGGATTTTCAAAAACAGAACTGCACAGAATCCAGTACCTGGAACCCAGAAATGACAAATATACAAAGAGTCTGTGTACAGTCTGGGATCACACCTATCCATAGGCAATTTCAGGTGAATGAGCCCATTGAATATAATGCCGACATTTGTGAACACGTCCACCTTAAATCTTGCAGTACAGGTCTATGGTCACTGCAAAGCATCATTTGTGATAAACTTGGGCGGCCGTTATGTCTGCAAATCTATTTCATTATCATGGTAATATAATCACTTTAATATTTTGTGTCCCATACTGACAATATTACAGAGAAGCAGGAAAAGGAAGAAGACAGAAGTCTATTTATAAACTTTAATACCTACTCTGCATTGCTGCCATAAAAGGCCTAAACCGGCCACAATTGTAAATAATTCATGCACAGTTTGGGCCTCGCTAGAAGGTGAGATCACTTAAGCCATCCATAGACAGCGTGAAGCACAGCTGATCGACTGCGCAAGATTGCGTCATCACACATGGCCAGTTGGTCGCTGGTCCCCACCCACAGTAATGCGACCAACCAACGCACATTGTAAATGTCTATTCTTGGGCCGATTTAACTCCAGATGGGCGGCTTTTGATCCAGGGACAAATTTCGCCCGACCGATTGCCGCAAGCGCGTACAGCGGTCGATCTGCTGAAATTGCCGTGGCCTGAAGCATCTATGGCCAGCTTTACACATCTGAAGTATTTTTCATTCGTATTATTAAAGTATTTCCATCGTATTAGTAATAAACCACACCGGCACACCCAGTTTTTGGCATGCCACCCTTCTCACGGTGCTCGTTTATCTTATTAGAAAAATCTTGTCTA
>CM070035.1:37197607-37212629 GCA_036250615.1 Ptychadena robeensis
TTGTATACCAGTGCGTAGAGAAGGGGGGGGGGGCTTCACTCAAACTTTTCCCTGGTGTGGAGCATCATCTATCATGACATCAAATTGGCATGCGACCAGAACAAAAAATGAAACAAAAATACAAAACAAGAAATACAAACAAAAGATAAAGGGGAACAGAAACAACAGCCCAGGGTTAGCCATCATGTGACAAATTACTACAAGAGGACAAGGATGGAACAATCTGATAAACTCTCATGCCCAGACCGATATAAATGCTATTATTTGTATTAATATATTACTTTTCAACAATTTTCTGTAAACTATAAAAAGGTGCTTTTGATCTAATTAGGGGGAGCAGACTGAGTGGCACCCACAATTCCATTAGAGGTTTCACAAAACTGAAGGGTCCTTAGGGCATGTTTTTTTAACAGCATTGTCTGATCCGTCTGGACCCCTACGTTAAGTGCAGTTCTTAGCGGGGGTCCCGACGGATCACATACACATTACCCGCATGGCGGATGCTCTGTTCTAACGGCGCTGAGCTGATCCACCGATGCAGGGGTTAACGCAGTGCAGTAAGTTAAACTGTGCATTGGCGGATGTCTGAACAGAGCATCTACCGAGCAGGTACAGTGTATGTGATCCGTTGGGACCCCCCTCCAAGCACTGCGCTAAATGTAGGGGTCACAAAACGAAGTGGAAACATGCCATTAAACACCCCATCAGAGGAAAGTGTCCCACTAGAGAAGAACTCCAATATTCCCATCTCCATAGGCGCATAGCCCCGGTCCAGCACAGCATCCTAGGAGTTTCCAATGCAACGATCCCCGCCTTGTACCTTGGTTCAAGCCATCATACTCTTCTGTAGCAATTTAGGGGGTCGGAAGACTGAACCAATAAACACAGCTCATACAATCCTGGAAGGGTTAAAGACGGGGTTCAAGTGAAATTCTACAGAACCACATAGGAATACCTATATCCATGAAGTATGAAAAGCCGGCATTGCGGAATACTAGTTCCCCCGAAGGCCATGGAAAGGTTTATTGCAGGTCTACAAGCTACAGAGGAGAGTAAACGCAGGTGATATATAGGTCTCCCTTTTCAATAGTAAAGTCCAATCCCTTTACCAGTTAATACACGGCTCTGAAAGAGTCCAACAGGGAGAACATTTCTTGGCCGGTTACCAAACACAACCATAATGGCTACAGAAGAGGGATAAAAACGCAGGAGATCTTATTTAATGACCAGAGACGGCATCAATCTGCTGTCCTAATTCACTTCCACAGATACTAGACAAAACACAAGGCGTGCGGCATGCGCACTACACGTACATCTGCATCCCGAATATCTGGCACAAGAGATGGAATACATCAGATGCCCGATATGGTAATATGGATATTATTATGTTTATGAATGCAACGTATTGAATAGCCAGCAGTATAATCAACTTGATTTGACATGCTTTGTGAAGCGCCTATTCTTTAACTGTCTTCACCCAATGTACTGCAGACAATGGGACCCGAAGTTGTATTATTACTCCGCTATTCTCAGGGTGCTAAACTGAAGTATGGGTGCTGAGAAACCGAAGAGAAATAGAAGAAACCTCTGCTGATAAAAAGACAGAGGAACTATATTTAGACGCATTTTAATCCCAGCTCTGTACACAGGCCAGCTTCAATATGGGACAGATGGCAAATTAAACCTGTTTAATCATTTTGTAGCCAGTGCAAGCAGAAAACATCAATTCGCTGACTAATAATAAGTTATGGCATGTATTTCATATTACATTTACAGCTGACACTACCGCCAGCTCAAACAAAACACCAACATATATGAACTTGACACACTGATCACTTGCCACCTACCAATACTGACCATACAGGTCACACAACGCTCACCACACTTTGCAGAAAGGATGAAGTGATGTTTTGCTTTGCACAGAAAACACAAAAGATGATAAAAGATATGAAAATAAAGCTTCCTGCCACAATAGGCATGTCCTAAAAAAAAGCATCATTGGATTATCTCAATATATTAAATCATTCACCTCCTGGGTGTTACGCCCGAAGCCTGTATGGGCACAGTTTGATCGTCAATCAAACAGCGCCTATGCTAGGATCCAGCGCAACCTCCCTAAGCCTGCAGCATTTCTACAGAGCTGCAGGCACACAGAGCCTGTCCTGCCCCATGTCTTTGGCGTCATTGGTGATGCCAAAGGTGGCGACGCCATAGACCTCTATGGGCGTTGCTTTTCTCCCCACACACTGCTGGCGTCTAGTGTAGAGGGCCGGGGGGAGAGCCGTCGGTTGCCCAGGCAGCAGCTTTTCGTGCCATGGAAAATGGCGCGAAAAGCCCATAACGCAAGGAGGTTAAAATGCCTAATTTCATATGGGACATTTAAGTTTCTTAGAGTATGAAAAGGTTCATCGTTATTAGATTAGGATTACCACCCTCAGTTGTAGACAAAAATTGATATGTGCCTACTACCTTAACGCAGTGGTTTTCAAACTTTCCCTGCAGTGCCTCCCTTCTCTATATATAGGCACATTATCACCTCCACATTCAAACTACACAGGTTCAGATTGGGTCCATTTTACTCTAGCCATGTTTGCATCGCAGTATAGTGTATTAGTGTGAAATGTCCCTGAAACATTATTTGGAACAAAACTACAATTTTATTTAGTTTTCACACCAATCATACAGTAACATTCACGATTCACATACAGACACACACACTACACTCATGCAGAGACATGGATCATTCACATAGAGACAAACGAACAAAGACACACACATTACATGCACTCTACTTACTGTCTCTAACTAGTTCCTCCATGGTTGTCCTTCCCTTAGCCCCCTAGCTGCGCCCCCCCCCCCCCCGGAATACCTCCATGCCACCCAATTTGGAACCCAATGATTTAGGGTGCTCCATCCTTTCCGGAACACAAGAAGGGAGACGCAAGAACTCCAAAGCGAGGGAAATCATACCATCGACAGAACGACTATCTGTTTGGAGATTTCCTCCTTTGCAACGTTACAGGAAAAACATCAGACAGATATGTCCGCCCTCAAAGTCCCTAAAAAAAAAAACTTTCTAGCTGCAGGACCTTGACTTCCTAGTACATTAGCCTATTACTTTCATCTGAGTTCCACAAGCCTACATTTATTGTCTAAACAGTTATACAACAAGATACTAATCTACAATGGATGTCATGCAATGGTAATTACGTTTGTTCATGAACCAAGGAATCCTGTGATCAACAAAAAGGTCAGAAAAAGTTCATCAAAAAAGGGTCATACCTAAAAAAATTTTATGAGCTATAGGCTTAGGCTCCACTATGCGTTAACAGATCCAATTAACACAACCTTTGGGTCAGGGATGCGTTAAGGGATGCTTTTGTGACATTTTTCTTGTGTCTGTTATTTACCACGAGTGGATTGATCAACGCATTGAACAGCGCATACCTTTGCGTTTCAACGCACTCAATGCATTTTCTATGGATGTGTCAACTCGCCCATACCTGCATTGGCTTACATTGTGTTAATATCAACGCAGTGCCCTGACATATCTGTAGGCACAGCCATTGACCTTCAATGGATGCTTCAACATCCCTGCATTTGACGTACATCAAGCGCAGGGTTTTAATGCATAGTGGAGCCTAAGCCTTAAATGAAGATGTTTTGTTTTAGATGTATTCCTTAGCACTGCAGGATTGAAATAATTACATTTAGTGGAAGAACACATTGTAGGAAAACATATCCAGAATACAGGCGTGCAGTGGTCATCCTAATATAAAACATAACTTTACAGAAACTTACCCTCCCTGTGATCTACAACACAGTTCTGGACTAGAGACACAAGTATAACGGAAAATTGGATCCTTATATCGATTTGATGGTTTCAGTTGCGGTTCAGAAAAAACCAACCAGCAACTTCCTATTGAAGTACAGTCATCCCTCAACCCAGAAATTTAGGTATTGGATGTCATCAGATGGAGAAGGAAGACTAGGATATACAGACACCGTGTCAGTACAATACACTGAGCACGTCTACAACGGTATTCTGAGGTTTGGTTCTAAACAATTAACATATTTTTTGGGCTATAACATGCACCAGACCATAGAATGCACCCAGAAAAAATATATTGAATAAGTTCTCACATCAATTGGGTTAATGCAATGGATTAAATGAATGCAATATTCAATTGAGCCAGTAGATGTCATTAGCAGCAATACACACACAGCACATCACACCTCTTCAATAATCTGCCTCTCCTCTCTGGCTGCCTGTGTCTGTGGGAGCTGCAGAGTGATTGCAGTTTCCATGGACATGCAGTTCATCTATATCTCTCTCTTCATTGCTTATGCCAGCAGGGCTTTGGGCTCTGTTGGCATAAGCAATTATACAGTTCAGATGTGAGATCCGGACACCAGCCGGCATCTCTCATCAGGTCCTCCAGCTAATCTCCTTGCTGGGAGAGTTGGCGGGAAGCCAAGGTCACGCATTTGGACCATAAGACGTAGGCACTTTTAGCCCCCAATTTTGGGGGTGAAAAAGTGCGTCTTATAGTCTGAAAAATATTGTTACCCTAGGTCCACATCCGCTATTGGATCTGGCCAGAGGATAGGGGGCTCTGACGGACTGTGGAGACAGCCCTGTCATAGTCCCACCATGCAATCCATACGGAAAGAGGAGCCTAGGGCTTAAAATTAACTAAACATTCAAAAACTCTGCATCATTTATATCTACCTATATCTACCTTGTTTTTGTTTAACTGGAAACACAAACTAAGATAATGCTGTAAATGGTGTGTGGTAGACTGCAATGGAGCCTTACATGCATTTACTTCCAGTGGACGTGTTAGACATATACACATTCTTCTATACACATACATACATATTTGTGCACCATGAGTTTTAGGATTTAAAGTGCCTATAATTCGGAGTATCTATTTCAATACTTGTGACAGAGTTAATGTAAGTGTACAGCAAATAAATAAAAGATGTGATTCTTTGGAAGATATAATTACAGAACAATAAACTGACCTCCCATATGAGGGTGGATAATGTAATCTGTGCTACGCCTGAGCAAAGAATGCGACACTCGCGGCACATGGTTGTCTATCGGACCAGACAGAGCTGGACTGGGGTTAACCCGACAGGAAAGGGAAGCAACGCACAAATATGGCCCATCACCAACAGTCACATGCAGGACAGGAAATGAAAGAGTTAATATTGTACATTGGAATGAACAGATCATTTTAATTTCCTCTGTTTTGATGAAACATTACCACAGCATGATAACACAGGGGTTCATGCAATCAGTGAAGCTCAAAGACATGTCCACTTATATTACACTTCAGTATGTAAATAATTATATAGATAACAAGGAGATAATAACCATAACACTCAGCAGATAAGAGATAAAACAGAATACACTACTACTACATTCATAGAAAGGCTCTGAAGCAAATAAAGTGTACCTGAACTCAAAATAACCAGTCCTAAGAGGTGATGCAGGCCATTTTGTTATTTTTAGGCTTCACCTATTTTTCTTTTTGCTTTCTCTCTTTATCTGGACCCTTCTTAAGGTGGAAGTGATGAAGGCAGCAAATCATGCAGGGTCATCAATGCCGAGATTAAAGCGGACCTACCACCAGGAATCTATGTTTTCACGAATGGCACTAGAAGTGCCAATAATAGGGAGGAATGCAGGGAAAAAATCCAACAACTGTAATGAGCAATTTAAGAAGATAATTCGGCAGCTCTTCTCACTTCCTGGATCATTGTAGGCAGAAATCGGCAGGACGTCACAGGAAGCAGTGATCTGCTTTGAAAATTCCCATAGAGGATCACTGAACGCCCCGCGATATTGCACCCCCAGTTTCATGTGTTGCCTTCAGCGAACCAGGAAGTGAGGGGAGCTGTGTGGTAATCTTGTTAAAATGGTCATTACAGGAAAGTTTTTTTTACTGCATTCCTCCCTATTATTGGCACTTCTAATGCCCTTCATAAAAACAGATTTCTGGCGGTAGGTCCACTTTAAGCTACACTCCTCACTAGTTCTCCAACCTGCCATTCAGCTGTCAAATATCTACTTATGATAAATCCAGAGCTCCAGAAGAAGCACCTTGGAGACTAGCTATTGCAGCAAGCCTTGGCTATAGGTCACACTGGAGAAAGGTTAACGTATACACACACCATGATCTCTCTATAGGCTCAAAGTTACTAATTCAAGTACAATTAACCCATAAGATGTCTGCATCTACAATGTTTATTTCCCAAGTAATTGTCTCTACAAAACTGATCTTGCCCCGGGTCCTCCACTACCATTTCAGGCAATGGTGCAATCCAGCGTGGTACTGTATACCATCTAGACCAGACATAGGCAAACTAAGGCCCAAGGGCCAGATCCGGCCCACCTGGCCTTCTAATCTGGCCCTTTGTCACCTTGATGAAAACATCCTGTGTCCCCATTGTGTGTTCCTTGCAATGAACACGTGGAGACAGCTGGTGCGGTTATCTGAATGGGCTCTTTCAGCATCCATCAAGGAATGGGCTTAGCACAGGGTGCCGATGGTGCCCTCCATGTCGTGGAAACATAGCCTATCTCTGAACAAGCAGAGGAGAGCCAGAGCATCTTGTAACCAAGGTCTCTATTTTTTTTACCTTCCTGACAGTATTGTTTCTTTGTTGAACGCGTACAGGGAATTAAAAAAGATCACAACGTCCCTGCTACACGCCCCAAGCATCATTAATGAATACGTGAATGGCCATTACAGGCTCTTGGTCCGACCCCTCTGTCAAATTTAAGAACCCATTGTGACCGACCAGTCAAAAAGTTTGCCCACCCCTGATCTAGATTAATCACCACTTCAAGAGACCTTGGCTCTATATATGGGCATCTACTACAGGTTTACTATAAAGCATTACTGAAATTGCAATGACAGGCAGTGTTACACAATGAAGGGAATGTCTATATTTAGGAGATATCTAGGAGACTTAAAATAGAAACATGATCCCAGCAGCAGAGTATATTATTACTATGGCACAAGGCCGCAACAATCATGTTACTTGGAAAGCTAAATCAACATGTTTATTTTCTCAGCTTAGGAAGAATCTATCCAGAGATTGCCAAATTATTTCCCATTCGTGGTTATGGAGGGGAACTGGGAGTCAAGGTGGGGAACCATGGACTCCCTCATCCAAATATAGACTTTCCATACTTCACCCCAACGCCTATATAGAGGTAGCAACACACAAACTGAAGCAACCCCTAGTTCATATACATTAGGCTCTATCTGTCTAATTCAGCTTCTATTCTGGTCCAGAAACGAAAATCACGGCATTTTATAGGTGGACTTTATGAGTGAATTGCAAAGCCCCTGAACATGCTATTATCACCAAATTTGCTGGAGATGTAGAGAAGAAAATCAAGTCAAATTAGAATGTTTTTGTGCAAAAACTTGATATGCTAGAGCAATACTTTTTATTTTCAATGTTCCCACATCCCTTCTCTACATCTCCAGCACTTCTAGTGATATCATATTCAGGGGCTTTGTAATTAACTTCCAAGATTGCCGAATTAAATAACAACATCTAACAAAAGTACATTTGCTGTGTGTTTCTGTGTCAAAACAAACCGGGATTGTCAAAACTTACCTTTTTTTCTGAAAGCTGCGGTGCTTTTTAGCCGTAGCCACCAATTAATTGCAGAATCGCCCTTTCTGTGTCATGGGTTGCGCCGAATGGGCAAGGGCATGCAATAGACCTCCATGGTAATGGAGGGGGGTCAGTTTTCCAGTCCAAATGGTCAGTGCCATAGATGACGGCAGCAATGTGCAGGGGGAGGAGGGAGGGCGGTAAATTCAAACAGTACTGTGTACCGAAACAGGTTAAAGACCTGGAAATACACTGGAGGATGCATTTTGTTTGCTACAATTGTGTTTGCTCTTCCAATGAACTGAGTAGGAAACACAATTGATAGAAAATACAATGCAGCTACACAGCACAATATATTGTGTTATGCTTTGTGGCTGCAGTGCGATTTCTGGCCAGTAACGCTATGCGCCCGCTAAATGTGTGGGTTGCCTGCAAAAACTCTGTGCTTTTCAGTATGCTGCACTTGTGTCTCTCATACAGTAGGGATGCGTTTCGGGCAACAAATGGCTGCTAATCAAAACATGCCTCATTGATCCTACTGAACCCTACAGCACCTGTCACCAGGAAGTGATGTCATCTGTAACCAGGAAGTGACATCATCCTGGTATTCACACAGCTAAAATACACATGGAGATCAGCCCCTGCTAAACCTGCACAGCGCCTCCTTTATTGTGAGTATTTTTATCATTTACAGCATTTTACTTTGTTGTGGGCCTCGTGTCCTTGTTCCTATTTGTCTTATATGGGGTGGGCACACATCTCCTTACTACTTAACCAACCACTCCTCATACTGATCCATTTTACTCTGTAATTTTTGCCTAGCTTCATACACCACCTTTCTCGCCACTGACATCGCTGCTGACAGTTGTGCGAAAAGGTACAGAACACAGATCTGAAAGAGAATAAACACATTTGGCTTTTCTTCATTTTGCTCTCTCTTTCCTGTGAGAACTGGTCACATTGAGCACCTGCTATATAGAGACAACCCTGCTTCTACAGCTGGAAGGAGAAACAGAAAACACAATTATATTATACGATTACAGAGCGAACGCCAAACCACAACTCCGGCTTTTCAATCTGGGACTCTAGGAACTAAATGGAAACCCTCAGCATAAAATGCTGTCCTCCCTCCAAAACAAATGTTTGTGCCGCTTTCATACCCCTTCTTGTGTCACTGTACCTCTGCAATGTACCGGTCAGAGAACACACATTGTACAAATGGATTGGATCTAATGCAGAACTACATGTCCCAGAATGTTTGCTCTGGGCATGGATCTTGAGCACCTGAGCTCATTATTGTCTATAGACCGGCTGTACACAAAAGCAATAATACAATGTATCCTCCTTTTATTTGATCTAAGCCTAAAAGCATAAACAGCGTCACAGGTCTGATCAAAGAAAGCCTGTCTGCCAGCATGAATGGGGTACCAGGTATAAGATCCCTCTGATTAATGAAAGCAGCAGGAGCAGGAATGACGTACCAAGCATAGGCAGGGCTGTGAAGTCGGTCGAAAAATGTCCCGACTACGACGTTTCAGATTCTTCCGACTCCTCTGTATGTAATATGCTAATGTATTTTATCCATCCATTGAAGGAATGGAAGGCGACATACAGTAACCACAGAACTACCGGCCAGGAAACCAGCAGGATTGATGTTCTAGGTATAGGGTCTATCTGACCAAGGAAAGGCTTCCTAACAGCAGGAATGTGATGCCAGGCATAGGGTCTCTATGATTTTATAGAACACCAGATGAAAGCCTCCCTAAAAGCATGAACAGAGGTAAATGGCTCCTGTGTTTAAAGAAAGTATGTCTGCCAGCCTGAATGGGGTGCCAAGTAAAGGGTACTTGTGTTTAAAGAAAGGCTCTCTGCCAGCATGAATGAGGAGCCAGGTAAAGGGACTTTGTGATGTGATGCCTGCAAGAATGAATAGGGTGCAAGATAAAGGGTCCCTGTGTTTCAAAGAAAGTCTGCCTACTAGCATGAATGGGGTGCCAGGTAAAGGGTACTTGTGTTTAAAGAAAGGCTCTCTGCCAGCATCATTGGGGTGCCAGGTAAAGGGTCCCTCTGATCAAGGAAAGCCTGCCTACCAGAATCAATAGGGTGCAAGGTAAAGGGTTCCTCTGATGAAAGAAAGGCTCTCTGCCAGCATGAATGGGGTGGCAAGTTATAGGATCCCTCTGATCAAAGAAAGTCTGCCTGCCAGCATGAATGGGGTGGCAAGTTATAAGATCCCTCTGAATAATGAAAGCACCCAGGAGTGTCACAGGTATAGGCTCCTTCTGATCAGTAAAATCCCCCCAACAGCAGGAATGACATTCAAAGCAAAGATCCTCAGATCAGTGAAAGCCCCCTGACAGCAGGATTGATGTCCTACGTATAAGGTCTATCTGACCAAAGAAAGGCCTCCTAACAGCAGGATGTGATGCCAGGTTTGGGGTCCCTCTGATCTTATAGAACACCAGATGAGATGCTAATAAACAAAAAGGTATTGTGCAGAATCTTAGTGGTCCCTGCTTGGGTACTGACGCCTTTTTTCCGCTCCATGTTCAGCACGTGCATCTCACATCTGTTTATAGGAGAAGAATGTGTTTGGTGTTCTGTTTCCCCGGCTCGGTTAGGCCTGTTTACTGATGAATGTGCATTCAGTATCAATTCATCACACAGACACCCAATATCAGGGCTACTCCATAGTGAATGAACGAGGTCATTATGTATCCTATACGTCACGCAGCTCCAGGAAGAAGGTACTCTCTTTGTGATTGCCGGCTTTCTGTTGTGCCATAGATACAAAGGCCACGACGGCCGCCCCTGCATCCTCAATTCATCTTATTCAGACTATGAAAGGGAGGGGGGACAGCTAATAATTGGGAATATATGCGTGTGTAATATATATATATATATATATATATAATATCCAAACAAGGAAGCTTCTCTGCATTCCCTTATAGAAAAGAGAATGGATTATATGGGCCACATAAATTCTCTGTGTCTTCCTGTGGACACTTGATAAATCACACTACGCCTGTACAGCTGCATATTCACTCCAGCCATTTCAATGGCTCTCCTTCCATGATCAGTTATTTAGATGACTCCCTTTAAATAGCACCCCAATTGCAAGTCAGCATATAGTGCAACTTTATTGTGATCTGGGGATTCTTATGGAGATAATAGACTTTATCCAATTTATCACATGGCTTTATTTACAGTAATGCCCTGAGCTTCTTTAAAAACATCTCAGTGACTACGCTGCCTCCTACCTTATCTGTCAGAATAAACGAGTTGTCATTGGTAAAGCCGCGTACACTTTACGACCACTCCATACAATTTTCTTAGCTCTAAACAAACAAACTATGTAGTGGATTGGAAGGTATATATTCACTGCTATGTAGTGCGGGTCCTCCCTGATAGCCCATACATAGTGATTGGCAGGGATATATCATGTTATGTAGTGGGGTCCTCCCTGATAGAATACATAGTGAATTGGAAGTATAGATCAACGCTATGGTGCCGGGTCCTCCCTGATCCGAACATAGTGATTGGAAGGTATATATCCAATGTATGTAGTGCCGGGTCTCCCTGATAGAATACATAGTGATTGGAAGGTATATATCACTGCTATGTTAGTGCCGGGTCCTCCCTTTGAGAGAATACATTTATTAGTGATTGGAAAGTTATATATCACTGCTATGTAGTGCTGGGCCTCCTTGATAGAATACATAGTGATTCGGGAAGGTAGATATAACTGCTATGTAGTGCCGGCCTCCGTGATAGAAAATAGTGATTGGAAGGTATATATCACTGCTATGTAGTGCCGGGTTCCTCCCGATATAGAATACATAGTGATTGGAATGTATAATCACTGCTATGTAGGGCGGGTTTTCCTCCCTGATTAGAGAATACATTCGTGATTGGAATGTATATATCACTGCTATTAGTTGCCGGGTCCTCCCTGATAGAATACATAGTATTGGAAGGACATATATCACAGCTATGTAGTGCCGGGTCCTCCTGAATAGAATACATCGGTTTTGGAAGGTAGATATCACAATATGTAGGCAGGGTCCTCCCTGATAGAATACATAGTGATTGCGAAAGTTTATATCACTGCTATGTTAGTGCCGGCCTCCTGATAATATACATTCCAATCACCTATGTATTCTATCACTGTAGTAGTGCGGCAGTCCTCCCTGATAGAATACATAGTGATTGGAAGGGATATATCACGCTAAGTATGCCGGTTTCCTCACATGATTAGAAATACATAGTTGATTGGAAAGTATATCACTGCTATGTAGTGCCGGGTCCCCTCCTTGATAGGAATACATAGGTGATTGGAAGGTATATATCACTGGTAGTGCCGGGTCCTCCCCGATAGAATACATAGTGATTGGAAGGTTTAGAAAGGTCCTCAAAGTACACGGTTTTGTTAGAAGGAAAGGTGATTGTACAGAAATTGGATGGAAAGATTGTAAGGTGTATGTAAAGCTTTAGAAACCAGGATTCCTGGCAGCGCAGGTCATCTTCCTTTTATCTCAAATCTTACTTAAATACTCAATGCACAAGCTTGGAGAGGTGACACCAAAACAGGCTAATGGTATTTTGCTTAAGCACAGGGTATAAACACTTTTTCGTCATTAAATACGGTTTCCCCTTTTTTGTGCATCTTTGTTGTAGTGACGTCCTCGAACAGCCACTTCCTGTCTACATGCACTTCCTCTGTGTTGGCTGCACAGGACTGGCTGAGGGTGACATTGATAGACATTATCTGTGTGACTTGTGTATGCATGACACAAGCTCATCAATAAAACATGTGACTGGGTGACAACCAGGGGGGAATGGTATTGGAGAGGAAGGTGTTGTCACCCTATAACTAGCGCTAATCAATAAAGAATTGTATCTGATTATATTTCTTTACCTACTCTTACGTGACATATATGGAGGGGTTTTTATTTGTTTGTTTCTGTGTATTTGATGTATGGAGTACATATTTGGCCTATGTACTGTTTTGAAATTTTCAATAAAATGTATTATAAATAATCTGGATTATATCTGGATATAAATACAAATGTTCTATTGGAACAGAGGGCAGCAGGATTATATCAGGAAGTGCCTCCCTGGCAGGATCATCTGATGTTAGTAGCATGGAAGTGGTAGAATTGTAGTAAAATGAAATGTTCTATATGATTGTAGTGACTGGGTGATCTCTCACTAGTAGAACGCAGAAGGCCGGGGCCATGTCAGTACAGTGCAGAGGGGGTGATCTGCCATTGTTGACATCCGTTGTGTGACATGAATGGCCCATGTACTGTACAGTACAAGCGGCACCATCAGCTTATCTTCCATAGCAGGCGATCGGAGAATAAACCGCGACCCATCCGGGTGTTCTAATAGAACTAAGCCCGCCGGGTGATGAATAACGCAGTTTGACGGCGGCGGGAGCCATCACACGGGCTACGACTAGGGATGGGTGACCGCCAGTAACCTTGCAGCGTGCAGCCAGTTTCCCTGGTGACGGGAGATGGAGGATCGGAGCGCAGACACACACTCACCCAGATGACGACTGACCAGCCCCGGCTGAGGAGAGATGCTGCGCACAGGAGACACACGTACAAGATGATCGCCGCAGCCGGTGTCACCGCCGTGAACACGCACAGCAGGATAGTGACGTCGCGAGTACACCGCCGGCAGCCAATCAGTAGTGGGCTAAGCAGAGGTGTGACAATAGCCCTTTCGCTTTACACTGCGCCCCGCCCTCCATATCCTTCCTCCAGTGTCATTGAGTACGATGAGAGGGTTACGCTGATTGGCTGTAGAAAGTGGCGCGTTGGTGGGGGCTGGGGTGTGATGTCACGGTGGGCGGGGAAGAGGTTATTAGAGGTCAGAACTGAGACAGAACGTTGGAATGGAGCGCCGAGCCACATGTGTGATAATGGGAGAGACCGCGAGGTGCGCGCGCTGCGAGCGGGAGACGGTCCCTTGGTTTCCATAGAGATGGCGGCGCTTGTACCTCGTGTAGCATATAGCGCCTGTGTTTATGATAATAAAAAGTTTAAAATATTAACGTGTCAATAACGTGTCCACTGACATTATAAACATGTAACTTGTACTATAATAAATTCCTCAATGTCTGTGGATGTAAGCAATTCCCTGCATTTCTATGTGGGAGAAAAACGTGCTGGGGTCACTGGAAATATACCTGGGGACAGCCAGTACCAGAATATAATGCCACTGAACAACAGGGTGCAAGTCATCCATTAGTATGTTGCTGTGATAAACTATGAGTATAAAAGTGTCCTGATGTCAGTGGTCAGTTGGAGTATACAAGTGTCCCGATGTCAGTGGCCAGTTGGAGTATACAAGTGTGCCGATGTCAGTGGTCAGTTGGAGTATACAAGTGTCCCGATGTCAGTGGTCAGTTGGAGTATACAAGTGTGCCGATGTCAGTGGTCAGTTGGAGTATACAAGTGTCCCGATGTCAGTGGTCAGTTGGAGTATACAAGTGTCCCGATGTCAGTGGTCAGTTGGAGTATACAAGTGTGCCGCTGTCAGTGGTCAGTTGGAGTATACAAGTGTCCCGATGTCAGTTGGAGTATACAAGTGTTCTGATGTCAGTGGTCAGTTGGTGTATAAAGGTGTTCTGATGCCAGTGGTCAGCCAGAATCCCTATGGTGATTATAAGGGATCATTACAATTTGAATTTGGCTCGAAGTTTGCGTGCCAAGCACGGCGTTATGCTGGCAAAGTATGTGGTTATCATGACTAAAGAACCAATAAAAATACAAAGTAAGTGGTCACAGCATGATATGCAAAACCAGTGTGCGGTCAGCACTGAGCAGGGATACCTTTTCTCCAGTGTGCGCACTAGTTAAATGTTCCCAGATATACAGCGCGTTCATCGCTAGAAGATAAGGACGGTTTACTATAACCATTGTTGTTTCTTCCATGAGACATTCAGGTGACACAGTGTAAGCATACCATGAGGGAAATGTTCCTAATATGGCGTCATTGATGGAATTCTGTGTCTCAGAAAAATGTTTTTCACAATGCAATGTAGTGTGTAATTGTGCATTGTGTTGTTGTGTGTATCGGTTTGATGAAGGGGGTCCAAACTCTTTGCAACGAGAGGCAGGTTTAGTGATATGAAAATGTGTGAGGGTCGACCATTCAGTCTGACATTCTTTGAACCATTAACATTAAATGCAAATGAACTATTTTATGAAATTGCTTTCAGCCATCAGAAGCCACTTGTCCCTGCAAAAGGACTACAAACTAGCTATCCGTACCTTGATTATTACAAAGAATATGCATTTTTCTGAGTGGGGGCCGACATCCCAAATATAAATATATAGAGAACAAACTACACATGGTGCGATAA
>CM070035.1:37212729-37230322 GCA_036250615.1 Ptychadena robeensis
CCCCCCCCCCCCCATGTGTGAGAATGAAGCCAGTGATGTGTTAGTTGATATTGCAGATTGAATTGAGATTAAAGGTCAAACACATTAAATAACTGTGCACACACCTTCACTTGGATAACTGCAGGGAAACATGAATAACTATGAAATGTTGCAGGAAGGGGTGTGAAATTGGGAAAGTAAATTACTAAACCCAAAAAAAAGAGTGGACTTCTAAAGCTAGGCATACACGGTTCAATATTAGCGTTCGATCGACCTAAAACGATTAAAGTTTAGATTGATCAGATTTAAATCGTATTCTGCACACATGGTAAAAATTGTTCAATCAGGCAGAATTGAAGTGTGTTGAATCCGCACAAACCGCACTCTGTGTCAGAAAAAATCTCTCCCAGTGCACAGCCTCCTTCTCAGGTTCAGTGTCTTGCCGATTTTTAGACCCCAGGTGCTGGGCTACGGCGGATCAGTTCATCCATGTGTATACAAGTAGAAAGAGAAAAAGTAGCTGAAATCCGCACTCTGGTCTTTTCTTTAAAAATCCATCGGCTTTATTCAAAATAAATCACAGAACACGATTATATAATCGTGTTCTGTGATTTATTTTGAATAAAGCCATTGGATTTTTAAAGAAAGGACCAGAGTGCGGATTTCAGCTACTTTTTCTCTTTCTAAAAATTGTTCAATACTGATCAAAACATCGATCGGAAAATGATCGGACATGTTGGAAAAATTTCATAGCATTTTTTTTGTTGGTCGGGACGATTGTAATCGATGAACATTTTTATATATGAGACTTTCCTGTGTTTTGTGATTTTGGTCGTATTCCGATCGAAGTTTCTATGTGGATCTTCTTTGAATTCACTTACGATCGTTGTCCCATAAAAATACCAAGACCTAAAATCGAATTGGAAATCGATCACACTAAAATCGAATCGTGTATGCCTAGCTTTAGGGTGTTGGATATCTGGGGGATGAAAGTCAGAGTAGGCATATGTAAGGGTAAAATCTGACAAGCACTGTGTGACAACTAGAATGTGACTATGAAAGGTTGACATTTGGACTGCTGGTAGTCTCAGGGGTTAGTTACTAAGCCAGAAAATTTTGGGGTTGCACTACTGAGGTATGAGATCTGGGGGTTCAAACGTGTTGTACCGTGAGAGCTACATGTGACACAAAGCCAGCTGGTGACCTGTGGAAGGAAACGGCTAATCGGAGGATCAATCAGGAACAGGGAGGTCCATCTGCAGCAGAATCTACTATGCAGGAAGTTGACGCAGAGGACAGTGAGGAAGACCACTCTACATATGGGATGAGTACCAACAAACACCATCTCCTGGTACTCATCTGAGTAGCTCACTAAAAAAGTTATTTGCACCCCTGTCCGTAGCATAAGGTGACAACTGCAAGCACATGATACCATGGGGTCGATCTCTTCCTTCAACATACTGGTGTTATTATTGTTAAATATAAGCCATTCACTGCCATGACACAGCAACAGCTCTGGTTGGAAAGTTTAGTGTCACCCCTCTTCCAGCAGTGAAATGGTGTCACCCCAGTGTAGATCGCACTGACTGCACTAGGCTAGTGATGACTCTGCATATCATAAGGTAGCCATACACAGGTCGATTTCACACTCGATTCCTGGTCGATCGATCACCGGAATCGAGTGAAGCCCACCTTGACCGATCGACCCCGCCCGATCGACTTGGCCCCCAAATCGGATCGGCCAGAGAACCAACCTGTCGGTGTTTTCTGATTGATCGGGCACACATCAAGAGGCGTTGACATTTGTGAATCGATCGATCGGGCACAGAATCGTCCAGGAATCGGTGGCCTAAGGTGGTAGGCACAGACTTGTATGGTCGATCGATCGACGCCTGTGGCTTCACCGGAATCGATCGATGGATGGATCGTTCGCTCAGGAATTGACACGTGTATGGCTAGCTATAGATTTGATGCATACCAGCATATCCTAAATCTTCCCTTTAATTCAATCGCCCAGTGAGGTAGGTATTGGTGTATAGGTGACAGTTGCAATGTAGGAGAGTGTAAGTGTAACTTGGTAACAAAGTCAACATCTACTATATTGTGGTTTATAGTTACAGCCTGAGACGTTGTTACACTATCTTCACTTTACCAGGGAATCAAAGATCTAGAATAAGAAGGAAAGCCAAACTCCTGCACAGTATACTTTTGCCAGGAGGGTTGGGAACTTGTAGTTGAATCGCTCGGTTGTAAATGAAAGCGCCCATATGTCTATCATGCCAGGTTATACTTTATTAGGAGAAATGGTGCCAGCTCCAACTGCTTCTTCTTTATTCAACCTTGTTAATATTTGATAATAGCGATGCCTTTTGTTGTATTTTATGCTCTGCCCAAGGATTATGCACACATGCGTTTGTTCTAAGACTTTATTGTTTTGCCTTGTTTATTCTTTGGTTATTACTATGTACCTATTGTGCTATCATTTAAGTTTTATTCTTTTAACAGGACCTGTTAACACATTTTCTTCTGAAAATACACATACACAGGATTATAGCTTGATTAGACATTAAAGCAGGGAACACATGGCTCGATATTGGAGCCATTCGAGGTTCCCTGCAGGACGTCATTACGCTGCTGCCCGATATCGAAGGAGCTGGAGACACAGCACCAGCTCCAACGATGCTTTGCATGAAGACCCGGGTCTCTATACAAAGCAATAGACATTGACCGTGGTTTACGGTCATGTCTGATATCCCTATATTCAAGCAGGATTGATTGGCCCCGCTCAAAAACAGGGATGGCCACATATGATATGGGCCAGATAGATGGCCATGAGCACGCATGGTGCTCGAAGCAGCCCATATCTACACGCGTGTTCCCTGCTTTAGACTTTAATACTGCTTACATATGGCCAGATGGTTAATCAGATAGCCTTTCTGAGAACACCCATTAAGGTTTGTCTAAAAAAGTATAAATGGGGTGTAAAGTCCTGATGTCACCCATTTAAAGTAAAGCTGTCAGCAGGAGCGGTCTTAGCCTGTCAAGGGCCCTGGGCGATCACCCCCTCTCCCCCCACTGGTGGTTGGTATCAGTGTCAGACCGGGCTGTGGGATTTGTGTGCTACCATCATCTGACCGGAATGGTGGTAGTGGTGTCTGGCTTGGGGAGGGGGTGGTGGCTGAGATGTCTGACCATGGTGGCGGTCAGGGTTCAACACCACAAGACACAACACCTTCCCTCTTCAGTCACCACCTCCTAAATGGAGCTCCTCTTCTATGCTGAATGATGACAGGGGAGGCCACATCGGCAGACAAAAAAGAATATTTACTGATGCCCATGATGTTGCCCTCACCTCACCGCCCATGTTGCCCATGCCTAACATCGTCACCCACTGTACTGTCAGCATATGTTCATTATCAATCAGCCCTTCAGCGATAAGGAATCAACTCTTCCTAGGTATTAGCAGGTCGTCTAGGGAAAACGATGTCATTAGTAAAAGAAGGAGGAAAGCCTTGTATCCGTCTCCCTGCTAACCTGCTTTAGCCCTTCCATCCCCAGCATGGGCTCTGGGTAAAAATAAACAGGCACATCTAGAGTCTCTATGCCATCAACGGATTTCAATGAGTTGCCAGTTGGATGACATGATCAAAAACCAAAGATGTCTAAGGAAAGATGATCATGTTTATCTGTTATCTGTAAGGGCTTGTTTACACGATCGCTCCCATTGAAAATCATTTGTCGAATTCCACTGATCCACATCCAAGAGGATGGGCACAATCGGGTGCGGATGTGATTTAGGGCACAATTTTGAAACGATCGCATCCCCTAGTGAAAAATTGTGCAAAAATTGGATGGACGCCGTAAAAAATCATATCCTCAGTCACTGGGGACAAGATTTTTGTCCGCGTCCATTCATTTTCTATGGTAGCGATCGCTCGCATCAGGGGCCATCAAGAAAACCAAAACGTGGGGGATCTCCGAAGCATTCATCTGCGGCCGATCGCTCTAGTGGAAACAAGCACTGAGTAAAGCCCCCCATACACGTCGAGATTTTTTGCTCAATCAACTAAAAAAGATTAATTTTGGGGGGTCAGGGAAATTGGTGATTGATTGTATGTTTGCCAACTGTAGTAACAGATATTTGATCAACTTTTTTGGGATCAACTTAAAGTGTAATCATTTTCAGTACAACCAATTAAAATTTACCAGCATGTCCAATCCTTTTTCATTAAATGTTTTCCCAAGTTTAATTGGTTTAGGTTGATCTAACCATAAGGGCTGCCATAGATTTTCAATCAATCAACCCAAAAATGTATTGAATTAAGTTGATTGGATGAACAATCTAGACGTGTATGGGGGCCTTTAGAGCCCCTTAAGCTAGCCACGGTGCGATATTTACTATCAAACAAAACCCTATGTCACTGAAGTAGGTCTCCTATACTAGTGTATATAAAACCTGTGCTCCGCAGCATAACAATGCATGAAGGGTGTTATGCGTTAACACTAAACTCTTTTATCTTATACTTTTGTTAAGTACCTCTAGCACTTATTTGCCGTACCACAATGTCAGCCGTCACACCATCTGAATTTCATCACTGGTCTCTTCCATTCAATTATTCAATGGTCTGTTTTTTTTGGCCAACTTTTCCCATCTTGAGTAATATTTGTACTCTTATCACCTACCTGACGAAAGGCACTTAAAACAAGGACTGTTCATTGTATTTCACATTATAATTCTCTGTTCCTTTTATGTTACTAAATTAAATATTTATACTACAATGTTCCTTTTTTTGTTCTTAGGATCGTCAAACTTGTTCTGCTTGTATGTTTCAATATATTTGTTTTCTATATATCCTATACATCCATTCTATATCCATTTAAATTTTAGAGATTTAATTCCACATTGATATAGTGTATGGTTTAGTGTAATTAAATGAAATAAGGTGACCGGGCACACCTTTTCACTGAAATGCTGCCAACATCGAGTAGTTAGCAAAGATCAGCCAGAGGTAGGAGAGATAAGCTAAGTAAATGTATTAGTTGTTGGGACTGAGCAGCCTTCTCTATGCCTAATAAATAATGGTTTGATGTATTATTGTTTGATTATTAATGCATAAAATATATTTATCTGAAAAAAAAAAAAATATATATATATATATATATATATATATATATTTATCTGACTTTGATGTCAGCACAGGACACAGAATACAAGTATGATTATTAAATGGTCCTACAATCCTCCAAACTGAATGTTAGTTGAGGTTGAGTGTTATAACTTAGACATGCAGTATGACGACCTTCTCTGGCACACGTTGGTGCTTGTCAATCTGCTTAATTTACAGCATACCTACTGTATGTTTTTGGAATTACTCCAATATATGCACTAAAAAGAGGGAGGGACCACTGGCAGCCTTAAATCACCACATCCAATATTAAACTAAGATGGGGAGGGGGAACTGCCCTCAGGGGTGGCCAACCCCAATGACTTTAATGGTGAACGTAATAAACTGTTCCGGTCAAGAGATTGACGTTATTGTTCAAACTTTATTGATACAGTTATGATAAAATACATAAAATGCCTCGGAACATTGGGGATCCACATATAAAGAAGCACATACATACAATGAGCACCAAAAGGTCCTCTATATCACAATACAAGGTCCAACAAATGAGTATAAATAATCGTCACAATATACATATAGGGTCGCGGTAGGAGACTTCCGTGCGTTCCGCACGCGTTTCCTGTCCCCCTACTATTGGGACTTCTCACAGGGAGCACTGTACACAATATTTCCTAAAAAACAAAAATCATCACATGTTTGTATGTCATAATCAAATTTAATTGCATGATAGAAAAACTTTTATAACATCATACAGGTATGTCTGTGCTAGTGATGTAAAAACATTCGCCCAGATACCCCAGACTTATCAATCATCTATTCTAGCAATATATCATCTCCAAATGGTTGGTACCAATGTACCAAGACTCAGGTCAATATCTAGTCATGTTATTACTGTTTTAGTGTAACAAAAATCAGGAGTCAATCTCCTATACATTTTTTTTGCAAAAAAGGGGGATCAAAGACATATTGGCGGCTTACCAGTTAAAAGGTCCTTGCTTCTATCTTCGGCATGGGCAGAGTCCCTCACCAACACTCAACGGACCGGCGGCACCGCAAACTTTTCCCATGCCAGGCAATAACCCAATAGTCCTGCACCCTCATGGCGCCAAGATTAAGGTCCCAGTTCAGTGTGGGCACTGCATCGTGGGGGGAAACGTTATTTTATATGTCATTGTGGAATAGGTCAAACAAGAGTCCTGCTATGGTGATGGTAAACACTCTGGACTGCAGTATGACATATAAAATACCTTTTTCACGGCACCTCGCCGAACGAAAGCAAGGGTGAGGGCCAGCCCCCCTAACTGGTGCCACTTGAACCGCCAGGTTCCGGACTATTTGGGTATTGCCCTGGCTGGGAAAAGTGCGGTGCCCGCCGGTTGAGTGTTGGTGAGGGAAACCCTCCTGCCCTGCCGAAGTATAAGCAAGACCTTTTAAACTGGTAAGAGCGCAATAGTCTCCTTTCTGTATCCCCTTTTTTTGCAAAAATGTATAGAGAAATATGACTCCATGAATTTTTTTATCAATATAATACAGTATACATGACTATATCTATATTACCTGAGTGCTTGGTACATTTGGTACGCACCATTGAATGATATATTGCTAGAATAGATGATTGATAAGTCTGGGTATCTGTGCGAATGTTTACATCACTAGCCACAGACATACCTGTATGATGTTATAAAAGTTTTTCTATCATGCAATTAAATTTGATTATGTGACATACAAACATGTGATGATTTTTTTAGGAAATTATTTTGTACACGTGCTCCCTGATGAAGTCCCAATAGTAGGGGGACAGAAACGCGTCGGAACGCACTGAAGTCTCCTACCTGACCCTATATGATTATTGTGACGATATTTATACTCATTTGTTGTACCTTTTGTATTTTGATATAGAGGACCTTTGGTGCTCATTTTATGTATGTGCTTCTTTATATGTGGATCCCAATGTTCCGATGGCATTTATGGTTTTTTTATCAATATACTGTATCAATAAAGTTTTGAACAATAACGTCAATCTCTTGACCGGAACATTTATTTACTTTCACCATAAAGTCCATTGGGGTTGGCCACCCCTGAGGGCAGTTCCCCCCTCCCCCCTCTTACTCCAATATATGTTTACTTTCCTTGCCTGAGGTGATATATAAAGCGCTAAGTTTCACCCCTGCCATTCAACTTGAATTCTCTTCTGTTGTATCCAAAGACAAGCTTCTTATAGCTGTATCATTACACATCTGGTAGGTGCTGGACTGAGCTTTAGGTTGGGTGTACACTTGGCAGCCCCAAAAGCCATGGATGGTGTTATGCAGATGTTTGCATAATATGTCCATGGTTTACCGGCTTTTTGGCAGTATAGCGTCCGAAAACAAATTTGAGCGAGCATTGCTTATGTCACATATTAAAGATAAACAATGGGCATGTGGGCAATGGGCAATATGGATGCGTTACTTCTGATGCAACGTACCCTGACGCGGGTCATGACATAGTGTAGACCCAGCCATACTTCCACCATCATTAACTACAGTATATACTCAAGTATAAGCTGACCCGAAATGTTTTAAGTTGACTCAATTCTTAACCTAATTTATGCAAAAACGATATGTGTTAAAGCAGACCTACCAAAAGTAAAAAAAAAATTCTTACCCAATAAAACTTTAAAAAAACAGCAATGCTCCACCTCCCACAAAGGAACATGTGAAGTTAGGTGTCACTTCTGACGTCTACCTTTCCATGTCCCCCTTCTCCCACAGTCAGCAGCATTTGAATCGGGTAACATTCCAATTCGTCTTATATTCGAGTACATATGGTACTTCATGAATGAATACCATACTGATAATCCTTTAATTCCGACACCAGCAGTAATAAAATCACCAATTGCTTCACTTATACCATGATTAACCCATAAAGAGTATCGTGTTATTTAGTTTCAGGCACAGAGGGTCGTTGTAATGTAATAAACACTTGTAAATCTATATACACCTGGCATCACAAAGTAGTCTGAAAAAAAACTAGATAAAATAAGATAAAAAACTAATGATGGAAAATGAATACAAAGCAGTCCAAAAAAAGTTCTTAACGCCTGCTTAGCATCCCCTCTAGGACTCATATAGCCATGGCTTTCGGCATGGAGGTCGAAGGCTGCATCTAAATGACTTTAATGAATACAGTAGGTCTTTCTAAACTCCATGTTTGTTGGAGGTAAAAGCTTGTCAAATCTTACCCTGCCATGAATCAGGGCCCCAAACCCGTAGCGAGTGGGGGCCGACAGATGAGCAGGGGAGTGCAGCGTGATGACAGCCTTTAGAGCAGTAGTTCACACACTTTCACTGCAGCCCCCCACCCTTTCTAGATAGAAACATTATTGAGCCCCACTCATTCAAACTACACAGTCTCAGATGGGGTTCCAGTTTGGGAACCACTGAGTTAGGTTGAGAGTACATTCAGTTATAATACACACAACACTACACACATATTTTTGTACCGATCTCTTTACATTAGGGTTGTGACAATTATTTAAAATGATCACATGATTTTCTTACACGTTGGTTCTCCATGTAACATAGAAGTTCTTATTTTACCAAATGAGGTCAATGTGAATTTCTTATTATTTGTAGTCTTTTTTTTCATGCTGACACCAGCTGGTACCGGCCCTTATTTGTAGCCAAATGTATTTTTCCTGGCTTTTTATAGCCTGCTATGGCCCACATGCTTTGTTTCAGAAGGTCATGGAATGTATCCAGTAAAGTGTCCGATAAAGTAAACTGTAAGTAACAACATTAAACAATGAGATGTATTAAGGAGTGAAGAGGGTGCATCACAGAATGTTCTATGGTGAGGAGGGATTTCAAATGACACTCACCAAATAATGGCCTTTCATGCTGGAAAGGTATTACAGCAAGCAGCTTTTGTGTTGTAGGATGAAGTAATACTTTATTGTGTTAGTTTACCTGCATGCCAAATTCTGGTAGAACATTACTTTCAAACAGTTATGACCTTGTATTACTCATAAAAGGAACTTCCAATGCAAGAAGGCATGGCAGGATAATCACATTTTCATGAATAATTCATTTTCTTTAATTATATAGTTGTTCTTCCAAAGGGTCATGGAAATAAGCCAGTGGGCATGCCTACCACTGTAAAACATAGGTGTGAGTATTGACTCAAGATTAAATTCATAACTCTGGTGAAGATGTAGAAGCTAAAACGTCATGTACTGGGATATAGGTCCTCATTTCTCCTAGGTCACCGTGATTCAGACACATTTTTTTATAAAGCATGGATGGGAAAAAACATTCTACTACAAAAACAAGCAAACAAGAAGACAAAAAACAAACAAACAAAAGAAGTTGTGTCCAAGATGCATTCAAAAATGTGTGCAAAGCGCACCAAATCCCAACAAGACACAACCAAAACACACCTAAAAACACATGTTTTTTTATACATGGTTTATTAACAATGTAGTGGCACCCTGGCCTAAAGGAGAAAGCCAAGTTTTAATATAACCATTATGGAACTGAAGGCCAAGGCTCCACTGCGTTTATTAAAAAAAATGCATGTAAAAAAGCATGCTTATGTTGGTTCATTTTGGGTGTGTCTTTTTGCAATTTTGTGTACTGTGGACAAACTGCGCCTTTTTTATGAGCATTGTCCCAAAAACTAGTGACGTTATGGACAGGTCAGCATGGCGTGTCCATGGCACCTGCCCACAGTTTGACCCGCTATTCGGGCGCTGTTTTATTTCATGTTTAGGGCACAGTATTTGCAATGTTGGCAATACCACACCCTATCCTCTCCACAAGCAAATTACCTAGCATGCCATTATTTTACAGCTTCTTGGAGAAATACCTTTGAATTGTATTTATGTTTTTTTGTATTTAGACCATTTTTATTCCAAATGAATTACTAGCTTTAAAGACCAAAGCACACTATACACCTTTAGATCACTCCATACAATTTCCTTTAGATCTACAAACAACTATGTAGTGCCGGGTCCTTCCTGATAGAATACATAGTGATTGGTTTAGAAAGGCCCTCATATTACATAGATTTGGTAGAAGAAAAGTTGATTGTACAGAAATTGTATGGTATGTGTAGAGGCCTTAAGATCCAGTCAGATAAGTCTGACCACAGAACAGTTATAGGTGTGTCCATGCACAGTTGAGGTTGGTAAATCTTATGGTTGAGAGTGACCGATGGTAATAGAGGATGGAATTCACTGGAAGGTGACATCCACATTACAGTTATCAGATTTGCCCATATGGTATCCTGAAAGTGTTAAGTGTCTCCATCAGAACTACATGTGCAGTCAGTGAAATTAGGAAGTAAGCTCCTCTTTAGAAACAAGCCAGATGGGTGATCCAGAAAATGGGTGGGTAATCTAACAGAACAGGGCAGCACTGAATGTTGGACACACAAATGTTGAACATTGGACACACAATTAACACAGTTTGGGGTTTAAGTGATTCCCTTTATTGGCTAACTGAAGTCAATAGTATGGTAGCCATACCGATCGACGGCTGTGCACACTACAGCCAATCAGCTGGTGGTCACTCAGCCGAAAATCGGGTGGTCCCACCTGGTGAGATAGACCAGGAATCCGACATGCCGGTAAATTACCTGCCGATCCCATTACTTTGAATGTGGACTGCAGTTCCATTCAAGGTAAAGGGTGCCCGCCGATCGACTCGTGTATGGCTACCTTTAGAGAAGCAGGCTTTTGGGATGTCTCAGGTCCCTTTTGGGTTTTTGAGACTCGCATTTATACACAAAGTTATATATATTTTCACAAAGCAACAGTTTTTTCTTGACATATTTGACTGATGGAGGTGATAGAGATGGTTAAGGTGGGTTTTCACATGTAGATTTTCAATCAACTATTCGATGTCATTGTCGACCATCATTCGTTCATGTATCGAATGTAACATTCGATTTTTTGTTAGTTCATCGCCGATATCGAATGAAAATCACGACAGATAAAAACCAACATGTTTGATGACCTTTCAAACTATTTTTGTTTGAGGTTGAACAAAATGTATCCATCAATCAAATTGGCCATTCTCGATTTTTGTTCAATCAACCAAAAAATCGAATCGAATGTAAAAATTTAAACGTGTAAACCCACTTTTAGTCAGTGGAGATAGTGATTAGAGTTAGAAAGAGTTATTGGGGGTAATAGAGATAAGAAGTCTAGGCGTAATATTCACCTCCTTAAGCAATTCAAATGTCCATAGACCAGGGAAGCAGAGAAATACGGCAACATAGATATTGCTATTTAGGTTTCTCCAAGAAATATCTATGTTAGTCGTATTTTTCTGCTTCATATTTGTGTACATATTTATGTCCTTGTAACGTTGTGTATAAATGTGAATCTCAAATACCAGAACTGTATCAGCCTGAAGAAGGAATCTCCGACATCCTGAAAGTTTTGCTTCTCTAATGACTTCAGTTAGCCAATAGACAGTATCACGTAAACTCCAAACTTTCTGTATTCATCCATGGCTAATACGGTACAACACTCTACTATTACACACAATTAACAGAAAAGCTAGCCATACACGTGTCGATTCCTGAGCGATCGATCGGCGATTTGATCGATTCCGGTGAAGTCACAGGCGTCGATCGATCGACCATACAAGTCTGTGCCTACAACCTTAGGCCACTGATTCCTAGACGATTCTGTTACCAGTCGATCGATTCACAAATGTCAACGCCCCTTGATGTGTGCCCGATCGATCAGAAAACACCAACAGGTTGGTTCCCTGGTCGATCCGATTTGGGGGCCATGTTGATCGGTCGGGGTCGATCGGTCAAGGTGGGCTGCACTCGATTTCCTCGTCGATCGATCGACGTGCACGCGCCCGGCCAGGAATCGAGTGTGAAATCGACCTGTGTATGGCCACCTAAAGAGTTGGAATGGTCAGACTGACTAGAAACATATGTATGCAAAAAAAGTATGTAGAGCACCCAGTTATGTGAACTCTGTGTGTGCTGGAGTAACAACTGGAGTAACAAAAAAAGTAAAAAAAAATAATAATCTGGAGACATATATTTAATAAGCATTATGTAAATCACTGCTGCGCATCAGAAAAGAAATGCAGCAGGGAATTAGAAAAATGTTCATGATAATGTATTTAGTGTGAACAGTACAATAGTTTCCTATGACAAAAACCTGATACCAGAAAAAAAAAAGACACAATGAACCTATTGTGAAAGAGTCCTTAATTTGCTCTACTCATTCCTATTCTATATTAAGTTTATAGGAAGCCAATACATTTGCTTATAATGAATACATAGCTAGATTAAATAGTGCTTGTTATATCTTCTGGGGTCCCATAGCCTCTATCATATTCTATCAGCAAGATATTTTGGTCCAGGACAGTAGCATTAGCTGCATTATCTGTACTACATCCTAGCTGGCATCGCTTATTTATACTTTAATAAATATTAAAGCTGTGCAAATTGGTATACAATGGGAATGGTAAGTTATAGAGATGGTCATTTTTTTTTTTTTTTTTAAATGGTTGATTTTGTAAATGTACAGCCCCTGAACATGCTATCATCACCACTACATTGCTGTAGAGAAGGGTTGAGGGAAATTTGAAAAGAATTGCTCTAGCATAATTATATTCATATATATTATGTTTTTGTTTCTATTTTATTCATGTTTATTTATATGAGCCTTGTTCCACCCAGGAATGGTCACCATATGGAATCATGTGATGTAGTTTCATCATGGTTTAGGGGATTAACTGTGATCTTTTTGCTTTTTGTAGGAATATACATTAGTTCGCTTTCTATGCTTCTGGTCTGATACCTTGGCTTCTGGTCCTGATGCGTAGAGAGTCACCCAGTTGTTTGAATATTTTATTAAATGGAAGCATAAGAGATGTAATGCTGCATCATTGTTATGGTGTAACATAATGAAATGCAATTATCTGGATGTGTTTTGTCATCTTTTTGATCTTAATAAAAGTTTTTTTTTTTAATGTAATTTTGTTGAACATTGTGCCATTAAAGTCCCAGGGGTTAACCACCCTATGTATTGGTTCAGGTAGTCCTGACTAATCAAGGTTTTTTCTCTTGCTCTAGCATAAGTAGTTTTTGCATAATTTAAGCTCAAAACCGAACTTAATTTATGCAAAAACTGCATACGTTAGAACAATACTTCCTTTTTTTGTAGTGATAACAACCAGCTACTCTTAAAGTAAAAATGAAGGCTTGCATGACAATGTAAACAAAAATAAAATCCATGCACTATATGGTGCACATGCTTAAAAAAATAAACCAAAAAGTGGCCTCTTATTGCCTATTCTTATTAAGGTGGTCATACACGGTTCGATTTTTGTATTTGGTTGACTTAAAACGGTTTGAGTTTCTAGTTGATCAAATGGAAATCAAATCCTGCCCACCTGGTGCGATCGAACAAATTGTTTATTAGTTATTTATTAAAATCGTCCCTTTAAATGAATCGATCAAACAAAATCTAATTAATGATCGAATCACAAAATAATCGACCCATGTATGGCTAGCCTAAGGCTAAGTTTACACTGGCAGTTTTTTACCATTACATTAGGCGTCACATTAGGCGTCTGCCGGTCGTTTTTTTTAGGCTGCCATGCCATAGGACCTCTTTAGGGTCCTTAATTAGACGCCCTGTAATTGCCTGCACTGTTTTGCAGCCGATTCGTTTTTCTCCCGTGGCTGCGGGAGCGCACTGGTGGTTTTCAAGCTGAAAGCAGCTCAAAAAAACACCAGTGTAAACTTAGCCTTAGTCAAATTGTTCCTTCATTAGAGTAACAGATGTTCCCCTTCCAAAATACTGCAACTAAAGCTAGCCATAAACATATAGATGTCTGTGCATTAATCAGAGGGAGCACAGAAACCAAAGCTAACCGTAAAGAGTTGTAAAGTTCCACAGAAGAAACCGGAGCATCTGCCCATAAGACCACAATACGTTGTACACTCCATAGAGCTGGGCTTTAAGAAAGGCTGGCCATAAAAAAGCCATTACTGAATGTTAAAAATTAATGCACGTTTGAGTTTGCCAAAAGGCTTGTATTGCTTGATAATTGTATGGATAAAGGAGCTCTGGTCATTTGAGGCTATATTTGAACTTTTGGGCTACCAAGGTACCATATTTCATGCACAATATCACAGACTGGACTAAGACAAACCATGGTTTTAAGAAGGGGATTCAAAGGGGAAAAAATTTATCATTCTAGGGTCTCAATAGTGCCTTCCCTTTGATGTGAGCCTCAAATTAATTTCAGTATTTTTTGTCCCTGATTTTCCTCCCAAAGACATGGTGCGTCTCTCCAGGCTGTCTGCAGGATCATGCTGTATAAAGGTATTCAGTACTTGGAAGGGAAAGGCAGCGTTTAGAGTTGAAAACTTACAGAGAGTCACATAGACACTAACTTAGACTCTCAGTTCTGCACCCCCCAAGTAATACCAGTATACAGCATGATCAAGCAGAGAGGAGTACTCGAGCATGCTATATTCCAGTATTTACTCAGGAGAAGTGAATTGCTGAGAGCCAGAACAAGTCTCTGTTAGTCTCTGGCTCTAAGCCCTGTCCCTCCTCCCGAGTAAATATATATCATGTGCCTTCTCTCTGCTGGCACAAACTGTATACTGTTTTTTCTTTTGCTTCATAGGATGCACACGTTGCCCCCCCCCCCACCTTTTTTGGGGGGGGGGTGCATCTGTCAAAAATTAATTTGTGCTCATGACACTTGATGCAGTTATAAATGTTAGTTATATAGATGCTGACATAGGCAGGAAAGGGCAAGGATAGAGGTCAGCTTTACCTTGATCATTTTAAGTTTATAAAATCATATTTAGTTTAGTTTATTCAACATATTGCTTTCTTTTTGCCTGGATAAATAGGGCTTTTTCTGTTTTTTTGGATATATATGTTAAGTAATGTAACTTTAACCAAAATATATGTATAAATTACATGATATTACTATGTAGACACAGCACTAGATCCAAAGTCCTAATATTTCCCTAAACCAGCAGTGGGTTAACTTTTTGACTCAAAGACCACATTGGCTTCTTAAATTTAATTGCCGACCCCCATATGTGTGCCAATCTATGCATCGTCTGTATCACTTATGATGACGTTGTTTATCTTTTTAAATTTCCTGCACTTACAAAGAGGTTCATTGCAATGAGCAGAGATAATTCCTAGTGACTGTCTGTTGCCACCATGAAGATGCACCTCTTTTCAACAATGTGAAGAAGGGCCGGAAAAGAAAGCTAAATGGGCTGGATCCAGCCTCCGGGCCATAGTTTGCCCACCCCTGAACTAACACCATTCAATTAACCAAAAACTAACTTTACTTCTTTTTTTATTAAATGAATATACAAAATGAGAGAAAAATGCAAACAATAAAATAAAAATACACATATAAGTAGAGAAGGGGTACAAATAGGTTATTTAATATATGTTGGACATTTCTAACGCAATCTTTGATTTGGAAAACCATGAAAATAGTGGTTTTATTTCAGCTTTAAATAGGAGAATGATTGGATAAAGGCCTCATGTACAACACATGATCCAATTATAGACAATTCAGAGAAAAACACAGAGACATTCTTGTTAAGTTTGTATTGAGTATATTGATACCTTTATTGTAAACATTCAATTTACTTCTGCTTACAGAATGGGCAATCAGGCTCGCCCGGTAAGGCAAAGTGTAGTAACTCAGAACAACCAATTCGAATTTGCATTGACCTCAATAGGCTGGAATCTAACTGGCTGTTACTGCCCTTCAGACATCATCATAAGTCCTTCCACTGCTTTAGTGAATAAGCCCTTTTAAGCTGGCAGTTAATTTAGTACTCGGGGCTTTTCCACAAGGAAGACTTTAAATACTGACATCACGTTATCATTTGTATTGAGTACACTTGAGGAATCTAGATCCCACTCAACCAAACAGATTCTGTCTGTCTGTCTGATACCATAATTTTATATTTTGTATTTGGTCCAGTGGTTTTGCTACACACCATTTTCATACCAGCAACAGAGAGTCAGTCTGCTGTAGACCAAAGCGCTCTTTGTGTGCATTGAAGAGCTCCTGCAAACAGTCTATATAGAGGGCATGGTAGGTTTCCACTTGCTGATCAGAAGGCTTCTCTATCCTAGGTACAGGGATGGGTTTACCAACTAGAAGGAAATAAAAAGTTCAGTTTAGGACAATCAAACATGTCGGTAATTAATGAGGCACACCTTGTGATACACCCAGGCTCCATTTACAAGCCACGTGAGTGCTGCAACAAAATATATATAAAGCTTACATGTGATAATGCTACACATCGCAATTATTTATTTAATGTGTATGCAAATCAAAAAATACAAATAAATATATGTTGCTTGCTTACTTGCACATTGCCGCTAGTAATTCCAGCCAATTGTCTCTGCAAAGGAGGTTCCCGAACCAGTACATCTTGCCATTACCCCACTGCTGCACCAGTACCCCACCCCACAGCACCAACAGTACTTTTTCGGTATGAGGGTGCATATGATATCCTTCATACAATGATGTTTAAGCAAAGAAACAAATTGCTAAAGCTGGGCATAGACGTGCACCCAGACGGCCGCCGTGCGAGTTCCGGCAATCGATCAGCGGTCGGGTGGGAATCGGGTGCACCCCCTGGTCATATTGACCAAGAATCTGCTGCATGTCGGATCACACTGTGATCCAACATGCCGGTAAATTTGCAGCCAATCCCATTAGTTCGGAGTAATGGCCGGCACACAAAGGGTGCCCGGCCGATTCTGGGCACTAGCGGCTATGCGTGATGATGTCATCACGCCCGGACGCTTGGCTGGGCAGTCGACGGAAAAACGACCCGTCTATGCCCAGCTTAAGCCTTATCACTGTTACATTACAGGAAAAATGACACCACTGCTTACCTATGTTTAACACCAGTCCGCACTGGTAACTTTATTATTGGCTGTGATGGAAGGATACGGCAGTTTTCAATACCCATTGTTTCCTGAGTACTGAGCCAGTTCCTAGAGGTTATTATGTAAGTAAATAGAACTAACCCACAGTGTTGATGGCCCGTCGCAGTGGCATTATTCCTTTGGAAGTTCTGGAGAAGATCCCTTGCCCAAAGAAAATACATGGAGCAAAGCCAATCCATTGTTGGAATATTTGCTGAAGAGTCTTTTTCCAGCTTCCCGGCTCAAATTGATATTGCTGAAGAACCTCATTCTCCCCAAAGGAATACACAGGGACCAAGAAGGCACTGAAAAGCAACATAAAGATACAAACAAATCAGTTCTGAATGTCCCAAGGACACCCACAGATCTATTGTGACAGTCTGGCAGATTTTAGGTGGGTATCAAATCCTTGCGCTCATTAAAAACATGGTCTTTTTCTCTGCCTAGCATCCTTATATATTAGCAGGAAATATGAATAAAGCTAGCCACACATGGTTCAATTGACTGTACAATCAATGTAATTCGATCGATT
>CM070035.1:37265338-37290795 GCA_036250615.1 Ptychadena robeensis
TTATACCTCATCAAGCTTTTATAGATAATTGACAGAACATGAATTTGTGTTCAGTCAGTGAGGGCTGAGCTGAGTAGAACTTGTTTATTGTTACAGCTGATGTAAACTCAAAATATATAAAAAAAAAGTTACATTTAAATTTGGCTTATCTCTGAGCTGTTATGATGGTGGCTTAGTGCTCCATGATCCTAAAATAATATATTTACCTGCTGTTCCCTGGAATCGTATGAGAGATTCCATATTTATTTGCCAGGATACCGGGGGTTAACTTTGGGTCCAATATCGCAAGTGACCACTGGGGGCTTTTATAAATGATTTCTATGGGAAAATTTGTGTCATTTAGTTTAATAAACAGCCGAGATTAGAGATTTACCCGGTGTTTTTTTTATGCATTTTTCCCTATAGTGCCATTCATGAAAATATTTATTCCTGGCACTAGGTCTGTTTTAATTAAAGGTCTGGACTAAACATTTTTAAGAAGTAAATAACTAGATGGATGATCTGCATTCATGGTGATCTGATTATTTAAATGACTATTTCAGACTTCGGAGAGAGAAATCATCAGTAAAGAAAAAGGTGATGAAAAAGCAGACGGAGCCTCAGATGTTATTCTCTTTAAAATCGATGTACCAGCCAACCGTTATGATCTCCTGTGTCTTGAAGGACTAGTTCGTGGGCTGCAGGTCTTCAAGGAGAGGTACCACATTTTGTATATTGGTTTTTAACATTTAAGAAATAAGAACTTACCTTACGTATTTTTCGGACTAGAAGACACACCGGACCATAAGACGCACCCAGTTTTTAAAGCAGAAAACCAGAAAAAAATATTTATGTAATTTTCACATCAATTGGGTTCATGTAATGGATTAAATGAATGCAATATTCAATTCAGCCAGTAGGTGTCACTAGCAGCAGTACACTCACAGCACAACGTCATCTTTCTTACTGACTGGGCGGAGGAGGGGGGCCAATAGCTGCAGAGTCTCTCCTCTGCTCTGCCTCTTGCTGTTACTGTGTCCGTGGGAGCTGCAGAGTGATTGCAGTTTCCACTGACAAAGAGCGAGGGATAGATGTCAGTTCATCTACCTCACTCTTCATTGCTTATGCCAGAAAGGCTCTGTTGGCATAAGTAATTATACAGTTCAGATGGGAGATTCGGACACCGGCCGGTATCTCTCATCTTGACAGCTCCCTGGCTAATCTCCTTGCCCGGAGAGCTGATGGGAAGCCAAGGCGCGACAGTTGCACATTCAAACCATAAGACGCAGGCACTTTTTCCCCCCAATTCTGGGGGTGAAAAGGTGTGTCTAATGGTCTGAAAAATACAGTAAATGCTACTCCTTCGTGGCTAACTGAAGTTATTAAACAGGCAAGCTTTCAGTGTGTCTTCCATACTGGTATTGGTGTCAGTAAACATTCAAACACAAAAGTGTTATATATCATTGAACATTTAACAGTTTGTATACTTGTGTTAATGTCAACAACGTTTGCTGGTCTTTTTACAGGATAGATGCTCCACTATATAAAAGGACCGTACCACCTGAAAACCAACTACAGCGGCTTTTTATTACAAAGGAGGTGAGTAAGCCATATGATTAGACATAATGTCTTATGGACATTCCATCATTGTTTACCTTGCTTACCCATATGCTTTTTGTTTTGGTTTCAAACCTTTTTACTTGGCATTTTACGTGGACTACAATAAATAGTGGAATACAAAGTTATTAGGGTATAAGAGTAAACGGTGGTTTAAATTTGATATTGTTGCATACTACAAATCCTCAGATTATGGCGGCACAATATGAGAAACTGTAGCTACTGCAAGCAGAATGCATAGCTTCGCCTTCTCTTCGGGTCTCTTTCACACTGTAGAGCAAACAGGTCAATACCCATTCAATCAACCTGGGATCGACTGCAGTGTGGTAACATCATAGTGGCGTCACCACACTGTGCTCAAGAGTTAGTCCAACAGCGAATCTATGGGCACCATTTTGCACATCGGTACCCTGGTCCCCATCGAAAGTAATGGTGAGTGACCAAAGTTTATGGACAAGTCAGTTCCTGAAGATTAATTAGTCGATCGAACGTAAAATCAAACCGTATGTGGGGGGCTTAAGGGTTGTCCACTTCCACAATGCTGTATGCTCTGCATTTGCTTTTTTATACGTACTGCAGTATAGATTCTCCCCTCTCTTGCATTTGTGTTTTCAATCCCTTTTTTTGGAAAAGGAAATATTTTTTGGAAAACGAATATTCAAAGCTGAGGTGTTTTGCAGTGCAATTTGATACCAAAGTGTGACATGATGATTGTGTTGTAAGTGGAAACTTTTATTGCAACAGATGTAGCAGTTAATGTAGGGAAGTTATCCCATTATGGATGCATTGACTTTTATTAAGCAGTATAGAGACACCACCTCTCTGGAAAGGCAGTGAAATTGTTATAATACAAGCACCAGGAAACTAATCTTTGATATCTTCTATTTTATTCTTATCATTTCCTCCAAAATCTATGTTGGGGATTTGCATTGAGACTGTACCTTAGGATTGCCCAAAATGGAGATTTTTATGATGTGAATCATCCCAAAATACATAATGATTTTATAGCTGGGTCCTCAAATCCTCCTGTGTCATATCCTGTACCTGTGTGTTATCTTCTCTTTCATCTCAACTCTAATTTATAGTACAGCGCTGCGTAATATGCTGGCGCTATATAAAAAAGTTAATAATAATAATATAAGCGTTGTGACAGACCGCTCACCTGTCGCTGTGTAAATGAACCATGCCAGCAGTGAAAGGGTCCCATCAGGTGTGTCCAGGAATGGAGTCTGTGATGTTGGACCCCTCCTGCAGGTTGCTTAATGTTTTTAGTGTTTGGTTACAGGGTCCTGGTCTCTGGAATGGGCTGAAAGAAATGGAGGGGGGGAGGGGCTTTCACTTCACCTGAGTACACACGAGGCATTTTCACATGCGAGAAGCTTGTATCCATAGCCATACGTTCCATATTCTAGTTGTATGTGTGATATTATGTGTAAAATGCAATACACTGTGCTTACAGTACTTATTCAAATTTCACAATTTATTTTATTTGTTTATTAGACTGCTGCAGTGCGTCCCTATGCAGTGGCTGCTGTACTCCGGAACATAACCTTCACCCAGGACCGATATGAAAACTTCATTGATTTGCAGGAAAAACTTCACCAGAACATATGCAGGTAACCATCTACCTCACTCCATCAACTCTAGATGTTCAGTATGTGGGATTATCGCTTAGAGTAAACATGGGGGTAACTATGTGTATAGTAAACTCAGACATCTTGATGTTCCTGCTTGTGGTCCTCCAGGCCAGTGGCGCAGAAGCCTTTATTATTTGTTTATGTTTAACTAAGTGACTTAGAAAAATGTAATGTTAAAGCGGACCTACCACCTGCGCATCTGCCTATCTCTGGTGCCGATAATAGGGCAGATTACAAAAAAAAAAAGTTACCCTGTAAAACTTTAAAAATACCACAATGCTACACCCGAACACCCCACCCCTGTGTCAACCCGGCGTGTGCAAGGGAACATAGGAGGTTAGACATCACTTCTGACGTCTCCCTTCCCATGTCCCCATGCTCCCACCTTTAGCAACATCTGAATCAGGTGACGCGGAGGGGCCGGATTGGTGGAGGGAGCGAGACCGGAAGAGTTTTTACTTTTAACTGTAGATTATAGCAACTTGTACTAAGGCTTTAGCCACAATGAGTAAAGGTGCCCATACACAGGCAGATTCTCCCTCGATAGATGAGGGACCGACTGCCCTGTGATGACATTATCCCGCTGCAGCCGGCGTCTGTGTGTGTGTGACATTTCTTTGGATGGGGACTGCCAAAGTAATGGGATCAGCTGGGAATTTACAAACATGTTGGATCACCGTGCGAACCTGGTCCTAAAAAATCCGTCAGATTCGTGTTTGGCTACCTTAACTAACAGTGTTATCGGTTTCCTTTTTAATAGGAGGAGGACGCTGGTCGCAATTGGAACTCATGATCTAGACACAATAAAGGGACCTTTTATCTACACTGCCAGGCCACCGCCAAGTATCAAATTCAGACCACTAAACCAAAATAAAGAGTACACTGCTCCAGAGATTATGGAACTCTACAGGGTGAGTACTTTTTAAAATAATATATTTAACCTCCCTAGTGGTCATGACGAGCCCAGCTCGTCCAGAGTTTGTGTGAAGAACAAACTCTGGATGAGCTGGCCGCATATCCCTGGAAAGCTACGGCGATTCTCTTTCCATTCGCAGTATTCGCATCCGGGGTTGCGCGGCGTCACCGATCAGTATGACGCGGAAGACCTCCATGTTAATGGAGGAGCGCAGGCTTTCCAGCCCACACAGCTGGCATCATTAATGATGCTGGCTGTGTGGAGGGAGGGGGGGGGGGGGGGGGGGGGGGGGGGGGGGGGGATTGCAGGCAGTTAAAAACAGCGTGGTACGGGCAGACCGCTAGGAAGGTTAAAATATATGTATATATTGAAAAATGCACTTCAAGCTTATTTATTTTGTCTGGTTGTTTATACCATCTGTCAGCTGCAAAACAATTTTTTGCTGGCTTTTAACATATGATCTTGCCAGTGACAGGTAAGGGATCATCCTCCTAGGAAACAGTATATCTGCAATATCTGCAAGTTCTCTTATAGTTAGATACTTAGATATTTAGCTGGCTCCACAGTCTGCTAAAAAAAGTGGGAGATGTCAGGAATAGACAATATAAGTAACTGGGTAGGCTGCCAAAGATTTCACTTTACACCTCCCTAAACTAATGGTAAATAGGTGAACAAATATACATATTGAATACGTAAGTCCCTTATATTCAGTTTTCTGTATATAATACACAGTTGTTGAAATGTGAATTGTAAATGTATTATTCAATGGTATAGCAGTACAGTGTTCTTTACACATAATTATGTTTTCATAAAACGAGCTAAGGACAGCTTCATGCGAAAGATATCAGCATCACTAAATACTGAATATACATCCTATTTCACTAAAATAATACTTTTTACAGTTTTTCATTAAATGAATTGGTAAATATCTAAAAAGATGAAGAATGTGTGTGTATGACATAACCTTTTGTTTTACTTGTTGGGTAATTATGATGTTCTTGTCACCCGCAGACTGACAGCCACCTGAAACATTTTCTGCCCATTATTGAAGATAAACCAGTTTACCCCGTGATATATGACAGTAATGAGGTTGTTCTCTCCATGCCACCTATCATCAATGGTAAAGATGTTTACATTTGAAATCCGGTACTACAACACATGTGTTCCCTGCAATTGCTGAGCTTTATACTGTATGAAATGCACAGCTTCAGTTTTCTAGTGTAAATTTCTTCCGCAATTTTGACCTGATCATTACAATTCTTTCAGGTCATGTCTTGGGAAGAATGAAATCCATGAGACTACCATACATATACTTGAGTATAAGCCGAACAAAATATAATATGGGGTACCTAATTTTACCAATGGCAACCGGGACTTAAGTAGGGTGGGAAATGCTGCAGCTCCCTTGGCCCACCACCTTGCCCCAAACATGAGTCCCACATACAGGTACCAATACAGTACCATGCTCTGTATCATTTTCTAGAAGCTCCTTGTTATTGTTGATACACAGTATGGTGCTGTATTTGCCACTTTTACCTGTAAGCCTCACTCCATCCTGCTTGGGACAGCAGATCTCTATAGCTCTGTGTGGGTTTTTGTCGGTTGCACTGGTTGGCTGGGGCTAGTTTTTAGGGAACCCAACTACAGCACTCAAGTATCCTCCATGTTTACTCTTAAGCGATTGAAGTCAAAGGGTGCTATTTCATTTGGGCACTCCTTGGCGTCCCCCCTTGATTTTCCACTTGCGGCCCCAGAAACCTATCTGATAATGCATAGGACATAGGAACTCACCTGTCCTCACCCAAAATATTCTTTGGGAGGGAAGAGGAGGAGAGTGAATTCGCTCTGGCTGAGCACATGAAAGCCAAATAGCAACTCAGACAGCGCCTGAGCAAGTCCCTCACCTCACCAAGAATATCCCGTTCTAAGAAGATGATTGCCTATGCTCCCACGATTCCACCAACAAACAGGGGATTATTTATTGTATGTGGCACATAACCTCAGAATAGGGGCATATAAGTTTGATGATATATATATGACACAAAATGTGCATTGCGCACTACAGTGTCCCCTAATGCTTGAAGTATCATTAAAAAAATTATTTGTTATTTAAAAAAAAGTGTCTTCTAGCTATGCATATTGTCATTTTTTCATGCTTATACAAGTCAGTATAGATTGAAAACGTTTTGTGCGACCCTTTAGTGATGCCGAGGGCCGCACTTGTGGCCCTCCATATCAACTCAGTTGCCCACCACTAGTATATATGTAAATATTGTAAGAAAAGTAAAAAAAACAAAAACAGTTAATTACCAATGCACATGGAGGGTAACTTTAACCTCCTGGGCATTACAAGTTTTTTCTGCCAGTGCCAATTGTCAGTGGAAAAGCGATGCCCCCTCCATTAACATGGAGGTCTATGGCGCCGCCCTGTTCGGCCTCAACGATGACGCCGAAGACTCAGGGCCGGAAGAACTCCGTAATCCTGCTCACGGAGGACCGGCGATTGTGCCCGATCCCAGCGCGGGCACAATTTGTTCCAAGATCAAACTGCTCCCATACTGGCTTCCGGCATATGCCCAGGAGGTTGAAAGCCACTGTCCAGGAAATCGCAGCGGAATACACTTACTCCGCCGTGATTCCCCGCCTCTCTACACAGACGCCGGCGATGTGTGCGGAAAAAACTGCACCCCCTCCCTTAACATAGAGGTCTATGACGCCCCCCCCCCCTTCCAGCCCCATGAAGTCTCCGGCCCGGAAGAACTCCATGAGCCTGTAGCCATGGAAAAATGCTGCAGGTTCACGGAGAACCGGCGATTTTGCGCGATCCCGGCATGGGCACAGTCTTATTCAAGATGAAACTGAGCCTGTATTGGCTTCGGGCATAACGCCAGGGAGCTTAACCAGTTAGCTAAATTTCAGATTGAAGCTGCCAACTAACAAATGTGCAGAGAGTAATGCAACGAGAGATGTTTAAAAGTAAGGATTCATTTTGTCTTTTTTTTATTTGTTTCAGGAAATCACACAAAAATAAGTTTAAATACACACAACGTCTTCATAGAATGTACTGCTACAGATCTCACAAAGGTGAGGAAAGTTCATACCTCTGTGTTCTAGGGAACACATGCTTGCTGCATGGATGTTCTCAATAAGCACGTCAGCCAAAGGTCCATATTTTGTTTTAGACATAGGCAACAAAAGGTTACTCAGATTCTTTATCTTTTTAAAGTACTATACGTTTTTGGGTGGTTGTTCAATGCTATTTATTTTCTCTGTTATTTAGGCAAAAACAGTCCTGGATATTTTGGTCACTATGTTCAGCGAATACTGTGAGGAGCCCTTCATGTGAGTACTGCACCAAGAAATTTCAGTTCAAACTTCTTTTCCATCAGTTTCTGTGGTTATGAACAATTAAGATGAAGACAAGTCATGTCATCTACACTATCCTTGGGTTCATTTTTACCATCACCATGGCTTCTATCACATGATACCTGCTAAGTGATTTTATATCACTTGTATCTGAGAGACTATCCGTTCATTGCCAATGTTTTCCATTGCATGGGTAGCAACAAGGACACAAGGCGTATGACCTAGTGCAACAAATGGAAATAATAAAATAAAGTACTCACAAAAATGGTATACTGCAGGCTTAAGGCCCCATACACCTTACAATCTTTCCATACAATTTCAGTACAATCAACTTTTGTTCTACCAAAAGAATGTAATAGGAGGATCTTTCTAATCCTTCCAATCACTATGTATTCTATCAGAGAGGCCACTATACTACATAGTTGTTGGTAGATCTAATGGAAATTGTATGGATCAATCTTAAGGTGTATGGGGGGCTTTAGCAAGGAGCAGCGATCTACAGGAATAGGAGTTGTCAGGTGTTGGAGGCCACACTCCCCCTCCATATCGGGAGCTGCACACTTCCAAACAACTTCATCGCCCACCCCACGTACCTTGTGAGTTTTACCTAGTTCCATACACCACCTATTGCTGGGATCACTGCTAAAAGTTTTGTACAACTATTTATTATCTTTTCATCAGAAGATTTGGGTGACCATTCCTACAAACATATACACTTCAGCCAGCTATTCATGGCTATTTATGCAGTGTGCAGGCATTATTACTTACAACTTTGTCTCAGGGGAACAATAATGTATTGGCACTGGGCCAATAAACCCTTGCAATGGTTTTGAAAGCAGCCATAGGTCTTAAGGTCCCCACACACGCAACGAGCGGAGACCGACAGATGAGCTGTGGAAAGCAACGTGATGACGTCATCATTCTGCTCTCCATCGCTCACAGTATTGGCGGGCACCCATTGTGTGCCAGCCGCTAGTTTGGATGGGGACCCATTAAAATTAATGGCATCGGCCAGAGATTTACGGCCATGTCTGTTCTTTGGGGCACATCAGTCAGCAGCAAAATCGGCCGCGGCATGTTACATGTGTGGGGACCCTTAGAGTTCCCATAGACATCCATTTCTCAGTCCAGTCAGCTTGTGCTGCAGTGCTGACAAGTATAGTAATGTGCATCCTATATTACATGTCCCGGGCATGTGCACAGCTTGTCTGATTTTTTTTACAGTAAGTCAGTTTTTGTTATTTGCATCTCTTTGTTAATTTACAGTGTTGAAGCTGCTGAGGTTATTTATCCAGACGGAAAAAGCTATTTCTATCCGGTAAGAGGCCATTGTCTTAGTTATTATTATAACATGATTTCTTTTGCACATTATTATGAAGCTGAGCTGTATAATACTACATTTTTGTTTTTTATCACAGGAACTGCCTTACCGGAAGGAGACTATTTCTGCTGAGAAGATGAACAGTAAGATTGGTATAAAGTAAGAAACATTGCATTCTGTTCTTGTGGCAAATCGGCATACATGCACTGCATGCACAGTACTTCATGCTTTTGTTAGGATGATTAGGGTCCTGGTGGTTATGTGGTGGTGAACTGATACATGTTTAAGTATAAAGAAATTATATTTAGTATCAAACATGGTGCTATGTCAGTAATGATCACATAGCCTTTGTCTTATATGTTGGCCCTACAAGTGTCTTAAAGCGCACCTAAAACCCACTAAACAAACTTTCCGCCTGGCTAGCCAACCCCTGACTATTGGGGCAATATGTAAATAAAAAATAAAAAATTGTTACCTGTGTGGAGATATCTGTTTAGTTGTCCCCTCACCCCTCCTCTGTGTGAGCATCTCCTCATCCACCGCAGCGTTTTTGACGATCTCCAGCAGCTATTATCGTTGATTTATTTATGTATTTTTCTTACTTTCATTTTGTGCCCATTCACACACATTTTATCTGGCGCTCCGTTAAGTGTTTATATTTTCCTCATGTTTGCATGTGTTTCCTCTGAGTATTCATGCATAAAACATATACTGGTATGTTGATTAGCCTTCCTCTACAATGGTAAGATCATCTTTGGCTTGGGTGCCAGAGGTAGCACTTAGAACTCTCTCTGTGCTGTCGTCCTAACGGTCAGAGCGACTGGTGAGCGCAAAGAACTGCAGCCTCGAGACTCATTGTGCCAATCAGCTCTCTGTGCTGTCAGTTCTCTTCTTCCAGCTGCCAAGGGCACACAGTGCATCCACCCTCCCCTAATACAGCCTCCTATATCAGGTTTGCCATCGCCGATATAGGAGTTCATTCATACATGGCACTATATCATGCTATGATTGTACACTGACCCTTGTGTGCTATGAGCAATAGAGGAGCTTTTAGTGAAGGAAGGAACATAAGGGGTTACTGATACAGACATACAGAATCGCTCCTACAACCCCATTACAAATCCTCTGTGGGGGGTGAAGAGAACCAATATATTTAGGCTTACCACCCACCATTAAGTGGACTGATGGCTAAATGTACTCGTGGCTAATGCTACCATATTTTTCGGACTATAAGACGCACCTGACCACAAGATGCACACAGTTTTTTGAACAAGAAAACCAGAAAAAAATATAATAAAAACATAAATAAATATAAAAGTGTTGAAATCAATTGGAAAAAACATCCCCTGCAGTACCAACTTCAGCCACAACTGAAAATGGTAGCACTAGAGAGCACACTTTACGGCACACCTAATCCTCACACACGGGGAAGAAGGGGGGGGGGGGGGGGGGGGGGGGTGCGGGGGAAGCTGCTTGCATGCTTTTTGCACTGAAGTATTTTAATTGAATGCTTTTAGAAAGGGAATATTTTAAGTTTTGTTATGTTTAAAACATGTGTTCCTTTTTATTTCTACAGGGAGACACCAGCTAATTTAGCCAAGTTACTCACCAGAATGTGTTTGAAATCACATGTCTTGAACGATGGAGATCAAATCGAAATTGAGATTCCTCCAACAAGATCAGACATCATTCATGCCTGTGACATTGTAGAGGATGCAGCTGTGGCCTATGGCTTCAATAATATCCCAATGACCATCCCCAAAACATATACCATTGCTAACCAGGTGAGATACAGTAGCCAGAAACACTTTATGATTTTCTATTCCAGTAGAATTGTATTATTAAAAGGAGCTGTGGGGTAGTTCACCTTCACAACAGTTGGGTTGCATTTAGCTTTTTTGTATTTCAGTTGAACATTAAGGCCCCAAAGCACATGACAAGTAGTAATTGTACCTACTTCGCTCCAATGTGTTTTGCAGCAGGTATACCAGAATCCATTGCACATAACAGGCACGATAAATGACCGTGTTCAAGTTCCTACCAGCCCAAATCCTCAGTCATAAAGTCAATGATATGTAAAGGTGATACCATTGGTACCATTTTTTAAGGAGGGATACATGTTGTATCTCTTTGCAAAATGTTTGGACACCCCTGGCTTAGACTGCAGAGTGTTTACTTATAACCAAAAAAATGCACGCAGCCATGGCATCCACCAGCCATTAGGAGAATCGAAGTGCAGACTGAAAACTATCCTAGAGACCAGTTGTAGACCACAATATTGCTAGACTTCTCCAAGGGCATGTGTTCACCGCGCTGTGTGATCCGTCGGGACTCCTACGTTCAGGTCAGTGCTTGACGGGGGTCCTGACGGAGTACATACTACCTGATCGGCCGATGCTCTGTTCAGACATCCGCCGATGCAGGGGTTAACGTACTGCACTGTGTTAACCCCTGCATCAGCGGAACAGCTCAGCACCGTGAGAACAGAGCATCCGCCGGGCAGGTTGTATGGGATCCGTTGGGACCCCCGCCAAGCACTGCGCTTAATGTAGGGGGTCCCAACGGATCAAGCAACGCTCTGGAGACATAGCCTAAGATCCACGTAAACTTTTTTTGTACTTTTAATTACACACTACAGTAGCAGAGGGTATACTACAGGGAATGCAGACCCGCAATGTCATGAAAGATCTACTTAAATGGGAAATTCACATTAATATTTGCATACTGACAATTACCATCTGCTTCTAATACTTCTATGTGAACAAGTTTTATAAAAAAAAAACTGCCTTTTATATTCTTCTATTTACATGTTTGTACCAATTTTGCTTTGTTTTATAGTTTCCATTAAATAAGCTGACAGAATTGTTGAGACAGGACTTGGCTGCAGCTGGGTTCACGGAAGCTCTGACCTTTGCCTTGGTAGGTTCTGTGATTATTTTGTCCTTTATTAATAAATATAGAAAAGGGACAGTAAATTCAGGTCCTTAAGTGTTTAAATTGATGGGGTAACAAGGTATTGACTCCAAAGAAACCCTTCTTACTGGATATTGGTGCACTAGTTGATTAGTTGACTAATCTATTTTGGAGGCAGAGATTACCATGTCGTCTCTATGTGCACAAGATCTTTTCTCTTATATATAGGTTCATGCTGTGTGGATGGGAGGTAAGGGGAGACAATTTTTTCGCTTCGCCTCCTGCCAATACTGCCAATATTTTCCTATCTGGATTTCTTTTTATATATATATATATATTTCTGTTCCTGTACATCTTGAAAGTGCCATGCCTAGGAGAAAGCCAAATTATGAGGTCTATGGCGTGGACCCCGCCCCTTCAGCATCACCGATGACACAGAAGAGGGGGTTCTTATGTCAAACACTAGGGGGGTTAAACAAAAGCTTTCCTTTTTTATTACACAACTTATTCTAGGCCAAGTGATGTCATCATTGGGCCTCTGTACTTCTGTATACAATTTATTTTCCTGAAAATAGGTCACCCCTTATGTGATTTTGCTGCACATGTATGATTCTGATATCCTATGACTGGAAGTGGTGAGCCAGGTACAATAGGGCTGTAGATCTTAAAATGTAAAGGCCTAGATTTTGCTGGACGCCTTCCAGGCATTAAACTGAGGCAGCTTATATCCTGATTGTTTGCAGTTTCAAATGTGAACACTCTAAGAAAGAACAATGTAATTAAAGTAGGCCTTGAGGAAGCCCAATATAACAAAGTGACCATTTATTGTATGTTCTATATTTGCATTAATGCAGTGTAGACAATATTGCATAGCAATCTTACTTTTTCCCCCTCTAAATTATTTAAAAACAATAACCCCCCCCCCCCTCCCCTCTTTGCATTAAATTTTTAATGCTGTAACAACATTTTTAAAAGATTACAGACTACTTTGGTGCCCACTTAAGCCCCCCTTGCACATCCCTGGCATCATCAATGACATCGGGGATGTATGAACTTTGGTAGCCTATGCTTGTTGGATAATACAGACATAGAGGGCACCCCCTCACATCTCTTGTGGCAGTGATGACATTGGGAATAGAGGGGCTACCCGCTCTTACACCTGTATTTTCCAAGAGGTATCCAGGCAGACGCTGGGGGGAGTTAGCTGGATGGCAGAGAAAGAGGTAAGCTCCCAAGGTAAGTGTGGTGCGGGGTTACTCCTTGTGGTAGTGAAAATTTACCCTACACCATACTAAGGGATACTGCCAGGAAGGTTAAGGGTGAAATGATACATTTTTTTGTCGAGCACATGTATATTTTCCCTGTCTTATTACATTCATTTAATAAACATATAATATTGATTATTGTGTTAAATTCATTGTTTATTTGAGTAAATATTGTACTACATTTCTTCTGCCTGCAGTGCTCTGTAGATGACATCGCTGATAAACTGGGTGTTTCCGTGTCCTCCACCAAAGCAGTGCACATTGCAAACCCCAAGACTGCAGAGTTCCAGGTTGGTTTTCTTGATGCCATGAGATATCAGCACTTGTTTCTTTGGCTTGGTTTTCTAAAACTAGGAATATTACATTGAGCATATGTATTTGTGGGGAATTCACATCGCAAGTTCCACAAACAAGTGTACAGTCAATGGTATCTTTAGATTACATGATGAAAATAACAAGAAACTACTATACTTGATAATAAAAATAATAATATCCCTTCTGATGAAGAAGTTTTGTTCACTGATGTCCATTCTGACACTTCTGCATGTTGTATACACGAAAGTTAAAGTGTATTCAGAAGATTGAATCATTGTACTAAAGCAGCTAAGAACAATATTTTCTCTGTGACACGTGTTAGCTGTGTTATAGGTTATGAGACATTATTTATGACTAGACATTAAGCCCGTTAAATTAACAGGCACTACAACATATGTTTTCAAATGGCCAGCACTTCCAGGAGGAGCTGATATCGATCAGGGAGTCATCCATATCAAAACGCGTGACGCTGTTACCTAGGGTGGCTGCTGTGTCTATGACCCCCCGGTCTCCATCGATATGTGCTCCCTGGGACCCTTCAACAGCAGTGGCAGCAAAACTCTCACCCACGGTGGCTACTGTGTCCAGGCTCCCCCGGTTTCCATGCCCTCTGTCCAGATCTGCTCCCCCTGTAGCTAATGACATTGCCTGCTACAGGGGGAGCAGATCTGGAGGGCATGGAGACCGAGGGAGCCTGGACACAGTAGCCGCCGTAGGTGACAGGTTTGCAGCCACTGCTTTTTAAGGGTCCTGGGGAGCACATGTCGATGGAGACCAGGGGGTCATGGACACAGCAGCCGCCCTAGATGACCGCTTCAAGGGCACTGCTATGGATGACTCCCCGCTCAGTGTCAGCTCCCCCCTCATCTGATTTCATTAGATGTGCTCCCCCTGCTGGCCATTCTGTGCTATAACTTCACAAATGCCAAACATCAGTTACTTCTGTTAATGCAAGTGGAAGGGGTGTCAAGCCAAAGAAATCTTGATTTTTTTTTGCTGTCATGTCATGCCTTTTAAAGTTTTAGATCTGCATTCTTTAATTTTGATGAAAAGATAATTAACTTGTCAGAGGGGCAGCCACATGCAATGGACATACTATCACTTCTGATTGTTGGTGCCCTTGCAAATGCCCAGGCTGCACATAGGAGGTTGTAATAAGGGTCTCTGGCACGCAGAGGTAATCATCATTTCATAAAAGCAGTTCTAGCTATTGTCTTTCTCTGTCTTTATGGCTTCCCATGCAGAAGCTGGAAGCGTCAGACCCAGTTTTCTTTTATCCGTTCTTGGCTTGAAATATTTTTTTGTATTTAAGATGTTGTTTGCATTTCTATGTTTGCTGTTCCTAGTAAAGTCTCAATAAAATTATAATCCTTAATACCTTATTAATGACTACACCCCAGTTGTTATGGTCATTACCAGCCAATGTTAAATTCCTTTTATCTTTTTGTTTAATGTATATGTTATTTAAATGGTTCTTTTGATGTATTTAACATAATTTAACAATGTTTTTATATATTTATTTTGACCACTGAGAAAATTATGAACAGGGCAAGGCATAACGTGGTAAACTGTTTTTGCCCTGCAGTAGTAGATTACTGCATTTGGGATCCATTGCTTGCTCATAGGTGTAAGTAACAGATCACTGTCATACATGTTACCTGTCATGGTGGATATGCTTCTTTTATAATCCAAGCCCACAATAAACAGGTATAAGAAATCAGAAGCGAATCGACAAATATCCTATATCTCCTCATTTATCCCAGCAAATATGACAGTTGGGAGAAGATTTGCAAGTATTACACCTTGCACATAGATTTAACCCTATGTAAGCCCTAATTTCAAGCCATACGTGGGTCGATGTTTTTGCAATTTGATCATCATTTAGATCATCTTGTTTTAAAATTGATCAATTGTACCACCAAATTGATTCCCAGCTGATCCACTCCTTTACAGGAATCAATTCCTGCTGTACATACTTGTACAATTGACTGAAATTTTCCAACATGTCTGATCACTTTTAGATTGATTTTCTGTTCAATATTGATCACTTTTATTCCATCGAACCAGATGTGCAGGAATCGATTCCCGTTCGATCGACGTAAGCAGATCAATTTTTTTGGTTGATTGAGCAGAAATATCAACCTATGTATGGCTACCTGTATGGCAAAACTGTCACTTCTGTTATTCATTTAAGGACACCCTGGGTATTGAATTTCTACTTGTCCCCATGAAACTACAGTTCATCTTTGCCCTCCTACTCCCCACCACCACAAATGCCCACACTTAGACCTTGCCACGTTTTATATAGAGCATAGTTAGGTCTGTGGATGGCTAGTGACCTAAACTAGATATGGCTTTAACTGCACTGTAATATATATAATATGGAAAAGTTAAAAATATTTCCCTATACCAGAAAAAAATAGCTGTGGTCTGAACAACAAGATTATGTATTAAGGGAACTGTGTACATCAGCAAAATTCCTGTTATGCCATTTTCCTTTGTAAAACAAATATACACCCTACTTGAGTCAAAGTGTCAGTTTGGGTCCAGTTTGTTGTATGGCATATGCCTGGATGTCTAAGGCTATTGTTAAATTCCTATTTATGAAAAGTAATCCTGTCCTGAGATATGTTGTCACATTCTGTTTTGTGCTCAATCATGGAAAACTCACTCGCTCTGTCTTTCATCCACATTAGGTGGCACGTACCACTTTGCTCCCAGGCTTGCTGAAGACTATTGCTGCCAACCGCAAAATGCCCCTCCCTTTGAAACTGTTTGAGATCTCTGATGTGATAACAAAGGACGCCTCTAAAGGTAAGGGTCACCAATTAATCGGGATGTATAGTACATACAGAAAGACATTTGCTACTCTTTATACTGGCTACAACTATTTCATCTTCCCTAGTATTGGCCTTGGATTACTTGGATTCTTAAGAGCTTATTCACACAGTGGGCTGAAATACATGTGCATAGGGACCCAATATGACATTTGTTAGGAATACCATTGTGTAGAGTCCCATTGTGGCATGCGTTTTAAAACCAAATGAATACTGGTGGGTTGTTTAAATTTTTGTGCGGTGTAGAGGCAAGTACTGTGTTTTCTCTTACTTAACATCAGTGGTTCCCAAACTTTCCTTGCAGGGCCCCCTTTTCTATTTAGGAACATTATCGAGCCCCCCCCCTCCCCATTCAAACACAGGTTAAGAATGAGGGTCTGTGCCCCCCTGGAATACCTTCGTGCCCCCCCAGGGGGACCGCACCCCAGTTTGAAAACCAGTATGATGCAAATGTAAACAAGTCCTGAATGTCTTCAGATGAGATGACATCATGTTATGTCAGCTTCAGAAACTATTTTTGCTTTAATACATTTTTCAGAAAAATCCGGTAGGGATGCAGACAAATAGTTAAAGCTGAGATGTAACTCTCTCTATGGTACTGGACGACAATTACTATGTGGGAAATGTAGGCATGTTTCATTCAATGGCCAAGATAACGTCTCAGCAAAGCAGCTTTTGTATCATTTGTGTTTAATTCCTGTCTTTGGTGTTTAATTTTTGCTTAAAATATACGCTTAACATCTGTCCATGTCCTTGGTTGACATCCAGTAATATTTCTCTTACCATTGTGCTGACGAGGCTATACACAAAAAATCATTACACTTCACTGGGCAGTTTCCTTCCAAATTTCTGTATAGATGGGAAAGTGATTGTCACATTTATAAAACAAAAACTGAACCAGGACCAGGACAAAATCTGTTTAGTCTTTAGCTTTCTTCCATCTCTCCACATAAAAGTCCCTTTACTTTTGTTTTCGAAGAACAAGTTCTCCAGCTGGGATGTTTGCCTGTAGAGTGATATTTGTGAAGGATTAGATAGCTGCATGTTCTGTTTGCCTGTTGTTACAATACTAACAGGTAGGGGGCAGCACTGTCCATGGCATGGCCATCCTACTAGGCTTTCCTAATGTATATAGACTTGTGGACTGCCTCATAACATTACAAGCGCTATTCTTTTCCGTCACCAGTTACATTTCACATTTCACTCTTCTTATTAGGTGTTGTATGGACACAGCAATACTACAATAGATATTTTTTCCTTTAAGTCCAGGCGTTTAGGATTTAAGTATGATTTAATCAATGGCAGCTTAAATATAATATCTTAGCATAGGTCCACTTTTTATATTCTTAAAGTTAAGTTAAACTTTCTGTTTTGCAGAAGTTGAATTTAAAATTTACACAAGTATTCTGTACTCGAATATAAGATGAATTTTTCAGCACTCATAGGGCTGGACAATAATTCAATATCAATATATATTGTGATATAATTGTATATCGAAATATCAGAAATGAGTTTACAAATTATATCATTTGTCACTGAATGACGTTCAGTCAGGTGCGGTCCTAGGGAGATCGTCTCCCTGGACGAGGACTCCCTCTGCCGCCCCCCCTTTCCCCGAGAGAGATCATGCTGCTGTCCCATGCCTCCCCATTGAGATGTGCGGGCGCAGTGATCTAGTGACTCCTCTATGCGTTGCTGCAGCTATGCACAGGAAGGGACATCTCCATAGAACAGGGGACCCATGGAGATCAGCTTCCCAGTGTCACTGACGTTCATTCTGCTATGGACAGGGGACACAGGCGGGTGAGGCTGATCCCAACATGTCCCCTGTCCATAGAATGAACTCTCAGTGACACGGGGAGCTTCCACATACAGGGATATCAGTTGAGCGGAGGTGGGTGCACTGACCCCCCCGGTGCTGGCAGCTGACCATTGTGTGTCCTCTGCAGTTTTTTCCTGAGGCTTTTTAATATTGTCCATATCGATATCGGAATTAATTATATTGTATCGACTAAAATTAAAAAATATATTGTGAAAAACTTAAAAAAAAAAGTATCTATCTAACACGTCGTTTTTGCATAAATTAGGTTCAAAATGTAGTCGACTTAAAACATTTCGACTTGACTTTGAACATAATTTGTAATGTTCCCCCACCCCTTCTCTACATCTTCAGTAATTTTAGAGATGATACCATGTTCAGAGGCTTTGCAATTAACTTTTTAACAATTTCACAACTATCTCTAATAATGACAAACGCTTGACATAGATGTTTAGATTTCCCTGCAATCAATCTTTTAAACGTTTGTGCCATGCGATTCTGGAAATGGTTCCAGTTACAGAATCAATCGCACACTGTACCATATCACATCTTTGATTCCTGGGCGATTCCTTCCCGGGATCGATCACTGACAGATCATGCCATCTCCATTATATAATGTGGGTTGGACGCCACAGAAAAGGAAAGTGGGTTGTGGCATGCATTGATCGATCGCGTGGCTCAAATAACAGCACTCTATTTCCGATCGATCAATGAAAATTTTCAGACAGGTCGGATTCCTGCTCGATAGATTTTACATGCGTTTTTGGGTTAAATTGATCGATTGATCACTTTGGGCATGCACCGATTTGTAAATGATCACGGTGATCGATTGTGGTGGTTGATCTCACAGAAATTGTACGGAAAATCGAGACATCTATGCCTAAAAGGATAATTATGTGCATAGGTAAGTTTATGTGCATTTCCTTCCCTAGGCTTATACTCGATTCGTTAATTTTTTTTTTTTAAGTTGGGTACCTCTGCTTACGTTCGGGTCGGCTTTTTTTGGTGGTAGATCTTATTTTCCGGCAAACACTGTACTAGTCATGGTAAGTATACCCAAGGGTTTTCTCTGTTCCCCACCAGGGGCAAAATAACATAAGATGACTCTGATCCACAGCAGTCAATCATGGTTTGGTTTACTGAATTGTTATCAGTGTATGGTGCAGTAGATTGGTTGTCTTTGCCTAAAACCTAGCGTTTTTTTCCCATCTCCATAAATGTTTGGTTCTAGTCATAAGTTGTCAGTCAAAATCTTTAATATAAAATGTGAGCCCTGAACTCCCCTGGGCATCTGCTTTCTTTGCGATAGTCTTTGTATATTAGCCCCTTTGATGGCATGCATGCAGTGTGTATAAATAGTTACTATTTACTGATGTGCACGGCTTGCTGCCTGAACACATGAAGTGCTCTGGGCCCCCATACTCCGGACATGTTGGGTACGCTCAAGATATAGACCTTTTGAAGCCTGACAATGTACAGCTGGGTTGCGGATTTCTCTGGTCTGTTACCAATTTCTTTCCTTACCTCTACAAAGAGCAAGTCTGCAGCTCATTTGTGATTTCCCTTATCTTGTGTGTCTACCGTTTATGCCATTCTCCTATAATCCTCTTCTCCCTAATCTCACTGGCTACTGCTTCCTAAGTCATTCTCTACGTGCACCGTTATGCTGTATGGATCACATATACATTATTCTGGATGCTTTCAGACATATAGTAGTCTATGATATTAACATTAATGGAAGGACTGGTCAAATGCTTCAGCTTGCAGCTCACCTCTTCAACATGGCCAATCAAAATCTTCCAAGTTTGTTTTGTTTCTTATATGGGGGACCATTTCCAAAAAAAAAACAGTTACAGTCTTCTTTCTATGGGTGCTCTAATCTTTTTGTACTTTTAGAGTAATGGGGGGGGGGTTCCACATCCGTCGGGACCCCCTCGGCTAAGCTTATCGCTTGGCGGGAGTACCTGACAGAGCACATTTACTGACCTGCTCGACGGATTCTGTGTTCTCACAGCGCTGAGCTGTTCCACCGATGCAGGGCTGAACTTAGTGGAGTACGTTGAACCTCTGCATCGTCGGGTGTCTGAACACAGCATTCGCCGAGCAGGTAAAGTCTATGTGCTCCAATGGGATCCCCGCTGAGCAATGCGCTTAGCGGAAGGGGTCCCAATGGATGAGGAAGCCCCCCTAATACTTGTTACCTGATTTTGCTAATTTTAGATCATAGGTGTTGAATATTTATGGCCCATGACAGATCTGTTAGGTTTGACTTCCCTACAGTGCCCCTACCAGCTGCACTCACTGCCTCTACTTCCTCCCACTCTGGAAGTAGAGAACTCTGAGTCTTGACATTACTGAGTGCATGGTGCATGCTGGGATCCATACTTCTCTACTCCTAGAGTTGGAACACAGAGCCATGATAAATGCAGCTGGTAGGGGCGCTGCAGGGAAAGCAGAGCTGGGTAGAGGGGTACCAGGGTGGGTCTAGGGAAGGAAAAGTCCACAGAGTATACACACAGGGATGTGGGCACACATTGGCTTCACACACGGTATGCTCTATACAGTTAATTTGTAGTATGTGTGTGGCTGTGGTCCATGGGTGTTAAACTCTGACCCATGGGCGAAAATGTCCCACAGTGTAATTTATATTTTTAAACAAATATAAAGGTTGTCCCGAGACTCTCAAAGTTTTTAAATGAGGTCCACTGTGTATTTGGCACACCGTGACGCGATCGGGGCGGTGCCACCAACCCGGAAATGCTGCAGCGATGAAGACAATCGCTGCAGCTTTCCGGGGAGGCATAGGGTCTCCCCACTGCCTGCTTTCCCGGCGGTTGAGGCGAGCCTGAAGCTCGGACGAGCTAGGCTCATCTCAACCGCTAGGGAGGTTAACAAGTGCAGAATAAATTACATGAAGAGCTTTCACACAGTTTAAACTCATGTTTCCTTAACTTTTTGTTACTTAGTTACAAATGATAAATATAAAGGGAAGGAATGGTTACAAAGCACCTTTATTCATCCCAAACCCCAGTACAGTTTTGCCTTGATTCGGTAATGCACCATGCAGGTCTTCTGACATTTAGTCAGACAGGTTGGAACAGCTCTTTGGCACAAATTCTGTATCATGGGACACAGCTTGCTGGAAAATCAGCCGTCAATTGTTTGGCTGGGAATATATAAATTACTTGTGATAACTTGCGCGCCTTATGAGACTCTGAGGGTGCAGGTAAAATCTTTGTCGACTATAGCGGGCTGAATCTCGGCATTCAGGGGGCGATTGTACGGAAAATCTGCTGCCAGGACTTGACTTTGTAGATACATATAGAACCCATCATTAACTTGTGCTTTGAAATATTCATCGTTACCGATCAAATATGAAAAATTGTGGATGTTCACCATCTAAACATGTTCACCTATAGATTAAATTAAGCACAGGGTTAATAATTTGAAGAAAGTCTGCCCAAAATGGATACAACATTAGTTGGTTCTAGAGCAGTGGTGACCAACCTTTTAAGAACCACAACACCAGAATTGACGTCACGAAAATGTCACTTCTGGCATTTGAGTTCGGGTGTGGAGTGTCACTTTCATGTTCCAAATACCGGAGGTGACACTCTGTGACATCACTTCTGCCACAATTGGGTAAGTATAATGTTCCTAACCTTCTATGATACCCAGAAGCGTTGTAGGAAGGAGAGAGGGTGTGTTACTCTCCCTCTTAGAGCTTGTCCCCATTGGCGAAGCTGGCCGCAGGGCAGCGCGGTCCAGCGAGCGGCCAAACAATATGCACAAGCAGTGGGGACAAGTCCATTGAAACTATTGGAAGCGGCTGCCACCCGCAGCTCAGAACCACGTCCCCACGTGGCCAGCCTCGCCAGTGGGGACAAGACTACACTTGTGGCCATCAGCTGCTGCAAACAGCAATTTTTATGGCCTTGATCAGTCATGTCGGTAAATTTTGGCAGATCGGACTGGTATCTGGGAAGCTATGTAGATATTTTGATGTATTTTGATGTATGGCGCGAAACAAGCATACCGCTAGGGAGGTTAACCTCCCTAGCGGTTGTGACGGGCCCAGCTCGTCCAGAGTTTGTGTGAAGAACAAACTCTGGATGAGCTGGGCTCCCGTGCATGCCGCATATCCCCGGAAAGCTACGGCGATTCTCTTACCAGCTGCAGCATTTCCGGTTGCGCGGCGTCACAGATCGCGTCACGGTGACGCGGAAGGGGCGGGGGGTGGGCGGTGCTTTCCAGCCCACACAGCTGACATCATTAATGATGCCGGCTGTGTGGAGAGAGGCGGGGGGAGGGGGGGGGAATTGCAGGCAGCGTACTGTGTACACTGCCGCCATTGCCCGTACCGTGCTGTTAAAAGCAGCACGGTATGGGCAGTGCGCTAGGGAGCTTAATAAAAATTTTTTAGATGTTTTCAAATACAAAATTTGGAAATGTTACATTTAAAAATATATTGACAGAAAAAATTAATTTAGTTTTGTATTTAACAAATAAAACAAAATCTCATAAATGTTTCTTTAGTCAGTACATTTTTTTATTAAGGAACAATACAGGCGGATTTTGCTGAGAAAGCCGACATTTGCAGCGCCTGATCCTCTGTGTCCAGTAGGGGGCGCCAGTCCGCAGCTTTTTTTCTCCATACTCAGATAGAAGAGGAGCTCAGCCTGTGCCTGGTGTCCACAGGAGTTTTATCACATTATGATATAGGGGACATCTGTGGATCCTCTGGACACACTGATGGGATCTCACAATGGTGCCAGCAATCAATGTTATAATTGCACAGGTCGATGGATATTGAGATGTATCATGCAAGTTTTTTTCTTAGTTTCTTTGCAGATTCCCACAATCACCTTCATGTAGACCAGTTGTTTCCAAACTTTCCCTGCAGGGCCCCCTTTTCTAGATAGGAACATTATCGAGCCCCCCACCTCCCCATTCAAACTACACAGTTTTAGATTGAGGGCCGTTTCACACTAGCAGTATCATGTACTTGTACTAGTGTGAAACACCCCTCAAATGTTATTTGAGATACAACTCATACAACTTTATTTGGTTTTCACATGCACAGACCAACACCAACATTCACATACACACACCAACCATACAAAAACATTTATCATTCACAAAGAGACACACACTACACTCATGCAGAGACATGAATCATCACATAGAGACACACACACAGTACATGCACTCTACCTACTGTCTGCACCTAGTTCTTCCATGGTTGGCTTTCAGCTTGTCCCTCCCTCAGCCCCCTAGCTGCAATCCCCCCTCGGAATACCTCTGTGCCCCCCTCAGTTTGGGAACCATGGATATAGACTATATAATTTAGGGACTATCGGTCCTGCCTTTTGCTGTAGAAACTCTCCCAATGTGAGCTACAGTGTCCAGGAGGGGGAGCATGTGGGACACTAATGTGAGGATTTGGCTTATGGAAGGTTAAGAAATGATTTGTTTAATAAGGTTGTTTATACCATAGTAATTGGATATGGGACTTTTTGGTACATTACCATAGAAGTATTAGGTTGTATTTGAATTGAGATCTTCTAGTACCTTCTGTAACACCATAGGCCAAGTCGGTCTCTGAAGATACATTTATTGTATAGTGCAGTACATACAGTATTCTCATGTGGAATAAACATTAGTAGCCTTGTGTTGTCAAAAGGTAACCGGTTCTGTCGGTGGCCTTCATGCCTTCCATACAGGAATCAACTTTGTTTTTCTATTCAATTAACTTGCGCAATCATTTTATTTATTTTTATTACTTTGCTTTCCTATTGTCATTTTGATAATGTTTGCTCTAGTTCTATGTTTATATTTGTAAAACTTGACATTCAAATAAAAATGTATTGGAATAAAAAAAAACTTGTGCAATTGAAATATTGATTGTCAGTCTACCATGGATTTGATGATACTACTGCACAGTCAGTGTAATTGATGCAAACCTTAAATTTGATTTCTTTTCGGTATAATGATAAAAGGTTCTGCGCATGGTTCAAAATATGATTGGATACAAATCAACCAAAACACGTAAAAAAAAAAAAAACATCAATCAACTGCTTGGTTTGCTGGGTCAACTGACTCTCACTGGCTCACCGCACCCATACCATCTAAAAAGCATCTGACACCTTGAAACCTTATTTAGATACCCATTATATACTGAAAACTTTGGGCCAGATGTTATTAATGGACACAGGAAACTATTAAGGCGCTCTCCTGACCCCTGTGTACCCCGTTCTCTTACGGTTTGGCTTGTCCCTGAGGGCTTACACTATTTACCCTAAGGACCTATTCATCCGTTTGGCATGAAACTGCATTGGATATTACAATGAAAGAAGGGCACCCCATGAAGAAGTAATAACGAAACGTGTGTCGGGGTGGACTCTACCTTAGTAGTATCCACGCCCCAAACCAATTCATGTGTCATGCTGGATTCATTATCCTTGCAATAAATTGTTACATATCAGTGTATTCATTGTACCGTTGCACTATGATGTTTTTAAACTTGTATGTTTGAATATTATATTCCGAACACAAACTTTGATGTACGTGGCCCCTAAAGTCCCCTTGCCTCTGATAACTTCAGAGGGAATCCTTTTCTGGTGATATTATCACCTTAAACATGTACTAATAAAAGTTGTGTTCCTTTAGATGTTGGAGCGCGGAACCACCGACACCTGTGTGCTGTGTACTACAATAAGAACCCGGGTTTTGAGGTGATACATGGACTGCTTGACCGGGTCATGCAGCTGTTGGCAGTGTGTCCCAGCACAGAGAAAGGTTACCAAATCAAGGCTGCAGAAGGTAAGACCTCATTATTATCATCGCTTCACCGCTATACAGATATTGAAAAATACATGAATTTGGAAAGTATACATTATTATAGGAGGGACCTTTAAAATGTAAAAAAAAATATAGGAGCTACTTGGCTTCCTAGATTTTCATTCTGTGTTTAATGTCAGTCAAATGCTTTTATTTTCATTTTGAATGGTGTGGATGAGGATTAGCCCCTGTTGGGATATTACTGGTACATGGGGCTCTATTAGGGAAAGATCACATCCATTCCTGTGCTGCTGACACAGTATCACCAAACAGAAAGTAAGGTGCATTCATAATTGGGAACCTAGACAACGCAAACAAGGGGGGAAGGTTTAAACTTCCAAGGTCCCTACATACACAGAATTCCGTGTGGGTAGGTAAAGGGATTTTAAAGGCATCAACAAAAGGTCAGCAAAAGAAAATTCAACATGTACATAAAAAGTCCAATTTAATGAAGTCCTTCTTATAAATGGCGTCAATCAGCATGTGAAGATTCACGTATACAATGCTTCTCTACGCATTTCGCGATACATTCGCTTCATCAGGAGATTTACAGCAATGTATTTGGTTGGACCGTACAGGGAGTGCAGAATTATTAGGCAAATGAGTATTTTTACCACATCATCCTCTTTATG
>CM070035.1:37292078-37302412 GCA_036250615.1 Ptychadena robeensis
ATAAAATTATTCCTCAAAAATACCACTTGCCTAATAATTCTGCACTCCCTGTATGTAGGTAGATTCAGACACAAGGCATGTGGGAGGAACCCGTAGGGAGGATGTGGCATCCCAGGTCCAGGTAGTGGGGTGTATTTCCCTTTGTTGGGGATCTCTGCTGCATCCAGTCGGTAGGAAGTCCGGTGGTGAGTAAAAGCGGCATCTAGCGGAATGCGCCGTGTAGTCCCCCCTCCGCAATTCTGCCTCGATAGATAAGGGATCGACTTCAGCGGGACGGCGTCATCCCGCTGCAGACGGCACCTCAGCTGATTGGCGGGCACCCCTTGTGTGGCAACATTATTTGGGAATGGGATCGGCCAGGAATTTACTGGCATGTCCGATCACCTTGCAATCCGACATGCAGCAGATTCCAGGTTTATCTCACAAGGTGGGCCACCTGATTTTCAGCCGAGCGACCGCTAGCTGCACGGCCGTTGATTGGGTGCAAATCGGGCCGTGTATGGCTACCTTAGAGTTGGGAAGGGCAAGAATAACTATTTTGTTATTTCTCCCCATGTTTTTGAAATCACCTGCCTATAAAAATTATTCTTCCACAGTGCAGAAAATAAGGGAAAAATCTCTTAACCTCCTTAATGTTCATGACGAGCCCATCTCGTCCAGGGTTTGTGTGAAGAACATGAAAGCCGCATATCCCTGGAAAGCTACGGGGATGCTGCTTCCAGCCACAGCATTTCCGAGGTTCTGTGGAAGGGGGCGAGGGACGCGGAAGGGGGCGAGGGTGAGCAGTGCCATAGACCTCCATGTTAAGGGGGGAGGGAGGAAATGGCAGGCAGTGTACCTCGTACACTGCTGCCATTGCCTGTACCACACTGTTAAAAACGGTGCGGTACAGGCGGTGCGCTAGGGAGGTTAAACAGAAAAGAGCATGGCAAATGGACATGGGTTCTAGTTTTTCATTCTAATCCAAGAATGCACCTCACCTCATTGCTTTGCAATACAAGACAGTGTCTGTATAGTACAGAGTGTTAAACCTAGCACATCCCTCTACTTCATACTGCTTGGTTACACAACATAATGTCACTTAATAAACAAAAGCCATAATATACATTACAAAAATCCTGCTCCAAATGTTACATTTCATATGTTAATGAGTTAACAATTGTCCAAAGTTTCCTAAAAGATTGTGTTTACCTTTTTGTATTGGATGCCCCCTAAAATAGCATTGTGTTTATACACCTCTGTATAATTGCACTGTGAGATCTAAGGCAGTGAACACATGTCAGGGGATTGTCACTGAGAAGATGATATTTCCCAGCAACAAGAGAACACACAAACATACAGTGCAGTTTCGTGGAGGGGAATGGGAGTGGGCAGCACCCTACTGCATCTTCAGTTATAGAAAATAACAATTATTGTGCATGTACCATATTTTTCGGACTATAAATCGCACCTGACCATAAGACGCACCCAGTTTTTAGAGCAAGAAAACCAGAAAAAAATGTATGTTTTAAATGAATCGGGAAAAAAATCCCCTACAGTACCCAATTTCAGTCACAAAAATAGTGTCACTAGAGAGCACACCTAACAGCATCTTCTCTTCCTCATACACGGGGAGGGGGGTGGCGGGGGAATCTGCACTCTGGTCTCCCTGTCCCCTCTGCTCTGTGTGTGTGAGGAAACTGCCAGCGTGAGATTTCCCTGCACACACTTAGCATTGGTTATATTTGCAAATATAACCAATGCAGCTCAGATGGGATATCCGGCCGTGTGCAGATCTCACATCTTCCAGGAGAGCTGGCGGGGAGTCAAGTTGAGATCACCCGTGTGACCATGAAGACATTCCAAAAACTATATCAGACACTGTGTAGATGGAGCCTAAATTATGTATTTGGAAAAATTTGGATTGTTTGCTAGAGGCCATAGTAAGCCTGTAATAGAATGTTTCTGCTTCTCTTTTAAAAGCTTCTATTTATACATTTTTTAAACATATTTTCTTTTTTTAATTATCTTGTCCTAGCTTTGAGGACTTAGGAACCCTGTGTCAGGCGGCCCTTGCAGGCTCTTGATCCGGCCCCATGTCACATTAAAAAACCCATTGTGGCCCACAAGTCAAAAAGTTTGCCCACCCCTGTACTAGGCTGATGCTCAACACAATCAAAAAAACTATTGGATGTCACTGCTTTGCTGCTTACTGTTCTCCTTGCTGGAGGCTCTGACATGAGGAAGCAGGGCCCTGGCTCTACAAATATGTCTGCCTCCATGCAGAGAGACAGTGTCAAACAAGAAAGAGTAACTCAATAATTGGAGGACAGGGAGCATTAGTGACTAAACTTTTTGTCTTTTTGCTTGCCTTGTCTTGCGACAAGCTTCTAGTGTTTTGTTCTTTTATAGGTTTTTCCTCTGAAATAAATAGTAAACACAACATGTGTTTATTGTGTTTGAATAACACAGCATTGTAACAATTTTGTAGCACCATATAAATATCTATCATTATGTCTTCAGCCGGATACTGAACTCTAAATAGTGTAACAGAAAGATGCGGGCTGTTGATGTGCTGGAATTTGAAATGTACATAATAGCTGCTTCTGTTGCACTCTAGATTAGCCCCATTGATCTCCCATATGTTTGCAGCTGTTGAGTGTATAAGCATATGTATAATATTCAGATTTCCACGCACCTTCTGTCCTTCTAACACACTCAGGGAGTGTGCACCTGACCCGGGTCACAACCTCTGCTCCTCTCTATGGGCAGGGGCCGTGAAAAATTAGCACAGTGAAATTTTGATGTCTCGGCTTGGGATTTGCAGGAGCGGTCACTGTAACCCAAGCTGTGTTTTAGCTTTTTGTCTTATTCTATCAGGGAATTGGATTATTATCAGTAAGTCCAGAGATCCCCAGGAATTGCTTGTTATGGATTACATTAGCTCTTCTGCCCTGTAGAGCCACAGGAATAATTTGCGATAAACAGTAGTGAATGTTTAAACCTCACTTATAACTGTAAGGCTAGGGCTCCACTATGCACTGGCGTCAGTGCATCTGAGCACAAGCTACGTTAGGGCCACATTTAGGCACCCATTGATTCCCCGTCCTCGTTCTTTTTTTTGAGTGGTTCAGTTTTGTACACTCACTTTTTAAATAAATAATGATTTCACTATTACTAGGTCTTGTGTGTGCAAAGGCATTTGGTGCATCCACGGTGAAGTAGCTTCTTATTCAGCTATTCAGAAAAATATTTCAAATCGGATTTTTAGCTACAAGATTCAGAAATGTTTATTGTATATCAGGATTGAAGACCAGGCACTTCATTGACACTCCAGTCCACTCAAAGGGTAGATTTTTAGCTGATGTGTATTGGCCATGAATCTTCCTGTAAGGATATCATCTCGGCTCAGGTATTCTTCTTTTTTTGTTTTGGTTTACATTTCACTCATGTTTTAAGCCGGGCATAGATGTTTCGTTCTGTGCCTAATTCTGCTGCAACGGTGTGTGATGACGTCACCACGCACGCCCATTTGTGCAGAGAATCGGCCGGGCACCCTTTGTGTGCTGGCAGGTCCAAATCGGTCCCGACCAATTTTTTGGCCGATTTACAGAAATCTGGATCGGTCGGGTACGTAATTCTGCATCCGATGAATCTCCCGACCATGTTGGTCGGTCGGGCAAAATTCATACGAAAAATCGGAACGTGTATGGGGGCTTAACGGACATTTTCTGACTGATTCATGGCCAAATATAGTTTTTAGGCATTAGATTTGCGCAAATCTAAATGTCTATGCTTTACATGTAGAATAGGTTATTTGTGAAGGGGGTCTGGAAAGAGTAAAGCCCCCCATACACATTCCGATTTTTCTTCCGATCGATTTTTCGCCTGATCGTGTCACCCGACTTTCACATTCAAACACCCCGCCAAAGAAGAACAAGTTCTACTTTCCCAGTTTATCAAATACTGCATTTAAATAAAAGCTTCCACAAAAGCTGTACTGGTGCTTGTTACATGAGCCTGTGTGTACAGAGATTCCCATCACTAACCTGTGTTTCCAGCACCAATATCTGTAAGAAGATTTACACTTTAAAGAAACTGTTACCCATACTGGTATCGGCTTATTTATTATTTAAGAAGAAACATGTCAGGTGGAACTAGAAATCATAGTGGTGGGAAGAACTACTGGAACTTACATATGAGCATTAGCAGGTAGAACAATTATGTCGGTTTCAGCCACAGGCTGACACGAACCAGTAGCCTCCACCTATACCCACAGTATCACTTGGGCTGACCATTTATTATTAACCTGCGGATAAGTTGCTTAGTACTCTAAGCCTATTCAATTCAAGGTTTTCTAAGAAACTTACTGAAACAATTGCAGAGGTGTATTAATGGAGTGTGCACCTGCTGACACACCACTGTGGATAATTGTGTTTTAAGCCCTCCACCCTTACACAGTGAATGTGTGATGTACTGTAACAGGCTGGGTGGCACCCGCTCATGGATTAAGCGTATCACAATTTACTGGAGCCAACAGGCACCCTGATATTAGCTGCACCTGTACCTGCCACTTTCCCTGGAAAATCATGAGGTCCTCTAAGGGGGCATGAAATGCAAAGAGTGCTTCAAATAATAATTAAGAAAAGCGAGTGAAACTTAATTGATATCTGAATCATTTAATTATGTCATTACAGCTGGAGAGTTTGCCTGACTGTAGACAGTTTAAAGGGTCATTACCAGCTCCCTGTGGGGTCCCTTGTTTAAATAAATGCCTTTGTATATTGCATTTATACTAGTCTTGTTATTTCTATACCACACCTATGTGTACCTGCTGTGTACAGAAGGAGATTTACTTACTTAAGCATGCCATGTTATTTTGGCCATAATCCTGGAGGTTTTGACTTTTTGTTCTCTTTTGCAATGTTAAAAACAGCCAAATGCATCCGACCAACCACTACACATGCTTAGAGGAATTCACATGAACATGAGAAGTAGGTTTCATTTATCCTTTTGATTTTATTCTTAATAAAAATCATGTTGCAATTACCAGAAGATTGCACAGTAAGGTTCAAAGACCTAAATACTGAGGGGGCTAACCTCTAGGCATTTTGGTGGCCAAGTAATTGGGCAAAGGCTCCAGAGTAACTTGATCTAAATTAAACACCATATTTTACTGTAATCTCCTTTAAAAGTTCCTCAGGCCTCTTGAGACCCACACTTTATGTGTAAAGGCACGATGCCTCAATATTACAGTAGATACCAAAAAAATACAATAAATTAAATTTAAATGTATCAAAAACACATGTGGGTGCACAAAAGTAGTCATAACTGCCACCAATGTGGACTAATTCCTTCAACGCGTTTGTGTGTGGGAAGTGTGGGTCCCAAGAGACCTGAGGATGTTTTAAAAAATATTACAATAAAATATGGTTTTATTTAAATCAAATCAAAAATCCCTTGAGGTTAGCCAAATCAGTATCTAGGTCTGAACCTTCCTGTGTAGTCTATTGTGTTAAGGGGATTGTAGCATATATCCCCATCTGCCCTCTATATATCATTTCACGTTCCAATCTCACGTTAATATTGGAATACCAGAAGATTGCAATTTCCATGGTCAACAAAAGGAGTTACCGGTCTCTTAAGATCCAATAGTTGTTTCTCTGGCTGCTGCCTACCTGATTCTGCAAATACATCTTCTTAGTTGGTATAACTCTTACCTTTATATAGAGTTTGGAGTTCAAGTGATACCGTTTATTAACTGAAGTCATTAGAGAAGCAAGCTTCTTCAGGCTGATACAACATTTTTGTCCTTGTAACTTTTTGTATAAATGTGAGCTACTAAAACCAGAATTGTATCACAAGCAACTGATTTCTCTGACACACATGACTGAGGATGAAAGTGAAGGATTAGTTAGTGGAGATAGTGATCAGAGTTAGGAAGAGTTTTTGGAGGTAATAGAGATAAAGAAGTCCAGGTGTAATATTCACCTCCTTTAACAATTAAAAGGGAGGCGAATATTACACCTGGACTTCTTTATCTCGATTACCTCCAAAAACTCTTCCTAATCTGATCGCTATCTCTACCAACCCTTCACTCACCTTAATCAGTCATGTGTGTCTAGAGAAAACAGTTGCTTGTGTTATAATATTTATATCTTTGTAATTTTGTGTATAAATGTGAGCTTCTAAAACCAGAATTGTATCAGCCTGAAGAAGGGATCTGCGACATCCCAAAAGCTTGCTTCTCTAATGACTTCAGTTAGCCAATAAACGGTATTACTTGAACTCCAAACTCTCTATATTTATCGATGGCTAACACGGTACAACACTCTACTATTGCTGAGTAGTAGGGGTAGTAGGGGTTATAGGAGCATTTGAAAAAAATGGCTTGATTTTAACCTTATTAATGGCAAAACTACATGTGCTAGAGTATTACTTTCTTTGTTGTATTCCCACAACCCTTTTCTTTTTCCCCAGACAGTTAGATGGTGGTACTATGTTCAGGGGCTTTGCAATTCACTCATAAAGTCAGATAGTTGGAATTTAACAACCATCTCTAAAGCCGGGAACACAAGGCTTAATAAAGGAGCCGTTCAAAAGTCCCATCAGCATTGCAATGACGTCATTGCTCTGCTGCCCGGCTTTGAAGGAGCTGGAGGTGTAGCACTGCTGTGTCATCCAGCTTCGCAGTCCCCATGCAATGGACAGGGATGACCACATTAGATGTGGGCAGATGTCCGTGAGCACACTCGAAGCGGCCATCGATCTAGCCCATACCTATACACGTGTTCCCTGCTTTACTGTGGCAAGTGTTTGTGTGCCTTTAGCAGCATTTTTCCACCCTAGCAAGCTTTCAGGGTCTCTCAAATCCCTTCTTCAGGCTTTATACACAAAAATCAAAAACCAGAATTGTATCAGCCTGAAGAAGAGACCTGAGACATCCTGAAAGCTTGCCTTTTCAATGACTTTGGTTAGCCAATAAAGAATGAACTTTTTGACTCATAGCCCATTGACGTCTGTGGTGGGGTTGTGCACTGCGCTAAAATCCCTGCATTTAGCATGTAGTGTGTAGCCTTATCCTTACTGTCCTTTGTTATCTGGAATTTAACAGACCTTCCACTGGGCTCAAAAACCTCCAAGAATGATATAAAGTATAAACAATGTTTGACCCAGATGCAGTGCTGAACCTTTTTGTACAGAGAATACGAAAGATCTACTTTGATGACATTCACATTCCTATAACTGTAATGTGTTAATTGAAACCTCCAAGTGCAGAGATGAAAAAGTAAGTACACAATGGTCCTGCCTAGATGAAGCTCCTTATGTTCAGGTCTGTAGGGTGAGCGGGCATCAAACGTCAACTGGAGCTCACAAATGTTACCAGCGGAGCTCAGCTGTAGATGAAAGAAACATTTATGTTCTAGCCTTTAAAGCTGCTACTCAATTGCTGCCTGTAAGCCCTCGCTTCCGTACATCCTATCAAATTATAGGCCTGGCCAGGTATGTCTAAGCCTATAATATTACCCTAAAGATTTCTTCTTATTCCCAGTTTTCATTTTGAAGCGCACACAAGAAAGAAACTGAAATGCATTATTCTAGTGGATAAGAGGAGGCCTCTCTTTGATATTTAATTGTCCATAAAATGTGATAAAGATTAGTTGATACAAATGACACTTGGGCCCCAAGCTCTTAACCCTTTCTGTTTCTCATGGCAAGAAAGGCTGCAGTATGTTCCTGGAAGTATGGTATGTTGTACCTGGGTCTGTCTATCCACGTACAGGAGTCCTGGGCCCGTCTGTAGAAGCTGTAATTATGTGATTATTCACAAGCCAGTGGACTCTAGAAATAAAGTGGCATCTATGGCTTTAGGGGAATGAGCATCTATCCTTCTGTAGTGTCATAGTGACTGAACTTCACATCTGTTCATGCTCAGTTCACAGGCACATCTGTTCGGTCCCACATGGACATGTTTTCAGCATTGAGGGGAATTCATTCTCTACACTAATCTTAGTGGACGATATTTTCATTTTATTGACATTTCATGTATTATCGTTTTCTGAAACATATTGAAATAAAGAATTTCCTTAAACCTCCAGGATAGAATGGAGTAGCAGTGATCACTGATGTTTTCCTTTGTAAATTCTAAATATGAATTGAGCTCACCAAGCTAAACTGCTGGACCTGCTACCTGGAAACAAATGTATTCATTTATATAGGACTAACATGTTCCACTGACATTTCCAAGTCTATAGTCACCATGTCACTAACATAGGGTTTAGGGGAAGTCACTTTAACCTACCAATATATTTTAGGACGTGACAAGAAACCCACTAGAACAAATCCCTAAAGCCCCCCATACACGTTTGGATTGTGACCCGATGTTTCGGACGATCGACTGTGCGTGATGACCTCAATCCGCCTAAACATCAGGTCAAAATCAGCCGGGCACCCTTTGTGTGCCAGCACTGTCCGTCTGGACGGCCTGAGCAGCTAGGGGGACCCGGCAGACAGCATCTAGGGACACACCGGCTGTGAGAAGACGCTGCAAGGTCACTGACACTGCCAGTCAGCTGGCAGCCTAGCTCTAAAGTATTAGACCGATCTAAGAATTACAGACATGTACGTAATGGCTTAGATCGATTTAGCTGCCGATTTCGGCCCTTTAAGCTTTAGATCAGCACCCGATTTTTTGGCCAACCGCCGTGAGCAGGAACGGTGGTCGATCGGCCCAAAAATCGGGAGGAAATTTAAAATTTCAACATTGACACCTGGGATCAGGTCATACTATATGTTGGTTTATTTACTGGCAACGGACGTGTTTGCAGTGCTGCAAATGTGTCCGATGCTGGAAAACTACAATAGTGTACGGTAGTGTGAAAGGACCCTAAATCTGAAATGTCCAAAACCATTGCACTTGTGTTGTCAGGGAAACCATGACATTATTGTATTTTGTGGATCATATTTTCAGTTAGTTGCAGTTCTTTCACTTTCTTTTTTGTTAATAAATTGTTGGGGTTCTATTTCTAATGCTGCAAGAATTCAAGTCAACGCTTGTTATATACTTTCTGAAAAAGAAACCAGGAAGAGTATACAACTAAAATGGTAGTCAGATTTCCTGATTTGCATACTTGAAGCAGAATGACACCAATGAATCTCCAATATAGAGGTCAGTAACAGAAGCCTACTTATCTCATCATCTGTACAGATGTAAGCTGGCCATACACGGTTTGATATTTCGGTTTGATCAATTTTTTGACGATCGTACAGGAATCGATTAAGCTACCTGGTACGATTGACCAAAAGTGATCGATATAGAACAAAAAATCTATCAAAAAGTGATCTGACATGTTGGTAAATTTTCGTTGTTCGAACAAATATAATGTGTATTCCGATTTGTGTTCGACTGTACTATGGCGCAAGTTCATCAAACTCAAGAAAGGAATTGTTCGGTTGTGAATCGATCGAAACACTGTGGTACAATTGAATCAGCAAAAAATGTGTGTATGGCTAGCTTTATCACACACCATGTTTGTATGAAATGATTGTCACTTTGTTGTTACATCCGTTAGCGTTGTATAAAATAGAAGGTGGTTGAAGAAAGTGAGCAGCCTTCCAATTGTAACTGGTGCTCTGTATCACTTCTGGGATGATTAGCATAATGACTTAATTATCAGTATGGATTCTTAAGGCAAGGGTGCCATGAGCTGAATGTGTGTTATCCTAAACCTTTTATTGCAGAAAGGTCCTAAGCCCATTTCACAGCTATTGTCGGCTGTGCGCTCCATTCTCTGATTTCACACCACTTTCTAAATGCAGAAGGAAAACTTTAAAAGCATTTCATGGCCCCGGCGTCCTCCGTACATTGTGCTGCACGCTCACGCTTTATTCTCCCAATTATTTCTTCTTGTTCACTAATGAGCGAACCTTGTACAAGTAGGAACATTTCGGGCTTCATACTGGGAACTTTAGTGCCATGAGAATCAAACAAATTGCAGCTTGGAAAACATCTTCCCTAGTCTAGTCCTATTAACAAGGTTCTATAACACAGGAGTAAGCTAACGATCTGCCTAAAGCCCCCCATACACCTTAAGAGCGATCCATACAATTTCCATTAGATCTACCAACAACTATGTAGTGCTGGGTCCTCCCTGATAGAATACATAGTGATTGGAAGGATTAGAAAGGTACTCGCATTACATGGTTTTGGTAGAACAAAATTTGATTGTACGGAAATTGTATGGAAAGATTGTAAGGTGTATGGGGGGCTTAAGATAGTCCAAATACATAGTAAGAGTGAAAAATGTATAATCCTTAGCAATCCTTAAGATTTCCTAATTTAGGGATCTGAAAGC
>CM070035.1:37302512-37334995 GCA_036250615.1 Ptychadena robeensis
AAAATCGGCCGCTTATCGGCATGTGTATGGCTAGCTTAAGAGTAAATAGGCCATGTTAATCACTGCATTACAATACCATGATGAACATGGTTTATCATGGTATGCGCTGCCCATCAGGTGTCATGGACATGTTACCGCAGATGTGTCCTTGATATCCATTTGAAGCTTAGCTTCATACGCGAAGAGTTTTCTGTTTTACCTCCATCAGCCACAAGTATTCTTTTCCTGCCCACTGGTTAGAGCCACATCATGCAGCTTGTCTACCTCGTCTGTGCTAAGCACTTTGGTAAGCCTAGCCATACACACATCAACTTTTTTCCAGTCAACTTGTGCAATTTAAATATCAAATGTCCATAGAAAATAAATCGATTGTACAAATCAAACGAGCCTCAAACAGACAGACAATTTCTCCTTACAAGTATCCAATGGTTTGATTCCAGTACCACCGGATAGTGCACAATGTGCACATTTATCTTCAGGACCAGAAAGTGGGGGGGAGTTATGTTTTGTATTTGGATAAGTCCATTTTACTTGTTTGGTAAAGTGTGCAAGTACAAGTAAAATGGAGTTATCCAAATACAAAACAAAACATAACTTTTTTTTCCCCACTTGCTGGAGATAAATGTGCACATCGTGTACTATCCGGTGGTACTGGAATCAAACCATTGGCTACTTTTTTGGCTACAGATAAATTGTCTGTCTGTTGGCTTGCTTGATTTGACCCTTGGTTTGATCACTTTTGTTCCGTAAAATACGATCTATAAACAGTCCAATCAAGCAATCCATTTAATGTCTCAATCTAACAGAAAAGGAAGCCACATGTGGCCAGCTTAAGTAGGGAGAGAGTGAGTTAGGCTAGGTCAGAGTAAAGGAAAAAGAAATGAAAAGTGCACTTATCTTACATTATCAAATAACCAATGCATGTGTGCAAACTGATAAAATATTCATGTAAATGTTGTGTTGAATTAATATTGATGTAAGTTTCATAAGAAAATGTTCATTGTGTTTGAATGCTTAAGGAACCATTGCACATTGGAATGTTCTCATTATAGTTTCCTCTTGTGATCTATTCAGTATAGATCTCTCACTATTGTACTGTGTTGTATTTTACAGATCCGGCTTTCTTTCCTGGACGCTGTGCAGAAATACTGGCTGGTGGCAAGAGCATTGGGAAACTGGGTGTCCTTCATCCTGATGTCATCACAAAGTTTGACCTGACACTACCGTGCTCAGCCTTGGAAATAAATGTAGAACCCTTCTTGTGATTCCAGCAGCAGAATGTCCTTTATTCAGATACTTAGCCTCACCAGAATTCTATAATGTATTTATTGGATCTTTGGAAGGCCCAAACCTACCACACTCCCAAATACTGACTAGAACACTCTATATATATATATATATATATATATATATATATATATATATAATCCTATTTCTGCAGGAAATGCTGAGCTGAATCACATAATTTACTATTGTGGTTGAGTTCTAGGGTGCTCGGGTCACTATTTGGAAAACAGAAAATGTATATGATAACAGAATTTTCATTTTATATTGTCATTGTGTACACAAGACTGGGATTTCTTTTGGGCTGGTATGTTGGGAAAAGCATTGTGTAACATTTCCATATCCTTCATGTTGGCTTAACATGGGCAGATCTAACACAAGTGAAGGTCAGAGATCTGCCTTAAGGTAGCCATACACAAGGTGATTCTGCCTCGACAGATAAGAGATAAACTTCAGCAGGATGACATCATCCCGCTGGAGCCGGCCTCTCAGCTAATCGGCGGGCACCTTTTTTGTGCTGGCGTCCCCATTCAAAGTAAAGGGATCGGCCGGGAATTTACCGGCATGTCGGATTGGCCCGAAAATCTGGTGTAAATCGGGCCGTGTATGGCTACCTTTATTGGATTCACAAACTGGAATGAGCTACAACATTATTATTTATTAATCTAAAATCCAACAGGAACACAATCCTAGTCATTGTATAGGTTTTTTGAACCTTTGAGGCATTTCCATTCTCTACGTTGTTACCAGGTACCTTTTATTTTAGCAGATACAATCTTTGCATACAATCTTAAGGGACTCGGTTTTCTGGCACATTGTGCAACAAAACTATATATTTTGTATGAAAGCCAAATGATGATTGTAACAAACAATTCTGTGCTTGAATAAAGAAGACTTTCCATTACGCTGGCAGATTTCTAATGCCGGAGGTTTTTTTGCGTTCTAAAATGTATTGCTAGTTTCTTGGAACTTCTACTACTGCTGGTTACATGGTAGACATAGACATGGTAGTGGGGGTATTGAGACAATACGATTGAGAAACCGATTCTTCTTTTTTCTTATGTTTACAATGTGTCTCCACCTACGCACCATCGCCACGTCCACATTTTCAGGGGCTTTTGTTACGTGTTTTGCCATTAGGAGTAAATAGGCAGTTTTAACCACTGTCACAATAATGCTTAAAGCATGATAAGCAAGGGAAAAATGCACCCATGCCCCCCATTGGGTGTCATGGACATGTTAACCCTGATGCATCTGCGACACCCAATAGAAACTTATCTTCATACTTAAAAAGAAGCAAAGGCCTCTGTGTTTTACCACCATCAGCCACATGTATTCTTTCCTGCCCGCTTGCCAGAGCCACCTCTATGGAGCTTGTCTACCTCATCTGTAACATCATTAGGGTTTATGATCTGGGGAAACCAGCCAGCAAATCATTATCATGTTGGGTGCACATGGGCCAATTTTTACTTCTGATTTGATGGAATCTACATATCTTGTTTTTTTTCCTAAATGAATGTAGCTTTAGTGGGATTGGACACGCTGAGAAATACTAATCGAAAATACACAAGCTCTGTTTAGTATGGACAATTGGCTCAACTGCAATTAGAGTTTCTCAAGTAGGTGGGCAGATTATTATATATAATGGACCCCTGAGCTGCACTATGAGCCTCATGTCTGAAGACTTCATTTAGACAGTGCATCAAAATATCTGGAAAAGACAGAAGGAAGGCATAGAAGGTAAAGAAAGCATCACATCTGAAAAGAAGTATGAGAGTGGTGATCATGTGACCGCTCTTGCTTAGAAGTACAGTAGTAGAAGTATGCCATACATGTGGGAATACCAGGAAGATGATTGGAGTTTTTGGGGTGCTTCTGGTGGTTTATAATGCATTATGGGTATTTTCATTAATTCTTACCGGATGAATAGTCTCGCATTACAACCAACCTTTGGGAACAAATTAGGTTTGTAAGTTTAAGGACCACTGTACATGTGTATAGCTGGCTTTCTATGATCCTTCGTGTTCAGTTTTACTTTGACTTGGGACTCTTAAATTAACAGAGTGTACCGTCACCATTACCCTAACATTTCATGCACACCAGCACATAAATGTGTCTGAGTATTCATCTCATCTGTGTTCCTTTTAAGATTTACCTCTCTTTAACTTTGCACCAGGTGGATTTAAGGAAATTGGTACAGGTCTAGGCTCAGCAAACAGTATGTATGAATGAGGTCAGCTGACTATACTGAATGACCAGGTTATTCCATTTTAATGACAATGCCAGGATTCATCTTTGGGATGTGCTGGAGAAGGCTTTGCGCAGCAGCCAGACTCTACCATCATCAATACAAGATCTTGGTGAAAAATTAATGCAACACTGGATGGAAATAAATCTTGTGACTTTGCAGAAGCTTATTGATACACTGTGAATGCGTGCCGTAATCAAAGCTAAAGGCAGGCCAACAAAATATATCAGTGCATGACCTTTTTATGGTGGCAACTTTTTTGGGGGGCCAAGTAGTGTATTTCACTATGCTCCGCTACCTGCAGCAATGCTAATCTTTAACACAATCATTGAAGGAAATCTCAAGGTCTTGATAAGATGCGACAGTAATATGCTACCTAAAAGCAGTAATGTATATGAACTCTCCAAGGTTCTCTTTAAATGAGTAGTGCTATAAAAATAAATAGATATGACAAACTATAGGATAAGACATATCTCTACGAGTGTATGCTATATTTATCTGTATCAATGTTGCATCATCAGTGTTTTGGTTTATGTTTAATAACTATTGATGTCACAAGATGAGTACTCATCAATGGATGGGTGAGGCCATATTAGGTTATAAAGCTGCAGGTATAATATTTCAGAACTTTGTACCTTTTTGTTATCTTTACCTCACTGCAGTTATAAAATGTTATGCTGAATAAGGCCACTTGTTCCTCGAGTATAGATAATCTATCTAATAATTATTTTGTGTCACAGAATGACTTAAGCTGGTGACACACGGCTAGATGAAGTAACAGATTGAAGGAACATCAGGCGCCGTGGGCGTTCACGGCTCCCAATGTTCCTCTAATCTGTTTCTTCATCTGAGCCATCCACGGTTCCTTCAAGCAGGATCAATGGATCCTGCTTGAAGGAATGCAACCAAACAGGTTTCCAACATGTTAAGAAAACCTTGGTCGAAATCCATTACATTCAATGGGCACCTCGAGTCACCATCCAATGTAATGGACGGCTAACAGCTGAGCTGCACACACAGGCTGTGATCAGTGTGTGTTCAGGGGGCGTGGCCAGCACGGACCCAGCTCTGCCAGAAAAGAGGGGGGGGCATGCAGGCTGGCTGCTTCTCCAGCTGGGGAAAGGAGAGACCCGAGGGACTGGGAAACCGGGTCCCCATTGTATGGTTATTCATGTGCCCATTGATTACCGTACAATTGACCCGCGATCAATCACAGCATGGTGACATCAATTGCAAAGGAATCTACCCATGTATGGCCAGTTTTAGCTGCCACTGCTGACTCCAGTTGTCCACTTGCAGAATTTTCAGGCAGCTTTTACAGCAGGACTGCATAAAGTGAATGGAACACATTGAAACATCTTGTGGTTAGTCAAATGATCTTTCCAATAGGAAATACTGGTACATCTTGTTCTGGCATACAAACACAAAATAGGCCACACGCACCTATAACAATAAATATCATTTCAGTTTATGTTGAACATAATCTAGGATTACCTTATATTGAAGCTCTGACAAAAAATTTATGGTTGTCATAGTTTCCTAGACTTCACGTGCCTTATTTTGACTCAAAACTTCTTTTGGCGTTGTCTTGTTTTATGCATAATAAAATCTAGTTCTGATAAGGAACTACAGGGGGGCTGTATATCCTGTCTACTAATATCTGGGTCCTCACCCATTAGGTGGGTTTGCCTGTTTCTTGTTTAGAAATAAATAATCTACATTGATTTACCAATATCTTGCTGCTGGATTTTACAGAATTGCTTATCTAGTAAAATACATACAAAGTTCCAGTATATAGTACATTCATTAAAGTGAGCATCCTCAAAAGGCAAGTTACTGCCTGTGGCTTAAGGTAGCCATACATAGGTTGATTTTTGTGCATAATTCCAAATGGAGCGCTAGTTGAACATCGATTTATTCCTAACCGATAGATTCTTTTACTCAGGTCTGTGTGCATGTTCCATAGTACTGTCACATTATTGAATGATCGCCCCAAAAAAAACGATATGCCTATGTCTGTTCAATCTCTTCTTCAAGGTCAATCATTCTTGGTTGGCCAATTACTTGGGAATAAATTCCTAAACAATCGATTTTTGCAGTTGATCGAACCAAAAAACTGAAGAGATTGACATGTATGGCTACCTTTAGTCATTATCCTAAAACAAGTTTCCTGATTGGAATGGTCATAAGTCACAATGAACTCCAACATTTCACTTGCGTGTATCAGCATTACACGGAATTGGCACTTTCAGGAGGAAGTCTTGGCAAAGAAGGCTTTTATTCTCCATCAATAAGTAAATGGTTTATTGGATTCACTTTACAATATTGACCATATTGTACATAAATATTGGCATTCATCCAAGTGTTGCTTGACCATCTTATGATTTGGCACTTTTAGGATCAGCTATCACATCATATCCTAAAAACATTCATCCTCACTGGTCGAATATACGGTATATACATTCTGTTTAGTGCAAATTCCATCAGACCTGTGGGTGAAACTCCTGCTAAATTTCTTCACCCGTTGCCATCATTTGATCTGTAACTGCGCAGGCAGCATGCCGTATAAAAAATATATATAGGTCAGTGCAGTACAAACTCTGTAAACTTTCACCATGAGCAGATACAATACATAGTCCACAAAGACTGGCACAAAGTTCCACATGAAAGCAGGTTCATCTCGGATATCCGAACTCAGGAGGAAAAGAAAATCTAAAACTTGGTTGTTGACCTTGTTTCCTTTCCTGTATTGCTCCTAGGAGAAGGTGGTGTTGGATTCCTGCAACGATGGTGCTTCTGAATATCTTTTAATGAACTGCTTTTAGGATGTAGAACTGGCCAATTCCTTTATACATTATTCCTAGTTACAGGTCCAATATGTGACATAACCAAGGCACACCTGCTGTAGCTACAATTCCTATAGATATGTATGTCACATATTTATAAGGAACCTCAATTTCAAGCCTTTGTCTGGCCAGATGGTCATGTGTTGAAATCTTGTACCAGGAGCCGAGTGCATTAAGAGAGAGTGTCTTGGCAATATATCTTGTGATGACCAAAAGGACGACACCTACAATAAATCTTAATAGGCCCTTAAGCAACAAGCTAAAAGTTAGTGCTGGAATAGTCAGTGGGAAATTACTTGCTGGAATGTAAGTCAGACCCAGCTGATTGGTTAACCAAACCCCTATACTGGTTCCTGCTCCACAACCCAATATAACTGTTGTGTCCGCCCTGGTGGTGCTGTAGTGATCCAGCTTTGGATAATTGTAGCTCAGAATGAAACCAGCGATGACTGCGATCACTGGACAAATGGAGTTTGTCAAAAGTTGTTCATCAACTAAATCCCACATAGGAAAAGTCAGCGCCAAAAACAGCAGCGCGATCACAGCTCCACAAATTACATCCTGTGAAGAAGAAGAAAAGAAAGTGTTACGTTTTCTTCTCAGATAATATCTTTATAAAAGAACGTTGTTGTGAAAGAAAAAAAATATATACAACAAATATAAATTTAACACATCCTTAGAGGTTATCCCCACTTAAGCGATTGGCTGCGATCCCCCACGAATGTGATCACTGCACGGCGATGGTGCCCATGCATTGCAATGGGCTCTTCCCCACAGGTGCGATTGCCATTTTTGATCACGCCTATAGACATGAATGGAAGCATTTAAAAAAAATGCACCCCCGTTCATTCTCTTGGTCATAATCACGGGTGAAACCGCACCCATTGATCGCTTGCCCAAAAAAAATTGTTAGCAATCACCACCCGCGTTTAGAATCGCAGGATTGGGACATAACTTAAGGCATCTCCCACAATTCTCCCATCCGCCCATAGACAATGAATGGGGACGCGTTAAATTTTTTTTCAAACGTGCCCATTCATGCCCTTAGAGAGAAAAAGGGATTTATTTATAAATATCTATAGCCCCCCCCCCCCCATACATCTTTAGATCACTCCATATAATTTCCATTAGAAACTACCAACAACTATGTAGTGTCGAGTGTCCTCCATGATAGAATACATAGTAATTGGAAGGTTAGAAAGCTCCTCATATTACATGGTTTTGGTAGAACAAAAGTTGATTGTACAGAAATTGTATGGTAAGATTGTAAGGTGTATGGGGGCCTTAACTCCCAAAACTGTCCTACACACATTCGTGTTGATTAGATTTCCACCCAAATGTTTCCTGTGTTAAGCTGGCTATACATGTGTAGATTTTTGTATGATCAACCATACATTCAGAGTTTTCCACATTGGGTGTTTGACATCAAAAAATGGTTGCCATGAGACAGGAAATGGTTCCATGCAAATTAATTTGATCTCACAAAAAACGATAATTTGTATTTAAAATTGATTGGACATTCATTTGAATTGGACAGGAACAACTGCTGCGTCAACAAAAGACCAGCTGAAAGACTGTCAATGACCAGCTCCCCGTGGAAACATAGCCTTACACATGTACTGTTGGTAAAACACTGTAAAGCATCAAAGAAATAAAGAAGCCTCAGCACCAGACCCAAATCAAAGCCAATTTGTTTCATACAGTCCTAGTCATAGAAAATTATAGTTGGGGATCGAATGAAAATGTATAGCAGCATTATGAATACAAAAGTTTCCATTAGAACCTCAGAAAATCAGTTTCCACCATTACAACAGCATAACACTAACCACTGACCTTTTACCACCAAATTCTTGTTTACAAACAACAATATTTATAACTTCACCTTAAGGCAACTATTAGGCTGGGTTTCCACTGCATCAAAATCCCCCCATTTAACGTACTTCAAATGGAAGGATGTTGACATAGCCCATTGTGATCAATGATGCTGTCTTCACATGCGTTGGTCTGCTACTTTGTGCCCCATTGCGTTAAAATCAATGTAGACCACTACGTTGATTTTGATGCATCCGTCAGTAAGGCAAAGGGGGTGCGCCAACGCACCCATAGACAATGCATTGAATCCGTTACAGACGGATGAGTATCTGTCAGTAACGGACTTTTTTCCCCATAAAAGTTACATATGCCCTGACTGAAGCGTAACAGATGCCTAATGGATGCTTAACGTGTACCCCCAACACATCACAGGTGCGTTGACGGAGGGACCTTGACGGACTGAAAAACGTAGTGGAAACCCAACTTTAGCCTTCAGTCTTAATGGCCTGATCATTCTTCCTAACCTCAATAAAATGTATTGATACTTCACAGCCAAGTCCTGGCAGATGCGCAGTAGCTTCTTTTTTCTGCAGAAAATGAGAAGCGGGTTATGGATGGGCCCTTTACCAGTAATGATATGACTGGTCAAGTGGCAACAACATTCTTGTTATAGTATCGTGTTATAGGATGGATTTACTGAGGATATCATATACCGTAATTAAATATATACACTAAAGCTATATATTATGTTTGAATATCTAACAAGTTCCATTTTTAACCTAATTCCCCCCTCCCACCCCTCTTCAATATCCATACTTAGTTTTTATTCCTCAGGCCTAAGGTATTGACCTTCTTCACCTGATGCCCAAACGTGGATGTCCATTGGACTTCTAGATAGACTTCTACAGAGCCAAACTGAGCATGCATGGGTATCAGGTGAATAGTCCAGTCAGGTCAATGTAAACAAGGCTGCAGACCTTGAAATAAGTTATTATAATTGATAAAGCTGCTTGAGGATGGAGCAAAAACGACACTGGTATTGGTTTGTGTGCTTCTCTAGATCTTGGCATCCACAGACCTTTACTGCCTGTTTATTAATAACTCTTGGTGCTGCCATATAATTATATGTGCATTGATAATATTTATTACATCTGATTAGTAAACATAGAGAAGAATTCCCACTCCGAATGCCTCATTCTCAGGATTTCCATGACCTCATGCTTAGTCTGTGGTAGAAATTCATGTGGAGGAATACATTAATACTATGGTGTACATTCTCTGCCTTGTTATACTCTTATACTTTACTACTTTTAAAGTTGTAATAATAGAGGTATGAATAGACCATACAGCAAATTATGCATGCTGACTACTACTACTTTAATGTCTGGATAACTTCTGGTGGAATTCAGAGATCTCCTTTACCATTCATTCAAAAACCAGACTAATAAAAAATCTTAACACAAGATTCATCCCCATTCCATCTTCAAAGGTTGTATTTGATGGGCATTATCCCATGAAACCTCCACGTGATTCAGTGTTTAAAACTTCTTTGATTCATTCCAAATTACTTTCAAGACTTATTGGCAGCTTCCAAATGCCTAGTAGCCACATAAGCCATGATAATGTGTCTCTGAAGTCTAATCCATTCTCTGCTGGAAAAGGCAGCAAATCACTGACTTGCACTGTACTACCCTGAACTCCCACTGTGAAGGGACCAGAGGATGCTATTGTTCCTCTCTGTGTAATCATTTTCATTGAAATATCTATGGTGCACTAATTGCATGCTTCTCTTGCCCAGGGCTGCACAAGGCAAACAGAAAGGGGCATTGAGATATAGAGGAGGAATATATGCTTTACTGAGTCCCACGAGCCTATGCAAGGGAAGCAATAAGGTCAGGAATGTAAATCGGCAGCTGCCATCCATCTCAAGACAGGCGTCTTGGGCCTGGCTGACTTCAACAGGTCAATAGAGGGAAACATACACTATTGTTCTCCCCGAGCTATGAGGATCTTATTCATTGAAGAAATATTGGTCAAAAGTTGTCAGAAAACATACACACTGGTGTCATTTGTTTTTATGCTTAATGATAGATAAAAAGGCTTACTTCACCAGCCAAATATATACATAGAGTGGAAATACACTGACATTATATAGCAAATTATATTATGATTCTCACAGCAGTTTATAGAACTGATCAAGCAATGTAGTCATAACTTTTGTTTTTACGTCAAGGATTGATAGCAATAAAAAAATCTGTGGTTTTGGGGTTCCCTATTTAAGTTCCCATAAGAAAAGGATTAAAAATTCCATTCGCTGCTAGTAAGATGTATGTTTTACCAAATAAAAGTTATATATTAGTCGGCCAATCGTTTTTTGGACAAGAATCAACAAGCACTTAAACTTCACATCATTTTTCATTTTGCCCAGTTAGAGTGGACATACACACATAGTGTGGAACTGCCACACAATGCGATCAATTTAAAACCAATCAATTTCATTCCTTAGTTCTGTGTACATGCTCCATAGCAGGGCCATTTTCTAGCATTTAAGGTCCCCTATGAAAAATGCTACCAGAAAAGTTGTTGCGGGGGGGGGGGGGGGGGGAGCAAGCGAGAGCGTGTATGGCTGCTAGTGTGTGTATGTGTGTTGGGGGGCCATGGGTATGCTCTTGTACTTAGCACAGCGGAAGAAACGGCCCTGCTCCATAAAACATAGTCGGGCGTGTACATCCCATTGCCAACCACAGTAGCTGACAGTTATAGTAATACGGATATACATGATTCTTAAAATGTGTCCCAATGTTCTTTGATTGACCATTCAAATATAAAAAAATTTATTATATAGGCAGCACAAGATTTTGTTATCAATATTTTTGTTAATGTAAATAGAAAAAATTACAAAATCTTTATAAAGCATGAAACATCCTTTGCATCCACTTATATAGGATACAAATGTCTCCATGGGTGGCAACTAAAAGAAATAACTGAAGTGTGTCTCAGTATTTCAGTGATTTTTAAATACTTAGATAGTGAAATGTGCAAATACCATAAATTTTTATTTTATTGTATTTTGGTAAAACTAGACAACTCAATGTTATCTTCCATTTTCTAAACCAAAAATAGACAAAAAATGGGGATCCATTATAGGACACTTACCAGCACTGTGTGCATGCCTGTATACAAGCGGCTGAGGGACACTAGAGTAGAAAGACCGAGTGCGGCCAGAAATCCCTGGACAAGTGGGAACTGTGGGAAGAACAGACAATGCGTCAAATCACTCCAATATATGTCCTTCGCTTAAAAGAACAAAAAACATTTACCATATACATTTCAAAGTGTTAGTGTTGGTATTATTCCATTAACATTGTTTGTACTATTTAGGTAATAATGCATCAGGGCTGTATGGTGTTGTATGTACTATTCCATTAGTGCCACATTACAGAATGGTAGTGTTGGCATGATTCCATTAATAACACCTAAATCAGTGGGCAACTGAGTTGATATGGAGGGCCACAAGTGCGGCCCTCAGCATCACTAAAGGGCCGCACACAATATTCAATCTATACTGACTTGTAAATGCAGTATAAACATGCAGAGCTAGAAAACATTATTTTTCATTTTTAAATAAAAAAACTTGTTTTAAAATGATACTTCAAGCTTAGGATACACTGTAGTATGGGAATGCACATTTTGTGTCATATTTATCATCAAAGCCTTTCATTATATCTATGGGGCTCATATCCTTTGATTTAAAGGTTATGTGCCCCTATTCTGAGGTTATGTGCCACAATATAAGTTACACAATCATCCCCCCGTTTGTTGGTGGAATAGTGGAAGCCAACTGCTCCGCCTGGGCAAGCTGATTGGCATACTTGAAAGCCAATCAATGACCCTGTGGCACCTGAGCAAGTCCCCTACATCTCCATCTCTTCCCACTCTAAGAAGATCCTGTGGGCAAAGACGCATCAGCGGACAGGTAAGTTCCTATGCCCTTTTTATTAACAGTTAGGTTTCAGGGGCCACAAGTAGAGGACTGAATGGGGCCGCTGAAGAATGCCCAAAGCCGCACATTGGGCACCTGGGACTTAAATTGCAATGGCATTTTATGTACTATTCCATTAGTGCCACATACATTACTGAGTTGCAGTGTTGGTACTACCCCACTGATCCCAGATATATTATGGAGTTGCAGTGTTGGCACTATTCCATTAATACCACCTAAACTACAGTGACATTTTATTCCATTAGTACTACATGCATTATAAAGTGGCATTGTTGGTACTATTCTATCAATCCAATATGCATCATGGAGTGGCAGCATTGGTACTATTTTATTTATCCCACATACATTATACAGTGGAAGTGTTGGTGCTATTCCACTGATCCCAAAATATTACAGTGTCCACTGACACAGAATGGACAATTGCACGCAATTTGTGGGCGACTTTCCCATAGTTCAGGGCATGTTATGACCATATCGATGTTAACACACCCTATTCATTTACATAACAAAAATGCTAAAAAGCCCATGTCCCGCTAGTGCATCAATGGATCTTCAATGGACGCATCGCCCTGAGAACAACACAGGACAAAGCGTGTGTAAAAGTGGACACTGTCCCATTCATAAAAATGTCTGCATCTTTTTCACTGTGTTGGTGGCACCCAACATGGGGGGAAAAAAGACACAGGGGACACAAGGCCTTATACTTTGTAATGGGACACATTTAAATATAAGACATGGTTTAAACAAGGTGGCAGACGGTACCTGGTAGCGCCCCACTGAGGCCAGTAGGAAAGTGAATGAAATTGAAGTGGCAGCAATAGCGTGAGTGGACGGCATTCCATATTCTGCTTCCACCCTGGTTTCCAGCTTCACCACAGGAGGAGAGGAGGGACGAGGCCACTTCAAGACATCTTTAGAAGCTTGACCTATGTACATGACAATCTGAAATACAAAAAATGACAGAGTTTACCCCTGGATACAGGTATCATGAACAGTGACACATTGTACATAAATGATATACAGCCGCTCAGAAATACAGACAGGAGCTTTGAACTAATAGCAGATGGCTCAGCAGACTGTATTAAACTTATTAGAGCAGATGGAGGAAATTCTCTGATGCACTGTGTACTTTATATTTTCTGCCAACTCAAATGAACATGAAGTTTTGATCACTTGCGAACAATTCTACCCGGGTAATAAGACAGACTGGAACCTTTAGGGCTTGGTTAGAATTTTGTGTGATATTCCCTTTAAATGCCACCTCACTAAGGCATTCTTGGCATATGGCAACCCAGTGAAGGGTAATCGAGAATGAAAGATAAAAGGTTTTCAGTGTAGTTTTGGGTGAGAGACCAGCCACACTTAAGGTCCCCATACACGCATATATATGCTCTAGACGTCGCGACATGCACTGACGTCACGACGTGCGTGTTCACGGCCATCTATCTAGCGCCCTTCTAATGCGGCCACCCCTGTCGAAGACAGGAAGACAGGTCTGTCGAACCATAAATCCTGATCGAATGTCATTCTTTTGTATGTGATCATATACATAGTAATCGTGTCACCAAGAGTCAAATTTGGAAAAACCAATGGGAAGGACCAGAGTATGGAAACTATTAGCAAGTTAAACTTCTGCGGTAATAGAACATTTGTTGACACTCAAACCATAGTTCTATCTCTCTATATGGGCGTCCAGTTTAATAATCACTTTACATTCTGTGTCGGTAGACTTTCCCTTAGTTGTTTAGTTTTAAAAAAAAAAGGGAATATTAATACTGTATTGGCTGGGCTATTTTTATATATTTAGAAATTTGGTAACTTAGAACTTATGCTCACAAAGCCATTTGTTATTGGAATGATATAAATGGGAGGTACTGGATCATTTATTCCAAGTTAGGATGCTATTGTACATATGTTCATATGCTATAGGGAGGTTCCCTTTAGGAAGCTCTGCTGAGAACAAAAGGCTTTGAGTTGACTTGTATTTCAGAACAGCTTTGGACACATGACCAAGACCAGACTAAGACCAGAATGGATTTGCAGGTGCTGGGAGCTGGAGATGACCTCCTTCTTACCTTCTTTATGGGTTATAGATTTACATTGCCAGCATGTAGGCTCCAGAATTTTTAGGAGTTGTTATACAGGGTCAGATATAGCCGGACCACTTGGGAAGCCTACATCATTTGTTAGAATGGTGTAATTTTGGATATAATAACTAAAGGGTGAACATAATAGCAACCCTAAACATTGTTCCACTTAATTTTACATCTCCCATGTGCTGTCAGTTTCATTGACGGCTTCTGCACTTGAAAAATGACAACCTACATAGCCCATGTTTCTGACACTTTCTTCTGATTCTAAAGAGTTGTTTCCCCCTCTTAGCTCCTCTTAAATAAACATGGGCTTAATCTTGCTGGGACATTTCTAAATAATCTTAAACAGCTTTATCATTATGAGGGCATCACAGCTATAGGGTTTGCTTGCAAAAGTACTTCTGGGTTAAAGTACACATATTTTTTTTAGAAATGATGCATTTTTGAAAAACAAATGTCCAAAATCAACAGGGAGTTGGTAGATAAGGACAACATTGGTTAAGACAACCTGCGCGTATTGCATGTTTGCCAAAGTGGAGCTTTCTATGGCAGTTACCCCTCCATTAAAGCTGGAACATATTTTCTCTACCCTTATTGTGTAACTGAGTTTTAATACCATTTGTAAAATGCTTTCTACATATAAACAGGATTTAAAAAGCCCCGAGCTAAAGGACATCTTTTACTGCAGGACATTAAAAAAAACGCTTTGTCTGGGTCACTGATCTGAATATTGTATTCCTGGACTGATGCTAATTTTTATAAGTGTTTTTATTATGGGAAGTAGATGTCATTCCCTGCACAGAGGATATAGGAAGACGCCTTCGGCTGTGACTCTGGTACCTTCAACAGCCGTTCCTATGGCAACAAAACCAGAGAAGACATTGGGCTGACGAAGTCACTAAAAATAAGTCTGGCTGCAGAGGGGGGGACATAGGAAGTAACCGTGTTCACAGCACAGACAGTGAGTCAGGCAGTGGTATTATCATATATTACAGCATCCTCATGCAGATTATACACCATATATGCAACAATCACAAGATTAATTATGACTTTATTCACTAATCAAGCAACCAGCATCCATCATTACTGGTCCCGGTTAGGTGAAGGGAATTTTAGAGGGTCGCACTCAAATGCATAGACACATTTGTAGGACTTTATAAATGTTGAATAAAATAAATCTGCTTAATCTGTATATATTGGTAAAGTGCTGTCCTTCCTTAGGCAGTGACCCCTCAATTAGCCTCTGAGGTATTCCCACTTATAGCTGTAGGTATCTGTAAATATACAGTCTATGTGTAGTTGTTGGCGGGGGTGTACGGTCTGGTAGAGGAGAACTAGGGAGTCTGAAAATGTGCACACACATACAGCCTCCTAGCTGAGAATCACAATAGGGATCTAAGTAGTGACAGTGCTGCCATGCCATGTATCAACCACTATGGTAACACAATGACCACAGCAAAAATTCTATCAATGAGTTGTTGCACAGGCATTAGCGTGTTAAAATAGACGTGCCCCTGCTATTATACCTTGTTCCTTTTCCCATACAATTATGAATAATTTACTTATAACATTAGAGTTACCATAATGGAAATGGTATGAACCCTTGTTTTATGCCTATAGAAGTGAACAATCCTTCTGATTTAAGTTCATGTTAAAACACCATGGTTTCCCTTTTTTCCTGAATGGCATCCCAGAAGTTCTATGCAGATCAGATAGGGTTCTGAAAAGTTATCCAGCGTGTACTACCCCCTCTAATTATTTTAATGGAGGAGGAATCGTAACCTACTTCTGGGATGTATAGTGTGGAAAAGCCCTTAGATAGGATATATTGTTCAAATAACTGTTGAGTAAAAATAACTGTGAATTGCAAAGTATTAGCAGTATATGCACATACTTTATGAAGTTATCCTGCGCAGTCTGTATATAAAGCATTCTGTATCGTTCCCATGGAGTAAAGAATAGAAGGATACCTGAAGGTTAGGACCTGTGCAAAGTTTAATGCTATCTAGATCTCCTGCTGAAGAGGTTTCCTTACATAATTTGGGGTTGTATGGAGAGGTAGTGAGGGGATTTCTCTGCAATATAGACGGACAGCAATACAATCCGGCAGAAAGTAACGTTGTCTCTTACATACAGACTTACAGTATAATAATGTTTTGGCTTGGCATGGTTTTTATAGACTTTATTAAAGTGATCCAAAATAGTATATTTTATATCCGGGATGTGTGCTAGAGTTGCATATATAAGTAGTGAGTGGGTAATGAGATGTCCTGGTTTTCAGATTTAGGAAAACAAGTTGGATACTCACACACCAGACACCAACCAGCCTCCGTGCAATGAAGGAGTCAATGTTCCAAAAGGTAAAAGGCATGAAAGTAATGTAAAATATCTCTTGTCCCAGAGCAGCAGCAAATCTGAAGAGGTAATACAGCAAGTAATTGTGCACCACATATTTTCTGACCGGTTCCTAGAAAATAAACACAGATTTATTAATATTGAAAGACTAAAGCCCCCATACGCCTTTCGATCACTCCATACAATTTCCATTAGATCTACCAACAACTATGTAGTGCTGGGTCCTCCCTGACAGAATACATAGTGATTGGAAGGATTAGAAAGGTCCTCAGATTACATGGTTTTGGTAGAACAAAAGTTGATTGTACAGAAATTGTATGGAAAGATTGTAAGGTGTATGGGGGGGCTTTAACCATAAACAATTACACAAGCATTGGACAGAAATTTGGCTCAAAACTCAGTTTTTCCTATATTGAAGATGAAATCCATATGTATGCTAGATGAAATCTCTCATTTGACAACTATTTTAGACCCTTTTTGTGTTTACAAAGGAGTAGATGATTCATGTCTATATACAAACTGGACAAATTCATTGATCAGATGTGCTTTGTATTGGCCTCGAGTTAGTCATTGTATACCAAGCCACTGCTCAGATCATCCAAGAAATGTTTAACTGTCTGTACTTTTCCTCCTGGAGGTTCCCATACCCCCGTTTCTTAAGCAGGTTTAAGAGGGGCATTAAAACATTTAAAAAAAAAAAAGTCTTCCTAATAAGGCCACAGGCAGAAATAAAAATATATTTAAATAACTAATTATACATTACAATTCTCCAGGACCAACCATCATTTTTGTTTCAATTCATTTTAATTGATTTTTCATTAAACAACATGTGAATAATAAATATGGACCAGCCAAGTTTTGTTTAAAGTCCATGCCATACCAGGTCCCCTACAAAACATTTACTATGTCAATGTAATAAAGAAACATATAGCATTAACTGACTCGATATAAGGTTTGATAACGGCCTCACTTACTCTGGTCTGCAGTCTGTATTTTAAAGATGGTTTGTCTGTTATCTAGATATCATTTTTATATAAAAGGTTTTAAGAAATGGATTTTAGAATATACTGCATTTAGCTGCAAATCATACCCTATACATTTAATATTTTAAACTATGTAAAATATTCTTGATTAAGGTTTAGCAGAAATAACAATAATACAAACTTGTGAAATTGTACACAAAACATAAGGCTTTTCCCCACTGGTTTTCCATTCCAATTGTTTCTAAAAAAATTGTAAAAGTAAATCCCAAAAACAAAGCCATCATTTTGTTGCATAAAGCCGCCCAGGTTTAATCGATCTATGATCCCTAGAGGCACACACAGACCAATGTTAATGCATTAAGCTAGGCATACATGGTTAAATTTCCATTTTAGATCTTTTCATCAAAACACTGATCATGATTGAATCTAAAGTAATCCCACATGGAAGGTTCGATCGCAATACGATCGTAATATGACCAAAATCGACGCTTTTAGTTTCGATCAAAATTTACAGGAAAGAGTCATATATAAACATGTTCATTGATTGTTGTATGTCTGCAACAACAACAAAATGGTACGATTTTAATTGGATCGTTCTACAATCAACAAAAGATGTTTTGATCGTTATACGATTTAAGTATGATTGATGTAAACTTTGAACGCTAAAATCGAACCCTGTATGCCTAGCTTATAAGCTTGTTTTATTTTTATACTTGGAGGGAGAGACTGCATGCGGTACCTGAGATTATTATTTATATAGCAGTTCTGTGAGTGAACGGAGATACAGCAGACATACAACAAGCATTGTCTAGCGTCTCTCATTGTTTTCATTACATAATACTGACATTACCTAAAAGGTTTGTATTATCTGATGTCATTTTTAGCATTGTCTAGACTACCGGTACAGGCTACATTTCTTAACTACCTTTATAGTAACTCCCAAACTAAATGGAAAGTTACTACGCTTCATGGATTTGGTCGCCACAAAAGTAATATTCTTTTGTGCTATGATGATAGAGAAGGGGTAAGCAAACATTTTGACTTGGTCACATTGGCTTCTTAAATTTGATAAAGGGGCTGGACCAAGAGCCTGTACTGGCTATGCCATAAGAGTGCCAATTCCATGCATCGCTGGCATCAGGGACATTGTAACCATTTCCTGCACAAAAAAAAAACCACACACACCTATTTCTAAAGACTGCCTTCTGTCACCATGAGGATTCCCACAATGTCATGTCATGATCACTACTGCATCACTCCCAAAAGCAACGTTTGGAATTATTGCAGAGAACAAGCGGAAGGGAGAATCTTTTTAACTAGGTGATAAAGGCCAAGAAAAGAGAGCTAAATGGGCTGGATCCTGTTCCTTAAGCTAGGCATACACAGCTTGATTTTGTAATAGATTCGAGGACAATCTAGCATTGTGCGCGTTTACGGCACCCCATTTCGCTTGAATGTACTACAAAATTCAAGCCGTCCTGGCTTCCTTCGAGTGGGATGAACCGATCTCGCTCGAAGAAGCCAAAAACCTTGTTTGATTTCCATTATTGATATCCATTACTTTGGATGGGGGCCATGGGTCTCCATCCAAAGTAGTGGCCGATATTGATGACGCAGCAGTGCTGCCACTCAATATAGAAGAAGCTCGAGTGCAGTGTGATGACGTCATGGCACTGCGCTCGACTGGACATCAGTCGCACAAGGATATACTCGTGTATGCCAGCATTAGTTTGCCCACCCCTGTGATAAAGTATAAAAAAAATGGCAAAGTTTGCACTCCGACATAAGTTGTACTAAATTTTAAACCAGACTGGTTGCACTGCTGTCTGCTAAGCTAACCTGAAACACAAAGCGTTAATGCATCATATGCTTATAAATATTCCGTAATGAAAGCATGTCTTATGGTAATTATCGGAATCCCTCACATTGTCAGTGATGACTGCGGCCCTATGCCCAGTCTAAGTTGCCGGTGACATGTGATGCTCTACAATTAATAGGCATCCTTAATGGGTTAGAACAGTTCATATTAACCCAGGAAACACAGTGTCAGCTGCTAGCACATTAGATCCTTCCTTTCCTAGACAACAGCGCTGCGTTTGAACTGCCGAGCAAATGGGCAGGAAGTCTCCGTTTCAGACATTAATGATAAGAAGGAAATATGTGCAGAGGGTGGGCAGGGGATAGTTGACATTAGCATGGCTGGTGCCATATCCATACCATTAACCCACTAATAAAGATGGTCATTGTCAGAGCAAAACTAATGATGTTTAATGGTCGAGTTACAAATGAAACAGTAACACTCAGTAAAGAATAACTTTACTGGTAAAGAATACAGGACATAAAACATAAAACACTTAGCTGTTTAGTTTACAGACTTTACTAATATTATTTCTGAAAAGTAAAGAGGTGCTTTGTATGTATGAAATCCAGTGCGAGGCTCCAATATGTCACTAGCTCTTTGCAGAAATGTGGCATTCGTGGGTTGTATGTACATCTAGGTCTCATACACACAGACTACTATAAAAACATGGTTGTGGTTTATTTCTGATTTTGTTCTTTTAGAACCTAGGTGCCCAACCGGAGGCCCTTTAGGTGTTCTTCAGCGGCCCTCCTAAGTCCTCTCGCCAAAACCTGTTAATGCTCCCACTATCCCAACGAATGGGGGATGATTGTTTAACATATATTGCAGCATATAACCTTTGAATCAACCCCATAGATATCATCAAAGGCTTCGATGATATCTATAAGGCATATAACCTTTGATAATGTATATGACACAAAATGTCCATTCTACAGTGTCCCTAGTGCTTGAAGTATCATTTAGAACAAATTGTGTTATTTAAAAATGAAAAATAATCTCTTCTAGCTCTGCCTGCTGTCCTCTTTTCATTACACAATGACAATCCAAATCAGTATAGATTGAAAATATTATGTGCTGCCCTTAAGTGATGCCGAGGGCCGCACTTGTGGCCCTCCATATAAACTCAGTTGGCCATCGCAGTTTGAGAAGCTCCCTGCTGCTTAAAGCAGATTTTTTTTTTTATACAGGATTGAAGAAATGTGCCTTCCCGGTGCAGTGTCTGCTTTCTCATCTGATGCATTTATATGCATTTCATCTTCATGATGTTGGGGCTAATATCAGTTTTACCACATATAAAGTACATGTGTATCTTAAGCCCCCCATACACCTTTAGATCACTCCATACAATTTCCATTAGATCTACCAACAACTCTGTAGTATAGTGGCCTCCCTTATAGAATACATAGTGATTGGAAGGATTAGAAAGGTCCTCCTATTACATGGTTTTGGTAGAAGAAAAGTGGATTGTACAGAAATTGTATGGTAAGATTGTAAGGTGTATGGGGGCCTTTAGTATTACAAATAAACATTTATTCACTTATCTCCAATGAGATCTGCACTTGGTAACAGTCAAACCGGTTTCTTACATATGTAACTTTTTTTTAGTAGTTCTGCTCTCCTGAGCCTTTTATCTGTGTAGGTTAGTCCAGATCCTTCAATATTTTGCAGAAGACCCAGAAATAGTTGCTAGATCTCTTTACTTCCTACTATGGGATGGACAGATATCTTCACCACTGTTCTTGATATTGAGGATACACCAACCCAGTATAGATGCTGGCTGCACTGTCTAGCAGAAAGGCAATGAAGGGTTAACCTAAAAAAAGTCATATAAATGAAGTGGCTATCAATATATGACTCATAAAACTCAAGCACATATGTTTTACTCGAGATAACATGGCTTTCTAGGGGATACAAAGGCAATAGAGCTGGAATCAGAGTTATCAAAGGGTTTTCCAAGCCTTCTACTTTGGTCTATGGCGGTCCCTGGGGTTACACAAAGTGATAGGATTTAAAGCACATCCTCGGGCAAAAATAAAATCTTTACCCCCCTCTCTGCCTAATCCAGGGTTTCTCAAAGCTGTATTTAGGTCCTGCATGTTTCGCAGGTAAGCATTATGCAGTTGGGGTAAACCAGCGAGTCACAAACTTTTTTAGGGTTGAGATTTCTTGGATTCCTTTTTAAAATTAACTACAATTACCATATAGGCTACTGTTCTCAAAACATATTTTGTAAACAATTATTTACTCAGGAAATGGCAAATCTAAAGCAATACACGCAACGAGCAGGGGACAATTTTATCGCGGACTGATGTGCGTGTGCGCTCGCGGCCGTCAGCAAAATCGGCCGCCGCTCGTTGAGTGTGTGGGGGGCTTTAGATTTGCCATTTCCTAAATAAATAATTGTGTGCCATTGAAACTTACGTCCGGCACACAAAGGGTGCCCGCCGATGCTGCGAGCGATGGAGTGCAGCGCGATGACCTCATCACGCTGCACTCAATCGCTGATTTGTCGGTCCCCACTCGTTACGTGTGTGGGGGCCTGTAGCCAATAAACTTAATGGGACAAACCCACATTCCACAGAGCCCCCCACACACGCAACAAGCGGCAAAATCGTCCGCCGATCGGGGGTGCTAACATGGTGCGACAGACCCCTGTTGCCCCAAAGCTCGGTCGGCCAGAGAACGGACATAAATCTCTGGTCGATGCCGTTAGTTTCAATGGAGACCGGCGTTTCCCCATTGAAACTAACGGCCGTCACACAAAGGGTGGCTGCCGATGCGGTGATTGACAGAGTGCAGCGTAATGACGTCATCAGTATGTGTGTGGGGGCCTTAATTGACCCTTTAACCACCATCCCCCCCCCCCCCCGAAACTGTGGACCCCAGAGAACTACTGGGGTAATGAATGTCTCACTAGTAAAGAATAATTATCTGTCTGGGAACTCAAATTAGTGGGACTTGATTACAGATTTGGGGAACCCATCTTCTCCAGCTTACAGGTTATTTTTACATTTTCTTACTTTTAGGAGCAGGATATATACCTCACTCAGGTCATTGCTCAGCTCATTGTCCAGGTACAGGAGACCACTGATCCAACTAAAACTAAAGATCTCTGAGAACTGGGCCTTTCAGTTTGCCATACACTTATCGATTTCAGTTTGATAGATTTTCATTATAAAAAAAATTGTCAGTCATGAATTTTTGTAAATAAAAACGGGACATTTGTGTTTTAGCCATTTTCCAGTGGTACTGAAGGAGTTAAGTTCAGGGAATCAACAAGGTTTGGACCAAAAGAACATGGGTAGACTGATAATTGCACTGTTATCTTAGACCTAGGATGACAGATGCGATTTAACGGAACAGAATGGATGTAGCTTCCAGCGGCACAGAGATGTATTATTTTCAGAGGATTAGCTCATTGACAGTCACATGTTTGAAATGCCCCAAACTACAAAACTTTCCTTGTCACTGAATAAAACCAGAATGGTCTCAATGGTGTTACAGCCCGTTATAGGATACTGTTTATAGACTGTACACAACATCCAAGCGCTGTTACCATTCTAGTCATAAACGAGCACCGTTACTCTCAAAGTATCACATTCCAGAGTTTCAAGTCATTGCCACATAAAACTAGACTTGTCTCTCTAACATCAAAGCTTTATGGCTTTCCTTATGGGGAAAACATTTCCAGCCAACTATACATTTCTTTAGATGCAATAGTACAGACTCAGATTCAATAAAATGTAACGCACAATAAATAAAGGAATGTCAGCAGAAGGATTAGAGCAATAAATATAATAAATATACATTTCTCATTGGCATGTTATCATTACAACACTTATAGATTTGTTAGTGATCTATGGTAATGACTGCAAATGGAGTAACCAAATAAAACTGAAAGAAACTCTACAGCAATCTACAAAGTATAACCTCAAATGTATTGTTAAGCTGGGAACACATGCATAGATATGGTCCAGATCAATGGGTGTTTCAAGCACTGTCCGCACTCACAGCCATCTATCTGGCCCATATCTAATGGGGCTATCCCAGTTTTCAAGTGGGATCAAACAATCCCAGGGAAACAGGGATATCGGACATGACCATAATGCCTGCCATACACACGCCGATGTGTGCAGGCAGACTACCCCCGATGTTGCTCCGGGAGGCTAACGTGATGACGTCATCACGTTAGCCTCCCATTGCATTCTGGGGCCCCACAATCGGCCAGGCACCCTTTGTGTGCCGGCCATAAGCAGCGATGGAGACGCCGTCTTCATTGCTGCTTATGGCAATCGGCTCCCATCGGCTCAGGTTTTCCGACATGTCGGATCTCTGGCCGGCCGAGAAGTGGGGCGACAGGCATCTGTCGCCCCATGTGGGGACATGCCGATAAACGGCCGGATTTTAACCTGACCGACGGCGAGAGCGCGCACGCCCGTCGGTCAGATTAAAATCCGGCCGTTTATCGGTATGTGTATGGCCAGCATAAACCACAGTCAATTTCCATTGCTTTGCATGGGGACTGCGTGGTCTCCATGCAAAGCATCGTTGGAGCTGGAGACACAGCAGTGCTGCGCCTTCAGCTCCTTTGATGTCGGGCAGCAGCACGATGACGTCATTGCGCTGCTGCCAGGAACCTCGAATGGCTCGTATATCGAACCGTGTGTTCCCGGCTTTAGACTTTATGCAGTTGTAACACTTTTAATGGGGTCTACATGGACAACTGTAGCTGCTTAGATTGGTCTTTCACAGAAAGCCTTTTCTATAGTAGTGTTGACCGCAAATATTTTAATCCCAAATTGTTATTGCGTATATGAGCACTTGGAGAATTCACAAAGCTCTCACATATAATGCTACATCCTTGTAATCGTGAATATAAGGGATTTTTTTACATCAGTACCCGGAACAACAGTGCATTATGTTCGCAATATTTAGATATTTAATTACAATAAACCAGTTCCCGCTTAACTGTAAATCAAAATGTGCCAACTTCCCATAAATTGTATATACCGAAAAGAAAACCTGGAGAATGAAAGGAGGACCCTCTGTATCCTACCCATCAGTTCCAAATATGGAGACTAGGGGCTCCGAAGGACTTTGAGGCACTAATGATTCTCCAGGTTTTCTTTTCGGTATGTTCGCAATATGCGCAAGTATTTGAATTTATTGCCACTATCAGGTGAAAAATCTGCAACATTTTGCGAATACAAATATTACCTTTACTGCTCATTACTATTATGTAGCTGTTCTGAGACAAGCGTGTAACTAATGGTACATTAACCTCCTGGGTGGTCTGCCCAAACTGTTAAAGCCAGGATCGGCAGACTCACCTGTTCTCTGCCAGTCCGCAGCAATTCTTTATCGCTGCAGGCCCGCAGCTCGGTTCGGGCACCGAAGACGCGAGGAACGTCATTTTCCTGGTCCACATTGTCGGCAATGGGAAGGGGGGAGGCTGGGGAATCCAGGCAGAGTACAGAGTACAGTACAGTGTACTCTGCTCCAATTGGCCATATTGCCTAGGAGGTTAATGTTTTTACAATTCCTATATTTAGGCCCAAATAAAAAAAAGGAAAGTGTTTGTTTGATGATATTTTAAGATAGGCAACAAAAACACATACAGGGTAGGGACTTCTTGTCCCAACTGTGGCCCAATTTAATTATTATTGGTAGCACTGATACAAGAGAGACTAAACTTAAAAAGATCATTTTTTTTGTCAGGGAAATTGGATGATTGATTGTATGTTTGCCAACTGAAGTAACAGATATTCGACCAATTTTTTTTGGAATCAACTGAAAGTGTAATCAATTTCAATACAACCAATTAAAATTTACCAGCATGTCCAATCCTTGTTCAAACAATTTCTTTCCCAATTTTAATTGGTTTAGGTTGATCTAACCATGTGGGCTGCCATAGATTTTCAATTAATCAACCAAAAAACTTATTGAATTAAGTTGATTAGATGAAAAATCTAGACATGTATGGGGGCCTTAATACGATTAAACAGCTCCATTCTTGCAAAGCCAAATTCCTCAAACCAACCCAAAATCACACCCTTTAGATGTCAGAATTTATTCCTCTTCAGAAGTGGCCCATAATAGATTTCTAGAGATGAGTGCACCGCCCCTTGACGTAATCTAACCCTCCACCACTGCAGATCTATACTTTCCTCTCATCTCATGGTTTGTTGCCATCAAGCCAGAGGAAACAGTGGAAAGTCAGCAGTATTTCTTCCAGGATTTTATTGTACAAGTTGTTCCGGTGTAATCTTGTTAGATATTCCAACAGACCTATGTCATAGATAACCTAAGCTGGAATATACTTCCTGCTTAGTCATATACACATACTACAAACTTGATAATAGTGATTATTGAAGGCAGGGGATGGTCAGAGGGAAGAAAGTGTTTCTTCCTCACTATAAATGTACACAGGTCATGTAATCCATAACAGTCAATACAGAAGTACAACTTGTAATGGCTTTTCCCCCCTTTACTGCCCAGCTCTAAAAGCACAGGCCTACATTATCTCCATGGGATATAAATACACACAGCTTTTCAAAAAGTGCTGCAAAAGCAGGAATGCCAACTGACATGGCACTAAAAGGAGTCCTGAAAAAGAAAGGGAGAAGAAAGCAGAAATGTATTAGAACGCCTATACCCATGACCAGCTAAACTGCACTGCGTTCTATTCAGAAGGATTCAGGACTAGTTCACACGGATAAACCTCATTCACGTCAGAACACAAGGGAAGCATACTTTCTATGGAGTCTATGTGAGATGGCAACTATGTTTCCAGATTATGCTCCTTTGAAACGTTAAAGTGTCTTGCCCTAATGTGCAAACACATTTCACAACTTGCTTTTAGTGCTGGTGACCATTTAGGGATCCTAAGCTTTAATTAATTTAATTTATGTAAATTCTGCCATAGAATTCCTTGTATTGAAGGTCTGTAAAGGTGCTCAGGCAAAAAGTGATGACAACTGCTTCCTGGTCTTGTTATATGCTTTAAAAATGCAATAGGTTACCCCTGTAAATATATTTGTATTGCCAGTGCTAGTGTGAGTTACTAGGAAAATGTCTTGTGAAAAGTCCCTGTGGGGAACAAACTGCACCTCTCTGTAGGACCAGCCAGCAAAATGTGAGTATTGGAGATTCTCTACCCGGTTAAGGGGAGGAACCTTCAGAAGGGGGATAGCTATGGGGTCCGGATATAAAAGTAAACTTTGAACAACAGAGCCACTCTTCTCATGGGGAAAAGGACTAGACTGTTCTCTAACTAAACCCTAAATATGCACCTAGTTCACTGGGACAGTCCAGTGATTGGACTGTATATACTGCCTGCCATTAAAGTACCCTACTGTACACACTCTCACAGTGGCATATTAATACCTTTATAGCAGAATCATTGGGAAAAAGTTGGGTAGTGAAAAGTAAGATGGACCAGGATTAACTTTGCTAAGACTGATGGTCCAGGACTGCATGTGTCAGTTAGTGATCAGGGGTTCCCTCTGGGTAGCTTCAAAGCGGAGTACCAAAGACGTGGAGAACAACCTATATGTCCGAAGCACACCCAGGGTCCTGTAAAGCCATTTCAGATTAAATATGCCAAAGAGGCCCATCGTGAAGATGTGATGTAGAAATTGAAAAACTGCATGTAGGAAGGATGAGGCTGAAAGAGCTAGGGGGTCAAAAGAGATGAACAGAGGATTTTATATATTAAAGTTCTATATAACTTTAATATTTTTTTTCCCCAATGTCATCCAATTAAGGTCACAGCCACCAATGAGATTCAGCATTGTGGATAAAAATAAATTTAGTGGCACAGAGGAAGTTGCATCAATAAAAGTCACAAACTTAGCGATGATGAGCCAGACCAGAGAAGAAGGCCCATGTGTGATTATATGGCTACAGACAGCAAGCAGTGAAAACCCTGGCTTACCTGGTTAAAAATATTATGTTTGTCTTACATTTAACAAAAAAAAGCTGAAATACGTTAATAATGTCATATACAACGTATCACATAATAATTAGTTATAAGTTATTAGTCACAATGAGTAGCTTAATATATGATATATAGGACATTAATATCGAACAACCTTCAGCGTGTCTGGAAATTTGACAAATATCCACATGAATGATAGAAGGTTTACTTAATGTATTAAATTGTGTAAGAATGGGGATGAAGCATTCTTTCAATGAATAAATGTTTCCACAAGGTACACACCTAACTGCTCAAAGAGGTGGAAATTTTTCAGTCAAACCAGAAAAGTTAGTTTTGTTCACATTCCCTTCTACCAGAAAAGTACGGTAGTTCCTTGCATCAGTGGTACTGACAGATATACTTCTCATAATGTAGTCTGTGATGGAATAGCAGGCAGTGGGTGTCACTTGTGGTCTGATTCCAGCAACAAAGAATACAACCACATGGCTACATGAGAAAAGCTTCTCCTGCTCTGGCACTGCACACCTGGTCTCTCCTGGACACCACATCATCCTTATTCTACAAACAACACAGAGGATTCAGCATTCATTTAGAATAGAATGAAACTATACTACGATTTCCTGAGATCAGACTTGCTAGAAACCACTATCCATGATTTATAGGTCCCACAATCTTTCTGCATTTCTTTGACCCAGTAGTAAGCAATTTTTATCACATTAAGCATCATGTTCACGATCATTAGTCAACCGAGGTGTTGGGTACTGACAGATTAAACTCAATTATATAATAATACATTTGGCTTGACATTAGCAGTAGAGGAGTACAAATATTAACTGATGCACAGCCAAAACATGTTCAACCCCAGTGCTTGCATTAAAGACCTCAGAAAGATCAGTGGATACCATGCCAAATCAGATTGCCACCAGTTCATACAATTTAAATGTCATGCACTACAGAGCTCAGGTGAGAACCGATGCATCTAGAGCTCAGGTCAGCCCCGGCGCAGGCACCACAGAGCTCGGGTCAGCCCCGGCGCAGGCACCACAGAGCTCGGGTCAGCCCCGATGCAGGCACCGCAGAGGTTAAGTCAGCCTCTTGTGAGGAGACAGATGTATTTTTGTGCTTTAAGCCCCCCATACACCTTAAGATTCATCCATACAACCTCCATTAGAACTACTAACAACTGTGTTGTATAGTGGCCTCCCTGATAGAATACATAGTGTTTGGAAGGTATATATCACTGCTATGTAGTGCCGGGTCCTCCCTGATAGAATACATAGTTATTGAAATGATTAGAAAGATCCTCATATTACATGGTTTTGGTAGAACAAAATTTGATTGTACAGAAATTGTATGGAAAGATTGTAAGGTGTATGGGGGGCTTAAGACAGACTGTGTTGCGATATTGTTATATTGCTAAGCTTAGGCCAGCCCCGATTCAGGCACTGCAGAGCTCGGGTCAGCCCCGGTGCAGGCACAATTGGTCAGTCCCAATGGCACTTAGTAGGGCAATGTGGTTTAGTAAACATGGATGAATTTATATATGACATATACAAATACATTTATGAAAGGCTGGCAAAGCTTTTGAAGCTGCTGGTGTAAAAACACATAGTGGGTTTCTTTTCTGGCCATGACAAGCATGTCTTGTACTCAAATCAAGACTTTCCGAGCATCTCATCTGTGTCATTAACATCTCAAGCTGTCACTGTGCGGTCTCCTATTGGAAAATATACTCCAAGGATCCAGTGCTCCTCTCTATTATAAATTTATACGAAAGGTCAGTCTTCTGACAGCACAGAATCCTGTGACAAGAACCTGCAGTACCCCTCATAGGTAGGTTCTGCCTAGCTTTGCCTAGACCGCATACAATGGTTGTGGACTGACTTCGGTTATAGAGCTGATTTATAGAACCCATCTGTCTACTTCTATGTAACAGTTTATGTTTCAGCCAAAGCAGATGGAACATCAAGATTACACAAACTTGACAAAACTATCCACATTGCACTTTTCTAACTGGAAGCAAAAATATACACTCAAGCACAAGAACACAAACACATCTCTTTCCACTGATTGCAATATTCTTTTTCGGTGTAATACGTTGGCTACTGTGTTTTGTAGCATGTGAAGGATGTAGATGATCATGTGATTAATTTGTGTGACGACTCGCTCCCAACAATTATATGGGTGTGTGTCAAGCCGTCTCTAGAACACAGAAAGCATGGAGAATCCACGCTGAGTATGTGATTGTGCAAGATAAAGCAGATCCTTCATCTAACAGAGTCCTCATCTGTGTGATTGGCCACAATTTGTACTATGGTTGAACCTCAAATAATTAGCGCTGCCCCATGGCAATGTTTGCATGCAGAAGACTCATTCAGGGGAGACCCTATAGGAAAAAGTCCTGGAAAGTCACATACTACCAGACATTGTGTTTAAGAAACTCGGAAAGTTCAGCTTAATAGTGTCGATAGTGAATATTGTAATCATGATTTTTTTTTATTATGAATATCGGCACTTTGAGAATTCGAAGATCTCGAATATAGTGCTATATCTACGTAATCGTGAATATTTGAGATTTTTTACATCAGTACATAACTACCGTGCATTGCGCTCGCAATATGCACATGTGCTGATGTGTGCAATGAAGGTAATAATGACTGGAAATAATAAGTATATTGCGAATATTTGTGTAAGTTACGATATTTTGCAAATACAAATACTCCCTATGCTGCTCATCACTATAGCCAAATTCTATGTGTAAAAGAACAAAGTGAAATGCTACGGCATGCAAATCACAATGCATGCACACAAATTATTTATTATGGTATTGAATATTATATGAGAAAAACTCGCCGTGAACATCATTGCCAGACATGCCGGGGCACATACACCAGGGCTTCAGATCTTTCCTGCTGGATTGGTCTGAACCTTAGATGATCCTTTCATACCAGTTGTTTTTTACATGCTAAGTGGAGGCCGTACTAAAGGTAGTACATGCAGGGCAGCTGTCAGAAATCATGGGGCCCCGTACAGCAAAAATGTCCGGGCCCCATGACAAGACTTGTTGAGGGGGGGGGGGGGGGCCTGCTAGCAGAAAAATTACCATCCCGCACCCCTCCCGAAGTTGTTCCCAGACTGCCGGCTGCACATTGTACACAGTGGCAGTCCGGGAACACAAAGGCTGCTGTGAGCAGAGGACTGCCAATCAGGCAGCACGTCTGGGCCCCTATGTGCTGACCCCCAACCTGCCCAGGCCCGGGATGGGAGTCCCCTCTGTCCCCCCCTGACGGTGGCCCTGACTACACGATGCCAGCTAATGTGTACATCAGTGGTGGGCAACTGAGTTAATAGGGACGGCCACCAATGGGGCCATCGTCATCACTAAAGGGCCGCACAAAACATTTTCAATATATACCCACTTGTATGAGCATTTCACAATGGAAAAAGGACAGCAGGCAGAGCTAGAAGTAATTTTTAAATATACTTCAAGCATTAGGGAACACTGTAGAATGGTAATGTCCATTTTGTGTCATATATATCATCAAAGGTTATGTGCCTCATAGATATCATGAGGTTATGCGTCACAGTATATATCATACAATCAACCCTTGTTTGTTGGTGGAATAGTGGTAATATAGGCACTCACCTGTCTGCCAACTGGCTCCAGTCGAGCATGCTGATTGGTGTACATGAAAGCCAATGAGCAACCCAAATGGTGCCTGAGCAAATCTCATGCCTCCCCTTCCGGGTTCAAGAAGACCGTAGATGTGTCAGGGTGAGTTCCTATGCCCTATGCATTAACAGGTTTTGGAGGACTGAGGAGGGGGGGTGCTGATGAACGCCCAAAGGGCCACATGCTACCCAAGGGCTGCAGGTTGGGCATCTGAGAGCAATATCAATCCTTAAATACTTTACAACCATTTTCATGGAGGCATCAAATTGGAGATCACATGTAGCATTCCATCTAGAAGGATTGCTTATTAAACACCAGCATACCCGTCAACCCTCCCGTTTTGGCCGGGAAAGTTGTGTTTTTTATGTGGCTTTCCCGGCCATATCCTGATTCCACAAAATCACAGGATTTTGAAATCGGGTGGAGGTAGGAGGGAAGGGGCGTTACTCTTCCCCCTAAATTCCCACCCAGCTTGTGCAGATGATGTGCGACATTACTAGGGAGAGTTACGCTCTCCCTCCTAAGTTAGGCAGGAACTAAATAGGAGGGAGCGGACTTTTATCTCCCGATACCGAAAGGGACGTCATTTATGGCATATTGAGTATGATTGGAAACCGGAAGTGATGTCACGCCCCGTATTCCCGTCCAGAGAAATTGACAGCTATGTACCAGAGCAGTAGGGATGAAAAGTTCTGGAAAAGGTTGTGCTGCAGGATAACACAAAGAAAAACACAGGATCAGCCAATAAGAAGGTGACCCATCTGTGCCATTCATTTTTAAAACTCAACAGCCAAATATTACACAGGCCAGGTTTGGCACCTGGCCTGCAGTTTAATGACCCTGCTGTACATGACCCTGGTTGAAATAAAGTGCTTTGTAGTACTTGCTGAAACTTTATACTGCTGATAATAAAAAAAAATTAATGTATTATCTACAGTGTGTAAAATAGTTTGTTCTGCCATCCTTACAGCCTGAAGTATCCTTGGAACTTCATATTTCACTGGACATGTGCAAACTATAGCCCCGGGGCCTTATTAGGCCTGTTTAGCTTTTATATCCGGCTTGCCAAACCCTTCATGTTATGATGTTAACATTTTTATTCATTGATACAAAGACTCAATCTGTCTGCTCTTGGTCCGGCCCCTTTGTCACATTTGAAAATCTATTGTAGCTCACAAGTCAAAAAGTTTGTACACCCCTGGACTACACCCAGCTTTTCTGATCCCCAGGGGCTACGGATTTGCATGTTAACCACATTGTGAAGTCCCCCCTCTGCAATGTACCTCATCATTCAGTGTCCATCTTCTTTCAGAAACAAGTGTCTATAGCAGTGGTGGGCAACTGAGTTGATATGGAGGGCCACATGTGCGGCCCTCTGCATCACTA
>CM070035.1:37335095-37348840 GCA_036250615.1 Ptychadena robeensis
AAGGGCCGCATGAGGCCCCCAGGCGGCAGGTTGGGCACCTGGGGTCTATTACCACCTTGGTCGAAGAGTGACGCAGCTCCGGCACTAGAGTTCATTCATTGTGGCACCAAGCACTTATATGGGATAGTATAATGTGAGTGTGAGGATGCTAGTGTTAAATAGAAAACCAAGAAGAGGATATGATACCAAAACAGTCTCCTTTACCATACATCTTTAGCGGATATTCGTTTTTTAATCCTTAGGTTACTCCTTTAACATATGAAAACATAATGTGTGCCATTCAGAACAAGCAGACATCCAGAGCCATTAAAACTTTGTGACTGGAAGTACATGAGAGGAAAGTACATAACATAGAATCCGTAGACTCTACAAAATAAAACATATTGGTTGCTAAGGGAACCCAACTGATTTCCTTGAAAGGAGTTTTATAACTTTCATCTTTCTTCAAGAAAAGAACTGTGTTACCTAAAACATGTCTCAAGTTTGTATAATTATCAGAGTCTCAGGTTACAAGAATCATTCCAGTGATTGTTATTCCGAAAACAACTAAAGGTGAGTGTATTACCTGCCTATGCGTGCCATTTGCATATGATCCATTGCTGTAGATCTTGTGACCATTTTGCTGGGTAACACCCTTGCCTCCTGCAGTCTTCTCTGTGGCTCCCTGTAGGCAATTTAAAGAGGTATGCCCTGCAGCAGCCCCATTAGCCTCACCCTTTAGCTGTAGGGTCAGGCCACAGGTCCTCTGGAATTGGGCTGAGGGTCCTGCAGAGTTTTGATCAGCTCTATGGCCATGATCTATGTAACTGAAACTAGAAAGGAAGTAATAGAACAGATCCAGCCCTAGTTATGCCCTTTGATCAGCATTCATATTGCAAAAAGTAGAGAACGTGGGAAACAGGTGCACAGGGCGGTCCTAGTGCCTGCACACACCTTACTACTATGCACCTGAAGCTACCACATTAACACTTTCACTGCCACTCCCATCCCAGAAGAAGCTGCACACCTTCCATGAGTCAAGGAACCATCCCCTCCATACTATCTGCCAAGACAGGTCGGACCTGTTCGTCTATTGTTCCAGTTTAGGATGGCTCTGTGAGAATTGCCCATTGTTTATGAATTCCATGTTCTCTGCTTGAAGGATTAATGAGTAACTATGTTGCTTTGGATTGTGAATACCCTATCCTGCAATATACAGGAAAGATGTTTGTAATTATATAACCATGACATGTTTTATTGATTCCTAGTGCATTAGACCTTGAACAATATATGATGTAAGGATTCATGTGCATAGGAGTGCCCTCAGGTCTCAATGCATGGCGTATGTTGTCCTATTCACCTTTATGAGGAATGGTATACGCGCAGCACAGTGTGCAATGAGATGGACACATTAAACAATTAATCTGAGCATCCAACACAGGCAAGCACTGTAACTGGAAATCCACGTAGAGGGGAACAGGATATGTTTATCACACAGGTTGAATAAATACCTAAAAGTAACTAGAAGTGCAAAAAAGCAAAACCCCAAAAAACTCCCAGAGGACAACAGACTATTTTGCAACATGGCAAGACAACGATGCTTAAGTCCCCCACACATCTTACAATGTAACCATACAATTTCTGTACACTCAACCTTTCTTCTATTAAAACCATGTAATATGAGGACATTTCTAAACCTTTCAATCACTATGTATTCTATCAGGGAGGACCCGGCACTACATAGTTGTTGGTAAATCTAATGAAAATTGTATGAAGTGATATAAAGGTGTAAAGCTAGGAATAGACGGTACAATTCGGACAGAGCAGTGCAGAGATTCGGACGGCACTCTCTATGTGCAGCTCATTACTTCGGCTGGGGGCAGCCGTCCCCAGCCAAAGGAATGGGATCGGGTTAAAATTTACCATCCTGGCGGATAACTGTGCGATACGACAAGACGGCTGATTTTAGCCCAACCCTCGTTGGTTGCTGCACGACCCGATACTTAAGGGATTCGGGAGCGTGCACGGCATCCGATTGGGGATCGGATCCTGCAGAAATTGGACCGTTTATGCCCAGCTTATGGGGGGCTTTAATTGCTATTCATGGTTCATGTACGTGTTGCTATTCATGGTTCCCCCAATGAACTGCACTCATACAGACCCAAACATGACCTTCCAATTATTTTACCATGGCTTGACCATAGGCAAGACACACATTTTTTGTAATTCATTTTATGTAATTCTGTGTCTAGATTCTAGCCCTGTAAAGCTAGCCATACATATTCCGATTCCATGGCCGATCGATCACCTATCCGATCGTTTCCGGCGATGTCAGCAGGAATCGGAGGTCCGATCGATCGGCCAATTAAGTGTTTCCGATCGCTACATACCACCTTGTCCCACGGATTCCTGGACGATTCCGTATCCGATCGCTTACTTCACAAATGGCAACTCCCCCTGATGTGTGCTGAATCGGATCAGAAAGACCAACATGTTGGTTCTCTGTCGGATCCGATTCTGGGCCCCCGAACGATCGGACGTGATTGGACGGACAAGGTGGGCTTCACGCGATTCCGGGATGATCGTTTCGCGTGCACGCGCCCGGAATCGATCATCCCGGAATCCGATGGGAAACGGACCCGTGTATGGGGGCCTTTACATAGTCCGGGATCAAGATAACATCTATATAAAATATTTCATTTAGTAGCAATCTGAATAAATTGTGTATTTCTATGTTTTTCTTTCTTCCTAGTATTTACACTTGATTTTGGAATTACAATTGGAAACCACTATCATACAACAATGGAAAACCTATTCTTATCTTCTCATGTTATCGTAAATGACACAACAAATATCCTGATTAATCAGTAAAAATATTCAGTGACGTTGGTAACTTGTGATCCTTGTTACCTAGTGATCTATAGTGGTTCTCTGGACAATCATTGAGTGAACTGTTCAGTTCAGAATGGTGTCTGTACAGTTGTCATGTAACTTTATCATGTGTACATTATTGTTTGCTTTTAGTGATCTCTACCGACAACATCCGTTACTATCGTTTGTACTGAATATGGGTGCACACTATTAGCAAAGGCGATTGCCATCTTTACTGATAGGAGAACTTCCTTTTTGTTAAACCGGAGCACACTCTCTATATATTTCTTTAGGAATCCACTTGAGGTATTGGTGTACCAGCATCATGGTGTCACTGCTTATGTGTTCTTCTTAAGGTGGCCATACACGGTTCGATTTTTGTGTTGGATCAACTTAAAAGATCCATATTTCAGTATAAATCAACACTCGAAAGAAAATTTAATCGATGATCAGATTGCAAAATAATCGACCCATGTATGGCTAGCTTTAGCAATATACATTGTAAAGCATGATCCCTCCTATAGGATCAAACATAATAATATGGGGGATGGAGGAGATCTGCTAGGAGAATGTAATCCATTGCTGTACTACCTTCTACTCTAAAATTACAATATCAGCAAGTCCAGTTATGCCCCCCATACATACACAGATTTTGGTGTCCGACAGACTAAAAACGAAAAAAAAAATTAAATCGTACAATTGGAGATTGATGGAAAATAGAATATACTCCACATGGAATAACACATTTTTTATCGAATTTTTTTATCGATTTTTTTTTTATCGTAATTTGTACTAAATTTTTACTCAACTGATCAAAATTTTCTGACATGTCCAATCATGTTTTGATCGATTTTTTTTCACAATTACGATCAAATTTAGTTGATCGGACCATGTGGGCATGCACCAATTTTTAGTCGACCAATCTAAAAATGTATCGTTTTTAATCGGTCGGCCGCTAATATCTGTGCATTAGTCTGACTTTCCACTACAGATATACTATAGCCTGGATAATAAGACCCTTTACAAACCTGAAATAGATTGTATCTCCTATCTGCTGTACTTCCTATTGGTAACAGCACTGCCTTAAGCTGACCATACACCTTTAGATCTCTCTGTCAGATATCCTTTAGATGTACCAACCACTATGTAGTGCCAGGTCCTCTGTGGTTGAACACAGGTAGACTTGATTGTTTAGAAAGTCCCTCATATTACATGGTTTTGGTAAAACAAAAGGAAATCTGACAGAAAAATCTAAAGGTGTATGGGGGCCCTTAGAGATGTCAATAAAAGCTTTTCCCTAAAGCATTCACCCTACATCTGGGCAAAGGCGGCTCTATTTTCTGTTTGATTGACTTAAAAAACGATAATTTTGATTTCGATCACTACTCAAAAATTTCGATCACTTTTGATTTGAATGACCTATTAGTTGATTGATTCAGCTAAAAAGAAATAGATTTGAAAACAGTTGTTTTTCCAGTCGATTCAATGGAAAAATGTAACCGTGTATGCCCAGCTTTAGACTGGAAAATCGAGATATACTGTTTTTAGTAAATGGTTATAAGATAAGCCAAGAAATGATGGAGGATTGACTTGGTTCAGCTTGGAATTCACATGGGTGACACACAGAAAGTGTTTAGTAAACTCAGAGAAAGATAAACAGATAATAAACGAACTCTCAGGCAGCTAGAATGTCTAGAATAACTAGACTAGAATAGGACTACTTTACATTTACTCAATCTAAACAATACTACTTGTAAAGTCCCCCCATACACCTTACAATCTTTCCATACAATTTCTGTACAATCAGCTTTTGTTTTTCCAAAACCATGTAATATGAGGACCTTTCTAATCCTCCCAATCACTATGTATTCTATCAGGGAGGACCCAGCACTACATAGTTGTTGGTAGATCTAATGGAAATTGTATGGAGTGATATAAAGGTGTATGGGGGGCTTTAGTCTATTTTTTGGAATTCAAGCTCCTGTCACCATTGGGAATTTACCTCTTTAAATATTACAGTGGACCTTTAGGAAACAATGTTTTTTCATTGATCTAGCCAAATCTAGTCTGCATATCCAGGCAGAGGATGTCAGCATCCACATGGATTCTCTAGCTCACCAGCTAATATCCGGTACACGGGCAGATTATTCCTCGATAGATGACATTATCAGCTGCAGCCGGCCCCTCAGAAGATTGGCATCCATTGTGTGCCGACCATTACTTTGGATATGTAGGTTGATGGCAACAAGATTTCCCCCTACACCCCTTTGTGGCTCAACCCGCAGCTGCCACATAATGCCTCTATGCTTCGCTCTATAAGGGTCTAGTGTCGCTTCCTACTACTCATCTTGACAAATGCTGGCAACTCGACTTCACCACCCTCACTGAGGAGGACTAGGAGGACGGGGGTCGTAAAAAAAACACTGACTGCGCAGGCATAGAAAGAGCTAATTAATAAATCCTTGCACCTCTACCAAACCAGCTGAGGCCACCACCTGAAGTTTGGGGAACCTGGATAGCAGACCCTTTTCTCTACCTGAGAGTCCCCCCCCCCCACCCACCATCCTAGTATTAGACTATGTCTCTGTAGTTACCAGAATGTATGAATGGAGTGTGTGTTGGTGCCTTATACTACATATTCTCCGGATCCTGTGGGTCTTTATGAATTCGTTGTCTGGGTGCCGGCCCCCCTCTATGAGCATCTGTAATTTTTATTACTGTGTAGACAACTGGGCTCCCATGTGGACTTATTTTATTATGTTATTTTAGCAATGATGCAGCACATAATAGAATGTATATGGTTTGTTTTTATTGTGTTCTCTTTGTTGTTAACAAGATTAAAATTCAATAAAAAGTTTGTACAAAAAAAATTTATCAAATTTTTGAGTTTGAATATATAAATTAAGATTTAAACATGTTCCGTATAGATAGGAAATTTCCCCTCCCTTGTTAGCATTTTCTCATTTTCATGTAAGATGGAATATTTGTCCAGAATATGACTATATAATGCTGGTACAATGATCTCTGAAGTGATGACCTGCCTTCTATTGTGTGTTCTCTACTTCTCTTCCACCAAGTGTCAATATGCACTTTGTCCTATTGAAAGAGATGATACCGCCTGGTGTTTTACAGATAAGACCATTTTGCATATCGAAACAACTTTAAATGAAATGTGTTAATTCAAATACAACTTTCTTGTGTTATTTATAAAGCTACAACATTTTAAAGCAGATACACCTTCTTAACTGTACACTCAGAAACGCACTCTCTGTATCCCATGCCTACCTTTAAGCTAGTCACACATGGTTCAATTGACTGTACAATCAATGTAATTCGATAAATTTTTTTAGTCGGTCGATTGAAAATTGAAGCATGTCCACATGGTACGATCGTTGAAATTCGATTTTAATTGTCATTTTGCTCGATCGAAATTTGATCGGACCAGTTGGAAAATTTTGATTGTCCCCACATTGTGTCTAATTTTTTGTACTGTTGTTTGACCTGTCCAATTGAGATTCGATTCAATCAATTAGCAAACTGTAACTTCTGGGAGGAGGGAAATGCAATACAGTCATTTAAACCATGCAAGCATGCATTGTAATGGCTTGTGTGTCTGTTCACTGACACACAAGCATGCAAATGGCGATCTGTGAATACATCTCCTAATGTAATGTGTGTCCCCCAGTGTCCTTTTGCCACGATTATAATGTACTGGATTAAAATGCAAAGATATGACCTATGGGTTTTTTAACACTCTGTGACCATCATTGGTCACTTTTTGATCACTCTGAGAACATTAATGGTCCCTTTTTAATCACTCTGTGACAATCGCTTTTTGATTACTCTACGTTTAAAAATGATTAAATTCAATCGAAGTCGGGCTTTGATTGCATACTCAATGTGGTGTGTACTTCGATTCAATTACAATCGACATACGTTTTAATGATCGTAAACTTCGATCGAATTGATGATCGATTTGATGTCAATTGAACCATGTATGGCTAGCTTTAGACTCATGAATTAACCCATTACATTAACAGACCAATCGTGAGGTGAAGGATGGCCAGGCCAAACCTTGAGTTTGACTTCTAATGGCAGTATTTACATCCAATGAGGTCTGGGGGTACACAAGAAGACACTACAAGACACAGCAGACAGAGGGTAGCACACTTTTTACTGTTGTTTTATTTTTCTATAGTAATTTAGGGTTTACTTGAAGCAAACCTGAATATGAGCTTATTATAACTGTATTTTTAGGACCATTAGACGCATAAAACGGGGGAAATAGTGTCTGCGTCTTATGGTCCAAATGCGCAACCCCCGTGGCCGCTTGCCAGGGTGGTCACGCCATGGCTTCCCGACAACTCTCCCAATCTGTAATATGAGAGAAGTGGCCACAGCCAGATCCCTCATCTGTACTGTACTGTTTCTACCAGCAGAGCCCTGCTGATAGAAGCAGTACAGCTGGCTGGCAGCTACCATGTATGTCTGTCTATAACTGCAATCACCATTCCGTTCACAGCTGGCAAGAAGAGAGACGAACTGTGCAGAATCCATTGCTCTCCCACCTTCTGCCTGAAGTGTGCTCTCTAGTGACACCATTTTTATGGCTGAAATTGGGTACTGCAGGGGATTGTTTACCAACTGATTAGAACATTTCACATTTGTTTTTGTTTTTCCTGCTCTAAAAACAGGGTGCGTTTTATGGTCTGGTGTGTCTTATAGTCCTAAAAATACGTTAATTGCATGTTTCCCTCTTATGGTGCAATGTATAGAGTCAGGAAGTTGGCAGAACAGTAACTTTGCACAAACATCCCAGGTAGAACCAAAAAAAGCTACTAACGGGGGGCCTCAGGGATACCAGGCAGTCAGCCAAGGAGCCGTCCAATTGGTTTCCTGGCGAATATCTAATCTCCAGGGGAAGAAAAGCTGCTAGGAGGCAACCGTTTAGTAGAGTGGTAGAGGGAAGGGTCCCTTCCTGTGCAGGGTCTGGCTGGTCCCCACTGGATGCTTATATTCTCAGTCAAGGACTGGAATGGGTGGGAGCCCAAAAAATCAATCAAAGTGTAAGAGAACTAAATATACAAAGAGAGAACCTACCCAGAAATAACTAAAACAAATACAAATGTTGGCAAATACACATATGAACAGCAAACAATTCGACATAAAATGTTCCATAGATGAGTAATAATACTAATAATAATGCACAATACCAGTAAAAAGTTCTAGAACACCCCAACTTTTCTAGTGTTTTGAAATTCAGTCAGTTTAATGCCTTGTTGCACTCTGAATTGATAACATAAAACACATAAAGAATGGAAGTTATAAAGAAAATCATTCAATTCATGTAAAACCAAAATGTGTTCTAAATGAATAATTAATATTATTAAGAAGTCAGGTTTGTTAGATCTAAAAGCCGAATACACTCTTGGTATTCTTTCTACAATGGAAATCAAACATTCGCCGAAGGTTTTTACCAACATTGCTGGCACTTGTAGGTTTCTTTTCTCAATCCCCTCTGTCTATTTCATACCAAACCAGCTCTATGGGGTTTAGGTCTGGAGACTGTATCGACTGCACCATGTTTTCAAGCTAACCATCTTTTTTTCCTCTAGTAGTTGTAGAATACCTTGGAGGTTTGGTGTCCTAATCATGCTGTAGGATAAACCCCTCACCAACCATGTATATACAAGAGTGTACAGTATGGCAATAAAGAATGCTGTGATCATTTTAGTACTTTTAGTCCGACGTGCCTCTCACTCTGTACAGGTCACCAACCCTGGATCTCTGGAACAGTCTTCAGGCTCCCCCTTTATGTCAAACATGTCAAATTTGACATCATCCCATAACACCTTTTTCCAGTGTTCAGTATCCAACTGATAGCATGCCATGACTCAGGCTCTTTATAGTTAAGACCTACTTACCATGACCACTGGTCATATGAGCCAACTATCTCAAAAGCTGTTGACTTGTCCCAGAACTTGCCTTCACTTGCTGTCATAGTTTTGGGTCTTATGTTAAATATACAAGTGAGAGAAATGCAGTACTAGTCCCTAAAGATGTACTCTTAACTGGTCATCATTGGTAATCTCTGTAATTTTTAGGTGGAGCGAAGTGTTCTCCAGCAGTGTGTTGTCTCTGTCTCCTAAAACATATCTGCAACAAGTCCTATAGAATGTACTTGTCTGTAGAGTTGTAGTGTCGTGTGAGTGCAGTATGTGAAACCACTCACGCGACCAGGTTCTTTACGGTGGATGTCCTCTGCTCGCTCACCAGGTTCTGCTCACAGCCCAATAACTCCAAGGTCCAGGCCAGCAGGTGGGGGCTGTTTACAGTTTTTATTGAGGAATGTATACATGCTTGCACCATCACCCAGAAGCAGGGATGGGGTTCAGGCATGGGAATAAGACGTTCCAACTGGGTTGTTCATGAGCCGCTGGACCAATGGCTGGGTGTTGGGGACCTTCTCCAGGGTGTAATACTGGAGGCCTGTAGTCATCACAGGAGAAAGCCGGGAAAAAGCCCAGAAGATTTCAAAGGACTTCCATTTATGTCCTTGGAATGGGGCTGGCCTAAGGCCTATTACTGGGCAGGACTATGTTTGTTACAATTTGGAGGGAAAGATGCAAGTACACACCCAGACATGAGTCATGGTACCAGCTTTTCGTAAACAACAGGTGTAACCCTTACAGACACACACACTACACAACTATATACAGCGTATATTACACAGTGCATATATCACAGTTATGTGACCCTTTTTCGGGTCACTACAGAATCAAATCACCTAAAATGTGCAGTCCTTTGGTGATGATTTGGTGTTAAGGTCCGATTTTATAAAACAAGTCAACTAACACTAGACTATCTAGGATCTAGAGAATAAATTATTTTGGTCAGGTCAAAAAAAATTTGATGTTTCTAGCACTTATCTTACTACGAAATTCTCTTTATTGGTTTATTTTAAGTTTGTTGGAATCTCTATTACTAAACCCTGTGTATCACTTTATATAACACAAGGATAGATGATGGAGCTCTAGAAATCATTAACAGTAATAAAAAAATAAAGTTCATTGACATCCTTGTTTGGATGACTGTAAAACACCCTCCCTAGGTTGGATGTAAGTCAATATGCAGAACTTGGCACCGTTACCTCTATGTACAAAGGCAACAAGAGTTTAAAGAGGTCACTGGATTTCAAAGTCATTACAGGAGTAACTGTGCATTCGCAGTCACAATCTCAGCGCCAGTTTGTGCATGAGTAATCTTATCAGGAAGTGACCTGCCATCTTCTTCCAGAAGTTTATGATCAGCTAATTATAAACACTGCAAGGCACAGGAAATAAATCATTCTTACAAAACCAGAACAACAGTCATTGTTAACTTACCGTACATATATATAGTCAGGGGTGCACATAACATTTTAAGTGAGCTACTCAGATGAGTACCAGGAGATGGTGTTTGGTACTCACCCCATATGTAGGGTAGTTAATCTCACTGTCATACTCACTGTCCTCTGTTTCAGCTTCCTGCATGGTAGATTCTGCTACAGATGGACCTCTCTGTTCCTGATTGATCCTCCGACCTCTGAGCTGGAGGAAGAGCGTTGTTTCTCCTTCAATGTCAGGCAGCAGCGCGATGACGTCAACGCGCTGCAGCCGGGAACCTCGAACGACTCCTATATTGAGCTGTGTGTTCCCGACTTAAGACGATGAATGTCTGATGCAGACAAGCTGTAAACCTAATAATAAATGTAATATGCTGTTCAAGAGATGAAGAATATCAGGTATGGCTTCTCTAGGAATGGTATTCACATGTATCACTTGGACATGCCTGTCATGCATCCTATTTTGGCTGTCATGATTTTTATATATCTTTCAAGTACAAATCCTGATTTCAGTAAATCCTGGATATTTTCGTTATTTAGTAGGGAGGGGGCCGTTATTTCCCTCCTAAGTTCCAACCCCGCTTGTGCAGATGATATGCAGGATGGGTAGTTAGTAGGAAGGGTAACGTCCCCTCTCTCCTAAGTTAGCCAGCTACTAAACAGGAGGTAGGGGAGGTAAACCTCCTGACACTGGAAGTGACGTTCGTGACATCACTTTCTGTATTTGGAACATGGAAGTGTCACTTCACCTCAGAACTTCCGCGTTCCAAATATCAAAAGTGACATCAGTGATGTCCTTTTTTCCCTTATTTGATAGGGGAAAACTTGACAGGCATGCAACTGGGACAGTAAGTTCTACAATATGTTGAGGCTGATCCTTTCCCATTTGCCAATTCGTAACAGGTTTATTGGCTGTGTTCTGCCCAGTACTGGGGTTTCTATCTGAATAACAGGCTAACAATTCTGCTACTATCATTCTCAACATCATTTATTTTTTAAATGTGCCTATAAAACTATGAATGAAAAATGCAGGCAAGAGAATGTGAGAATATTTCAATGATAACGTAAGTTCAGTAAAGCCTTCTTCAGTAGCACACTACATGTGGTGAAACAAGTACTTTACTACACTCCAACACAATAGACTGACATTTCTATTTTGGCTGAAAGTATTTAAAACATGGACAGAATGTGAGCAGGAAAGAGAAATAAAATCACAAAATAAAATGACATATATAATGTAATCTGTGTTTCTGAGTCTCCTCTGTATTATATTAGTTTTTTTTACCTGAAGTTACAGACAATAGGCCCATTATTGTTTTTAACTTCTACAGCAAGCCAAACTGTCCATCAAAAGTGTCAAGCCATATCACAATGGAAGGGATACATAAAATGGTCTCCTCCAATTCACTATCCACATAACTACTTAAAATACGTATATGTATTTGTATTTTACAACAACAGCATGTCTATCTGAGAGTTGCCAGACATGGTACATTGAGGTATGAACAGAGAAATTTGTGCTATGAACCTGATTTGGAACATTTTACTAAATTACAATCAGGTATGCACCTATCAACCAGCACCATTGGTAACCAGAATGGAGTGCATCCTAACAATTTAGCAATAATTCAGCCATTCAGCAATAAGTTCAGGCAAAGTATTTTAATTTGTGTGGTGACATCAGGTAACACATATTAAATTGCAATGCATATATGTGATTGGTCTCAAGTATTAACCGCCCTAGCGCTCTTGTGAGGTCCAGATTTCTGTACCAAAAGCGCACCATAGACTTAAATGGAATTTTTTTATGTTGTAGGCTTGTAACTTCCCAAAATATGTCCATACAAAGGTATAAAAAGACACCCTGAATATAATAATGTCTGAAACACACAATTTTTTTTAATTAAATTAAAAATAAATAAGTAAAAGGTATCATTTGAATGATGAAATCTCTAAAATACTTATTTTGTATGAAAGATTTCAAACAGTATGCATTTATATTTATATTTTGTTCATAATAAAATTTGCATTCAATTGGAAATGTGTTTTGTGGGTTTTTTTACTTTGAATTGTATTGGATACAGTTATTACTTGCCAAGTCACAATGTGCCATGCTGATAGACTCATACCCAAAAAGACTGTAATAACATCAAAAGGTGCTTCAACAAAGTATTGGTTTCAGGGTGTGCACTCTTATGCAACCAAATTATTTTAGTTTTATATTTTTTCTTCCCTCCACCTAAAAGATTTCAGTTTGTTTTTCATTGGTGGTACAGTTTATAGGTCATATTACCAGTTCTGAGCGAAAAATGACTATTCTAAGGCTAGTTGAGCCAACATCCCAAAAAACTTGAAAGAAAAAAACTTAGCATCGGGTGATGGGCGATACCCTAACACCACAGAATGCCAGAACATTCCCCCTGTAAAGGCCAGGGGCTAGGGGACTTTAAGGGCTCAAAAAGAGGTAAGAGGTGAAAAAAGGTATGTACTTTATTAATGCACGGTGGGCACAATAAGCCCTAAATCACAACAAATAACACCGACAGATTAAAATGCACAAATATTGATACAAGGACATGACATAACAAATAACAGGTGAGAATAAAAACCACGGCTCAATGTTTTGGATGGTAAACGGTTTCCCCACCCAAGAGGGGCTCAGTTGTGCATGATTCATATTCTTCTATGACACTTCAACATTTTACATTTGGCTTAGTACATACAAACAAATTGGGATTTAACAGATTGGAAATTGTCCGTAAATACAAAAATTGCCCCTTGTGTACTCAGACTGATCAGTAGGGAGGAGTTCTTCTCTATGAATATTGTGTCCTGTACCGTTCTGAGAATCTCTGATTATTCCCGGAACAGACATGGACTGATAACAGAGATGAGCCGCAGCCCTTACCAGGAAACCCTCGAATGGCTTGCTGCAGAGTGGAGGGATTTAGAGACCAAACTGTACCATGTCACACATACTCACAGCAATCACAATGAAGCTTGACAGCATGCATTCAAGTGACACCAAGTGACTATGACTTGGCAATTCTTCTTTATTTACAGAAAATATAGAAAAACATGTTTATAATCACTGCGTTTACTGTCAGGTCAAATAATCTGTCATCTGGTTATCTAGGACACTAGTAAACAAAGTAGATGGATCTGGTGGTGAATTTACAGGACAATATACTATAGACAATGTTTAAACTGAATATCAAACAGTCGTGTCTTTTATTAACATAGAAAACAGCACAATATTAAAGCGATGTTATGTTTTATATCTATTTACATTATTGTTGGAGAACTTTAGACCTAGAGATGTATGCATTTAGTATTTAGGGACAATGGAGACTTCAGTTCCACTTTAACACAAAGGATTATTTTCAAAAACTAAAACTTTTTCTTTACATATAATTTCTTGTACACATAATATAGACAGAGAGCAGGGGTACAAAGTATGTAACATAGGGTGCAGGAGTAAGCAATGTAATTTGTAAGTTGTATGGTATTA
>CM070035.1:37355533-37365903 GCA_036250615.1 Ptychadena robeensis
TCTATTAGCTCCCTGGGTCCTTTTCAACATAGACTGGAACATTAGTATGTGAACTTATAGGGGCCAGTACCCGTGAATCCTAAATATAAAAAAAGTTCCCTTTTTAGCATATACCCCTGCTTTCTTGTGCATATCACAGAGCTACCTGTAAGTGGAAAATTGCAGTTTTAACTAATCTAATCCACTTAACTAGAAAACAAAGAACTCGCTTCCAACCAACCTGATGGGTTTTAAACCTGCCTTTGTATATTGCAGTTTTTACAGCATTTTTTGTATGTACTAGACAGTATTGTGAATCATTCTGTGTGTTTGTAGGCTTCAAGCAAATACTAGGCTTTCATTTTGTTTCTGTCAGTAGAACATTACCCATTACTTCACTCAAAAGTGACTTTTCAATGGGAATGTGAAAAAATGTAATCTATCATAAAACCATCCCTCCCTCTCCCTCTGCTTCTAAATTATCAGTGCCCCACCCTAGCAATCCCGAATTATACCATATAACAAACAAATGTGGGCTTTTAGGACACTACATAGATTATTGACTGCATCATTTGAACATTGAAAAGGTCTTTATTCACAAGTTATGGACCAATCATTAAAACAAATACGTGAAAGCCCTTGCTGACCCCCCTTTAACATCTTAAAGGCTTGTTTCCACTACTGCGGAAGCCCGCGGTTGACTACAGGGCGGAGGAAACTGCGCCCATGTAGTTTAATGGGCTAGTCCCCTGCGGTTCTTAGCGGGGGAGAATCTTAGCAGCGTCAATCGTGCGGCCGGCAGCCGCATTAGTGGGAACAAGCCTTTAGGCTTCTACACATGCTAGATTTTCATCATAGATACACACATGGTTTTCATTCATGGCCATCTCTGGAAAATCTAGATTGTGAACAGCTATCCCTAAATATCGACTGGTGACTTCTAGCTGCTAATGACCACTGTACTTTTCTATAAAGGAAGACACAGTGGGGTTCCTCCAGCTTGTCTGCCCCTTTCTATACAACAGAACAAGTGTTATGTATACAGAGTTCTGTTTACGCTGGAACGGATGATACAATTATTAAATGAATATTATTACATTTGTGATAATGAGCTGCATTCACTTTAACTCAGTGGTTTCCAAGCTCTCCTTGCAGGGCCCTCCCTTTTCTTATTAGGAACATTATGGAGCTCCCCCTCCCTATTCAAACACAGGTTAAGAATAAGGACCTGTGCCCCCCTGGGATACTATCGTGCCCCCCAGGGGGCCCGTCCCCCAGTTTGGGAACCACTGCTTTAAGTTAAGGTATATCTGTAGAATTGGGACAGGGTTAGACTTTTAGACATTTTTATTTCTGTTTTCATTGTGGGGGGTCACCATTTCTATTTTTTTTTGAGAGGCCTAAGATGGTGTAAAAAGTGTAATAAGTTACCCCCCAACAGTCAAATGTATTGCTGATGAATGGTTTGGTGCTTTGGGCTAACCAGGAAGTGTGAAATAATCAAAGCATGTAAAACACAGTACTTTAACGATTTGTGTCTTTTTTTTCCCTAATGATCGGATCACTTTGTCAGTGTTTTCTGTCTAATCATGGATTCGGTCATATAACATCACCTATACACATCTTATCTCTTTAAAAGGTTGTTCTGAGCAAGCAGAGAATATATGAACAGCCATGGGAATATAATTGAAGAAATATATGAAGAAATGTATACGAATTATCAGTACAGTGATTATAATTTTAAGTATGATTTAAATGTAATGGATTGTAACAAGATGTATGATTAAGAGTGATTATATTTGACATTTTTAAATAAGAAATCTTAATAAGACAAGAAAAAATATAATAATTATTGGTCAACTCAGGTAAAACCTGGCATTGTGCGGATCATGGCAAAATAAATTGAGTAGTAGCTTTGTATATTCCTCAGTGGCAAAAGTGCTTTGATTTATTGAAAAACCCATCACAAAGTCAAATTAAGGTGACATGTACCCTTGATGAGTTTTCTAAATTGTTTGATAAAATAATAATCAGGGCTAATGCGGCCATCCCTGTTTTCGAGCGGGACCAATCAATCCCACTTGAAAACAGGAATACCAGATATGACTGTAAACCATGGTCGATGTCATGCTTTACATGGGGACTGCGGTGTCTCCATACCAAAAGCATTGTCTGCGCTAGAGACACAGCAGTTCCTCCAATATATAAGAGCAGAGCGATGACGTCATCACACTGCTGCAGAGAACTTTGAACGGCTCCAATATTGAGCTGTGTGTTCCCTTAATGCCCTAAGACAATGGGTATAGACCCAAAATCTCATCATTTGAGTCTGTATGAAATTTCAGAAGTTGCATGTAACCACCAACTTTTGGCCAGTCATAACTAATATCAAAGTTGTGTTCTTTAAAAAGACCACAATCTCATTTATTGTGTATTTTATCCAGATATCATAAGCACAATGCACTCATTCATATATGTGTTACATGGATTGATTTGTAATAATGATTTTAAGTGCAAAAGAAATTCTGCGTCTCAGTTTATATATATGTATGGTGTTTTATTATACTAAATTGTAACAATGTTATTACTTTTTATGGACAACATTTTTGGTCAGTAGGTAATTTAATTTATCTTACATTAAAATCTTTCTTCTATGATTGATACGGGTCTGTTATTTTTAAGTATGTACATCCTCCTCTATGGTGCAAGAGATGCCTGGGTCTTGTTGCTGGCATGTTGTGTCTATGTATACATTGAAAATGTCTTAGCATTTGCTTAAAGGTTTAAAAGGTAAATTTTTTACCAAAGACTGATTGAGTCTGGATGGCTTTAAAGCCTTTAAATTGGTTTATTCTGGTTATCATTATTAAAGGTAATGCTTTTAAAATGGTTTGCTGTTTCGCATGTTTCTCTCACCCCGAGCTGGACTAGGGATTACCACAGATAGACAAAGAAAGAAACAACAAGCAGCCAGGAGTGACAGGCCCTTTTGTGTCTGCTTTGGCTACCATCATGGTCCCAATGCCACTGGATAGGACTATTAACAAGGGCAGTGGCAGTTTAGGCTTGGATCTTATTTACTATCAGTGTAAAGTGTAAAGCTGGCCACACACAGCTCGATGAAGTAACAGATTACAACATCGGGCGCTGTGCGCGCTCACAGCTCCCGATGTTCCTCTAATCTCTTTCTTCATCTAAGCCATCTACAGTTCCTTCAAGCAGGATCAATGGATCCTGCTCAAAGGAACTCAAGCAAACAGGTTTCCAACATGTTGGAAAATCTTGGTCAAAATCCATTACATTGAATAGGGACAACTCTGTCCCCATCCAATGTAATGGACGGGCTGATAGCTGAGCCGCACACACAGGCTCTGTGTTCAGCTACCTGCTCTTTGTGTGAAGAGGGCGTGATCAGCATGGACCCAGCTCTGCCAGAAGAGGGGGGGGGGGCTGGCTGCAGGCTGGCTGCTTTCCCCAGCCAGAGGCCGTACAATTGACCGGCGATTAATAACAGCGCGGTGACATTGTAAATGATCACCGGTCGATTATACTGGAATCTACCCGTGTGTGGCCAGCTTAAGATCTCCTACAGGAGATCACTACACCTTGCTAAGCCTGCATTGTACCTCCATCATTGTAATTGCATTATTTTATCTTTTCTTTTACCATTCTTATCTAGGTTCAGATCCGATGACTGACTTGGCCAATGTTTTGGGTCATTGTCCATCTGTATTATGAAATCTCCTAATCAATGTGAATGTATTTAGCTCTTCAGAGTGTCTTCTGTCCATGTCACATCATCCATAAACATCATGTCCCAGTACCGCTGGCAGCCATGCCCACCTAATCCATCACACTGCATCAATCCACTGTGTATTACAAATGATATAGTGCTAAGCTTTGGGTTTTTCTTTCTTGCCTTCATTCAAGTAAAGGTTGATTTTTGGTTTTATACATCTAAAGATTGTTTTTCCAGTACTATGCTGGGTTTTGTTTTTAGGCAAAATCATATCCAGCCATTCTATTCTTAAGGCTTATGAGTGACTTGTACCCTGCAGTGCTCCCTTCATGAAGTTTTCTAGTAGACTTGGATATCGAAAAGTCTACCTCCTGGTGAATGTTGTTCGCTTGGTTGGATGTTGTGAATGGGTCTCTCTATTAACTATGGAAAGTGATCATCTTCTGTGGACTTTTATGTCTTTTTGAATTGCTGAGTTTACCAGTGCTTTACTATGTACCAAACTATAGATGTTTCAACACCTAATATATAAACAATTGTTTTGGATGTTTTTTTCTGTTTTTGCAGTTTGAAGATAACTTGTTTGGCCTGCTTGGAGAGTTCCTTTGACCAAATGTTGTCTGATCACAGCAAAATCTTTAACATACTAGCCGCCCCATGTCCCCGCTCACAACACTCCAGGTCTTTTATATGCTTAATTTATAATGATATAACAGAAAAATGGCCACACCTGACCATGAAATAGCATTTGAGTCACTTATGTAATTACTTATGAGCTTCTGAAATGAAGTGATTGTGGTAAATAAAGCTTTGGTACCTCATGGCTTTATGTAATGTATTTTTGCTCATCCCACTAAATTAAAGTCTGCAGTTCAATTGCCTCTGGTGCATTTACAAAATACAAAATTATAAAAAAAGAAAACTTTGTCTTATTATTTAGGGCTTGTTTCCACTAGAGCGATCGGCCCACAATCGCTCCCATAGAAAATGAATGGACGTGGTAAAAAATCGCGCCCCTAGTGAATAGAATTTTTGACTGCGTCCATTCATGTCAATGGCCGTGATCGGACACGCTTTTTCACAAGGGGACGTGATCGGGCGTGGTCTGCAATTTAAACCGCGGTTGGGTGGCATTCAAAATCGCCCCCTAAATTGCGTCCACATCCAATCGCTCCCATCCACTAGTGATCACTTAAATGGACATATGAGTTTCAATGGGAGCGATTTCTATCGTAACAATCAAAACTGAAGTTGACCATCTCTAATATGTATGTTGGTTGGCACCTACTACTCCATGTGCTGTCTATAGTGATGGAACAATAGCCTTATGGTGTCGTACCCCTACCCCCATCACTTTCTCTTTTCTTCCTTTCTTACCCCTTTCTTCTTTAATTGGCCAGACTTATATGATTTGCCATGCTATGCTTTCCTTGTCTTAAGTTAGACTGTTTTAGGCAGACATTGCCTGTGGAAATTGTTAAGGTCAAGAAGGTCACTGGTTCTGTCTGGTTGCTGAGTCTACTTTCTCTTTTCAGGTTCATTGGCTGGTCCTGTCACTGGGGTAAGAGATCTGGTGCTGTTATTAAGGAAAATTTAATCAATTCATTTGACATGATTAATACTTGATTTCTGGAGGAATTGTGCTAAGCCAATTAAATGGATTCTTCCCTTTCATCTTCAGCTGTCACTGGTCTCAGAACCCTGCAAGCACCCACGTGCCCTCCTCCCATTTAGTAGCTGGCAATATTTATGGTAGATAATGTTGCCCGAGTCTTTAAAACGAAATATGGTCGTTTTAGAACTGGTAATAAATAATATTCATCAAGTTAATGGTTTGCTTTTTCAATATAATATTCAAAATTACAATGAGATTTGCTACCCCCTCTCCCAAAGAAGGCCATTTGAAGACACATGTTTTTATTTATATATTTCATTGATAATTTACATATTTTCTGTTTGGTTGCTCCTCCAATTTTATTAATAAATTTTACTGTCTGATTACAATAACTAACATTTATTTAGGCTGCTGTCCTTTGTGCTGTTTTGTTTCAGGTAGGTGTACCATTGGAAGAGGGACTTTGATCCAACACCGGAATATGGGCCCTAATGTGATGTTTGGAAATGGCTATTTACCATGCCAGTGGCAGCTGAGGCTTGGATCACACCCTTTACTATGAGAAAGATTTACTACAACTACCTGGGACAGAAGAGCCCCCAAGCTAATGGAGTGGTTGCCTTTCCTGTCCAATATGCACACATTATGTATATATGGTATGATGACCCTTTTCCCCAAAACATACTTCTTTCCATCACCTATCATCATGTAATGAAACACGAGCTACCCCGTACCCTTACAATATGTCAAGTGCTTCCATGGCACTGGCACAGCTCCCATTCTTCTGTGTTCCATGGCACTACCAAACCTGGCACTGGTGAACTGCCTATCTTTAGAGGACCAGAGGCAGTAAAATGCTCTATATTCATCCAGTACATCTACTGAATAAAGAAAAGCCTGCCTTATATTGCCTTGTGTCTTATCTGTTCTGGGTTTGAAAAATGACATTATCCCAGGAAGAGTAGGTGACAGCACATCTTTATTTGGGGACATCTGTTCTGGTGACAACTGCCTTAAAGGTAATTTTCTCTTCGTACAGATTTCGTCTCATTATCAGGACAATGTGAACAGAACTCTTCCCAAAAACATTTGTCAGTGTAATACGTTTAGTATCTTAACGTGGATCATATCATACACAATACATGATTGTAACCAAAACACAGCCTTTGCATAAAATTTTTTGATTTTGGTGTAACATAAAATAGATTATAACTCAATTAAACCCTGACAAATAGGTTCTGTGTGGATTATGGCAAGGTGATTTGCAAAGCAGCTTTGATTATTTCTAAGGTGGGCACAGTGGGGCATTTCATGGGGTACTTGTTCCTTATATTGAGGCAACCATCACAAAGTCAAATGTTGGTGTCGCATGCTTTTAATGGGTTCTACATGAGGCATAAATTCATTGACTGCGGTAGGAAAGGGACATATTTGTGATGGCTACTGTGGGGAAATCTGCATCAACCCTTGGTAATCCTTAACCTAAACTGGAGTTTTAAGCCGAGTTGTTTTTTTTACATATTCTTTCAAAAAATCATAGCCACGTTGTTATTTATTGTTCATACTACCCTGTTTTCCTGAAAATAAGGCATCTCCCGAAAATAAGGCACACTTAAATTTTGCCTCATGCTGAAATAAGTGGGGATCAAAGGGGGCAATCAATATGACACAGGAGGATCAGAAGGGGTTACTAAAATGGTAATCCCCCTCTGAGTCTTCTGTGCCATTTTGATTCCCCCTCTGATCCCCCCTGTGTCATTTTAAGTGATTCCCCCACCCATATACTCCAGTCCTGTATTCTTCTTAATGAAAAAATAAGACTTCCCCCGAAAATAAGACGTAGGATATCTTTGGGAGCAAAAAATTATATAAGACACTATGTTATTATGGTGGAAACATGGTATCCAGATATATCATAATCCCAATACACTGTCTTGTATAAATTCATAACATTATGAATTCCCTAGGTTTATATACATCTATGGTATTTTTGTGGGACCATTTGGTCAATAGTTATCCAAAGTCAATTTGATCGGTTGCGTCATTGGATATCAATGCATGGGATGGCTTGTGGGAATATATTGTTATCATTTCTTTATATAGCGCAAACATATAAAGCAGAGCTTTACAATAAATCTAAGAGTAATATTTGGTATGACATATCCCAATTATGCAGTTAACCGGCAGGGGACTGGCCACTGTGGTAGGTGGGATTCCCCAGACTTTATATGATTTGAGACAGTTATACCCATTGTGGTGCCAGCCTATACAGGTCATACAGATCCTGCAATCCAACCAGATATAGGCTGTTTAGTGTGATACTTTACATTAGATGTTCATTTATGATTATTATTATAGTATTTATCAGCCTGCAGGTGGACCTTTCTACACTGCTGATGGCCCTTGTTCTCCCAGCATATCCAGGCTTTGGGTGCCCTGACAACCCTACCAATCATCTTGAGCAATACTTAAACATAAGGAGATATATTTTCTACTTAATAACCACAACATGATGACAGAAATAAAAGGACTTCTGTAATTTACTCATTGTATAGTGAGCATAAAGACGCGTGATTGTAAAGTGCATCCAGAAAGTATTCACAGTGCATTACTTTTTCCACATTTTGTTATGTTACTATGTTACAGCCTTATTCCAAATGGAATAAATAAACTGTACACAAGATCCCAGAATGGCAATGTTTAGTTGAGATTTTGTCAAATGTAAACATAAAAAAATAGAAAAAGCATGTGTATATAAGTATACAGCCTTTGCCATGAAGCTCAAAATTTAGCTCAGGAACATCCTGTTTCCCCTGAAATGTTTCTGAAGCTTAGTTGGAGTCCACCTATGGTAAATTCAGGTGATTGGACATGATTTGGAAAGGCACACACCTTATATATAAGGTACCACAGTTGACATGTCAGAGCACAAACCAAATTGTCTGCAGACCTGAGATACAGCAAGATTGTCTCAAGGCACAAATCTGGGAAAGATTACAGAAAAATGTGAACTGCTTTGAAGGTCCCAATGAGCCAAGCATCATCCATATGCGGAAGAAGTTCAAAACTACCAGGACTCTTCCAAGAGCTGGCTGGCCATATAAACTGAGCAATCGGTGGAAGGTCAGGAAGGTGACCAAGAAACCAATGGCCATGCTGTCAGAAATTCAGGACAACTCTTTGAATGTCCTTGAGGGTCCCAGCCAGAGCCCAAGCTTGAATCCCATTGAACATCTTGAGAGAAATGGCTGTGCACCGACACTTTCCATCCAGTATTATGGAGCTTAAGATATGCTGCAAAGAGGAATGGGTGAAACTGGCCAAGGATAGGTGTGCCAAGCTTGTGGCATCATATTCAAAAAGACCTGAGGTTATAATCACTGCCAACAGTGCATTGACAAAGTATTGAGCAAAGGCCGTGAATACTTATGTACATGTGATTTCAAATTTTTTTTTAATAAATTAGCCAAAACCTGAAGTAAACTTTTTTCATGTTGTCATTATGAGGTGCTTTGCTTAGAAATCTGAGGAAAGCACTGTATATTTTTTTTTTTAACAATGTATACATAAGTCATGTTTTAATGGAGTTTTCTAAGTAGGACAAAGTTGACACAAAGGGGACATAATATCCCTGAAGAAGTCCAGCTAGTAATGTAGGAAGATGTCATTAGATTGCAAGGGGTATTTGTCATGGTGGAGATGTTTCAGACTAGGACATACTAATCATCAGTCTATGTTTTCTTTTTATGTTATTGATTCTTTGAGATAACTACATGCACTGTATATATGTATGGATGATGTATTATTATTATTATTATCATTATCATCATCATTTATTTATATAGTTCCAACATATTACGCAGCGCTGTAAAATAAATTAGAGTTGAGATGACACAATATAACACAAGATGAGATGCAGCACAATATAATACACAGGTACAGTTTATGACACAGGAGGACTAGAGGACCCTGCCCGATCGGGTTTACAATCTAATAGGCTGGGGCACAGAGTATACAATAGGTTGAGGGGATGGGACTGGCATGGTGGTGATGTTAGGAGTGAGAAGATGAGCAGGAGAGACTGAAGAAGTGGTTTTTCTGGAATTTTTTAAAGTGCAGAAGGTAGGAGCAAGTCTGATGGGGCATATGCAGGCAATACACTTTTTGGGACTTTCTAATAGACAATATAATTTTTTATGCCCTAAAAGTCCCAGCTAGACCACGGATCTAGCATTTCCTAGAACTTGACTACTCCTGATTTGGTTTTCCCAGTGTCATTGGAGATCATTTGATCCTTTATTATGTTTCAATTGAACAAATCCATTGAAGAATAGCTAATTGTAGTGTTATATCATATGCATGATGTTACTGGCACTTAGAATATGTGTTCTAAATGATGTTGTGTTAAAAAAAATGTTCCAGGGATGCTTTATATTTGTACTCCACAGAAAGAAATATTTTTTTATTCATACATACTGTAAAGGTAGTTTAAATGTGTGGGTCCTTAGTGGTCACACAGCATGGACCTGGCAGCAATGTGGACAGGTAAGTATCTAGATTTCAGGGAATGCTGGGGTGGTGGGGGAGAATTAAAGGATAAATATACCAAAGTAAAGCTATCCTTTAATCCTTCATGGACTCCTATGGTGAGATCTTAGCTTATGAGTTTCCAGGGGGCTTCGCATTCGTTACAATTGTTGTTCTGCTTCTGAAAGTTGCAATGGGTATATTGGATACAAATAGTATTTCATTGTTCCTATAAATATTTATGATCTGTCACACAACCTTATGAGTTGCAATAAACAATATATCTGTAGTATCCTTTTTTTTAATAATAACTTTTTATTGAGTTTTTTCAAAGGGGAAAATACATGGAACAGCAAAATCGTAAAATAATGGCCTGGTGAGTCAAACATTAATTACAAAAGAAAGTATTTTGCCATCATTGTCTTTTAGATCTCTCCATACAATTTCCTGTAGATCTACCAACAACTATGTATTATAATTGCCTCCCTGGTAGAATTCATAGTGATTGGA
>CM070035.1:37365985-37392695 GCA_036250615.1 Ptychadena robeensis
GGGGGGGGGGGGCTTAAGCCAGCAACCATGACCACTGTGCTCCACTGTGAGCCTAACTATGCAATTAGTTCCTTGATTAACTATGAACACTGAGAGGTTTCAAATCTGTCTCTAAGCTGTGAAACCAAAAGGAAACCCTGAAGAGCACATTTCTATGCATAACTATATGTGGCAATGGGGGCAGCTAATCTGCAGCAGCTAATACCATAGACCTGGAGGCTACGGCCAGCCCTCCCAAAGTGCCCTTTAACTGTTCCTTGGCATACCAGTCTGTATGGCATAACATAACATGTTCTTCCCTCCTTCAGTTGCCTCTTGAAGAAGTGCTTCAACCCCATTAACATCCACACTGGGAGTGTAAAGCCATTGTTTAAGGATTTCCTTTTAGCTTCCACCAGACATATATGCTTCCATCTTCTCAGGGGTCTCAGTATCTCTTATTGAAGGCCTCTAATGGCCCAGAACAGACAGGCAAGCAGAATGAAAGAATGAAAGAAACTTTGACAATTGCATCTGTAGATTTGAGCTTCAGTTATTGAGCTTTGTAATCAGGCTGTGTTCACAGACCTTAACAGTCTAGGGATGTGTCGACTTTGGCAATTTAACCAATTTAATACTGGATGGGAAGTGTCGGTGCACAGCCATTTCTCTCAAGATGTTCAATGGGATTCAATTTAACCTGAATTACACACACCCAAATCCTCTGGGTTATAACTCTGGGTTCAGTTGTCATGCATAGGGGATCAGTGCAGTTACAAGCTTCCTGTATCCTAGGCTGTTGATAACAGAGCACAAAAGGCAAATACCCAACTTGCTGTGTAAAGAAACTACAACATATAGAGATGGTCGAATTTTTCAACTTGCTAACTTTGTGAGCTGATTGCAAAGCCCCTGAAAATGGCATCATCACCAAAATTGCAGAAGATGTAGAGAAGGGTTGGAGGAAAATTTCGAAAAAAAAAAAGTTTTGCTCTAGCACATAGAGTTTTTGCATAAATTAAGTTCAAAGTAAAAGTCGAAATTCTGATTTTCGAAATTTTTACTTGACTTTGAACTTAATTTGTGAAAAAACTATTTGTGTTAGAGACATACTTACTTTTTTGTACTTCTCTACATCTCCAGCAAGTTTGAGGATGATACCATGTTCAGGAGCTTTGCAATTAACTCAAAACCGTCGAAATGGTCGAATTTCTTTTAAAAAATTCGACCATCTCTATAAACAACAACAAGCATTACATTCTGAAGTTTCTTAAGAACTACACTACCCAGCATGCACTGCTGCCTTCTAGCTGTTGTAGAACTATAGGTTCTAACCTGTGAGAATTCTTCTGCCTTCTCTTATTATAATATCTACTCACTCACACACTTTAGACACATTCTCGCTTACATATACCCACACACACACACCTTTTTCTCGTCTTTGTAGTGGAGGGTAGGTGGTGCTGTGTGCAATCAGAAGAGAGGGGAAGAAAACTGACAGCATTGAGAGCCAATGGGCTGCAGTTCTTCATCAGCTTCTATGTTAGCTGCCAGGTCGGGTGCCCACCCATGCCATACGTTTGCCATCACTGGTCTAGGGCTTCCCTGATGCTCTGGCATTTTAAACATGTAACCTTCTGCAGCAAACAGGTCAGAAGTAGAGATGACAAGTTCTCTGATTTTCTGGTCATTCTTGTTTCATCATATTTGCTTCCTGATTAGGATAAATCAGTATCAGCCAGTCAGGACATTAATCATAAATCAGCTGATCAAAATAGTTACTCCTTGAGTTTTCTTGCAGAACGTACCCCGTCTAGTCAAAAAGTGTAAAAACAAGTTCTGTAGCCATAGTGAACAAACAAATGTTACGCTTGTAGTCAGTGAAGTAGCTCGGCAACCACTTTCTACACATTATGGATTTTTATGGAATCAGGCCTTTAAATATTTTGTCCTCTTGTTCTTTTCTCTGTGTGAGGGTTTCATGGGGACAGCATGTGTTGGTAAATGATAAGACATACAGCATAGAAATGTGCCTCATTTTTGGCCAATGTTCGGATTTCTTGTTGAGGAATATTTGCTGGCACATTGCTGGAAATGAAATCATTTTTGTATAGAATTACAATATTATTTGTGACCTAATATTACCAGCGTATGGCAGAAAAGTAAGGGCAATAATCAGCGTATCAGTCATTTAACACAAAAATCATCCATACACGAATCTTAGGAGACCCAAGACAGTAGATTTCTTTTCCTCATTATCAGGGACAGACCAGATTTATAAATATGTCCATAATGTTTTTTTCTCTATTTTATCTTCTGTACTGTAAAAAAAGTGTAATCATAGCATTTCCCACATTTTCACTTGTTTTCCTATTATTATAAGCAGGGCTTTTTTTCTCAGAGAAAAGGTGGTGGAACTCACCCCCCCTTCCCTGGCCACGCCCCTACCCCCCCTTAGGGCGCGCCGCCTCCCCTCCCTCAGGATGGCTAGAGCTCCACCCCCCAGTCCACCCTGAAGAGAAAGATCTCTCCAGCATGGACGGGGGAGGAGACGCCCCGTCATAGGGCTACCACCCATAAACAATGGGGAGGCGCCGCCCCTCCCTCGCTGCATATTGTGAGGGAGGGGAATAGGGGAGGCACAAAATCACCCGCCCGTGGCGCGCCCGTAACCCGTGTTGAATGGCCAACACTTCCCCCCACTAAACAACACACATGGGGGCCCCCCGGCGGGCCACCTATGACGCACTACAGCCAGTGCCCTTATTTCGGGGCCAGGTTTAAAATAGGTGGCAAAACTCCGTTCCAGTGCGTTCCCCCAGAAAAAAAGATGATTATAAGAAATATTAACACCATGGTGATTATGTTGCGACCCTAACTTGGGACAATCATGTTTCGTGTAAAGCACGCTTTATGTTACATTATACATTTAGTCCCTGAATTTATAACACATTATAAGAAAGTTTTGTATTTCAGTTTATTAAACATGTCATGTGTGTGTAGACCATGTTACTTTGTTCTCCAAGATTTTATTGTTCATGACAAGTCAGAAACACCAGATTACCTTCTCTGAGGTATATGAGGGTTTGTAAATCATCACAATTTTGTTGTACAGAACCTTTAAACCCTATCCTTTCCTGAACTTAGTAATAATTTATTACCATGAACTCTGTGGCCATATACAGTGCTGTACTCTATAAAACGCATCTCTTTCTATCATTTCATTCTGCAGAATAGGAGATTACAGCTGCTGCACTGCCCTCTGCTGGCTGCAGTGTGAACTGAGCTTATCTGAATGGTGAACGCTAACAGAAATTCAGTACATGGATTTATGGAAGGCCTTTAGGGCTCTTTCACACTATATGTGCTGTGTGGCATGCTATGCATTTTGCATGGTAGACTGTTTTCCATAAGAACCTCTTTTACCCCTCATACTTTAATGCGGTGCATTATGTGTTTCGCTATTGCATAAAACTCTTCTGATGCATTTTACCACTCTAGCATTTCCAATATAAAACACTTGGATAAAGTTAATGGTGTGTACTGTGCACTGTATACTTTAGCACTAATGCGTCTGTTGCAAATATAAAATGCAGTGCATGTGGTGTGAAAGAGCCCTTACCTAGAAATTCAACTTCTTAGGATTTCCGCCTACATTTTCAACTGATTAACACTAAAATCCAGCCATGTGTTGAAATAAATAAGATCCCATTTGCATTCATTGGAGTTATATCATACAGGCATTGCCATTCAAGACAGCCAGAAAAGGGGGTTGCTTGTTGCAGCAGTAGTGAGTGCTTTAAAGGACTGTTTTATGTTTATTAAAACTAATTTACCAGCTTAATCTATACTATCCCCTATTTCAGTTTACTACTAAACTCTGAAATTAGACTACATTATACTGAATAGAGTTCCTTACTATAGATCTGCTATTATCTGCCTATAAAAGAATCACTGACATGTCTGCCCAAAGAGAGTCATATTGGGCAATTGACATCTTATGTCCAGTTTAAAGCTAGCCATACACGTGTCGGATTCCATGTCCAATCGATTCATCATCCGATCGATTCCGGCGATTCTGCCGGGAATCGCAGGTGTGATCAATTGGCCAATTAAGAGTATCCATCGCAGCATACCACCTTGTCCGAGCGGATTCCGGCACGATTCCGTGTGCGATTCCACCTCCGATTCCACCTCACAAATGGCAACTCCCCCTGATCCGGGCAGAATCGGATGAGAAAGACCAACATGTTGGTTCTCCGTCGGATCCGATTCTGAGCCCCTGAACGATCGGACCTGATCGATCGGACAAGGTGGGTTGCATGCGATTCCGGCACGATCGTTTCGCGTGCATGCGCCCGGAATCGATCGTGCCGGAATCCGGTGCGAATCAGACATGTATATGGGGGCCTAAAGAGACCTGTTTATGAAAAAGCTGAATTATAATTCTGTCCAATTCCATTGTAATGAACTGTACAAGGAAAACAAGCTGTAAAATCCTACCCGAAAGCCATGACAAATGGCACCTGAAAAAAAAGATAAGTTAATATGCTGGAGCATTACACATATGGCCTTGTATGTCTGCATGGCTCCACGTATTGTGACACTGATATTAAACACTTTCAGGAAGTTGGTCCAGTTAAATGTTGCACCAAACAAGTTTACATACCTCCTCAGTATGATTTTTAATATATGATAATAATAATAATAATAATAAAAAATATATATTATTAAAATTCATTGACACATTGTCAGCAACCAGTTCCAGATATATGTGTCATGTAACTGGATAGGGAAAGATATTTGTTTCTGCATATTGTACATTATTGAACAATGACGTTTTCATGGACGCAAACTGTTTAAGTGATATGAGCAGGAAATGTAAATAGATCTACCTCAACAAGGGGAGTTAAATATAAACTGTTAATGACTAGTACTTCAAAATGTTCAGACTGCTCGATTTAAACCCTTAGTGGTTTGCTAGTGGTGTGCTTTTTTTAAAATGTTAAAGATTTTGTGCCTGGCTTTGTCCCACCTATACATCCCCGGCATCATTGTTGACACCGAGCTATGTAAAAGAGTGTAAACCCTGCCTCTATTACATGGAGGTCAATGGTGCTGCCCCGCCTCTCCGGCATCATACATTGTCCGAGGTTACATTGAGATGAGATTCCTAATGAGTGGTGCTTGTTTATTTTGCAAGATATTATCACTTTAGAGAGGTTCTTAGCTTTATAAATCCTGTAAAAAAAGAATACCTCCAATCTCCAGATAAAATTGTGGAAAATAAATAGATTTTCGCTTGCACATAATTGGATGATTTAAGGCACACATCGCCACTCACTCCTTTATAGTGTTGAGCGAGAATATTCAAAATTTGAATATATTGGACGAATATCCGACATTCGAGAATTCACAATATTTTGTGAATGTGCGCTCGGATATACGCAATGGTGGATATTCCCCATATTATACTTCAGTATTGTTTACCGGCAAATATCACGCATATTTGTGGGAATTGCGAATGGATACGCACAATACGCACAGTGCTGTGAGATCACAGAGTGAGAAAAAGAAAATGTAAAGCTGGTTTGTCAATCTTTGCCAATAATTGCGAATAGCCACATACAATGTAAAGGAATAGTATACAGTTGAATAAAATTTTAGGAATTTCGAATGTTCCTTGATATTTTCGCGAACTCCAATATACCATATGCCACTCAACACTACTCCTTTACTAAATCATTACCAATGGTCTGTACAGATAGATAGGTGAATTTCCTGGAGAACCATTTCCCATTCTATCCAAAATGTAAAAAAATACCTAAAGATTAAGTTTTAAACAATAAATCTTACTTCCGCTGTCTTTTCTTGTGCCAGGGATATGACAGTGACAGTAATGTCGGCTCAATAAATAGGGGCAGCATCTATGGGGTATCTCTAGGCATGTAAAACATTAATGATGTCCTGTGATATCAGTGTGTCAGTTATGCCAATATACTGCAATAAATGTAATTTACAAAACGTGACACAGATGAATATAGATTGTCTTTTTAATTATATTATTATTTTAGTAGTAGTTGCACAAGTTAAAAACAGTTTTAATGTGTTTGCAATATAGATTTCTATATAAGGAAAGCTCTGATAATTAATTTCAAAAAAGTGATAACAATGTTATTGTTTATAGTTATATTAGCTTGATATATAATATATGGTAAATAATAAACATAATATGCAGTTATAGTTTTCTTGTGACAGTCATAGTAATTTTTGTAATTGAAATGATATGTTTAGATAGTGTTTTCAGAAATACATAAGGATGACTTTGTAAGAAATATAATGTTTCTCTTTACTTTTCCGTTACGTTGCAGTAATTTGCTGTAGCTGTGCTTCTTCATATTATTCTTTTACGTCTTCTAAAATGAAAGCACACTGACTTGTTTCCATAGATTCTTCTCCCTGACATGCGGCAGCATTATAATTGAATCTGCTGTCAGGATATACAATATTGCATCAATTCATAGGAAACTCAATGCTCGTTAATTGGTGCAATAATGTTTGATTTGCTATGCAAACCTCCTACTGTGCTGTTGGGATGACATAGAATTAATGGAGTGGAACATTCCTTATTGTAACTTAGAAGAGAAAGAGTTTGGCCACTCTGCCAAGAATATCATAATTATAAGTGACTATAAATATAACTGGTGCGGAAATGATTTTTTCATTGTCTGATTTAATATCTATATAACAATATATCACAGTAACATAAGTGAAAAGAAATATTTCATAACATCTGTGTACAAACAAATGCGAGACCATCCTTCTAATTTAATAAGCAGAGAAGTTCTAAATAGAAACAGATTTTGACTTTTATATTTGGGATCAGTCACAACCCTAATAGGTACTTTAATGTGTTTGCTGCATTAAATTGACTTCCTCAATAATAAAAATATAAAAGTGGGTTTGTGATCTTATGATCCTGATTTTTTTAATTTTATTTTATCAAAGTGTACACTAATATAATGCTGTATATTTGTATAGCTTTCTGTTATTGTAAAGCCTAGGTGCCCAACCTGCGGCCCGGGGGCCACATGCGGCCCTTTGGGCATTTTTTAGCGGCCCCCTTAGTCCTCTACTTGCGGCCCCTAACTGTTGATGCATAGGGCAAAGGAACTCATATTGCATCACATAACCTCTGAATCAAAATGTGTATTACCATACTACAGTGTTACCCAATGCTTGAAGTATCATTTAAAATACATTTTGTTGTGTAAAAATGAAAAATAATGTCTTCTATCTATGTCTGTTGTCAATATAAAATCCTTATTCTAGTCAGTATAGATTGAAAAAGTTATGTGTGGCCCTTTAGTGATGCCAAGGGCCGCACTTGTGGCCCTTCATATCAACTCAGTTGCCCACCACTGTTGTAAAGGTTTCGTTTTTTTGTTTTGTTTAAATGGACAAAAAAGACTTCGGACTTGGCTGCATGCCTTGCAGTATTAGCTGCACTTTACATGACCTGCAGTGTTAATCAGGATGTTGTGGCCTGCTGTGCTAATAATGTAGACATACAGTAGGCTACTCAAAGTTTACAGTAGGTGCTGTAAAACTAGCACAGTGGGAAAACATTAGAGGTTGGGGGGACCCTAAAGTTACATAAAAGTATACCATTATTATTGAGGACTAGTCAAACATTAGGGGTTGGGGGGACCCAAGATTTACATAAAGTATACCATTATTATTGAGGACTAGTAAAACATTAGGGGTTGGGGGGACCCTAAAGTTACATAAAGGAATACCATTATTATTGAGGACTAGTCAAACATTAGGGGTTGGGGGGACCCAAGATTTACATAAAGTATACCATTATTATTGAGGACTAGTCAAAGTGAATATTTTGTTAAAAAAATGTCAAAAGGACCCCAGAAGCAGAGTGTGTCCCTACACCAGAGACACTGTCTACTCATATCCGTTGGGAAAATGACAGTTCTGGGAGCTGTAATCTCCTTGGCACCGTGTAGCCCTTCTCCCACAGCCTTACACATCACTACAGAACACAATAGTGGTGTGCCATGTTCATGGAAGATTGAATCACTGAGTGTAGGGGGATGAATACTGATTATTTAAACATTACTAATCTCTAATATGTGAAAGTATCCAAATATAACAATACAGAGGGGCCGAACCAAGCCTTCTAGCCTGTAATGGCTACCCACCATAGTTTTCCCAATTAATTATGCTGGGGGACATTGTAATCTTTTTCTGTATACTTTTTAAGAAAGAAATCATACTGCCAGGAAGGTAAAAAAATTATATAAAAAATAAACCAAACTTAACGTTCCCCTCCTCTCGTTCATTGCAATGAGCAGAGATAAGGTGGATGATAAGTCTCCTCTTAGCATTATACACTCATTGCAGGGAACAAGCAGAGGGGGGTCTGAGAATCTTTTCATCAAGGTGACAAAAAAAAAAAGCTGAACGGGCAACATCTGGCCCCGGGCCTTAGTTGGCCCATGTCTGTACTAGTGTTTCTAGACTGTCTACTATAGTGCTTGGTGTTGGCTACTGCTTTCCAGTTTATTGATATGAATCACTTAGACTAGTCTTAATGGAATATAGCAATTAGAATTAGATTGCAAGGATTTTAGGGGTTTCCATAAACATCCTAAACTTTACCTGTGTGTCACATGAAACTTCAGGAGATCAGGAGAGTAATCTGACTAAACATTCTCCATAACTGCATTAATCCTGTATGATTTTTAAGTTTTTAACTATTTTATAGGGGTTGATCATTCTAGGATTATGTAATTCATAGTCATACCATAATAGTCATATATCATATTGAGGCATATTTACAAGAGTTTTAAGTCACTTTTTTTTATTTATTTTTTGGTTATATATGGATTCGCTTCTCTTGTTGCCTTGATTAAAGTAAATTAATTCCCCTTTTTAGGGATGACAATGAAAATTTATTTTTCCATACTCTGGGCAGATTTCTCTACTGGTTGCTGCACACCTAAAAAAAAAGGCCCTGTTGTGGCTTTAGATACACTTGTGTATAATATATCTATTCCCTTATTTATAAAAAAAAAGTATCTCCACAAAGGGGTACAATTGTCCTTCTCTGACATTGTCAATCCCTATCGTTTATATCTCCCCGTCTCATCCTTTCCTCATGACAGCCTTAAGAATTAAATTTTTTTGCGTTCAGTGACAGTAGTCACCAGGAAAATGAAGGCATCTTTCTGCCTGAAAGCCGAACGGAATTGGGGTCCTCGTCTTTACTATTATATCCAAGCAACCAATTGTTGGCCAAGCATGTTTTGGCTAAAATACACTTTTATTCCACCTTGTTTTTCCAGTGTTGTCAATGTCTTTAGCTAATGCTCAGTCATCAGAACAATCTGCTGAAGTCACCATTGTTCCAATGTATTTAAGTTAAACAATCAATGCCATGTTAAGCCGCAGTCATCTAAACCATAGTTTTCTACAACTGTAATAAAAGAACAAATACACTATCTTAGCTTTCCAGGGAACTGACTCTCCTCAGAGTATCTTGTAACTATTCTACCATACATCCAACAACAGAAAATATTTGATGACTGTTGAATCTTTAGAATTGGAATGGTAGAATGAATAGGCTTCTAAAGATATGGATGAAAGAGTTAAAAGGCCATTGTAAAAGGCCAATAATGACTGAAGTGACTCCATCCAGCCCTATAGAGCTTCATTCACTCACATGCTGTCTCTTATTGCATGTTTATGTAAACACGGAACACTATCTGAGCTGTGTTTGCAGACGTTGCATTGTGTCGGAGTTATGTCGTGAGAATGTCTAGAAGGGGAATAAGGCAAAATGTGCCTGAAGATTATATAATTGTAGGATTAGATTTCTGGTGGAGCTACTTTCTATTTGAAGAACCTTTAGAGAGATATTTGCTTAAGTTATACACGACAAAGAGCAGAAAGGGAGACGACTCGTCATAGCTCACAGATTCTTCCGCTTGAACTGGTAAAAGTTTTTCAGAGAGGTGGCAACAGGCTTTCTTAGACAACAATGACAGCTTAGCTAGGAATCTATGTGCTTTAAAAAGGATTCTAACTCCTCCACCTTTGTCAAATTTCAATATTGCAATGAAATAGCTAGATTTCCTAATGGTATCTAATGACCAACCTTTCTTGTACAGCTTCCTGCATTTGTTTCTTATGTTATATGATCAGATCAGTCATACAGCCAACAAAGAGCATTTACTTTCAGATATAGTGGTATAGTACATAGGAGTTTACAGCTCATTGGGCACCAAGCAAAATGTTATCACAAGAACACCAACCCTTACCCAGAAACATTATTCATTGTTTTAAATGGAGACATAACCTGCTAGAAACTTGGGTTTTTATTAAAAAGTGTTTTTTACCACACATTTGCAAAAAGAATTAGACTTATTATAAGAATTGAACACATGAATCTGTTAACATCAGTGATGTGTTTACAATCATGTAATCTGCCTTTCAGATCATTGGTTCCAAACAAACATCCCTAATGAAGTGATACTGGTTGCTCTAAAATGTCTAAAATTGGTCTAACTAATGGCTATACTAATGGCTATACCAGCCATGGGCAAACTATGGTCTGGGGGCCAAAACCGGCCCTTTAGTCTTTTTATTTGGCCCTTTGTCACCTTGGTGTAAAGATGCTCTAGCTCCCCTCTGCTTATTCCCTGGAATAAGTGGAAATAACACCTAGAGCAGTGGTTCCCAAACTTTCCTTGCAGGGCCCTTCTTTTCTATTTAGGAACATTATCGAGCCCCCCTCCCTATTGAAACACAGGTTAAGAATGAGGGCCTGCGCCCCCCTGGAATACCTTCACGACCCTCCCGCCAGAGGGGCCCGTCCCCCAGTTTGGGAACCACTGACCTAAAGGATGATTGTTAGGGTCTCCTAATGGCCATAGTTTGCCTACAATCGAATGTTGATGTTTACTATTAGTTTCCTGCCTGGGAACTAAGGACACCTATGCTGGGGAGGGGGGAGGGCTTTACAGGCTCTTTCTCTGGCCCTTTTGCCGAATTTAAAAAAACATTATGGCCTATGAGTCAAAACATTTGCCCACCCTTGTGCTATAGTAATGGCTGTACTAATATGCAAAAGAGTTACCTGGTTTCTTGGTATTCTTTAATGCTACTTAGTTTTTGCTGATTGAAATTATGTACATGTGATGAACAGAAATGACACAGCAAAACTTTTAATGCTATTCTTACGTGAACATTTATCCTAAAAGGTTAACAGTCTATTTTCTTTCAGTAAATCAGCCTAGTATTATTTAGTTGATTTATAAAGAAAGAGACTGTATTAGAAAAAATGTTCACTAAGCTTAGTTAATGCTGTGTCACACCCGTACATCATGTGTATATATAATGATATTTCCTTTTGTACATTGTCCTTTTGTGGGAAGCAATAGCAGCACTAGACCTCATAGTTTGAAATGACTAAAAGAGCACTCTGTAACCAAATGGGTCAATGGAAAAAAGTACACTGGCAAATATTAGTTGGAAAATTTGATTTATTGTTAAAAAAGACAATTTTTAAAGTAGGCTTTTTTATTACTTGTAATTGGTAATAAAGGGCACTGTGACCATGTTGCACTTTCATGAGCATGTGTAACTGTAGACTTAATTAAGGTGTTAGGATCAATATTTGTATATTTAAATTATATTGAATTTAGTTATTACCCCAAGTATAACATTGATATAACATTGACTATTACAATCAAAAAGTTCTTTTATAGAGTTTCTGAGATGATGGAGGCACCCTTTGTGTGCCGGACATGACCATCCAAAGTAATGGGATCGGCCGGGATTCTATCAACATGTTGGATCCGACATGCAGGTGATTCCTGGTCGGCCTCGCCAGGTAAGCGCACCCGACTTTTGGCCATGTGGCTGCCTGGCAATTGGCGGGAATTCACACAACGGTGCTGAAAAATGGGTCAGGAATCTGCTAGTGTATGGCTACCTTAAGGGCTGTGTGGGTTGTGGTAACAGATAGATGAGTAACAACATATTTTCATTACTTTGCACACACCATAACACCATAGGCAAGGGGGCAGTAGACATGTGACCATTCTACATTTAGATTTTAGACATTTATACAGCTGGCTTATTGGCTCAGGCCTTGTCATAGGTCTTATAATATGGTACACCATAGCAGTTTCCAGTATTGGTAATTCTTTAACCATTCCAAAGTGTCTTTTCTGGCATGTACACTTCTTACTGAAAAATTACAAATCTCATCATTCTCATATCAAATCTAAAGCATATGTTTTTAAGACAGATTTAATGCATCAACCTGCATAATCATACAACTAGTGGAAAGTCTTGAAGTCGCTGCAGAACTTCGTCAGGTAGCTATTGTTGCCCCCAGGTGAACTGCCCAAGAACTTGTGTGCCCACTCCTCCCGTCCCCCGCCTCCCCCACCCCCCCTCCTCCATTCATTTGGCATCCACATCTGGGAGATTTGAGCAAGCATGTTTAGGAGGGAACACAGCTCTGTTTGGATGACAGCCAGATCATCATTACCCATCCCGTAATCACTATGGCCAAGTTAGAGTGAGGTTAAGGCAATTTGGTTTGCAGTTAAATTTTACTTTAGCGTTATTACCCAGCGGTATAGCATATTCATACTATATTATGAACAATTCTGTTATTTTTTGATAGTTAAAGTCACATGATCTAGCCGCAGGAGGCAAACGCAAGGCCACACCTGGCCTCCAAACTGATGACAACAAAGAAAGAGGAATATGATGTAAACAAGGAGAAAATTGATAATCCTGTTAGCGAGTGTGCCGTATCAATCTGCGCCGCCTGTTGTGGCTCCACACTGACACTCCCTGATATCTGTCTGGAACATATTTTAGATCTTCTACAGCCGTGTAGGCTCATGGTGATTGCCTGTTATTACCCTCAAGATGCTCTATCTTGTCAGGTGCTGGCTTGGGAGGAATCACAATTGAGTCATGATAAGGCAGTATATACAGTTTGTAGGATGAACTGTGTTCTGCAACAGTTACCTTCACCAAGTAAACAGCAATAAATCTCCAATGGTCCAATACATTATAATACTATTGGAACCATAATGCAGTGTAAGTATTGCTCTTTGCTCTATGGGTGCACACCACATTGTAAACTCTGCATTGCACCTTTTTTATTTTAAAAAAAAAAACAGACTTATGATGTCCCACAGAGTGCCTTCTGCACACAGAGTGATAAAACTCTGTCTGTAATTGGATGAGAATCAGATCATGAATGAAGTCATCCTTCCTTTGTATGTCGCAGGGTTGTTTTTGATGAATGTGCTTTTGCTAAGCAGCAGTATGCTTAGTAGTACTTAAGGCCCCCATACAAGTAGCGAGCCGTGACCGATTTTGGCACCAAGAGATGTGCGTGCGTGCGGCCGTCGGTCAGGGATCTGTCGCTCAATGTGGGCACCCACAATCCGAGGCCGAGCTCGTTCGGCCAGAGAACGGACATGTCCGTAAATCTCTGGCCGATGCCATTAGTTTGAATGGAGACGGGCGTCCCTGTTTAAACTAACAGGCGGCACACAAAGGGTGCCCGCCAATACTCTGAGCGATGGAGTACAGCGTGATGACGTCATGATATGTCATTAAGTCATATTTAATTCATATTTAACTGAACTTAATACATGCCTTTTTTTTCTTTTTTTACATTTCGGGCCTGGTTCTCACCTACCTTTTTTACATTGGTTGGGCAACCCATGACGAGCTTCACACTATTCCCAATGGGCTTATTCATATGAAAACACACATGAAAATGCGTGTCAATTGGGATAATTATGAACCTATTAACACAACCAATCCAAACCACTTCTTCAGCTGAACTACTACTTACTATACTGTGACCTAAATGATTAAGAACCTTCACAGGCACAAGCAGCAGTATAACTGCCATAAGGCCAACCTTCTGCTATTGATCTGGCTCATATACTACATGTTGTTTTTCTAAAACAACACAGTTCAATACATTAAAAATAAAATGATAGATGGAAACAGATTAAAGCAGACATCCAAGCAAAAATGTTTTGTTTGTTTAAAAATACATTCTCATGTTGAGAAACATGAACAGAAATGTATCTAACAAAAGCACAAACAGCATTTTTTTGATTTTAGAGTCTCTTTAAAAATCTGATCAAGTCCTAACCTTTGTGCCCAAAAATATACCATGGGACGTTTAAATCAAACATTATGACTGTAAATGTCCCCATTGAAGTGTTATATTTTTCCCCAACAAATATTGTAGATTTTTTTGTATAATTATATTGAAGATTTTTGAAGTTCCACATTTATTTTCACAGGCTTAGAAGATCAACATACCAGCTCAACGTTGTAGGTTGGATCAGTTGTTGGTTGGGGTCAGTTTACATGTAGAATTTAATGTCTGACCGACCTACAATTGAGTCTTCATTACTCAGTGCCCATATTCATACTTTCTCCTCTGTAAATATTAAACAAAAAAAATGGAAAGGGCAATGTGTGCATATAGCTATAGTGGAAGTCACTAAGAACATAATACTAGAGAATGTCTAAATATTATGTCTATCACTGTATGGGATCAAAAATATGAAAGAAACATTTTACGGTTACACATTTTCTGCAATCTCATTCTTATTTTTTATTGGTCTGATTTTTTAAGATTTTGGCTTCATTTCACAATGTGATGTTATTATATAAAATTAAGATTTTTTTCTCAAGGGGTAGAATAGGTCACAAAATAAAAATAAAATAAGGATCCTGCTATCTGTTACACAAGTATTCAAAGAAGACATGGCATGGCAGCTCAATAGGACAGCGATGAAAACATTAAAAGCTGTTACCTGAAACAATCATTAACATAATTAATGTAAAATAATTTAAAAAAAGTTAGTAAATTAATAAAACATACTTAAAATTAATAATTAGAATATTTAAAGCATAGAGTAGTATCTTACAACACACAACTGCTTTTCTGCCTGGTAATCTAATAAAAATAAAAAGAGTGTTCTGGTGCATTCTGTGGAACAAGATTCTCATATGTACAACTGTTTTAGACACTGAATGGAAGATCCTTTAAAATAAACATATTTAATGATGCCAAACCTTTCCCATTAAACATTATCAGTTTTCCTAGGTACACTGGCACACACTTACCAATTTTGCATGAAAGACACGTAATGGCACAGATTGGCTATGATAAGAACTTTATATACTGTGAAGAACATCATACTTTGTGTAGTTGGTCTGTACTTATTAAAAGGGACAGTTTAGTAGTGTGCAGTTCTATAGTTAATTTTTATTAATAGGGGCTACGTGTGTTTACTCTTAATAATTATAGTGATACTCTACAGCTTGTTGCTGATCATGGACCAAAACAAAGATTTCCAATCGCCTGCGGAATCGCCGGTGGGTGATCGTCCATTCTTGTCTATGGGTGTGATCAGGTAAAAAAAAAACGCATGCGATCTTATGAATGGGGACAAGCCCATTCAAAATAGTGTAGGCGATTGACAGCGATTCTGCAGGCGAAAATTGCGATTAATCGCCTAAGTGGGAACATAGCCTTAAGTGATTAAAAACTTTGCTATAAAGAAAATGTTTTGCTTAAAAATGTTATATGACAATTAAAAACCAATTGTATTGTAATGTTATTATAATATAAATGAATTATATTGTAATAAATTATAATTACTATATTATTACTATAATAATTATAGTAATGTTGTTATAATAGTGACCTATAATAGTACAAAAATGTCTGCACAGAGCTAGAAGAATTATTTCAGAAACCCAAGGCATTGACCTTCCGTAAGACTTTCTTCTCTGGTAATTTAATGTCAAGGATATTGTGCGTCTATGGGGGGTGCCGACATGGGTTGTTGTCTTTGGGCAACACTGGCACTAAATGTGTAGTTGTAATTAATTCAGCTATGTTTTCTATTGCAACTGTTAGTACAATGCCCTATAGGCCTAGTGCTTGTGTATGGCCATGGATGATAAGCCTAGGCCCTGATGGAGGACCAGAGGTTTTGGCTACAGCCTTCTTCCTCCTACAGTAAGCCAGGAAGGATAGTTAAAGCTGCAAGCCTGTCTGTCATTCTACAATGGAGGATAAACTTGATGAAGTGATATTTCTTGTGACTATGCTAGTACAGGCAATATAAATGGGATGTCTTGGGGATGAAGGATGCTACTACATTGCCTAGGTCCTCATTTTAACTTTATCAATTCCCAATGATCTTTGCAACTTACACAAAAAATATACAGGATTGTTTGTAACTCAACAAGATTGAGTTTTGAATTCAATAATAATTACACAATAGAAAGTGAAGTGGAAATATGACTAAATTCACCCCTGTAAATCTCTATAGGTTTAATGTCTACCGGCTAGAATAACACATCATACATTATTTGTGATGCCAATTTCCGAGACAGTCAATATTAAACCTTCTTTCACTCTGAAAACGCCCTACGGACACTGTTTAGTTAATTTTGCTTAAAAAGCACAAGTTTTTACATTCCCAAATCAATTATGTTTATAACAAGGTAAAACAGCAGCATCATTGTTTAACAGTTATCTTGGTTTATTGGTCATAGATTCCAGGAGATTTGCTGCGAGTACCATGCATAATCGGCTGCCTCACGTCTTTAACCCTTTACCCGCCATGCAGAAATCCATCTGTTCTTTCGGTGCTTCTGCTAAATTATGTTTCTTACTCTCAACAAGCAGTGTGAGCACTTTTCCATACAAATAACATACTGAAGATAAAAAGTGCACAGTAAGCACAATTTATTATTTGATGCAAATGTCAACTGTGACATGGCTGTACTGGTTAGATTAAGGTGCTGACTACAAATGCCAATTTATCTTTAAAAAATTTGGTTTTAGAAAGAGCAGAAATGGAGTTAAACCTCTGAGAGACTCTCATTGCTGACATTTAACCCCTATTTTATACTATTTTATAATAGTTTTGTTTGCTGCCCATATCACAGCTGGAAGTATTCTTCTCATTTACTGTACAGAACTGAAAGGAAATCTCCAGAATAATAACATCAAAATCACTTTGAAATGATAAAAAATGGTCATAAAAAAACTTAGATCATTATTGGCCATGGTTTAATTTGTCATTTCCTAAAGTTCTTACATGAAACCATGGTCTATAAGTTTTTTTTCTGGTGTGGTGAATCTTAGATTGTTGAAATGTTATTAATATTTAACTGTTTTTTATGGCCCGCAATGCACATACGTTGAAGTGCTCCACGTTGGCCACCACCCTGCATTGGGATGTACCACATGAAATGGTGTTTCATTGCAAGCCTTACCCCATAAAATACATGTTAACACACATATGTTAATGCAACACACTAGGACATCAAGGTCTGAATGGGAATGGACAGTTGGTGATGAGGCCTGTACATGAATCCGTGGCACACCTCAAGGACTTTTCTAAGGTAAGATTAGACTGACAGAACATTGGAACATGTGGTCCGAAGTACAACCTCCGATGCTTAGATTTTAGGGGTTATTCTTGTGTGTTATTTTCATATATATTCATGGCCTATTTCCACTGTGCATTTTGGTGTACTACAATGAATGTAGATTCCCATTACATACCCACCACAAACAACATGCTTTAAGCACAGGGTTCCCCAAAAATGTCCACACTTACCACCTCCGATGCACAGACTTCCCCTCCAGGATTACAGGTTTCATAGGTGCTGGGTATGCCATTGGAGCGTTTCCATTTCTATGATGCAACGGAAAAGCCCTATACTCTCATGTGGGATGAAAAAAATCTGAAAGTTCCATCATTTCAAAAATAGACTAAATTCACAAACAACTTAATAAGGCTGCTCCTCCCCTCTGACTCGTTTCACCCAGTTAAAATTTTAGATTTTTATCTACATTTTTTGTTATACTAATACCCATCACAAGTGTGTGTCTAATCCCTTACAGCCATTCTATTCTGCCTTTTTAAGCTTCATTGGGTTACTAATGTTTATAATATTTGTATTATTTTTCTTTTTAAAAATCCTTATTTAATTTTTTCTAAAATATACAGAAAGCAAAAGGAAATAGAAAGATACATACAAAAAAAGAGTACACATATTAAACATGTATTTTTAATTTTAAAGTAAGTTAAAAAAAAATGCAAATTATCTAAACAACAATAAACTACAGAAAAACAAAGCACGCAAAAACAATAACAGGAAATGATATCAAAGGCAAATCATTATATTTCATAATATTATCACCATCATTTTTATTACTATTATCAAGTCTATTGGTAATGTTGTTAATCTTAATATTTTATTCCTTCTAGCTCAGTAAATAACAATTGTACAGTATGAGGCTTCATACCACTTGAAAATAGAAGCTGTGTGTTACTTGATCAATTTTTCATGTCACTGTCCCTGGTTTGCTTTCATTTGGGACAAGTCGTCTCCTTTAAATAGTACAAAGCTGCGGTTCTGCTGGAAGCAGCATCTGTACAGAAAGAAAACATCTTTGCACTCTTTGTCTACAACTGGATGCAGCCAGTGAAACTGTTTGATGTAGGAAGGTTGTGTAAATTCCCCTTGACCGGAGCTGTCTTCTCTAAGGAAACTGATTTTAAAGCTTTGGAAGAAGTAAGTGGTGAAATCATGATGGCTTAAGGCAAAATACAGATTAATGAATACAATGTCTGTCTGGGAAAGCGTCAGATTATGGTTAATATTCTTGATATGCATTCCTGCTTTTATCAAGTTGGATGCCGGTGAATTGGGCACAGACGTACATGCCACTGGCTTAAAGAGTAAATGCAAAGAAGTTTCCATAACCTGGGAATGCCAGAAGCTGCCACAAGTACACATGAAATGATTTGCAGCATTGTTATTTTCTATTGTGTCATCATCTATACACTGCCAGATTTATGACAAACTTTGTATTATCTACTAGTTTTTATAGTGTGTATCATTTAATGCTTTGTGGTATCAGAGCTACAGAGGCATACAGGGAAGGGGAGGTATTTTAAGGGATATTAGCTTACATTGGTCTACTATATGAACCTGCCTTAAGCAACTTGAATAAAGTGTTAGAGCAAAACTCCACTACGTTTTGGCAAAATGCGGCAAATTGCATGCCCCCATTCATTTTTACCACCACTTTACTACATGCAAGACTCAGGGACAGGTCCTTTCCAAATAAATAGGGGTTGTGCAAAAGACTTGACAAAGGCATTTGCCGCGTTTGGGGAAAATGAAGTAGAGTTTTGGCCTAACAGCACTTCAACCAATGTACCTGATTTGAGTATTGATTGTAATGATTGTCCAAAGTAGACATAGAACCAACGACCTTCAACAGTGACCCAGCCACGATGTCTGGTTTTGGTTCATCTACATGCCTCATGCCCCGGGACACTTGCCTCCAAGGTGAGCAAACCATTTATGACATTGATGCTTCTTATGTTTTGTTAAATCTGATTTTATTAAAGTTTTCAGAAAAACAACATACATACATCAATACACAAGAGAAATCACCAATTACATAGCAAATGCAAAAACAATATTGACATACCAAACGACAAGAGGGGGAAACATTTCCTTAATAGCACCACTACATCACAAGGCTATAGGAATGTGGGACGTCATACCCCACTGTGCAACACAGGAAACCTACCCAGGGGACGACCACCCCCAATATCACAGTCACCCCGTATCAGTCAGGTCGCGGGGAGGAGAGTACCTAGGTCAGCCGGGCCAGGTCTTTGTAGTACGTTGTCTCAGTGAAGGCATCCCAGCACCTCCAAGTGGCCAGAACCCTTGCCTCCCTGTCCTGGTATTTGAGGGTCATCTGTTCCAAATCCCATACCCTGGTGACATCCTGGAGCCAGTCCGTGATCGAGGGAGCCATATCCGACCGCCACAGTCTAGGTATGAGGGCCTTGGCTGCATTCAAGACATGGGGCACTACTGAGCGTTTGTAAGAGGCAGCCCTGTTTTCCGAACAGTGCAGCAGCATCGAGAGGGGGTCCTTGGCCAGCCGGAGCCCCGACACCTTACCAATTACCTCATGGACCGTATCCCAGTACCCAGCTAGCGTCCCTCTCTCGCCACAGCCCCTCCAGCCCACATCTGGAGCCGTAGGGTAGATTGCAGCCAAGAAAGCCGGGGTCCGGTACCACCGTGACAGTAGCTTATAGTTGGATTCCTGAGTTTTTGTGCAAATTGAGGAAATGTGTGCACAGGAGAGAATTCTCGAGACCTGGGCCTCCGAAAGGGTAAGCCCTAGGTCCCTCTCCCATTCCCTGATGTACCGAGGGGGCTCCGGATGTGCCAGATGCAGGAGCAGCGCGTAGAGTTGCGATAGCATATGTGCTTTAAGCGAGGGATCCGTGCATAGAATCTCAAATGGCGTCAACTGCGTGTCAGGGCGCAGTGGCGGTTGTATTTTGAGGAGGAAGGAGCGCAGTTGGAGATACCTCCACTCATCTGCCGGGAAGGCCCCGCACGCGTCACGGAGAAATCCCAGCGTGCAAGGCTCCCCCTGGCGCAGGAAACGGGCCACCGGTAAGCTCCCCCCACCCCCCCAAGTTCCGAAGAAAGATCTGTGCTCCCCCGGCTTGAACCAGGGGAAACCCGCCAAGGGGGCGAGCGGGGAGAGGCCCTGAGCCAGTCCCCATTTAGCGTTTAGCGAGTCCCAAAGCGAGAGCGTGTGAGTCATCAGCGGGTGGACGTCCCGCGACAGACCCCTATGCTCCTTCTCCAGCCAAGTGGCATGGGCCAGATGCCGTCCCGCCAGTACACACTCCAGGCCCACCCACGCCTTGTCCGCATGGCTTGTGTGCCAGTTGACTATACGGAGCAACACTGCGGCCCAATAGTATCTCCGTAGGTCCGGCAGGCCAAGTCCCCCGTCCCACTTGCGTCGTGAGAGCACCAACTATGCTATACGTGGTGGTCGGGAGCGCTTCTTATGTTTTGGACCTTGGATTATTGTTGGTTTTTTTGCTTCCAATACAATGTATCTTTTTGTGATTAAGTGCATTCCTCGAGACTTATAGTTATTGCATGGTAATACGTCTTTTTGAATATGACGAATTATTGTGATGCACTTTGAGCACTTTCATATGGCTGTTCCAAACACCTGATTGTTAATAACCTCCTGTAAGAAAGCCCTGTAACAAGGGTAAAACGCGTCAAGGAGTATGCAGCACGGATTTGAGATCTTTAAGCCTTAAATTTATCCACTATCTGATATGTATACATGTGCTCAAATTTTGGAAATTGATATTGATGAACTGGCTAGTTTTGTGATAATTTATATTTATTGATATAATTTTGTGTAATAAAGCGCAGTATGGTATTTTATATGTACTCTCAGAACAGTGTTATTGTATTGGAGGTGTGCCTAAAAGCCCCTGGGTCTGGCCAACCCGATCTGCGTAATCAGCCTTTTGGCTGATCAAGTGTCTAATTGTCCAAATAGGGTGGGAATTATTCAATTGTTATTATCTGACTGAAATGTGCAGGATCTTCCCTTTGCTTGGATCAAAAAAAGTAATTTGTGATATTTGGGGAGATACCCCTACCCTTCCCACTTTACCAGATAAGTTGCAATGTTTAAAGGGTTTTTAAACCCAAAAATGAAAGGTTGCAGCTTACCAGCTATTAATTTAGCAGTATCTATGAATGATGAAGCCACTATTGGACAGAACCATTGTGATCCTGTGGAGAGCAGAGTGTTCAATCGACTAATAGACTTAAGCCAGCCATACATGGCTCTTCGATTCCCGAACGATCTATTGATGTGTATGCTTGCAGTAATCTACTGTTCGGGAACCGAACACATCCTACTTGGTTGATTGAACAGTGATCTGACATGTCCTCATCCAAAGTATCTGCCAGGGATCGATTTCCCCAGGTGGTGCACATCAATTCTTTAAGTGAACGTACAACACAATTCTTGCATCAGCATGCTGTGGTCACACAATGATCCCATGGGATTCCAGCCATGTAGGCTTTAGATGTGCTTTGTATAAGGGAATAACAAAGAAAAAATCCTGCTAAATAGTATTTAATATATATATATATATATAAAAAAAATTCTTTTTTAAGGTAAAGGCTGTCATTAAATAAATAAAAGTTGGTCCTTAACCTTTAGATCTCTCTGTCAGATATCTTTTAGATCTACCAACAACTATGTAGTGTCGGGTCCTCTGGGATTGAACACAGGTAGACTTGATGGTTTAGAAAGGTTCTCATATTACATGGTTTTGGTAAAACAAAAAGAGATCGAAAGGAAATCTGACAGAGAAATCTAAAGGTGTATGGGGACCCTTAGGTTTTTTTTGCTCAATCTGTAAAAGGAAGCTTTGAGAGAGAGAATGGCTGGAGAGCAGAATGTGCAGCCCAACTCACTACCCTACAATCCAATTCAATCCAATACTATTCAGGATAGAGACAGAATGGATAATACAGTATATGTCATATGTGGTGACAATGATTCCTGTCTACAGACACTTTGGGCTCGGTGTATTCTGAGGTACCATGTCTGTAAGATTCATTATATACACGAAATTGTTTCAGAATCAAGCCGCTCTCCCTAAAAGACACGTAGTACTACCATGAAAAGTGCAAGAACACTTGTATAAAAATATATAATACGTTTAACAACTAAACTAAAATTACTAAGAAGAACTACACGGAGCTATAATTATTATCATCATGATCATTAATTTATAAACCATAAACCAAATACACGGTGTGGTAAAATCAACAGAGTCCAGAAAATTTGCTTTTTGAGCACCCTCTACCCCGATTCTCATTTAACTGCCTAGTAAGAGGCTGTGGTGGGTTCCGAACGACCTGGGCTCAGATATAGTGGGAATATGACACTGTCCATAATTCTGAGGACATCTAGTGACAGAAAATGTACTGCACTGGACTAAAGATGATTGCTGCTGGAAAAACTCCATTCCCTGCTAAACCTTTTCACATTGCTTTTTCTGATTAAACCCTGTATAGTCACCTCTTGTATGTGTACATCATTTAACATATATTTTATAATTGCTTGAATTAACTGTATAACGGAGCACTGGTCTGTAAAAAGAAATCTTCTTCTGAAGTCTGCTGAGTATCTTAAGCTAGCCATACACCTTCAGATTTCTCTGTCAGATTTCCTTCAGATCAGATTTTGTTTTACCAAAACCATGTAATATGAGGACCTTTCTACACCTTCCAATCACTATGTATTCTATCAGGGAGGACACTATACTACATGGTTGTTGGTAGATCTGATCTGAAGGAAATCTGACAAAGAAATCTGAAGGTGTATGGCCAGCTTTACACTTCCAAGTGTATCAGGCTCCTGTGTATATTGTTTTTAGCATGATGGGGTCACTTCACAAGACTTCTGTGATTGTAAAAATGAATAGGAAAACTTCAACAGTGATGTATGTACAAAAATATTTTCTTAGTAAATGTATATTTCAGTCGGTTTTTATTACTCATAATAGTGACTTGTACCATGGATGTTGGGTAATGTGGCCTCATTGGGCTATTATCATTATTATCTTTTTATTGCGGATAACTCCAAGTATCACATCTTAGCTTTCAATGGATCATGCAATGTACTGTATACCTCTGAAAGCTCTAACTGGTTGCAGTTGTCTTCTATATTATATATTGGAGTATGCCCAGTTGGTTTCCCCACGTAATGCCCCCTCTAAGTTATTGGATCAGTTCTGTATACATTTGACTAAGACATTTATGGGTGACTGTTCTCAGAACATATTTGTGTAACTTTACCCGTCCCTGCTATCTGCCATATAATAAATCTCAGTTGTGTTTTGGGACAGTGACATGAGTTTGATTAATCAGCTGCTTTATATTCGATACAGATGATAAATTGTTCGCATTAACACCCAGTTATCCCTGCTGGTTATCTTAACAGTTATAGAGCGAAGTTGGAAGAAAATGACCTATCCAGATGTAGAATTTGATACAGTCCATTATGAAATGTTCACTGCTTATCTTCCCTGTGTCTCATTTTACAATGCTTTTCCAAACTTCCCCTTTCTTCTTCCAGATATCAATTTTACGCCAAGAAACATATTCAGTTTTTATTTGATTTGTTCTTTTAAACTCCCAATTTTAGATTTTTTTTGGTCTTGGAAACACTAAAGGCTTAGAGTAGAGTTTGCCTCATTTACTGTATCTCATTAGCAATAATATAAACTGTTTGGTTATGAAATATGCAGAACTTTGCCACAAAAGGATTATATGTTGTTCCTTTAAGGCCTGCTTTTCCTTCACATAAGTAGATCTGACAGAAAGACACTGCCATAATGCTCCACAGAGTCTTTGCATGTATTCACTAACAGGACAACGCAGATAAAGTGTCTTTTGTTAAAGCTTCTTCAGTAATAGGGAATGTAAGTAGAGGGGTTTGGGGGGACGTTGACTCGTGACTTGTGTCTTGTGGTACTTGGAGAATGTACTGGAATATGCACTTGGAGAATGTATTGGAGTATGCATTGGAACAGTACAGATTTGGGTTAGAGGCCACAAGGACCTATGTACATACATGGAAATGAGAAGGCTTGTCTTTCAACTGCAATCTCTTTGTATGTATATCAAAAGCAAACGTGTGTTGCGAATATTATCTTGTATCTGTGACATTTATTATTGTAATATTTGAAAAAATGTAATAAAATATATTATAAAAAAAAAAAAAGCAAACGTGGTTTCCTAACTGAGAGAAAACTCCAAGTTTGTTTTAAATATTTCCCTTCATATACTTACTTTCCTCTAAATCAGGGGTCAGCAACATGTTGCTCTTTAGCCTCCTTGTTGTGGTTTCTCATCCCTCCCTTTTACCACTGCATACATGTTGGAAGAAAGAAACCAGGCATAAAGGAAGAGTGTGCTAGCAGCCAAGATGGCTACAGTAACATGTGAAGCTCCTTGTTCTTCTTCCCTCACACAACACTGGAGCTGACAGTGGCCAATGCAGGGGAGAGAACTGCTCCTACCTTCACCCCAGGACCAGGGGCGGTCCTAGAGAGATCAGTACCCTAGGCCAATACCTGGGACACTGGGCAAGAACAGTAAAGGGGGATCATTGACCAGGAAAGAAAACAAATGGGCTATGTGTGTCTGGAAGCAGGAAACACAAAAATAACTGGAGAGGAGTGTCACATGGCCACCTTTTGTATATTGACTTTGGACTCTTTCACACTATACAGGCTGGGTTGTTTCCCAGCAACACACTTGTTAGTACTAACACATTCATTGTACAATACACACACTACACATGGACATGTTGCAAACATAAATTGGCTAACATGATTGGTGGTAATGGCATGGTATTCATGTAATACTTCCCCAAGATATATATGTTGTCAGGTCCATAAATATTGGGAAATCGATACACAATTCTCACATTTTGGCTCTAAACACCACTACAATGTATAAGGAATGAAACAAGCACAATGTGCTTTAACTGCAGACTGTCAGCTTTAATTTGAGGGTATTTACATCTAAATCAGGTGGACAGTGTAGGAATTATTACAGTTACAGTTTACAGTTTATGTGCCTCACAGTAATAGGACAATTGGCTTCTCAGCTGTTCCATGGCCAGGTATGTGATATTCCCTCATTATGGGAATCACATGGGAATCTGTTGCTGTCAACTCTCAAGATGATATCCAAATTGCTGTCACTATCAGTGAAGCAAGCCATCATTAGGCTGAAAAAACAAAACAAACCCATCAGAGAGATAGCATGGCCAAAACAACTGTTTGGAACATTCTTAAAAAGAAGGAATGCACCGATGAGCTCAGCAGCAGTTTGATCAAAAGACCCAGAAAACCATGGAAAACAACTGTGATGACCGAGAAATTATTTCCCTGGTGAAGAAAACACCCTTCACAACAGTGGGTTCAGCACAAGATGTAAACCATTGGTGAGCCTCACCAATCTGGAAGGCCAGATTAGAGTTTGCCAAATCACATCTAAAACAGCCTTCACAGGTCCTATGGACAGATAAGACCAAGATCAACTTGAACCAGAGTGATGGGAAGAGAAGAGTATGGAGAAGGAAAGGAACTGCTTATGATCTTAAGCATTCCACCTCATCAGTGAAGCATGGTGGTGGTAGTGTCATGGCGTAGGCATGTATGGCTGCCAATGGAAATAGTTCTCTTGTATTTTATTGATGATGTGACTGCTGACAAATGCAGCAAAAAGCAACCAAAGAGTTTTTTAAGGGAAAGAAGTGGAATGTTATGCAATGGCCAAGTCAGTCACCTGACCTGAATCTAACTGAGCATGCATTTTACTTGCTGAAGACAAAATTTAAGGGAAAATGCCCCTCGAATAAGCAGGAACTGAAGACAGTTGCAGTATAGGCCTGGCAGAGCATCACCAGGGATGAAAGCCAGCGTCTGGTGATGTCTATGCATTCCAGACTTCAGGCTGTATTAAAAAGGGAAAGTTTGAATTAAGATTATTATTATTCTGTCCCATTACTTTTGGTCCCTTAACCACCCTGGGGTTCCTGATGGCAACATCTAGTCCAGCGCTGACCTGTTAGTCCTGCACTGGATGAGATGGGGCCGACCGGGGGAGTAGCGCAAGCTTACCGATCCGTGCTGCCCCGGTGGCTCTGATCTACTGAACTGTAGATCTGCACACT
>CM070035.1:37396266-37406282 GCA_036250615.1 Ptychadena robeensis
CAGAGTAGTGCTTTATGCTCATAGGGAAGCAATATTTTATACGCACCACTTGCGCGATCGATTGCCATACGATATTTTGGATGGGGACCAAATGGAGAACGATTGGGGTTTACAGACATGTCCATTCTCTGGTCAACTTTCTTGGAGCGGAATGTAAGGCTTTTTTTAAGTTCGATTCACGGACAATCACCACATACACAAATCGATGAAGTGTATGGCTAGCTTAAGTGAGATAGAGGTCTGTAGTAAAAATACTGCTATACTAAAAGAAACGATAGAGGTTTGTTCGTATTGCTCACCATCATACACACACATGGAGGTATACATACATATATACATACATACAGACATACATATACACACACATACAGTACAGGCCAAAAGTTTGGACACACCTTCTCATTCAATGTGTTTTCTTTATTTCATCCAGGTACCTTCATCAGTTCATCAAGAGAATGCCAAGAGTGTGCCAATCATAATCTGAGCAAATGGTGGATATTTTGAAGAAACTAGAATATAAAACATGTTTTCAGTTATTTCACTTTTTTTTGTTAAGTACATAACTCCGCATGTGTTCATTCATAGCTTCAGTGAGAACCTACCAATGTAAATGGTCATGAAATAAAGAAAACACATTGAATGAGAAGGTGTGTCCAAACTTTTGGCCTGTACTGTACATACAAACATGGATGTGTGCACACAGATGGACATACATACATGGACATACATACACATACATGGACATACATACACATACATGGACATACACACACACACACATCTCTGTGTTGCCACCAGCCTCCCTGGGTCTCAGCGTGTTTCGGAAGCAGACGTTTTTGTAAAGTGGCAGAATTAAGGCTTCCAGGCAGAGAAGCTGATTCCGAGTACTCATGTGTTCCTGGATATTATATGGTTTTCTGGTAACTGAACCCAGACTGGAGCAAAATGAATTTCTCCTCTGCGTTCTCTTTCAAGTGGGATATATTGCAACTGACAGAAAAAAAGAAAGTAAGATAAACCATCTGAAATATAAGTACAAATTGCTATTCTGTAAATGTCTTCATTTAACAGACTTAGGTGCAAACTTGTAATCTGTCGGGGAATTTTAGGAGGTGCAATATAGAAATCTGTGGTAACTACAAATACCCAAATCCGATTATTGGAGGACACTCACAGAGTATGGGAAATCAGCCATCTGTTTCTTACATAATTTGAGGACAAAATTGAACACTGAAGGTGAGTTTACATGTGTAGATTTTTTCTTCAATCAACTGCCAATTCGATTTTTTGTTCGATGTCGTTGTTAAAAATCGTTGATTCATTTATCAAGTGTAACATTAGATTTTTTTGTTCGTCCACCCCAATATCGAATGAAAATACATTCGAATTTACAACGACAGATAAAAATTTACCAACATGTTCAATGACCGTTTGAACAATTTTTTGCTCGAGGTCGAACAAAATTCTTTGTTCTAGATTTTTGTTCAATCAACTACAAAATTGTTCGTTCTTCATTGATTAGACTAAAAAAATCTACAGGTGTAACCCACCTTAAAGGTTTGCACCACGGGGTCGATTGCATGGGAATCTACCCATGTGTGCCTAGCTTAAATATCTAGAAAACTCATCAGATACTTGAACAATCAACTGAGATTTACTAACATGTCTGATCACTGATTTTATGTTCAATTTCGATGCATTTTTTGATCCAGTTGGATTTTGATGCAAAAATGGAATCAATTTTCAAATGATTGACTTAATATGAACGTTTTCAAATAGAAAAATTGAACCACATATGCCCAGCTTAACACCTCCCGCCTACAGGCTGACAATGCTGCTGTCCAAGGGTGGCTATATTTCTCCTCCATAGATAAAGTTAGGCGAGTGTAGCCAACCTAGGACAGGATGTGAACTGGAAAAAAATATGTGAAATAAAAAATAGTCTCAAACCACAAAGACCACATCTAAGGACTTTTACTTGCAATACACACACATGCTGAGCTAGATATCAGATCCCCTTATGCATCTATATACCATATTATGGGACTTCCAAAGACATTTAAAAAAGAGGGAAAAACATACTAATAATTATAAAAAAGACTATATATATATGTATATGCTTTGCTTAGATGGGGAGATGAGGGATGGAAGTGTTGACACTACCAGCAAGGACAGAGCTCCCCTAGTGGAGAGAAGGATGAATGACACACAAAGTACCCGGATATTGGAAGGCTAGTTGATCACTTTCCTGTACAATCCAAGGACACGTCTCATACATTATTGACAATATCAATAAGTGAAAACAAATTGTTTTTTTAAAATCATATCTGCAGATGGAAAACCTTCGAAGTGACGTATTGATTACCAATCTATAACATCTGTGGAGGATTTTCAACATTGTTTGTATTATATATAAAACCAACAATGTCCTAATCTATTCCATGGAAGCAAAACTGATTTTTAATGAAAATAATATCAGTAACCAGTCAATGTAAGCAGTGTGTACACAAGTGTACATGCAGAAAGTATACAGTATTTTTTTTATATTTTTTTTTTCACCGAAAAATCCTTGAAATAATATTGTTCACTCTCTAAGGCCCAGGTGCCCAACCTGCGACCTGGGCGTGGGAGGAGGAGGAGAAGCGAAAACTTACGTGATAGGTGTACGTAAAAGCCAGTCAGCAACCCAGATGGCGCCTGAGGAAGTCCCTCTTCTACTCTCATGTTGGCGGGGATCAGCAAACTGGCGAGTGCCTATGCTCCCAATATTGTACCAATGAAGGGGGTATAATATATATTGCGGAACATAACCTGAGTCTGAGAATAGGGGCATATAACCTTTGAATTAAAGGTTATGTGCCCCATAGATATCATTAAAGGCTTTGATTATATCTATGAGGCACATAATCTTTGTAGTATGGTATTGCACATTTTGTGTCATATACATCGTCAGTTCCCTAATGCTTGAAGTATCATTTAAACAAGTTTTGTTATTTTACAATGAAAAATAATGTCTTCTAGCTCTGCCTGCTATACAAGTCAGTATAGATTGAAAATATTATGTGCGGCCCTTTAGTGATGCACTTTTGGCCCTCCTTATCAACTCAGTTGGCCACCACTGCTCTAAGGTGACAACATTAAATTTATATATTGAGGCAGCCATGTAGATACTACTCAGGCTGACATTCATTAATCTATCTGCATTACATGATGAAATGATAGCATTAGTATTTTACTCTTGCTCTTCTGTCTCATTATTTCTGGAAACATCTGCTGTTTATTTTTTGTATTTACTTTAAATGGTAAATTGTAATCTGAAAAGAAGAATTTCAGTATCCTTGTAAATTCTTTATTTTTTTTACATGAAGAGACAATCCTAGTGATAGCGATGGAGATAGCAGAGGTGTCATGTGAGAATTTGTAATCTCCACAGAAGTTAATTGGATCTCAATTTGTGGCCATATTGTATATGCAGATTTCCCCATTTGGTAGCCTCCCCGTCTTAATAATATTTTACTGTCAACTCCACTTTTTGTTTTTAGACTTTTTGGATCTAATTCTGATGTTTGATTGGATCTGGGATTCATTTCTCGCTTGGCCACACTATGTTTATCCATCTAAAAAAAAATTCAATTGTTTATCCAAAACAATAAAAAAAATGTTTAGCAAGAGTTGGGCTTTAACTTTAGATTTAACTGGAAGTGAAACATTTGAAGATTTAATCAGAAAGAAGTGAAATACCAAAACATTAAAATACCGTGTATTTTTATTTGTACCAAAGAAACTAGTGAAACAGAAAAACAGAAAGGATATATACACTTGGATAGATTTTGCCTAAAAACATGGAATCCAAACCTGTAGTTTGGAAGTGTAGTTTGGCAAAGCATTGTGTACTATATAATATATTTCTTTTCACTGTTTGTATCCTCTTTGCATGCTAGTGCTGTTCCTTTTCTGTGGCCCCTATGGAGCCACTTTCTGTCTACAAGCACTTGCTCCAGTGCTCAATGTAAGCTTTGTGAGTGACAATGGCAAAAATTGGTCAGGCTCTCAGTGAAGCCACTTATAGTCTCCATGGAGGTGCACATGAAAAGGGGGTTGGATGATAGGGTACAAACCAACAGAGTACCAAAATCCCATAACATGAATAACCTACACATTTTCATAACCAGGGGCGGTCCTAGGGATATTGCTGCCCTAAGTGAGCACTCACCTCTGTTGCCCCTCCACCTCCCCTTCCCCGAGACCCGTAATGGCCATATCTAAAGCCACCACTGTGCATAACTATACCATCTTTGAAACTGGCTTTTGATCTACTTTATATTAGAATATTTCTAATAGGAATAAAAAGGGTCATAATTTGGATATGTGACCTCCTAGCCCTTTTCTTCTCCATTTTGTACCTACAAAGGCCATTAATACTTTTTCCTAGTGAAAGCTAGTCATTAGGGACACTTTCCTGTTAGTGTTAGGTAAGAAGTGGAAGGTTAGTGGAATCAACTCACCTATACATATACCTACCTTATGACATAATGATGAGCAGATGTTTGATGAAAAGTCCCAGATACTTGTTTCAAAGATCAACTCATTACATGTATTCCTCACCTTTCATGTTAAACCTGATGCATGTCCTCTGATATGCCCTCTTCATATTGTTCTGAAGGAAATCTTTCAGTGGGTCCTCTAGAGTTCTTCCAATGAGTCTTTGCAATGAGCTAGAGGAGCTCTAATCCTCACTAGGTTCAGTGAAGGAGAGCGGAAGTTCCTCAGTGCTCAGTGGTAGTGTTGGGCTGGTATCACCATTAAGTTTCTTCTGACATCCAAGGAGCCTTTATAATGCTGTAGTTTTATCTTGCCCTGGCCCCTATAGGGTCACACAATTTAACAGTGTTATGGATGCCATGCAAAGTTATGGATGCCATGCATACTTTTGCATTATATCATTATGTGTTTAGTGGGAAACTTTAATATTTCTAAAGGCTTATTCATTTACTGAAAACTAGTTCTTATTTAAGTCTTGAGAACAATCGATCATCTTCAGGCTACAGTGTGGAAATACCACTGATCTAAGGTCTAGAGCAAGGATGGGCACACTAATGCCCGGGGGCCGGATCCGGCCCTTTAGCTTTCTTTTCTGGCCCTTTGTCACCTTGTCGAAAAGAGACTCCCCTCCGCTTGTTCTCTGCAATGTGCGCACATAATGCCTAGAGGTGTTCAAACATTGCTTTGGGGATGATTCAGTAGTGATCATGACACTGGGTGCATCTTCATGGTGACAACAGGAAGTCTCTAGGAATTATCTCCGCTCATCGCAATGAATGAGCATTTTTTTGCAGGAAATTTTAAACAATAACAACGTCTCATGTCGCACTAGTGATTCCGGCGATGAGATTGGCACACCTATGGGGGGGTCGGCCATTATAGACTCTTGGTCAGGCCCCTTCATCAAATTTAAAGGGCCAATGTGGCCCACAAGTCAAAAAGTTTGCCCACCCCTGGTCTAGAGAGATAAACAATTAATGAATATTAAGTCTAATAGAAGGTGGACTCAGTGTCAATATTGGTAGAGACCCCTTGTTGTCCCTATTACACCAAGGACTATGATAACAACTTTTGCGGATACAGACACTTCAAGAATGTGCAAAGGTTCAATATATTGTTTGTGTATATCATGTGTATCATGATTGTTCAAGATTTATTACATCAGTGCCAGGAACTACTGTGCATTGCGTTCACAATATGATGATTTGTGCAACGAAGGTAATAATGATTGAAGATCACAAGTTCTCAATGGTATGAATTTGTTGCGAATATTAGGTAAAAAATTCATGACATTTTGCGAATAAGAATATTGCCTATGCATCTCATCACTAAAGTCAAAGTCTATACATTTTAATTCAGTAAAAGCTCTCGCAGATACTCCAGGATCTGGTACATTTTATGCCACTTGCCACTAACAACCTTCTTGTGAAAACCTCATTTTAAAAGGTGGAATTTAAACTCTCAAGGCAACTTCATTTCCTAACAATTACAACCTCCTGAACAATACACAGGAGAACAGAAATACACCAAACTGCCCATCATTTCCCAAACAGTTTTGCTCACATTGTCCTCTTAAGTGAGCCCCTCCATGAGCCTTGCTGACCCTTAAATACCAATTTTCAAAAGAAAAGCACAATGGTCAAAGCAGATGTTCTCGATGACTCTCCTTACAGTGACAACCTGCAGGTCACCCCTCCCATCCCCACAAGCATGTGTAAATTGTGACAACTAAAAGGTTTATGAATAATAACAGGTCACTTACCTTGTGTAATGTGTAAGGTATAAAAACTGGGGACATAGTGGAGAAACAGTACACAGTAATACACTCTCAGTGTGTGTAGGTGTTATAATTAATTTGATTAGGACTACCTCTAAATACAATACAGGGAAGTCAAAGTGATGAGGAAGCAGCAACTGCAATGTGACACATGTGTGTTACATTGTAATTATATATCATAAAAATATGCAGAAATATTTACTTTTAATAAATAATATAAAGTTGGATCCACAATCACAGGTTTTATTACAAACAGTGACATCATCCAAATTTTCTGTTGCTGACATTAAATGAAACTGTGTTTTCTGTTAATTTACTACAAGAACAGAAAAGATCTGAGGAAGAAAATAACAAAACTAAGAGCACTAACTCCTACCAGCCAATCAGAAGTCATCCTTCATTAATCTGACCTGAGTTTATTGAGATGTGATTGATTTATATGGACCACTGAATTAAGCACAGTATCACTTCTAGGGTAAAGGGGAACACAAGGATGGGGGGGGGGGGGGGGGGGGGGGGGGTGGTGGTGAGGCTGTTTCTATTGGATTTATGTGGGAAAGTGGCTGTTACAGAGTGAAGGGAGCAGGTATAATGTGTGAAGTGGGCATTAAATAAGCAGTGTAATCTTCAAAGAGTCCATGTGACTAGTAGACCTGAGTGGATATGCCTATTAATGTTATATCCATCATGCAGATACACATCTTCTGGGTTAAAGTGATATTCTGGGAATCAATTAGGTATGCAGATTACATTTCAGAAATTTCCAAATGTTAAACTTCTGTCTCCTTTGCAGCTTGCAGTATTGTATTTCTTTGTGGTGGGGGTCAGACTTAAAAATATAATTAATGTGCAGACCACTTGGAGCAGAGCAGGGGACCTCTGTGGATGGGAAGTCACGTTTTGGAAGATAAGATGAAGCCATCTACAGAGCTCATGGGAGCCTCCAGGTAACATCTCTGGATCTCACTCCACACACCCTTGGAGCTCCTCACTGACCACAGTATGGCCATCTATGGGTAGCATTGGGGAGCACCACAAGTGGGGTTGATGTTGTGCTGTTGTCATTAGCTGTTAGCACATTTCCAGCTCATTCATTCTACCTGGTTAAATTACCTGCATTGGTTTCCATTTTCTTTGCACGGGAAAAAAACCTGATATCTGATTGGTTGTAATCACATTTTGGTCATTTCTTTAATACAAGTATAAACAAAATAATCATCTAACAGACACATAATGGAGATGACAAAAAAGACATACAAATGTTAATATGATTAGTGTATGATTTCATTGCATGGTCATATAATAATTTGATGGCAAAAACATTGCTAACCATTGTTCTGTAAGTATCGCTGCTCTGGGTTGTGGGATCAGATGAAGTCATAATGTGATGAATAAAATGGCAATAATTGTGATGTAATAAATAATAATATTAATGACTGAGCTGGGTGCATGGACAGAGGGGATGCCCTGGTCCAGGAGAGGGGATTCCCGGCTGAGGATGAGGAGGGGGCAGATAATGAGAGCAAACAAGCGATGTGATATGATAAGTGTCCTGTGATTGTGATCAGTGTCACTACACATCATTGTCTGTGTTGTGTAAACACCAGCAGTGTGTGATGTGTGATGTACAGGGAAATAGGCGATCATTACCGGGAGCAGGGTGAGATGCTGCCGATAATCCCAACACCGATCCGACACTGACATCTCATGTTCTCTTATCAGGGAACTGCAATCGCATTTGTAGCCAGATATCCAGCAATGATCGATAGACAGATATGCGGACAGACAGACAGATAGACATACAAAGTGTTAGAATAACAAAATAAAGGGGAAATGTTACAAAAAGAAGAGAAAGAATGAATGTACTCAGCATGGCAAATAAAGCTGTGCGGTGTGTTCTTAATATTAATAATGAATATTATTGTTGTTGGTTCGTTTTTGTTGCTGTTGATAATATTGTATTTTATTTGTTGCGTTACTATTTATAATAACATATACAGCAGTCCCTACTCTTAAATTATAATATTAAAAAGTATGTGTATATGTTTACAACTATATGATCTTTGATGCCACAACAGCAGAAATAATATAAAAAGCTGTTAGCAAAGTCAAAAAGGCACAAGACAAAAAACCGACAAAAAACCAACAACAACAATAATAATCATATCTATTTGTTTTATAAGAAGTAATGTAAGATTAAAATGATTAACAACTGTTGTTGTTGTTGTTGTATTTATTTGTGTTATTCGAATTACAATGATATGTGGTTTACAAATAATAGGGGTAGAAACAGAGCCCGTCGTAGTAATAATAATGACAGAAATAATAGTAATGATAATAATAATATTTGTATATCCTGGTGTTACAGTACTCTTAAAATTTGTATACCATTGTGTTATTATAAAAGTGCTGTCTATTATGCATATTTGTATATTCTGATGTTATCTTCACTTTTGTTTTTCCTATAATTAGTATACTGTGGTGTTATCATTAGTACATGATTTGTAAATCCTGGTGTTTTCAGTTACACTATAGTATAGTTCATATATCCTGGAGTTATCATAGTATGGTGTGTATTATAGTTTGTATATCCTGGAGTTATCATAGTACTATGGTGTGTATTATAGTTTGTATATCCTGGAGTTATCATAGTACTATGGTGTGTAGTATAGTTTGTATATCCTGGAGTTATCATAGTACTATGGTGTGTAGTATAGTTTATAAATCTTAGTGTTATCATAGTACTATGGTGTGTAGTATAGTTTATAAATCTTACTGTTATAATAGTAATATGGTTGTATTAGTTTGTATACCCTGGTGTTATCATTGTATGGTGTGTATTATAGTTCATATATCCTGGTGTTATCATAATACTATGGTGGTATATTGTGGTTTGTAACTCTTGGTCTTACAGTGAGTACTATAGTGTGTATATCCTGGTGGTGTTATCAATAGTACTATAGGGGCCAATATTTTTGAAATATTGGTGTTATCATTAGTACTATGGTCTTTTTATGATTTATATATACTGGTGTTATACTAGAACTATATTGTTTCATATAGTTTGTATATCCTGGTGTTATCATAGCACAATGGTGGCTAGTTTACTACTATGATAACACCAGTGTACACAAATTATAATAGACACCATAGTACTATGATAACATCAGGATATACAATATATAATATACACCAAAGCAGTATGACAACACCAGTATATACAAATATAAATAAATATAAATATATAGACACCATAGTACTATAACACCATGATATACAAATTATAATATAAACCACAGAATTAGGATAATACCAGGATATAATTATATGGTGTCTATTATAGTTTGTATATCCTGGTGTTATCATTGTACTATAGTTGTATTATAGTTTGTAAATCCTGGTGTTATCATTGTACTATGCTGTGTATTATAGTGTGTATATCCTGGTGTTATGATTGTACTATGGTGTGTATAATAGTTTGTATATCCTGGTGTTATCATTGTACTATGGTGTGTATTATAGTGTGTATATCCTGGTGTTATCTTAGTTCTGGTTGTATTATAGTTTGTATATCCTGGTGTTATGATTGTACTATGGTGTCTATTATAGTTTGTATATCTTGGTGTTATCTTAGTTATGGTTGTATTATAGTTTGTATACCCTGGTGTTATCATAGTACTATGGTGTGTATTATAGT